>OZ017742.1:14384094-15124094 GCA_963969285.1 Odontomyia ornata | reverse complement strand
CTCAGTCATACTTTTACACACCTCAAGGTCCCTCGCTTCGCCTTCCTACTAGGCTTGCACCGTTCGTACAGTTCCACTTCTCCCTCCTGGCCCTCATGCCTCAAGGTAAATTGTCCCCCCTTTATACAAGGCTTACGTCGTTCGTCCAGTTAGACTTCACCCTTCAGTCATCATCCGCCACCACCCAAGATGCCTCCAAGTACAAAATTTTCCCTTTCTACTAGGCTTATGCAGTTCATCCGGTTTCACTTCTCTCTCAGCCTCCATGCCACCAGATCACCATTTCCCCTCGCTACTCAGTTGCTGCTCCTACTACTCAGTTACACCTTTCCCTTCACTGTCTAGATTACAGTTTTCCCTCACTTTTAAGGTCACTACTCCTTTAAGTCAGTTTCACTTTTCCCTTCTGGACCTCGCATCCTCTTTCAACTAGCCTATAGCGTTCATCCAGTTCAATTTCTCTCTTCAGCTACCATGCACCACCACCCAATAAGCTTCCAGATTCTTCGCTTTCTCTTTCCACTCGGCCCACGCCGTCCATCCGGTTACACTACTGTCACAACCTCCTCGTCTCCAGGTAGCGTTCCCCTCACTACAAGGTTAATGACTTCTTTCACTCAGTTCCACTTCTCGCTTTCATATGGCTGAAATCCTTCAGTCCTTCAATACATCAGTACACCTAGTATTTCGGTACTTCAGTTCTTCGGGTTCGTCAGTTCTACTAATACACGGAATCCCTCACTGCTCCGAGCTATGTATGCTTCACTTCGTGTTCCACTTCACTTCCACCCTTCGCTCCCCCTTTACACTGGCTTGGGGCAGTCATCACGGACGCCCCAGGGGGTTAAGCGAGGATACAGTAGTGCTCCCTTTGGGGGCCTCTTGACTTTATCACAAAAGAGTCTCTGTTTGTTGCCTCTAGCTCGAGTCCCACCAGGAGACAGCCAGACTACGTGGGCTGCATTTCTCTAATGACAGTTTGTACCTCACTCGGCTTAACCGCTTTTTTACCTCTCGCAGGACGTACGCGTAAGACCTACCATCGGTCGGTTCGGCTAGCAGCCCTTGTGTTAAGGGTACGCGCCGTTGGTTGTTCCTAGCTCAGGTTACACTGGGTGTTCCTCCGCAGTTTGCTTCCGGGGGAGGCCTATGATCTTCCGTAGTTCATGGAAGTTGTTTTGGCTGCCTTGGACTTGATGACTTGGAACCCCTTGTTCTCCTTGAATTGAGCTACATGCTAATAATAGGAGTTGGGACGACGGGCGCCAAGAGTCTCAGTCTAGTGTTCCTCCTCTGCCTTCAGCTACTCTCTAAAAGCTCCTCAAGCTCTAGGACGCGATCAGACGTCCTTACTCATGCCCGTTTAGGCAGCTGGCTTTCATTCCCTTCCGGGACATTTCCGCCCCGTATGAGTCGCTCTTCTCCGAAGAAGACGGAGAGAAATCGAGCATCCTAGCATCTTCTTGTTGGGAAGTCCCTGAAGTACTTGGTAATAAGAGCAACAGACTGCACCAGTGCGACCTTGGGCGCGTCCGCTGTTTGCTTCGAATACAGTATTGGTGGGAGCGGCTTTGAGGTTCTCCATCCACTCAATCCTCTTCTTCGACTTCTGATCTAGACTGTTTGCTTTTACCGCAGCGGGCGTTCCAGCATGCACATCGTTTTCTTGTTACACCTAATTTTCGGTTGCACAAAGCCATCCTCTGCTTTCCGTTTACTCCTGCGTTTTTCGTACATCTTCGTTGTCTTAGCCATTACTGTCATTGTTCTCGCCTTCAGTATCTCGGTTGTGCATGGTGTCATCATTAATACTGTAGTCGTTAGCGTGGTCGTCGTTGGTGCTGTTTTTGTTGTTTTTGGGGCGTTAGGTTCAGGTTGATTAGGTCCCTCTTCGGAGCCGCTATCTCCGTTAGTAAATGTAGTCGCCTTTTTGGTCACATGGTTATCTTTGCGAAGCAAAGGTGCAAGGATTGGTACAAGCCTTTATGAGGACAGTTACTCAGAGCCAGACTGTTACTAATCAGAAGTCCATCTCAACCGAACCGGAACCACCAACTCATTGGCGCAAGCTTTGAACATTCTCCAAGGCCTATTGAGGTTTTATTAGGGCGGTATGATAGTCAAATTGAAGCCGTTTTTGCGCAAGTGTCACCTTGGCGCTACCGCGCAAAGCAGCTAAATCAAAATCATCATGCCCGCCAGCCCAAAACGTCCATTCTATTTCGTCACTCGAATCGTAATCCATTTATCAGCCAGGGTCATTTTTCCGTACAATCCGGGAGGAGCCATACAGCAATTTTTATTTCCTCAGATACGTCGGGGTGGTACTCCCCAAAGAATGCTAGCCTCCAAGAATACTTCTGTCGACCATTTTGATTTTTAGATTTTAGAGAAATAGAAAAGTGAATAAATAAACTACCTAGCAGACAGTAGGGAAATGACAATCCAAAAAAGCCACGGAAATAATTATTTTCATAATGAATTTAGGTTTTTGACATATTATATGCATCTTTTGTGAAAGGTGTATGAAAATAAGATGAACATGTTTTTTTCATTATATTTTCTCCCCAAAGTTACCCAAGTCCATCTGCAATCGGTCAATAAACTAGCCAGTAAATTACCTATATGTGCATACAAAAATTTATTACAAGCTTTCTAGAAAAGGAAAAAAAACTTGTGGACATGGATACTTTACAACAATATGGAAACATGCATTGTGTGCACTTAGTAACGAAACTGCAGATATTTCGAATGAAGTAAATGCATGTTCAATTTTTATGGTGGTACTTAAAAGTCTTAAAAGTTTGTTTCTTGCCGTAAAATGATGTCACGGAAAATCTATAAAGTGCATTTTCAAGAAAATTTATGAGTTGTTAAAAATTCAATGGTTTTATGGCATTAGTATGGTTTGAATTGGATGTGAACTATATTTAAGTACTTGGTTTTTATTCAAATTGAATCAGTTATATAAGTTTACTACGTAGCTTTCTACCTACAAAAGATATTTGAGCAAAAATGTGTTTGTTTTTCGAAACAGTTCAATTTAAGGTAAAACATTTGAAATTTTGAAAGTGACGGTGTGAATTGAATATCTGCGTTAAATACTCAAAACTGACTGCAGTGGTCAAACTTTTTTTCTTTGTTAGTTCTTAAAATAAATTTAAAAAAACCACCGGAAGTAGAAAAGCTATTTTTAGTTTCATATTCACATTCGAAGGCAAGAAGTCCCACCATTGAAACAGCTGACAAACCCTAATCTTCTCAATTCCCCCTTGAAAATTAGAACTACACATCCCCTCTACTCATCGTCACTCGACTCATTCATTGACTTTCACAACAATAGCTTCGAGAGAACGACAGAAAAAAAATCAGGCAAACCACAAAGAAATATTATTCCTTTTATTCCCATAAAAGTTTATCCAACAAAGCTAATACGTTTCCGAATACTTAAGTGAGGCGCGTGCAACACTTGAATGTTTGTTGACCTCGTGCTGATTTGCTTTGTAATTGAATCTGAGAAATAGTTACGCATAATTACAAGGTATTGTCCACACTAAAATTCATCCCCAACATATTCGTACAACCGGATATTCTCATCTATGCTACTCGTCAAAGATGGACTACATACAAGTTACTCGTATGTGAATATTACATACGAGTATATTCTTTATGAATCCCAGGTTAAGGCAAAATAAACCTAAATCAACATATTCTGATTAGAATAAGCATTCATTTAATCTTGAGTCAATATTTAGCGGGTTCTGAGGATTAAGATTGAATTCATTTCGGTTTGCTTTGCTTTGCTATTTCCTCAGGTATTCCAAACTTTGGCTACTTTCTTGATTAAATTTCTACGTCGCTTTTAATGTTGTTTTGGAAAGCCGACAAGGTTTATTTTCGGTAATGCTATTCAGATCTAATAATTTCTTCAATTTTCCATGGAAATCAAGCATTTATGGAATTCAAAGACGATTAGAATAAGTTTACACGGATTTAATTTCATTTGTTATAATGCACATATGTTGCTCGAAACTTTTTGAAAGTAGAGCTTTCTACATATTTCGATACTTTTAACTTTCATATTTTTCTGGGGGGTTGGTACAAAATAGTTTTAAATTATTGTCTATTGAAAAATACATTCAAAGTTTTGAACCAAATTTAAAGGCAACTTGGGGATTGCAATTGAAGGGTTTGCTGCAAAAAAGCAGTATCCGCCTCCTAGGAAATTTAAGACTTATATTCAATATTTTATACCAAGCAAAATCTTTTATATTTTGACAAGAATTTCATTACTTTAACACCGCATTAATTAATAATTGGAGCTATATCGCTTTCAAACAAAACAATTGATTTTCTTTTTGGCACAAGAGGTTCCCCCTCAAGATGAAACTATCTCCTTTTCGCAACAAACCCTTAAATGGGTCACCATAAATGTCTTCAAAAGTGAGCTTTTTCCTTGAGTAAAAAACTAACCTTTGTCAGTTATACTCAGTTACTTTGTACTTTCAGGAAAAAATATTTATTTATTCGTCAATATTTATTTTGTCCCCTTCAAAGTAATCAATACACTTGTACTATCGCTTTTTCCAATCCTCGAAGCACTTTTCGATATAGACTTGAGCTCTTCCAGTGACGCAGTCTTTATCTCCTCAATCGTTGCAAATCTCCGTGCCTTCATAGGTCTCTTCAGTTTTGGGAACAAGAAAAAGTCACATGGGACCAAATCCGGTGAATATCGTGGCTGAGTCATGATTGTGGTGTTGTTTTTGTCCAAAAAAATTCTCGATCTTTAATCCATTTTTTTTCGACAGCAAAAAACCGCCGAGGACACAAACACTTCTAACTGTTATGCCTCTCACAAACAAACTAAACATATTTTATAGCTGAAACTATAAATATACAAATAATTCTGCGAGCTACTGTCGCAATTGTTTTCTCATCATGATCAACAAACGAATGTACTCGAAAACCCGCCAAGCATGATCAACATCTGAAAGTTACGTCACTGCCCATTCATTAAGCTGCTCGAATATTCCACATAGTTCGGCAATGTACGAGAAATGGATTGAATGACTAGAGACCCTATATTAAGGCGAGCTGAATGAATGGGGGGATTTATTACAACGGCGATATAGTAAACTGCGATAGTGTGGAGTGCGAATTACAAAGCGATATTGATTGATACATAGTGGAGTGATTTTCGTGATACAGTTGTTATACAAATTGATAGACTAGTGAAAAGAAAAATTGTGAAAAATTAGTGATTGTGCATTTCTTAGTAAATAAACTCTTTTAACTTAATTTAAAAGACATTGCGTTTTCACTTTCCCGGAACATTAAAATTATTGGCCGCGAACCATAACACGCGACAGTGGTGTCAAGAAGTGAGAAAGAAAACTTTGAAAGTGAAAAATTTTTAAACATTTTTAAAGTGCACAAAAGTGAAATTAACGTGGAAACTGGTGGAAAATTCGTCCGGGTCAATTTCACAGCCCATATCACTTGCGCCTACTAATAACAACCAATCCTTTTTAGACCCGTTGTTGCCGCCTACAGTCAAGGCCACTATAGTTTCGGGTGCTGACCTCGAAAAAAGATATTTAATATCTCGACCTAGAGATAATAAAATCTACGAATCGGTTCGGCTTTACCTGTCATATATGCACAAGGCATCAGAAACCACTTGCATAGATGGGAAAACGAAAACAAATCTGAAAATCGTGATTCGGAGAGAAGGTCTTCCAATTGATCTGGACGCTCTCCGGCTTCTGTATTTTTCCTACCATGAAGAACTAGGTATCACCGTTAACCAGGCAAAAAAAGATCTCGAAACCCACGCATCACATGTTAATCCAAATCATATCTCGTCATTGCAAAGGGCAAGGGAACAGCACCATAAATTTTTTCGTCCCCAATAAGCAGAGGATTTTAAAATTATTTTACCATAACTGTGGTGGTATTCGTAGTAAGTTAAACAAACTTTTTCTTGACACAAAGTCGTGCCATTTTAATATCCTAACCCTTTCCGAAACATGGTTGAATGATTCTCACATTAACGAAGAGATCCTTGATAGTGAGTGGAATATATACAGAGACGATAGAGATCGTCACAGCACAGGACAATCACGAGGAGGTGGTGTTTTAATTGCAGTACACAACCCCTTTATGAGTGAGCTAGTAAAATCCATGCAATACAAATTATTCCAGCATAAAGTGGTTAAAATAAAGTTGGAAAGATCTTATTTATATACTGGCATTTTTTATGTCCCCTCAAATTCTAGCGATACTGTCTACGACGACGTTTGTTACAGTGTTGCTGAAATTGGTGTAATTACAAATGAAGAAGATAAGATTATAAT
This sequence comes from Odontomyia ornata, assembly GCA_963969285.1. Lineage (NCBI taxonomy): Eukaryota > Metazoa > Arthropoda > Insecta > Diptera > Stratiomyidae > Odontomyia > Odontomyia ornata. The sequence goes on along the minus strand of OZ017742.1, from coordinate 15,117,735 downwards.
TACTGGTGACTTTAATCGTCTAAACTTAAAGTTTATGGTCGATGAACAAGACGGCCTCCTTCTTCCTATCAATCTCCTAAATAGTAATGATTTCAATCTCATGAGCACCTTTTATAGTAACGATTTGCAGCAAGTAGCTCCTATACCCAACCAAAATAGCAGATGGCTGGATCTTATTTTCTCTAACTCTTACGACGAGGTAGTGGTCAGTTCAACTGATGACAACGAGCATCTGTTTTCTAATTCAGTTCATCACTCCGCTTTTACCGTTGAATTGTCCACTTCTGATACTTCCAATTCTATATCGTACAATTCCACTATTGTATATGACTTTCGTAATGGCAATTACGATCAAATCAATTGTCTTTTATCCCGAGTAAATTGGAATGACACTTTGTCAACGTTAGACTTGGATACAGCATTATCCACCTTTTATAGCATCATCTTTGACGTCGTTGAATCATTCATACCTAAAATAAAAAAAAAGACTAAACTTCAGAGCCATGGCTGGGAAGAGATCTCCGGCATTTGCGCAACGAGAGAAATAAACTTTACAAGCTCCTTAAACGCAATAATGATGCCAGCGATGAGATCAAGAGTAAGTAAAACAAGATTGCTCTCGAATTCAAACTAAAATCCCAAGAGGCATATCAATCGTACGTTAACGTTGTAGCGGAGGAAACTATTCCCAATCCAAAAAAGTTTTTTGACTTCGTAAACGTTAAGCGTAAAACTCATGGCTATCCTTCGATTATGACATACAAAGATTCGACGTCATCTTGTGTAGAACAGATCTGCGAGTATTTTGCAGACCACTTTCAGCATGGTTACTCGAACTCTGCTACTCCACTAAACCTAGAGCCTCCGGAACAATCGTCTGGAACCCTTATAGAGAACATTTCGATTTCAGAAATTCTCCAAGCTATCGAGGATCTCGATTCAAATAAAGGACCTGGCCTAGATCTGATTCCACTCTGTTTTTTGGCCCTCTGCAAAAGTGAACTGACTAGACCCCTCTTCATTATTTTCATTAAGTCCCTATCTAGTGGTATCTTTCCTACAATTTGGAAGCCATCCTTTATAACACCAATACACAAAAAAGGTGAAGAACGGTTCGTAGTGAACTACAGGGGTATTGCTATCTTATCTGCTATGCCAAAACTATTTGAAAAAATTATTTGTCGTAAAATTTCTCCCATTATCGAACGATTTCTTAATGAAGAGCAACATGGTTTCCGTAAAAACAGATCTACTACCACTAATCTAATCACTTTGACGTCAGATATTCTTTGTAGAATGGAGCAAGAAAATCAGATTGATGCAATATACACAGATTTTAGCAAAGCATTTGATAGAGTGAACCATGGAATTTTGTTGAAAAAACTCCGTAGCTTCGGCATATCAGGTTCAATACTAAGCTGGATACAGTCTTATTTGAAAGGCCGCATAAAATTTGTCAAGTTTCAAGGGCAGTTGTCGCGTGAGATCAATGTCGCCTCTGGGGTTCCTTAGGGCAGTCATCTCGGTCCACTTCTCTTCAATATTTTCATCTCAGATCTTTCGGAAGCGCTGTCTGATATTTCGCACCTTTTTTATGCTGACGAACTCAAACTAGATCACAGTATACAATCTTTAACTGATGTATCTTTTCTTCAATCCAAACTAACCGCCCTCCACCAATGGTGCGTTATGAACCATCTTGAACTAAATCTGTAAAAATGTTACGTGATAAGCTTTTCAAGAAAAAGGAATGTCGACACATATAACTATGAAATTAACAACACACAACTGCGAAGAGTTGATAAAGTTGTAGACCTTGGCGTAGTATTAGACGGCAAACTCAGATTCAACCTTCACTACGATGAAATTTTGTGCAAAGCTTATAAGATGCTTGGTTTTATTAAACGGAGGGCGAAAGAATTCATGAATGTTTGGGCCACAAAATCCTTGTTCGCCTCGCTAGTCTGTCCTATTCTCGAATACGGCTGCATAGTCTGGGACCCTTTATACGACATCTATAGCCGTAGGCTTGAGTCTGTACTAAAACAATTTTCACTCTTTGCCTTAAGATCTCTGTACGACCCGACTTCTTTTCAGAACCTACCATCTTATGAGGATCGACTTCGAACAGTAAACCTGACATCACTCGCTTCCAGAAGAGTCGCTTTGTCTGCATGTCTACCTTTCGACGTAATAAGGTACAATATTCAAGTTACTGTTTTGTCAGACAAAATGCACTTTCACGATCCTATTAGAGTCACGAGACACATTCCAATGTTGACCACGAGTACACACCACACCAATTATGCAGACAATGAGCCAGTTAACAGATGCTGTAAGGCATTCAATAAGTTTAGCGATCTGTATTCCCCAACCACTTCCAAGTCCTGTTTTAAATCCAAAATATTAAAAGTCCTCAATTCATCGGCTACATAATTAAGATTGTATTATTGCATTGGTATTTTACTTCAGTTAAATTTGATTTGTATTTTCATTTAAAATGGGCCTTGTTTGGCGACTGAATGAATAAATAAAATAAATAAAATGATGCAGCAAGAGCAGCGACAACAGTCTTCCAATTTAACTGCGAAGCTCAATGAACAATCAGCGAAGCTAAATGAAGAATCTGGGAAGCTAAGTGAACAATCAGCGAAGCTAAATGAACAATCAGCGATGCTGGACCAACAAGCGATCCAAATCAAGGCAGACATCACACAGAAGCTGAAGAAACAGTCAACCGAAAGAAAAGCGGAGCTCGATAGTCTGAACAAACAAATTAAAGGCGTCGAAGAAAAGGCTGACCAGGTCGAGGAAAAGGTTTACCAGGTCGAGGAAAAGGTCAGCCAGGTCGAGGAAAAGGTGAGCCAGGTCAAGGAAAAGGTCAGCCAGGTCAAGGAGAGAATCAACCATGAGATGGAAAACATGAAAAAGGAATTGGAAGTAGCAAAAGCAGTAGTAACCACCTCACCAGCCCCGCTTACAACCGCAGCGCAAAGCTCATCCAGAAATGTGAAAGCACCATTATTCGACGGGCAAACGGTCTGGAGCATTTACAAAACCCAGTTTCAAGACGCCGCTAGGGCAAATCACTGGAATGAGCAGGAACGAGCAACTGCATTTATTCTTGCTCTAAGAGGCTCAGCTGCCGAGCTTTTGCAGACTATCCCCATTGAGTTGCACTCATACCCGGTTGCTATAATGAATGCGCTTGACATGCGTTATGGAGACGATCATCTGAAGCAGATTAATCGGTCACAGCTACGGCATCGGATGCAGAAGTCTGGCGAAACCCTACAGCAGCTAGCCCAAGACATTGAGCGACTGGCACTTTTGGCTTACCCAGCGTACGACCCAGAACACCGAGATGACGCAGCAACAGAAGCATTCATCAGCGCATTAAAAGACCAGGAATTGCAACAAGCCGTGCGCTTAGCTCAAAAGCAAACAGTTAAGGATGTATTGGCTTATACTCTGAACTTTGAGGCAGCGATAAATGTCAGCCGTACCACTGCTCAGGTTCGCGAAGTAGTGACAGACGAGTGCAGGTGTGAGCGCGTGGAAATTGAGCGAGACCTGCATGTAAATGGTGCGCCTAGATGCTGGAATTGCGGAGAGAAGGGACACCTGCAAAGAGACTGCAAGAAGCGAAGAAAACCGAGCTATTGTCCAGGGTTTGCTGCTAGGAGAAAATCGGGAGCCCAGAATGGAAGCCCTTCAAACTGAGGGGTCGGGAAACATGTAAGAGCCAACTTCATGGGGCAGAGGTTGGCTAGGAGGATCGACGTCCCCAGCACCACCATCACTGTCTCAAGACTACATCGTCGAAAAGCGGACTTATGCCTTCCGGGTCAAGCTAACGGAGAACATTGCAACATAACAATCGACACTGATGCCACCCGATCGATTATCCTACCAGACCATGTGAGGCAACAACTCCTTTACTGGGGATGGATTTTCTCACTACGGACAGCTACGGGAGAAACTGCACCTGTCCATGGAGAGGTCAACCTCCAGATACAGTTGGGAGACCTTGCGTTCCGACACAATTTTCTGGTCGCGAATATTATGGATGACTGCATTCTCGGAATGGATTTTCTGCGACCACATGGAATCACATTTGAAACAAACGGGTATTGAAATGGCAGAAAGTCGAAGCATTTATGGAGGATCCCAGCGTCCAAATTCCCAAGATGAATGTAGTAGCATGTACCGACACTGATGTACCGAGTTCTTTCGAAAGCATTGTATGGGCCAAGCTTAATGGTGATTCTGGAGACCACCGATCTTACCTGATAGAGCCAACGAAAACGTCCGCATTGCGCAGTTTGATTGTAGGACGAAGCCTTGTAAGATCTATAAGGAACGGGTACGTGCCGATTAGAGTCCTTAACACTGCAGACTCAACCACAACCATCAAAGCGGGAGAAGTCATCGGCAGCTGCCAGCTTGTTTCCACCATCACCTCTTTGGAAGCCACTCACGACCATCATTGGAAAAGGAGGCAAGACACGGACAAAGCCCGGGAATCCATGTCTGCAATATTGAAGCAGGTCAAATTGTCAGTGCAGCTATTCAAGCGAGCCTCTGATCTGGTCACCAAGTACAGTGACATCTTCTCAACAAGCACGGATGACCAAGGCCAAACGAGTATGGTAACTCACGTTATAGATACACAGGGAGCCAAGCCAAGTTGACAAGCACCGAGACGTCTTCCTATAGCCAAACAAGCAGAAGTGAATGCACTGATCTCGGACATGGAAAAACAAGGCGTTATCGAACCTTCTGTCAGCCCATGGGCCGCGCCAGTAGTTCTAGTAAAGAAGAAGGATGGTAGCACTCGTTTTTGTGTCGACTATAGGCAGCTTAACGACGTCACTAAGAAAGATAGTTAGCCGCTTCCACGCATCGCTGACATCATGGACACTTTGGCCGACGTAAAATGGTTTTCTACACTCGATCTCAAGAGTGGCTATTGGCAGGTAGAAATCGACAAGAAGGACCGAGAGAAGAACGCATTTTCAGTTGGCAATTCGTAGTGATGCCATTTGAGCTTTGCAATGCTCCAGCCACTTTCAAAAGCCTGATGGAATACGTGCTACGAGGCCTAACCTGGAAAACCTGCTTGGTGTACCTAGATGAATTTGAAACTTAGTCCCGACAAGTGTACCCTTTTCGCAGCTGAAGTAAAATACCTGGGACATGTCGTATCAGCAGAAAGGGTTAAAACAGACCCTGAGAAAATTGAAGCCGTGAAAAGCTGGCCAACACCAAACAACAAGCGCCAACTAAGAAGTTTTCTGGGTCTGGCAACGTACTATCGAAGATTCGTCAAAGACTTTGCCAAAATAGCTAAGTGTCTCCACCAGCTAAACGAGAAAAATCGTTCCGGGGTTTAGTACGAAGAGGGCCGTCCTGGCTGCCATTTCCAGGATTCGTTTTCCCCGCGGATCCGTCTGAGGCATGCCCCATTCGATTGCTTCAGCGTTGAAGTCGCCCCCAACGAGCGCTTTACCCTCTGCGTTCGAGACAGCGCCCTCCAAAGCATTAAGCTTGGCTTGGAAAGATGATATCGACTCGTTAGGCGTTAGGTACACATTAAAGGAGGTGGCCCCTGAGCACCAAACCCACACGAAACCATCCCCCCGTCCACAACTCTCCGCTTGAAAGCCACTGTTCTGAACCCAGATGGCGGCAGTACGAGTTTCATCAGAATACCATAATGCAGGACTTTTATTATGGTGTTGCTCACTCAGCAGCAAGAAGTCAGCTTTCATGTCCCTAGCTAACTGCTCAAGCAGATTTTGGGCGGTTGAACTGCAGTGTAGGTTTAGCTGCAGGACACGGGTCATCGGAGTTCTGATTTTACCTTGGCTAGGGCTTTCTGGAACACCCAGCATTTTCCTGATCCCAAGACGTGTCCAAAATCAGGTTTTGGATCAGCATCCTTGCAAAGAATACAGTGTGCCTCCTTCGTACACTCTTTCTTTCATGTCCCATTTCACCACATTTGTAACATAGGGAACTCCTATCGGGTCCTTTGCATACTTGTGTGGTGTGACCATAACCAAGGCATTTGAAACATTGAAGAGGCGTTGCTCTTCGCCGTATCCTACAGACAACCCACCCTATTCGTACTTTGCCATTGTTCAAGAATTGTTCGGCGTCCTTTTCGGTCAAGTCAACTATGACCATGCGTTGTCCCCTGTTGTTTTCTGGTGTCAGTTTCGCTTTGATCCTTCCCACGCTAGGGAACTCCCTTTTGATGGCCTCTTTTCTACCTCGGTTAGATCCGTCACGCAGTCAATGTCTCGTATTTCGATCGTTGCCATCGGCTCGAGCGGGGCTATAGTTGCGCTTTTGCCGAGGATTTTCTTTACTGCGTCACAGAATGCTTCTTTATTGCCGGCCTCTGCTCCGAATTCGACCAGTATGTGTCCCAACCGCGTTGGTCGTACTACTTTAGTGGTGGTATTGGTGTCTTCGGGCCTTACGTTTCACCTGATGTCCCGCAGTACCTCCGCGTAGGATCGGCCGCCTTGGGGCTTTGCGAGCAGTTCCTGCTGCCGGGGTCGTCGTCGGTGCTTCTTCCTCTCCTGTTTTGCATCGTCCTTTTTCTAATTGGACGTCCGTGCGAACTTTACTTTCTGGCTTTTTTTGAAGGAGTTTCTTAGTGGCTTTCTTCGCTTCTTTTGTAAGCACTGTCTGGAACCCGTGATCTGGTGCTCCACGCCCATCAAATGCCTCTTACTTCCTTCTTATATCCCGATCTCCTTCGATTGGGCTAGACGCCATTCTTTTATTGACTTTTAATGCTGGAGCTATCTGCATGTTACCTTTAGATTTCGCCGCAAGAGCCTCTTTAGCCTTCTGTTCGTCTTCGGCCCTTAACCAGCTCCTCCGATAGTGCCCTATACGACCTAGGAGCTCCTCTAGTTGAAGGAGCCCCACCTTTGCTGCTTCGCTGATTTTTGGGGAGTCGCATGCAGATTGTATTCTTTTCAGAACATTTCCCGCTTTTCGGAGTAGCCTTTTTTCTTCGTATCGCTGGGCCGCAATTATACCTTGCAAACATCCTTGGGAGAGGTAATCGCGTTCCATTTCCGAGTGCAGTACTTCCGCCACATTTTCGACGTTGGCGGTGGAATCACGCGGTGCCTGGTCACTCATTGCTTTTCGTGCCGTAATCTCCTCGTTGGCTTCTGGATTTTTCGTTGCAATGTCGGGATTTGCGACCGTTGCATCGGTCGCTTCGGTAAGGCTCGCAGCAGTATATATTATTGTCTTATCTTCCACCGCTGGAACACCTGAAGCGTCCTGCAGAGTTTCCCGCTTTTCCATAATAGGACGCTCTGGCGTTCGCATCATTTTTTGCTGCGCCCAAACGCCGCAGGAATGTCAGTCTGAACCAGACTGTCTGCTATTCTCCGTTTTTCGTTTGCCTTAACTTTAATTGTGTTATTCTTCGCTTTTGTCGTGGTTAGTACCGCTTTCGATGTACTCTTAACATCGTGGCTGCAACCGCTGGTTGCGTCGACGTTATTATTTTTTGTTTCTTTTTTTGGATGTTTTTGGTCTTTTGATTTTGTTTGCTCCAGTTTTTTTGGGTCCCCCCTCGCTGCCGATATCTCCATTCGTGTGTGTAGTCGCCTTGTTGGTCCCATGGTTATCTTTGCAGAGCAGGGAGGCCATGCGAGGGTTGGCACAAGCCCTTATGGGGACAAGTGCTCAGAGCCAGACCAGCGCTAATCGGGAGTCCGTCTCAACCGAACCTACACCACCAACCCAATGGTGCGAACTTCGAACGTACTCCGAAGCCTGCCAAGTTTTCACCGGGACGAAGACGGCATGATAGTTGAATTGGAGCCCTTCACACACGAGTTTCACCTCGGCGCTACTGTGCAAAGCAACTAGGTCCAAACCATCACATCCGCCAGCCCAAAGCGTCAACTCCAGTTCGTTGTCCAAAGCGTAGTCCAGATCCAATCAGAGTCGTTACCTGTCATCCCAGGAGGGAACCTCACGGCGCCCCCCATATCCTCGGGTCCGTGGGGGCGGCGCTCTCCAAAGAATGCTAGCCTCCAAAGGTGCTTTTGTCGACCGGCATTCCTCCTGCGGGGCCAGAATGCATTAGACAGAAGGAATCAGGCGCACAAAGAATATATATGTGACAAAACCAGGACAAAGAGAGAACATTATGAAAATCTCCGAAGGGTAGCGAATAAGATAATAAGAATTAAGAAAATAAAATACTATGACGACCAATTGAGAAATATCGATGTAAGTCTAGCGAGCAACAACACAAGACAAGCATACAAAGTAGTGGAAAGCCTGAAACTATTTCAGGAACCTCCTTAATCCTCCGCACAGCTCGAGACCATTGGAGCCTATAGATATTCCCGGGGAGCTGTCATTGGCCCCACCTACTCTAGATAAAGTTTGTTCCACCATCAAAACCCAAAAGAATAATAAAGGGCCGAGGATCGATGAGATTCTAGTGGAGCTCATCAAATATGGTGGCAACGGTGTTCAGAAAGCCATCTACAAAATCATGCAGTACATTCGGCAACACGAACGAATGGAGCCAAGCAATTAGACTCCACAAACAAAAACTAACAAACTACAGTGCGAAAATTATAGAGGCATACCACTGCTTTTTACGGCCTACAGAATATTTTCAAAGATCTTAGAAAATAAGATCGGATCATACAGCAACAGTTATATTCGGGAGTATCAGATTGAAGGCACCTAACGGGGTAGAAAAACGAGGCTTTGCACGAAATAATACGTCAAACGCTTCAAGCCTAGATTCTCATGTTGACAGGGGAAGTGTTTAGAGGGTAGTCCAGTCGCTCGCGAGCATGGGAGCCCTACACTCAGTGCAGAAATGGCATTCACAATAGCATAGCAGTATTTTCATTCAGTCATGTTTTTGTCAGACAGATGATTGAGTCTGTAGTCAATTGACAAGAAGGATGAATATCATTGAGCTTGGTTCTTAAAACTCGAGCATTTTGATGATATAAATTTACATATGAATGTTTCTGCATAGATGAATTTTTAGCGTAGTTAGGTATTAGAGAGACATTGCAATGCTGTCCAAAAGCACCTACTTGATGTAGCAGTGGAGATTATTACTATTATTCCAGTGGGCCAAAATTTTGATTTGGTAATTAAAGTATAATCATTTGGAAAGTGACTTTGATGGAAGCGAAAACTCTATATGTAGGTTTTTCCTTTTTTATTTTAGTACAGTTAAAGACTACTTGCTTCCTGTTGAGTTTACGTTCTAAAAAAGTCATATGCCAGACGAGTATCGAAGATCTGATGCGGTGGTTCAACAAGTCGCAAACTAGGCATTTTCAGATCATTAGGCCTTACTTGTGACCTGGGAGTTTCTGCCGATATACTTTCTGTTGTAGTATTGAAGGGTTGGAGGACTGGTTGCGGAGGAGGAGTCAGAAACATCTCATCAACGGAATGCAAGATATTAATTTAATCTTATGTTTAGTTCTCGTGGCAAATTCAGGCTTTTCAACTGGGGCCTCACGAGCATTTTTTAACGAGACAGAAACAGCACTGCTGCCGCAGTTTTTTTTTTTTTTGTTTTTTAGCGATGCAGTTGGCTACTCAATATCAATATATATGAGCCTAGATACTTCTAGAGTTGCCGGATCATGTTTTTCTTTCAGCATGGTAAACGCTAGCTGCCTAAGGGGTGTAACTAGAATTTCAAATAGACATAGAAATATTCAGTCAGTCAGTCTCCCATCTACGTGTACGTAAATCTCAACTTCGAATTCGAGACCATCTCTTGTATTTCTCATCTCAAAAAATTTATTTGTAGAAATTGTCACGTGTTCTTTGTTCCGCACGGCAACCATCTATTACATATTTTCCGTTAAAGCATCATCTAAAAGTTCTTTCATGTATAGACATCACCATAAAAAATAAAACAAAAATTGACTTCAGAAGTTATTTAAGTGTTTCGGCGTAACTACTGATTTCCATTTATGTCCTAACCGTCATCATGTAAAGCCTATAAAATTTATATAGCAATGTATCAGGAGGCATACACTTAGCATTTCAAAAAAGTTAAGTTTGTTACAGAACATGAATCAAAATAATGTTAACTACTTCTTGTTTAAAAAGAAGGTTTTATGGCAAGTTCCAAGTAATTACTAGAGACCATTTATTCAATAGATTATCATCATCTAAATGTAATTAATGAAGTACTTACATGATCGATAGCTTCCTTAAGAGTTTTATCGGCTGTCTGAGCTATTGCCAAGGGTAGTTCCGTGGTTGTGGTTTGAGCATCGCTCTGTGTCGGCGACGATGAAGATTCTGATGAGGTCCTATCCTTGCCAAATTGCCCTACAGGCCGTACCAGGTACTGTTGAATGCCAACAATCTGTAATTCAAGAAATGAACCAAAATTACTCAATCAAATTTTTATGAAAGTAAAAACAATTTACTTGTTTTAATATAATTATGAAATATTTTAGCAAGATGTCCTTTGTATCATCAAAAACAAGGATGGCCTTAGTAGTTTCTTAATAACAAAACAAACACCGATTTTTAAGTAAGTAATCTTCTTGTCTAGAGAAAACAATCATAACAAATTACACAGTTTCCATCTTAATGCGACAAGTAATATGTACATACGAGTAGTCATAAAGTGGCAATATGTAATTTGAAAATTTCATTTAAACTCAACTACTCTTACGAACGTATGTAGGTTCATTACGTGTATGAAATAATTTTTTATTTTTTTTTATTTTCCCATTTTTTCAAGTCCATATAATTAATTCGTTAGTTTCCATTTTAAGTATCATGAAAAATTCAGTGGACATTAAAAAGGTTGAAAGGTTAATAATATTAAATTAAATGGAAAAAGACCAGACCAGGAACAAAAACTATAATGAAGCAAAAGTAGTAGAATCTGGGATATGTACTCGTACTATGTTTCCGCGTCTGTGTCGTGACAACAGACAATACAAGGAGAATAATTTGTTTGCCTAACAGCAAAAACAACAACAACAAGGAAGAAGAGAATTTATGCGTTTATTCGACATTTGTAGATTATATGAAAGTGCACGCATAATAGGAGGACATTACTGCAAATGCAACTAATGAGAGTGTCTGCATTTTAGATGAATTAAGGTTAACAATAGTGTAGCGTTGTTGAATATGTTAATGCATGAGGACCTTTGACTTGCATTTGAGTTTTTGTTTGATATACATTTTATGCGAAAATGTTGATTAAGCAGAGGCTCTAGGAACGCGATAGAAATTTCATTTGAAAATTAAATGCTGAGAAAGGCAATTTTGTTTGTTTTGCTTATTTGACAAGAATTGTTTTGAATTTTGAGAATCTTTTTCTCTGAACATATACAGCTGATTAAATTTTTGATTTCACTTTGAACCCTACCAGAAGTTCTATTTTCAACGAATTTATCGTTTCACTGCGAAGTTTTCAACAATTTTCTGAATTGATTAACATAATTTACAAAGCAGCGATTTGAATCTCGAACAGCCTTCGTCAATTGCAATGAACTCTGATCTAAATTTGAGCATTTCTAAGATTATCACTAGACAAATTGGCAGCTGGAAACTATGGAGTTAAGTGTATACAATGATTCAACCTTGATCCTGATTCTAGCACTATGAGCCCGTTTCATTTAAATTGAAAAGATTTAAATATTTTTATAAAAAAAGTGGAAATACGAGAATAATGAATGTTTTTGATGGTTTTCCGGTATTCAATTAAATGAGACTTCATGGTTTAACGTTTTTTTTTGTGGTTGAAAGGTGAAGGGTATTTACGCCCTAAGTGTCAAGCTCCCAGGAGTATAAAACACGTCTGGACTATCCACTAAATACGCTGGAAACCCCCTTTTCAAGTTGCAGAATATCTAATGCGGCTTTTGAGAGACTACCTGAAGGACCGAAGCCTGCTTTACGACACGACACAGAGCCAACGAAGGATGAAAGTAACATCGGGTGTTGCCCAGGGATTTATCGTTGGTGCCAATCTGTGGAACGTGTCTTACAACGGGCTGCTGAGACTGACGATTCCAGGTGAGTCGCGCTTGATCGGCTATGCGGATGATGTTGCGGTTCTGGTAACTGGATGTACCATTGAACAAGCGCAACATAGGCTAGGTATGCTAATGCGCTGAGTGAGAAACTGGATGACTGCTCGCGGGTTCAGTTTAGCACTGGAGAAAACCGAAGCGGTCATCTTGACAAAAAAGAAAATCCCTAGAGTGAGGTTGATCAGTATTAGAGACATACTAATCAAATCAAAGCCAGCGGTGAAGTACCTGGGGCTGCTGATTGACTCGAAGATGAGTTTCTCTGAGCCAATCAGGCCAGCGGCCGAGACAGCTGCTTCGGGATTATCGGCTCTGAGTCGACTTATGGCCAATGTAGGGAGAACCAGCCTATGAAGAAGACGCCTTTTGATGAGTGCTACTGTACGGAGTAGAAATATGAGGCGGCGCTCTCTGTAAGTAGTTATACCGAGAAGAGGAGCACTGAGGATTGCATCTTCGTATCCAACAGTCTCTTATTCGGGGGTGAGAGTTGTTGGAGGCGTAATACACGTTGCCTTTCTTGCTAGAGAGGGCCGCGTTATTTACCTGCGCCAAAACGAGGACCTAGGGAGATGGTTGTCCGCGAGGACAGACAGCGCTCACTCAATGACTGGCAGCAGTCTTGGGTAAACTGCACGAAGGAAGGTGGACTGCGCCCCTCATCCCGGATGAGAGACCGTGGTTAAATCGAAGGCATGATGAGAGTGATTTCTGTCTAACCCAGCTTTTGAGCGGGCATGGATGTTTTCAGTCTTATCTGCACAAGATTGGTAAGACACGGTCCCCTGATCATCGGTTTTGCCCAGGAGAAGAAGACAATCCCTGCCACACATTTCTTGCGCGCACAAAATGGGACTGGCTCCGAAGGGACTTCTACAGGGAGACGGGAAAATGCGCTTCGGATGGTATAGTCGCGGTGATGCTAAAATCGGCTGACAAATGGAATCAGGTGGCACATTATGCTGGGGCAGACCTAAAAGATCAAAGGAACGCACAGCAGCTGGAGGCATTGGAGTTGGGACATCGCTTGTCTGGCAATTCATCTTCCCGTCTCCCCTCCAACTAGAAGAGAGATCCTCCCACGGCCTAACAAAACGAGACTTGGCCCAACAGTTCCTGGCTGGGATCTCCAGTTGACAGGAGAGGTGTTTAGTGGGTAATCCAGTCACTTGCGAGGGTGGGAGTCCCACACTCTGTGCGTAAATGATATTCACCTCCCAACCAAAGAAAAGCCTCGTTTTACTACGCCGTGAGCTGCATTCAAGTTGGGGAGTCCCTCCTCTAGCGGGAAGGGAGGGAGAAAGATGAATTGCTGGAAAAACAATCCGCCATACACGATATCGCCGGGGCTGCCCGAACATAGCGTGCCCCACATGACTGCAATTGCTAACCAAACCTGCGTGCAATCATCCAGTCTCCCACTCGGCATATTTGCATACTTAGCCTAAGTTTCGCCAGTTTGACGGTATGGCCACTTACTAGCGTCGCAAGATCATTCGCACAGCCGATCAGGCGCAACTCATCCGGCAGCTCTAGTTTCACTGACCCATCGTACGATATGTATCACAGGTCTGGATCAAGGATAGATCCTTGAGCAACACATAATGCAACATTTATCCTTTGTCGGCCGTGAATCGTATCATAAAGCAGGCTTCGATCCTTCCGGTAGTACTTTAATGGGGGTGTTTCAGCGTATCCAGAATATCCACCCATCCAGCGGGCCGATGGATGGGTGATGTTGTAATCAAGCAGCCCGCCTAGGCAAACTGCTCGAGGAGCCGTCACGAAAAGGACAAACGGAGGTAGCCACTATTCACAATCATTAGATAGTTCTCTTCATTTCAATACCTCATTTTACCCGCAAGAATCTCTTCCTGATCTGCTGGCCGCCTCTATCCCGCAATATAATCATCAGCTAGAAGAGAGTCATTTACCTGTTCGATATTTCAACAATCCAATCTGCAATATGAACATAAAGATCTCGAATGTGTTCGTCCCGATCAAGTCGCATGGGATCGGTCAAAATCTATGGGGATGTCCCAGACAATGCAAAACTACGGAGGTTACGGTTATTGCCATCAATACGCACTTTATTCCTCGAGCCGTGCCTCTTACGCAAGTGCAGTCAGCAGTTCGCCGTATTCGCATCATTTGAATGTGCCATTCTACGGAGCGCCGTGCTCAGGATCTTCATCTGGATCTGGTCCAGCATCCGCGTATTATGCTCCATCTGAGCAATCTGATTCATCAATGACGATCAACAGTAGGTCAAGCACTGAAAGCAACGCAAGTTCATTGAGTAGTGGCGGCGGCAAACAGATCAATCAGCCTGTTACATTGCAGATTAATAATTTCGATTGTTCTTTGAATGAGAACAGTTTAAGGCATTTGCTCTTGTGTCAACTAAAACCCATTACGCCTATTGCGGTATTGTCTCTTGAGGGAAATTTTTATGCAAGTATTTGTTCTGAACGCTCATTATGGTCGTCTCGAATCTGCATCGAAAAAGGAATTGGTCACAAACACATGATGGTTTCGTATACGAGAGATTCTTCATCGACTGAAAATGGGCTTGCAAAAAAAACATCTTGCAAGAAGTTGGTAACGAATCTAAAGAGCTTAAGAGTCAAATCCCAAGTGAAGATTTAGTTGAAAAAATCATTAATTTTATCAGACAAAGCACAAGCTCTGCGTCATACTCAAGAATGAAGCACGTGAATATGATACGACGTCAAAATGTTACACAATCATTAAAACTTCAACAAGTTCTCTGCAAATTGAATCAAATCATCTCTACTTTCATTTATGCATGATGTTATTGACACACATAATGACATTGCATGAAAAACTTCGTGCAACCCTGTAATCGCACCTTCGCTAACCATTCGCGACGATATTGCGAAGTATAGTTCACCTAAATTCCTTTTTCCAACATCAGATAAACGGGGGATATGCAAAATAATATTAAAATTTCCCCGAGCGCTAATATGGACATAATTTCCTTCATAAGATTCCCATGCAAAGACCAAGGTCTCATACTGCAATTCCGGTGTGGCACGAGAGAAATTGTGCGATCTCGTCGTCAATGGTTAGCTTGGCGATTGACGACTACGAGAGTGGCTGATTGGTCGCGAACGGCGATGGTTGAAATTATAAGGAAATTTTAAGGAAATACAGAAAAAGAAAAAACGGAATAAATAAAAGGGTCGCGATAAAGAGTGAAAGAAGAAAGGTTTCCGTGCGAATTTTAAGGTGTTTCTCGTTCCATTCTATGTGGAAAGGAGTTTTTACGTTCATTCCTTTGGACGGATTTGGTTGCCAGACTATTCGGGTGAAACAAAATCGCGCGACGTGGAAACTGTTCGAAAAAAAATCTTTTAGATCCTAGGTGCTTCGATTCAGCTTCAAATTGCGTGAATAAGTGAATTTTCTTGCAATAAACGTCTCACGATCGAAAATCTTCGAATAAATCTAAGCGTGATTCGTAACGTGATATTGGGTGTGAGTTGGCGAAGGAGTCGCAAAACCCAACGGTATCTAAAAGGGCCCACGACTTAGCGTTTTCCCTACTATTTCCATCGGAACATCTACATCGAGCGGAAAACTTATGGGTTAATCCGAGTTCCCTTGCGAATTAAAACAAAAGTGCACTTGGTGAAAACGATTGAAATGTAAAAGGGTTTGCAAGTGCAGCAGCAGAGAGGGGTGGAAAGTACTATATATGTAGGGCATTATTGGGATTTAGAAGACTTTGGACGTTGTATTATTGCATTGATGGCAACGATGTGCGGAAGGGAGAATATTCAGACCGATCTTCGTGAGCAACCCAAATTAAGAAACCTTGTGTATTAATCCAGTTTCCCAGATAGCCGAAAATATGAAATAATTAAAATTCATTTGAATTGTAAATTTTTTAATATACTATGTGTGTTACAAGTTGATATAACATCCCTCTTTCGTGTTCATTAGTCCGCTGATAGAATTCATGTGTCATATCGACCGAGAAATTTCCAGCTGGAATTGTAGTTTCAGGCATTCTTAACATCCCCCCCACCAATAACAAGCGCTCGTCGAGGGAGTGGGTAAGTACCTTTAGTTTATCTCTTTTGCATCCTAAAAGAAACGAATAATATTTAACGAATTTTAAAGAAACAAATATTGATTGAATGATGTTGTAAGGGAGGGATGTTTATCGTCTGTATACACATTTTTTTGTTGCATTTACACAATTTTTAACATAATATGAAAAAAAAATTAAAAAAATTTATTGAATTTAGAAGAAGTATTTTTTTTCTTTGGTACGAGTATACTGATGTTAGGGAAGGAAGAACATTTATTGAATTTTAACGAATGCTATTATAACTTAAAGAAAAATTTAATGAACAAAAAAATGAACCCCGCCCAGGCATGGGACCTGCCACGTTTGCTGGCCTCTCCGCTCATGAGCTAGCCAGTGGGCGGACTCTTCCCCTTTTAATTGTTACAGGCGCTCTCGCAGGACTGTATGGCCTTCCACACCTGATATGGGCCAAGGCAGTTTTTTTGGATTCCGATCCGGTTGGGAGGGGTGCTTGGGGGCACCGCCACCATACATGAATAACCCACTCTTATTTGTGGGTCGTGACCGTCCTCAGGAAGCATGAAATCAACTTAAGTATCGTGCGCGCTAATTCGTTATTCGACATCGCGTTTTTACACTGTACTCTCTTTCGGTAGGTTCCTTCGGCCATTGGTATCTCTACCACCGGCCAATCGGTTCGACTTTTTGACTCCGGTCACCTTTGAATTCGTTAATGCGAAAATAATTTGTAGTGGGCCTTCGCGCTGTGGAAAAAGAACCCGCCCATACCGCAACGCTTGCTTGCCAGCGCATCCACGCGTCTCCAGGCGAGGCCAATCTAGCTGAACACTGATTTCCCTCGCTCAGGCAGCAGAACACCACTCCAGCCCTTAACGGACATTTTTAACATCATTAAAAACACTACAGTGATACCCATCGCCTCCCTTGCAAGAGAGTATACAAATATTTACCTACGTAGAAGCGAAGGCAACAGCGAGGCAGCCGGAATGGAGGGGAGACAACGCGCTCTCAGTGATTTGCAACAGTCATGGGAGAGTGACCCAAAGAGAACATGAAATACATGTCTGATCACTGAATAGAGGCAGTGGCTGCATTGAAGGGATGGTGAGATTGACTTCTAATTGATATAACTCTTGAGGAGCATGAATGTTTTCGGTCTTCACTGCACAAGATTGGTAAGTCGCAATCTCCCGGTTGTCGTTCTACGGAGCATCAAATATGTTTGTCTACGTATGTATATATTTTGTGAAAGATAAAAATTATGACTGCCGTTAGCTTGGCCTACTGATGAAAGTCGGTATAAATAAAATGCGCTATTAGTACAAATATTTATGGGTGACATCATCATTTGCCAATATAATCTTCTCATTTTTATCTTGATTTTGTATTTTCCTACGTTTTTGTCCAGCTTAACAATGTCACCCATAAATTTATTGTATAATTGGTTACAATGCTATTATTGCACCATCTCAACTTTCCTAATTGGCGGAACACCGCTTTCAGTTGAAGCTATATTTACAACGTTGTTGTCATTGTAACGAACTTTGGCCGTGTTAGATATTAGATCTATAACATGATGGTATGAACATCTTGAAGTCTTTAACATCTCCTTAACATGTTCTAATGGCGCTTCTCCAACTCTATGGGCTATACTTCATCAAGCGAACGTAAGGATGTAAAAAGTTATCCATTTAAAAGCTGTAATGTTCACCCTTTGGTCGGTTCCAAATTAAATCAGTAACAACAATACCCCCCAAGACTACAGGTACGTTGGGGTTTCTATTGCTAGTTTTGGCTCTCTGGTATGGCGTCCCATATAAGAGATAGCACAATCGAGTGTAGAGTGAGTAGATCTTACAGTGAAAATGGATTGGTTTACCGTGGATGTGTTGCTTAGTCTCATGCTGTCTAAAATACGGCACGTTTGACTCACCTACAGACAGATGTTGTTACTCTCAAAAAAGAGGTTACTGCGTTGGGGCTGCTTAGTCCCAGTTAGCTCCCAAGAGGACGGGTCGCGGGCGCCACTCACCCACCTTGATAGCCCCAAGAACCGCTGAGTGAGTTTGCAGCTCACTGGCTCGTCCTCGTATATTCCGAAAAAAAAGATAATTCACAAGAAGACGCGGAACGCTCACGAAACGGCTAGCTCTTGCCACAACCTGATACTCCCTAAAGAAGAGCACCGAAAGGAAATTGAAAACCAAAGAAACCTTCTTACTAGACTTCGGTCCCTTAGCAGTTGGCCAGCACTTCCTACACTACCTAAGCCAATTATAAGCGGCGAGCGATACTCGACCTTTAAATTACCCAGAAACGTCTCCGCTGAAAGGGAGATCAGACACAATCCTTTATTTTAACTTTCGCGATCTACAGCACACTTTGTCTCAAATCCAAATCAAATCCAATTCACTTTAAATTGTTTCCTTCTAACATACAAATTGAATTCGCTTCACTTTAACTTATTTCAAATTCGCTTCACTTTAACTTATTTCTCCCTTCAAATTAAATTCGCATGCGAATTAATAACGAAGGCGGCTTGCATATACTAAACCCTACTTTTTGGGGCCTTTTTGCAGCAGACGCTGGAAAAAATAAAGGGAACACCATGTACTGATTAACGATTTTACTTTCCGCTAAACTGTTTTCTGCTAGCACCTCCGCTCGTCTTGAGAGTAAATCCCGGAATAATGCGAAGAGACCAAAACGCACGCCGAAATTTCCAACTGACATTTTCTCCGCCTAGGGGCTCCTTTTTCCGCGACTTGTTTCTCGTTCTACTCAGGTAACTTCATTTTCCGGACGATGAACATTTCACCTGCTCGATCATCTGTGTGGGAAAAAGGTGAATTCTGCAAAAATCAGTAGGGCAGTTGTCATCTGTCAAAACAAACATCGATTTGTTACGGCAATCGAAAATTAAAAGTTTGGGTTGATGTTCGGGAATCAAGTAAGTTGAATTTATTTCTTCCTCGGGCTCATTTTCCTTCATTTTCCTTACTTTTTCATCGATTAAAATAATCATAAAATTCTAATAATTACATATGTACCACGTTTTGAGTTTTCTTGGTATGTTTTTGTGTTTTGTGTATATAGATAAAGACTTATTTAAATTCTAGGTACAATCATAGGGAACTCAATACAAAAACAGATGTCTGTAATATTTCCAGAAGCTATTCACAGCGTCCGGAATAACTACGGAAGCCGTGAACACTTCAGCAATAGAGCAAGAGGTGCCAGTTTCACCACAAACCAGAGACGAAGTATAGCCAGCAGTACGTGGTCTTAGAAAAGTGAGCCTCCTGGTATAGATGGAATACCAGCAGAACTGCTCCAAAAGGAGTCCCATCTAAGTGATCTTCTCCACAATTAACATGCAGAATATGACCAGAGCAGCACTTACCAGAAGACTAGCGAAGAAGTATAATATGTCCTGCACACAAAAGAGGGACAAACTAAGAAGTTAAAACTACTGAGGCATCGCTCCACTGTGCACATATATCTTATAAAGTGCTCTCCAAAATTTCAGAAACAAAATTAAAGCCGTACTATAGAAAGCATGATACTCGTAGGAAAGTATCAGGGAGGATTTCAACGTTGGCGATCTGACCAAACATTCTCAGTTAAGCAGGTACCTAAAAGTGTTGGGAATATAGCATTGATGTGCACCAACTCTGTGTAGACTTCCAGAAACATATGACAGGATCCACAGAAATGCCCTACTCAAAATAATGCTGGATTTTGGTATCCGAATAAAACTAGTCCGCAATGTCAAAGTCGCGATGCTAAACACAGAGTCTTAGGCCAAGGTAAACGAAAAACTAACGAACTGCTTCAAAATGGAATCAGGCTTAAAACAAGAGGATGGACTAGGCCCAATGCTCTTTAATAATGTACTGGAACTCGCCATCAGAAAACCATCAGCTGAAACCTTGGGTACATTGATGTTCAAGTCCACACAATTGGTAGCATATGCTGATGAAGCCAATATTATGGTACGTTCAATCTCCGATACCAAAGAGGCATTTCTGAACCCAGAATCTGAAGCAAACCGAATTGGCTTACGAGCTAATGAAACTCACACTAAATTCATATTGGAGCCAAGCTGAATAGAAGAGGTGCCGAAAAGGACGAACGAGGTATAGTTATAATGCAAAGAAGGCTTTTCAGTATTTTCAAACTGTTGATGGTTGTTTCATATCCTTCCATAGAGTTTCGATATTTAATCTGGACAATTACTTTCTCAGTGTTTTCCGATTTCAGCGTTGGATGGATTCAATAGATTCAATAAGGTATTTGAGGTTCGGATTCCACACTGGCGAACAATATGCTAACACACTATAAACTAAGGAAACGAACAGACGATGGAAGTAGAAGGAATGCGAAAGTTATTAGAGGATCTAAGGATAAAGCCAGTGAGCCGCAATGCCTTAGAGACTATTATCATTATGTGATTGTCGTCAAAGATAACACTTAGATCCTTTATGTATACGCTTTCGTGCAGGGCTTCCCCAAGAATGGAGTAAGGAAATAAAAAAAAAATTTTGTTGTTAGAGTATCTCATTTGGCGACATTTAGAAATATTCTAGTTAAGAACGTCAGAAATGCACCATTCAACTAATTTATGAAAATCGTTTTGCAATAAAACGCAGTCCTCTATATTATCGACAACTCTGAATATTTTACAATCGTCCGCATATGAGACAGGATGACGATACCGAAGCAGGAAGGTCATTGATGAAAATGAGAAAAAGCAAAGGACCTAAAATAGATCCTTGTGGGACACCAGAAACAGGATGAAATGGAGAAGAGAGGTAGGAGTTTACAGAAACAATACATGTACGGCTAGTGACATAGGTGACAAACCGGGATATAAGGAAGCAAATAGGAAGGAAAAGTGGTATTGGCAAGACTAACATTAAAAATTATAGATAAAGGAACAAACAAGGAAGATGACAAAGATTTACTTAAAAAAATTTGGGACTCCCTCTGGACCACAGCCTATGTTTGGATCTACATTTTGCATTATAAGCTCGATCTCGAGTTGATTTGTAACAAACCCAGAAGCATCCAATAAGGACGAAGGTGTAGAGGACTCCTTAGCAACTGGACCGATATTTGAACAAGAGAAGGACAAGAAATACCATGCGAACAGATCACAAGAATCTTGTAATGATGTAGACGTAATGTTTTCGTAGCGAACAAAACGAGGAGTCGAGCCATTGGACATCGCCTGGCTTTTTCGGACGACACATAGGAGTATTTTTCCAGGTGATTTTAGATAGTATGGTATAGAAGTTACTAAGTGTGTCATTGACTCCTAGACTCTTGTGGACAGAGAACCAGTTTCTAGAATTGATTTCCTGTTCAATTCTGGAGTAGTCAGCTTTAAAGAAATTGAAGCGAGCCAGCGATACCTTTTTAGGATGAGAAGCTTGGTGTGTATAAAGGAGAAAAGGCAGTGGAGGATAGTGTGTATCACGATTCACATCTGGTGTGTGCGAGGGAAGAAAGTTGAGTGAAGATTCGGGGAGATTAGAAAGAATAAGGTCAAGAATTTTCTTATTGATGTTAGGAACAATATTGAACTGAGAAAGGGCACAAAGTGAAAGAAAGGAAGAAAGAGCTAAAGATAAACCGCCAGTTCAAATAACTGTGGAGAAAGTCTCATCGCATACAACAGAAGTAATATTAAAGTCGCCACAAACAAGAATATAGGATGGAGGGTAGTTGTTGGTGATATAGGAAGAAAGGTCAGAGAACAATCGGTCATAAATTGAAATTGGACTGTTACAAGATATGTAGAAAGAGCAATCCAAAATTTTACTACAAGGAAAGAGAAAACGGACAGGTACAAATTCCACTGGAGGAGAAGCATGGATGTCCACGCACAGAGCACAGCTGACGGATTTATGAACACCTACAAGAACGCCACCTCCATCAAGTTTCTCGCTAACTAACCTGACACGATCACTACGGAAGACAAAAAAGTTAGGAAGAAGTTCATTGTCAGAACTATCATTAGTCAGCCAAGTTTCTGTTAAGCATATTATTTTATCACTACAAATAGAAGAGGCTACACGCAGGTCATTTGTCTTGGTCCTCAAACCATGAACATTTTGGTAGTAACATGAGGTCCATTGTTGATTGAAGATTTCAGAAGGTTCATCGAGGTCCCGTTTTGGTCTGAAATCTTGAGTTACCGCTTGTTGAAGGATTTAACCAGTAACCCTTGAGGCCAGAATTCAGGTTGCAGCATAATTGATAAAATCTTACGTACCGTGAGTTTACAGGAGCTCATGAGTTGGTCCGAAAGGTATCCTTTGCTAATTTGACACACTTTAATAATTCAGGTACATAACCAAGTTTAGAAATAAAATGCTTGGTCATATCCTCGTTCGAAGTGTCATAGGCTAGTTTCGACATGAATGAAGTGGAGGCGAAACTCCAGTCAATATACCATTACCTGCCGTGACGCTTACTTGTGGGTTAAGTAAGGTATTTGGTGCAGGACTATCATTCTGAAGCTGTGGATGAACGATCTGATACTGTTGTAGAACAAGCATACGGACGAGCCTGCAAATTTTAAGGTCCTAGATGATCCATTGATGATTGTTGATCCCTGGATAGGTGTTGAGAGACATACTCATCTTGCACACAAGGAAATATTAATGGAGGGGCAAGCTGGAGCTTATCTCTTTTCACATCATCGCAGGACTTAGGAGAGGTAGAGGGCAGTTCCGTTTGCGCGACCTGAACAAGAGTCGCGAGCGATGTCTTTGTCTCATCGAGTCTTTCTTGTATTTTAAGCATCTCTTTCCTGTATATCGTAGCCATGTAGATACTTCTTCTTCTTTGTAGCACTACAGCCCCTCTCGGGCCTTCACTTAGAGATAGTTAGAGTATCTCATTTTCGTGACCGTATTGATTTCTTCGGAAGTTTGTTTGGCCATTACCATGCTCCCTTGTGCCTGCTCAGCTTTGATATGATCTGATTAAATCAGTACATATCACCACTGAGTGAACACTCGTAGTCTCTCGAAAAAACCCCCTGAACTAAATCACGTTGCTCCCAACGAGATTTTAACCTGGGACCTTCGGCTTATGCGTCCATGCTCTAACCACTAGACCACACAGACTAGATAGATAGATACTATCCACGACAAAACATCAGCGGAGTGCCTTCTTTTTATGAAGGCGGAACTAGAGAAGGCAGTTCTATCTATGAACGCCAGGAAGGCACCAGGAACAGACTGCATTTCAAAAGTGTTGTTCCAGCTGGTCTACAGCCTTTTATATATAAAGGGTTTTCCCGGAATGCTGGAAGGTGGTGAGGCTTGCATTTATCAGCAAAGAGAAGAGAAACCCAGAGTAAACGTTCACCTACCGCCCATTATGTCGACTAGGCGGAAAAGTGCTTCAGACGTTTATCATGGGAAGACTCGCTGGTGGGAAGATATCCCCGTGGCAGTGTGGCTTTAAAGTATTGCACTCTACCAAAGACGTAATATCGGAAGTGGTGAGCATAGTCCAAAAAGCAAAGACTTAGTCGCCTTAACTGATGAGTTGTGGCGCTAGATGGATGGATATTCCGGAAGTACTGGAAACCCTTCCTAATTTCTCATTCTTCTTCTTAGCACTACAACCCTTCTCGGGCCTTCACTTCCTTCAAATAGCATCTCCAACTGTCTCGGTCCATTGACCGCGTCCCCCAATTTCGAAATCCGAGCAGCAATGAACTGTCTTCATCGACCGAGTCAGACCAGCGTTTCCTCGGTTTCCTTACTGGGCTCCGCCCTTCAGTTCTCCTAACGAATACCTTTTTGGATATCCGTTGTTCGTCCATACGATTCATGTGGCCACCCCATTGCAGCTTCCGCGGTCTTATAATCGTTGAGGCCTCCAGCTCGTCAAAAATTTCATACAGCTCATGGTTGTATCGAATTCGACATTGGTCCCCATCTAGCTTCGCTCCGATTATTCGCCTCAGGACCCGTCATCAAAGGCGTTCAATATGTTTGCGGATGCTTGGGTCAGGGTCCATGTTTCACACCCATAGCATAACACAGGCCTTATCACAGATTTATATACTTGGAGCTTTGTTTTCCTGTGTATTCAGCTGGTCTTCAAGATCATCAAGACTCAATAAAATATTTTTAAATTGTGTATTTTTCGGCGTATTTCGTCTCTTTCATTAACCGTTTTCGTTGTTTTGGCACCTAAATACACAAATTCGGCAACATTTTCGATACTGTAATCGCCAAATGTGATATTTTGTGTATTTGAGGTATTTTTTCTCGACTGCGTCATGAGCTTTATTTTACTCTCATTGATTTGTAGCCCTAGTAGTTTTGCTTTGCTGCCGAGTTTCAGCAAGAGTTCTTTGGCAGTTGCTAATGACCGTGACAAAATGTTGACGTCGTCTGCATAGGCTACTACTTGGCTCGACTTGTAAAGTAATGTACCTCGCGTATCGGCAGGTCGCTTCTTTATGACGTACTTAAGAGCCAAATTAAGTAGCAATGAGGCCAGCCTATCTCCCTGCTTTAGTTCGATATTTGTGTCAAAGGCATCGGTGAGTTGGTTATTGATGCGGACTTGGGAGGTCGTTAACGTCATTGTCATTTTGGTAAGACGGACTAATTTGGCTGGGATGCCAAAGCAAAGCATTATTTGGTACAGTAAGTTACGATCGACACTGTCGTATGCTTGCTTGAAGTCAACGGAAATTTAGTGTACGTCTATGTTGAGCTCCCTAATTTTTCAAGTACCTGCTTGACTGTTAATAATTGGTCTATTTTCGATCTACCTGCTCTAAAACCACCTTGATACTCCCGAATAATACTGTTAGCGTATGATCCGATTTTATTTTCTAAAATTTTAGAAAATATTTTGTACGCCATACAAAGTAGTGATATGCCTCTATAATTTTCGCACTGTAGCTTTTCACCTTTTTTGTGGATCGGGAATATAATTGATTGGCTCCACTCCTTCGGCATATGTTCTTGTTGCCAAATGTGCTGGATGACTTTGTGAATAGCTTGATGAACACTACTGCTACCATATTTGATGAGCTCCATTGGAATCTCATCGATGCCCGGCGTTTATTATTCTTTTCGGTTTTGATGATGGAACAAACTTCATCCAGAGCTGGTGGGCCAATGGTGATTCTGCACAGAGATCTATAGGCTCCGATGTTCTGGAGCTGTGCGGAGGATTAAGAAGGTTCTTAAGATTTGGTGCCCATCTTTCTTTTACTCTTCTTCATCAGCGATGATATTGACGATGTTATCAGGACAGAGCGTGGTTTTGGGCTGATAACCACATTTCAGGCTTTTCACTACTTTGCATGCTTGTCGTGTGTAGTTGCTCGCTAAACTTACATCGATACTTCTCAATTGGTCGTCATATTATTTTCATTTCTTAATTCTAATTATCTTATTCGCTACTCTTCTGAGATTTTCATAGTGTTCTCTCTTCGTCCTGGTTTTCCTACCTAAATATTCTTTGTACGCCTGATTATTTTTATCAACCGCATTCTGGCACTCACCATCGAACAAATCATTTCTTATGCGCCGGTTGTCGACGGTCTCCGTGGATTTTTTGGCCACAGACGCCGTTTCGAGTCTTTCGATGTCAAATTTTCCTAGTGGGCTGGTCTTCACCGAACATGCCTTTGGCATACGACATCGATAAGTTAATTTGATCAAGAAATGATCTGAGTTACAATTGGCTCCTCGGTATGTACGGACGTCAAGTATGCTCGAGGCGCAACGTTGTCGGATCAGAACATGATCGATCTGGTTTTGTGTGTTGCCATCCGATGATACCCAGGTCATTTTATGAATGCGTCGATGTGGAAAGTAAGTCGAACGTACGACTAGAATTCTGCTACATGCAAAGTCAATCAGGTATTGGCCGTTATCATTTGTTTCAGCGTGGAGGCTATATCTTCCAGTTGTTCCCCGATGAGATAGCTCATTGCCATCGTTAGCGTTGAAATCTTCGTCCTTTTCTTCGGTCGGGGCGTGAACGTTTATAAACCAGATTTTGAAAAATTTCGCTTTCATACGGATCATACAACCGCTCGTTTATTGCCTTAAAATCAATAACGCTCGATTTGAACTCCTTATTCACAATAAAGGCCACTCCGAATTCTCGTTTTCCAGTAGGCATCCCTCTTTTGAATATTGTGTGCGATCTAATGTTTTGAATGTCATTTCCAGTCCAATTCGTTTCCTGGATTGCCAGTATTTTTAATTGATATTGGCTGGCCTGTTGTAAAAGGTCCTTAACAGCGCCAGGATAATTGAGTGATCTGACATTCCAGGATCCAATGCCATAGTCCTTTTTTCGTTTGCGAGGTCGTTGCCGTAAGTCCAATCCATTCCGAGGCCATCGGCAGGTTTCGAAATATTTTCAGGTTTTCTAGGGACGGGGAGCTAGCCCGTCGTCCAACCTCCATTCCGGTGGCATGGTTATTACGTCAATTCCGTTATCAGGTGCGGAAGATTCGCCTTTACTCTCTTACGTCCCCACAAAAGAGGTGTAAGTAGGATTTAGTAGCAGAGATGTAGATGTATTTCCAGTTATGTTATTAGCATTTCTCGGCATTTAATGTCCCATTATTGGGGAACCAGTAAACCTAATGTGCAACCCCGAGAGCATTTAATACGATTTAATTGGGGAGTTTGGGATGAGGAATCATGGAAGCTATGGGTTGGGGACACAAGGGGTTCCCTCCTCCTTTCTCAAACGGGCTTGGGACTGTCCACGGCGGAGTTCCCTTCCTAATTTCAGGAATATATAATGCAGGTCCTCAAAGTCTAGGTACCTGACGGGCCGGTGAAGAATGGAAGTTACATTGGATGTCCTTCAAGACTCCACCATTGGCCCAGCACTGTGGAACACCTCATACCACGGGCTATTGAGACTGGAGCTGCCAGATGAGAACGCGCTGGATTTGCCATGCGGATGATGTTTCGACGCCAGTTACTCCATGAATGGTTGAATGCGCAACTTAGGTTAGGTATGCGAAAGCGTAGGGTAAGGGGGTTGACTGATTGCTGGCGGTTCCAGCCAAGCACTGGAGAAATTCTAACAAAGAGAAAGATTACCAGAGTAAGGGCCATCAGCATTGGGGAAGTGCAAGTTGAGTCCAAACTTGTTGTGAAATAATGGGCGTTCTTATCGACTCGAAGATAAGTTTCCTTGAGCAAATTAGGGTAACGGTAAGTAAGTCTGCATCAGGAGATTGCAAACGCAGAGATATCTACCTTATCAAGAAGGCGTTTTTTGTGATAAACGCCTGTTCTATTACGGTTTGGTACTCTCACGAGCTTAATTAGCTGTAAAGCCAAATTATTCTTCCGTTATAACTACTCTTTCTAATAAAGCATCATTAAAATAATGCAAAAGGACGCTTTCTGCTATTTTCGACATTGAAGATAGGAAACTGATTGATTTCCACATTCGCAGGAATATCTAGGCTGGGCATTTGTTAGTACTTGTAAAATGTTGCTTGGTAGCCAAGTCATCATTATAACGTATTTAGAAAAACTACCAGACAAAGCTCTACTATGGCTTTTCCCGGAATGACTGGTTGTATTCTCAGGAAATAAAAAATTCGAATAGTTTCATAATTTGTAACAATCTTTAAACTTTTCTCATCAGTTCTTTCATCTTACGCCGCAATACCACCAGCAGTTTGATTTGCATAATCCAATGATACCACACTTTCAACAAATCCACTAAACAAAAGATTCTCAAGCACGTAATCCAACCATGATTGGCAGTCAATAAAAAAAAGTGCATGTAAAGTGTAAGCCTGTAATCAATTATGATAACCAACATTGCATGTTTGACTTGCATAGGTATAAAATTTAATTGCTCGCCTATTGTCCTTCCATCACAAGGAGAGGCTGCACCGCGATCGCGTGATTCAGTATGCAAACAAGAATATTTTAAAGGGTCAGAAAAAATTAGTTAACCCATCTACGAGTATCTGTCTGTCTATTATTCAAATGTCTATCGCAAGTGCTATTGAGTCTCTCAGATTTGTTTGCTTTTTACATACTGCTGTAACAAGTCGTTTCAAGCAGTTTTCCGAAACCGTTTCCAAACAAAAGAAGATCGTTTTATTATTTAGTCAATTTGAATGAGTTGCTTTTACGAGTACTTAATAATCTGATATTTATGCGATATTGAAATTATTCTGTTCATTTTTTCTATCCATTTTCTGATGTGTCTAAGGTTAGACATTTCAAATGGCTTTTTTTCAAAGTGTTTAGAAAATTGCAATTCTGATGTTTCATTGAAGTTTTCTTGTTGCGAAAAAGATGCTGCGTGTGCTGCTGCAATTTTATGCAAAGTTTGTCAGGTGCATGATATTCAAATGAGAAATTAGATTCCGGCAACTATTGTTTGATACTGAGTGAATTCGTGCTTGAGTTGAATGCTTTATATTATACGAGTATAATCTTCTGGTGGGTAGGAAACCAGAGGAAGAAAGCGAGAAACGCGCTTTGATTGAATATGTACTATACGTACGAGTATATTTCATGGCGCTAACATATTTCTTTCATGTGTAGCGTTTGCAATTTACAATGAATAGATCGCAGCAAATCACGTGCAATTTAGTTTAACGTTATGTACTCATATAACAAAATCCATGTTAAAACGGGTTGCTACAGCTTGGAGACATATAAATTTTTATAAATCCAACAACGTATGAGTATGTAATTAGGACTTTGTAAAAGCTTTGGTATGTCTCCCAGGAAAACTGAAAAAGTGTATCCTGTTTTCGATATTTCGACTTTTGAACCCTAGTACGTCAGCACCATTATAATTCAAAACTTACCACTCACCTGGATTTACCCATGACCTATGTACATGGCATCTAAATACTTAGACATCATATTGCGTACAGAAATTTGAATTCTAAACTATGACATCACTAAAAACACACCCACGAGCTATTTGACAAGAGAGTGAAATCCTAAGACCAAAAACTCGTCAAATTTTATCACATCGCATCCCAATCACATTCGCGAGGTGTAGGTACTCGTAAACTTGTATATGCATTTAAAATTATAAAGTCATGATCGCTATCTGTAATTATTTAATTAGATATCGTCGTCATGATGATTAGCAGAAATTCAACCATGAACTTTAAAATTATGCAGACCTGTTTCGGTCTTCTGCGAATGGGTTTACGCACTCATATGTGCTATGTGTCGACAGTTTGCTAATGACTTGAATATTTTAACGACGAAGGTTTAGACGTCAGTGCAAATGAGTTGTAATGACCCTTTCGATTTTCGAATCTGCATAATACATAAATGCAAAGTTTTCTTGGTGCATTAGCAAAAATAGAATTGTGTTGAGAATTGAATTTTATCGAAAGTGCTAAACGAGCGGGCTAGTAGACAGAATTAAATTTTATTTATTTTGAGGATACTAAAATTTGATTGGTTAAAATTTGTTATTTATTACTAAATTATAGTTTCATTTAAGTGGTTGCAATCAATCATTTGTTAATGATTTTAAAAGGACTCGCGACATAAGAGCAATTTTTATTGATATACTGGCTTTCAATTTAATTATGAACTGAATGATTATCGATGATTTTAATGAACTGTAAAGCCTTTGAATAAAAATATACACCGCTTTTCTTTGGATATTATCAACGGCTCACCCATTAATTTATGTATACTGTCCAAAACTCAATCACGTGATTAGCATTTCAATTAGCAATTAAATACTTTGAATAAATATTGCTCTTATTATTAAACCCTTGAAATGTCGCTTCTAAGCCCACTTTATGGATTTCATCCAATCGAAAATTCAAATTAATTCTAATATTTGCTTCATCCAAATGTATATATAAAGGGTGGTCCAACCATAATGCACGATGTTCATTGTGAGTCACAAATTCAACCATGGAGAGGTACACAATTGAGCAGCGCGTTAAGGTTGTTGAAGCCTTTTACGAAAATTGGCGTTCAAATCAAAATGCATTTCGTGCACTTCGTGATTTTTTTGGTCAACATAATCGACCAAATGTGTCCACAATCGGTAGAATCGTACGCAAATTTCAACAAACCGGGTCTTTAGTAAATGTGAAATCACCTGTGCATGCTCGTCCAGTTCGTTCTGCGGAAAACATTGCTGTTGTTTGCGATAGTGTGGCAGAAGAGTCGTCAACTTCGACTCGTCGCCGTGCCCAACAATTGAACATCTCACGAGCATCACTGATGCGAATTTTGAATAAAGATTTGAATTTACACACTTACAAGGTTCAATTGACTCAAGAGCTGATGTCTACTGACCATTTCAAGCGTCGACAATACGCCGAAAGGTTGGTTGAACAGACAGAAGGGAATGGTGAATTTACAAAGAAAATCATCTTCAACGACGAGGCACACTTTCATCTCAGTGGATTCGTTAACAAGCAGAATTGCCGAATTTGGGCAAATGAGAATCCACAAGTGATTGTTCAAAAGCCGATGTATCCACAAAAAGTGACTGTTTGTTGCGGGTTATGGGCTGGCTTCTTAATCCTAATTATCTTATTAGCTACTCTTCTGAGATTTTCATAGTCCTGGTTTTCCTTCCTAAGTATTCTTTGTACGTCTGATTCTTTTTATCGAACGCATTCTGGCACTCATCATCGAACCAATCATTAATTACTCTTGCGCCGGGCTTGATGTCCGATCGTCTGTTCTGCCACGGTGCTGATAGCCGTTTTCACTTCCATCCAGAGCTTGTTGTTCGTCTTTAACGATGCGTCTGATAAGATGGGAGCCAGTTGGTTGTCGAGGGTCTCCTTGAATTTTTTGGCCACAGACGCCGTTTGGAGCCTTTCGATGTTAAATGCTTGTAGCGGACTGGTCTTCGCCGAATATGCCTTTGACATACGACATCGATAGGTTAATTTGATCGGGTAATGATCTGAGTTACAATTGGCTGCTCGGTATGTACGGACGTAAAGTATGCTCGAGGCCCAACGTTGTTGGATCACAACATGATCGATCTGGTTTTTTGTGTTGCCATCCAGTGATACCCAGATCATTTTATGAATGCGTCGATGTTGGAAGCAAGCCGAACGTATAACTAGATTTCTGCTACATGCAACGTCAATCAGGTGCTGGCCGTTGTCATTTTTTTCATCGTGGAGGCTATATCCTCCTGTCGTTCCCCGATGAGCGTTGAAATCACCCAGTCGACTAATCTTTCCAGGTGAGCGTTTTCTTCGTTTCTTCGTTCTTTTCTTCGGTCTGGGCATGAATATTGATCAGCCAGATTTTGGAGGGTTTCACTTTCATGCAAGTCGCACATAGCCGTTCATTGACTGCCTTAAAATCAATAACGTGCGATTTGAACTCCCTATTCACAATAAAGGCCAGTCCGAAATCTTTTTCCAGTAGGCTTCTCACTTTTGAATATTGTGTGCGATCTCATGTCTATAATGTCGTCTCCAGTCCAATTCGTTTCCTGGATTACCAGTATTTTTAATTGATATTGACTGGCCTGTTGTAAAAGGACTACCATTATTACTTCAAAATAATAATGGCATATTCACGCCATACGCAAAATTGAAATCAGCAAAACGGACAGACTACTAAAAATAAATGCAACATATATAATGATAAACTCGAAACAAAAACTCAACGTTTAATTGAAAACTAAATGTAAATAAATATCGCTGACGTTGCAAGCGGCCAGTGAATCAGATTCAGTGCATTCAGCTCGAAGTTATATTGATCCCAACCAGGCCTATTTTAAGTTGGAGTGAAAGTTGTGATGAACCACTCCCAAAATTTTGGTCGAGAAGTGGTTAAGTGGCCGTTAGACGGAAAGTTGATAAAAGCACCTCCTCTTTTAGTTTTTGGCGGTGAAGGCGAGTGGTTATTGGAAATCAAATCAACAAACTCTGAGTACTTAGAAGAAGAGGAAATTGAAATGTTGTCGGGGTGGAAAGAAGTTCAGCTGTTGAAAAAAATTCGAATATGAATACGGTCGGCAGAGCGAGTGTATCGGAGGTAGAGTGTGGCAGCGACGACGGGAGCAGTAAAACAAGGGGCGTGAAGGCAGACGAAAAACGGAGAGTAGCAGACAGTCTGGTTCAGACTGAGATTTCTGCGGCGTTCGGGCGCAGCAAAAAAATGATGCGAACGCCAGAGCGTGCTATTAAGGACAAGCGGGAAACTCTGCAGGACGCTTCAGGTGTTCGAGTGGTGTAGGATAATATGGAGAGCATCGAAAATTCGATTGTCGCTGCTGCAATCGTTACCGAGGCGACCGATGCAGGGGTCGCAAATCCCGACAAAGCAAAAAAACATCCTGAAGCCAACGGGAGATTACGGCACGATAAGCAACGAGTGACCAGACACCGCGTTATTGCACCGCCAACGTCTAAAACGTGCCGGAGGCACGTTTTAGACGTTGGCGGTTGTAAAGTACAATTGCCGCCCAGCAATATGAAGAAGAAAGGCCACTCCGAAAAGTGGGACATGTTCTGAAAAGAATACAATTTGCATGCGACTCTCCAAAGGTCAGCAAAGCAGTAAAGGTTGGGCTCCTTGAACTAGAGGAGCACCTAGATCGCATAGGGCACTATCGGAGGAGCTGGTTAAGGGCCGAAGACGAACAGAAGGCTAAAGAGGCGCTTGGGGCGAAATCTAAAGGCGACATGCAAATAGTCAATAAAAGAATGGCGTCTAGCCCAATCGAAGGAGATCGGGATAAAAGAAGGAAGGAAGAGGAACTTGATGGGCGTGGAGCACCAGATCACGGGTTTCAGACAGTGCTTACAAAAGGAGCGAAGAAAGCCGCAAAGAAACTCCTTCTAAAAAGCCAGAAAGTAAAATTATCACGGACGCCCAATCAGAAAAAGGAGCTGATGCAAAACAGGAGAGCCAGAAGCCCCGACGAAGATCCGGCAGCAGCCACTGCTCGTAAAGTCCCAAGGTGGCCGATCCTACGCCGAGGTACTGCGGGACATCAGGGGAAACGTAAGGCCCGTAGACACCAATACTACCGTTAAAGTAGTACGACCAACGCGGTCGGGCCACATACAGGTCGAATTCAGAGCAGAGGCCGGCAATAAAGAAGCATTCTGCGATGCAGTGAAGAAAGTCCTCGGCAAAAGCGCAACTATAGCCTGGCTCGAACCGATGGCAACGATTGTAGTACGAGACATTGACTGCGTGACGGATCTGGCCGAGGTAGAAGAGGCCATCAAAAGGGAGTTCCCTAGCGTGGGAAGGATCAAAGCGAGACTGACACCAGAAAACAACAGGGGACAACGCATGGCTATAGTTGACTTGACCGAAAAGGACGCCGAACAATTCCTGAACAAGGGCAAAGTACGAATAGGGTGGGTTGTCTGTAGGATACAGCGAAGAGCAACGCCTCTTCAATGTTTCAAATGCCTTGGTTATGGTCACATCACACAAGTATGCAAAGGATCCGATAGGAGTTCCCTATGTTACAAATGCGGTGAAATGGGACATAAAAGAAAAGAGTGTACGAAGTAGGCACACAGTATTCTTTGCAAGGATGCTGATCCAAAACCTGATTTTGGACACGTCTTGGGATCAGGAAAATGCCGGGTGTTCCAGGGAGCCCAAGCAAAGGCAAAATCAGAACTCTGATGACCCGCATCCTGCAGCTAAACCTACACCGCAGTTCAACCGCCCAAAATTTGCTTGAGCAGCTTGCGAGGGACATGAAAGCCGACTTCTTGCTGCTGAGTGAGCAACACCATAATAAAAGTCATGCATTACGGTATTCTGATGAAACTGGTGCTGCCACCATCTGGGTTAGGAACAGTGACTTTCAAGCAGAGAGTTGTGGACAGGGGGATTGTTTCGTGTGGGTTCGGTGCTCAGGGACCACCTTTTTTAGTGTGTACCTAATGCCTAACGAATCGATATCATCTTTCCAAGCCAAGCTTCAGCCTTTGGAGGGCGCTGTCTCGAACGCAGTGGGCAAAGTGCTCGTTGGGGGCGACTTCAACGCTGAAGCAATCGAATGAGGCATGCCTCAGATGGATCCACGGGGAAAACGAATCCTGGACATGGCGGCCAGGACGGCCCTCGTCGTACTAAACTCCGGAAATACGCCGACTTTCCGCCGTATTGGCTGTGAGGGAGCCATTGCGGACGTGACATTCGCCTCGGAGTCCTTAGTACGGAGGATACACAACTGGAAAGTATTAGAGGACTGCTCAGCCAGCCATCAGTGCTTTCTGCTTGAGATAAGTGATACTGTCCCCCGACGTCCGTGCTCTCGGCTTTCTACAACTGGATGGAACATCTGAAGGATGGACGTCGAGAGGTTCGTCGAGGTGCTCACAGCAGGTGAGCCGCTGCAGGGAGCTTCGGAGGGGACGGAAGAACTGGCAGCTCAAGACGTGGTGAATTCAAGTATGAGCATCATTATGACTGCTTGCTGCGCTTCTATGCCCCGTCGAAGACCCCGGCACGGCAAGCCCCCAGTGTACTGGTGGTCAACTGAAATCGCTGAAAAGCGAGAGAAGTGTCACAAGCTTCGACGTGAGCCTCGACGTAAGCCTCAACGGGCGGTGACGAAGCATGCAACTGGGTGGCAAGATATAAGTCGGCCAGGAAATGCCTTCGCAAACTGATCAACAGTAGCAAGGCTCGCTGCTGGCAAGGCATAGTGGACAATGTGAACAAGGGTCCGTGGGGCCTTGGCTACAAGCTGGTCATGCGGAAGCTTGGTGCCCTACGGAAGCCTTGTATACATGACGCGGAAAAGATGGACGCGATAGTGCGGGGACTTTACCCTGCCCATCCCGTCCGTGTTGACGCTGTCCATGGTGAAACAGCAGTCGAGTGTCCACTCTACACACAGCTGGAACTTGAGGAGGCAGTCCTCTCATTGAAAGCGAGGAAGGCTCCAGGTCCAGATGGTGTTCCAGCTGAGGTGTTGCGGCTCGTCTTTTACCGTTGTCCTGAATTGCTGCTCAGCACATTCAACGCTTGCCTACGGGACGGGGTCTTCCCGGTACGATAGAAGGTGGCGAGGCTCGTGTTGATCAGCAAGGGGAAGGGAAATCCCGGATCGCCGTCTGCATACCGCCCGTTATGCATGCTAGACACGGCTGGGAAAGTGCTAGAGAAACTCATCAAGGGAAGAATCACTAGCGCGATTCGTGCTGTTGGGGACCTATCTCCTCGGCAGTACGGCTTTAGAGCAGGACGTTCTACCATGGATGCGATTGCAGAGGTAGTGAACGCGGTCCAAAGGCAGAGGCATGTAGTCGCACCAAGCGACGGCTCGTCCTGTTGGTGACACTCGACGTCAGGAATGTCTTCAACTCCGCTAGATGGGTGGATATTCTGGATACGCTGGAAAACTCTTTTCAAGTTATAGATATCTAATGCGGCTTTTGACGGACTACCTAACGGCTTGCTCTACGACACGACATAGGGCCAACGAAGGATGGAAATTACATCGAGTGTTGCCCAGGGATCTATCCTTGGTCCAGACCTGTGGAACGTGTCTTACGATGGGCTACTGAGACTTGAGATGCCAGATGAGTCCCGCTTGGTCGGCTATGCGGATGATGTTGCGGCTCTGGTCGCTGGACGCACCGTTGAACAAGCGCAACTTAGGGTAGGTATACTAATGCAACGAGTGAGGGACTGGATGACTGCTAGCGGGCTCAGTTTAGCACTGGAGAAAACCGGAGTGGTCATCTTGAGAAAAAAGAGAATCCCTAGAGTTAGCATGATCAGTATTGGAGACATACAAATCGAATCGAAGCCAGCGGTGAAATACCTGGGGCTACTGATCGACTCGAAGATGAGTTTCTCTGAGCAAATCAGGGCAACGGCTGAGAAGGCTTCTTCGGGAATATCGGCTTTGAGTCGACTTATGGCCAACGTAGGGTCAGTGCTACTGTACGGAGCAGAGGTGTGGGGCGACGCTCTCAGCAAGGAGGTATACCAAAAACGTTTGGCACAGGTACAGAGAAGAGGAGTACTGAGAATTGCATCTTCGTATCCGACAGTCTCTGACTCGGCGGTGAGAGTTATTACAGGCGTGATACCTGTCGCCCTCCTTGCTAGAGAGCGCCGTGTTTTTTATCTGCGCCGAAACGAGGATGCGAGGAAGATGGTTGTCCGCGAGGAGAGACAGCGCTCGCTCAACGATTGGCAGCAGTCTTGGGTCAGTTGCACGAAGGGAAGGTGGACTGCGCGCCTCATCCCGGATGTGAGACCGTGGCTAAATCGAAGGCATGGTGAGACTGACTTACCTGCACAAGATCGGTAAGTCACGGTCCCCCGATTGTCGGTTTTTCCCAGGAGAGGAGGACAATGCCTGTCACACATTTTTTGCGTGTACAAAATGGGTCAGGCTGCGAAGAGAACTCTACAGGGAGACGGGAGAGCTCACCCCAGATAATATAGTTGCGGTGATGCTCGAATCGGTTGACAAATGGAACCAGGTGGCACATTATGCTCGGGCAGTCCTAAAATATAAAAGGGACTCAGAGCAGGCGTGGGCACTAGGGCTGGGGGACCGCCTTTCTGGCACTTCCTCTTCCCCTCTCCCCTCTCGCTAGGAAAGGGGTTCCCCAGCTTGAAGGCGCCTCACAGCGTAACAAAACGAGATCTGGCCCGAAGTAATGTGTCAAACGGTTCCAGGTTGGGGTCTCAAGTTGACAGGGGAGGTGTTTAGTGGGTAGTCCAGTCGCGTATGGGAAATCCACACTCTGTGCATAAGTGGCATTCACCTCCCTACCACAAAAAAGGGGCGCATTCTTAGCGGTAGGGAATTATCTAAGTTGGAATTGTGTACTTTTCTTTGTGACATTTGAATTTTTAAGTGTATTATAGGAGTTTAAATTTCATCTTTTAAAGAAATTGACAACTGTAGTAATCCGAAAATGATTTTAATTTAAATTAGAGTAGATCACCAATGTTTTGCAGAGTGTAAAGGATGCGACTCAGAAAGAGAAAAAGTAATATTGATTCAAACGTGAATTTGAGTTCAATTTAATTATTAGTTTAAGGGAAATCATCATATTCGTACGCGAGATAATTAAAACGTTCTTCAGGTTGGTTATCGGGCGATAGGAACGTCAAGTACCGGCAGAGTTTATATAGCAGGGTGACGGCAGTGTAAGCGAGCATTGTAAGAGTGCCTGATTCGTGCAAGGTGAATTACAAAATAATTTCAAGTTAGGATATCTTAGAGTGGGAAAGTGGAATCGGGGAGCAACTGCCGTTAATACAATTCTCGCTTTGCCCTACAGGAAACTTCCTTTCTGAAGTGCTACCTTGTGCGAAGACTTGTATCGACACCTTGCAGGGACTTGCTGTGTTGTTTGTGCTTTCTTACTGTTTTGATATTTTGAGTGGTCTTGTAGACTCTGATACTGATAATAAAACCCACAAGCTATGTATAGGTGAACCGATGGTTTCTAGACACGAAAAAAATTTGTAACGGCAAACCGAATTCCCGCTTGGTGGCTCATTGGAGCCTTATTGGACAAGTGATCTTAGAGTGTAACAAGTTAATCCATTTATTTTGAAGCTTGTTCGAAATAATATTGCGAAGTCTATAACGGTGAATGAAAATCACTGGACTTTGCAGCCTTTTCACCCTAGCGACGGGTACATTGAGACTTAGTTTACCACTAGCTTCATTACTCCAGAATCATACTTGTATTTGGACATAAAGCGGTATATTTTTAATTTTGACAGTGCCCCGATTATATATCATATACATTCTCGTATATAGGTGGACAACAAAGAAGAAGATAGAATATGCTCCGAATTCGAGCTCGCGGGATCAATGGTTTCAATGGATGTGGATGTAAATGTTGGGACTGGTCGAGTTGAGACGGAGTGGTCTAGGTTTTGGGGGCTAAGTGGCAATTACTAAACTGTACTGTACTGTAGACTCATTATTGCTACGTTAATGGTTTTTGTAATATGTTTGTGTTCATTATTTTGAATAACTAGAGATAAGTTTAACGTGTAGGTTGTGAATATTATAATAGGGAAAGTTTTTTCTTTTATAACATTGATTAGAATTAAATTGTTGCATATTACTTGTAAGCTCAAATTACATTCTTTCGTAGTGTATTTTTAATTATATCTATTTTTAATAGAGTTGGCTGGTTTTTTCTAATTAATTGATAATATTTAGTAATTTTCATTAAATAGCATTTGATATTGCAGAATGAATAATTTTTTTGATTGAATATTGTTTAAATTTAGAGTACCATATGAGCCATTAAATTTTTAAGTAGATACTAAAATAAAGTTACTTTGCGTTTTTATAATATTTATAAAGCTTGAATCAATAAAGCGCATTTGAATTTTGACTATAAAATGACACCTTTGAAATCTACAGAAGCCCCAGGTAGCCTTCAATGAGGCAAAATTTTCAATTTTGTTCTAATATGTTGGTAGGGTTTTTTAGGGTGCCAAAAATGCGAACGAAATACTCATTTGAGCCTACTAACTGTAACTTTTGTCATTCAAAAGAGGCTTTACTTTATGGAAGAAGGTTACAGAAGAGCAGTGCACTATTTATGCGCTATATAGTAAATTCTGCTATTAATAATTTACGCTATTAAAATCCCAACACTGAATTTTATGTCATACCAAACTGATTGTTTGTTGCTAGTTTCTAGTTCAGTATTTAGCATCATTTCAATAATGTCACTCATTTGGAATCGTACTGGTCTCATCGTCATATGTTTCACTCTGTCTGTTTAGCGATCAATTTGTAATACGATGACCTTCACAAGGATTTGATCTTTTAAGTCGCAAGAAATAACATATGAGCTTAAATCAAAATATTTCAATCAATTTTTACTAACTCAAAGCTCCCGCTAAATTATAGCTTATGTGTGCTTCCCCGATATAGTAAAGCAATAAGTGACTCAACGGATGCATACTAAGTTACTCAAAGAAGTCATATTTGTTCAAAATTTGTAGAAAAAAAATATATATTTCTCAAACTAAAGATATTTGTGCAAAATAAACTTTAGTTCAAAGTCCTCCAAATACTTTATAGAACGTACACAGCAAAAGTGAAACGTTGAACTCTATGTGATTTATTTTTCCTTTGAACATGATCTCACTAGAATATGTACTAATGAAAAAATTAATTAACACGTCCATTCGACATGTCATTGCAATTAATAGATATTAGTTTTGAGTGGCTAATTGTATGCATAATTGTTAAATCGTTTAATACAGATTTAATTGTATTGAAACGCTCGAGATTAAGTTATAACACTGTGGCGTTATAGTAATTATTATTTCATTGATTATTGACTTTTTTAAAGTTTCCTCGAGGATAGTTTCTAACATAAGATTCGTTTTAGCAACCAACACAAGATTTGAAGTAGTTTCAATTAAATGAATATATTAAAAATTAACACCGGTTTTCCATTTCGTATAGATGCCTGTAAGTTGTACCTTCCAACTATATACAATAATAATAGAATCTTTTCTTCCAAACATCATTTGTATCTAATCCTATAATTTTCACCAAGGAAAATCAGATTCAAGGTTTTCTTCATCAAACGCTCTGTCACGAAAGACATGTCTACATAATCCTAAATATCGTATTATCAAGCTGCGATGGGAAAACTTTGTGGGAATACAATAAGAAAAGTATTGCTTGCAATCTGTTTGGCTTACTTCGACACTACGAGTATTATGTAAATATCTTGAAATCTACTCTACTATGTTTCCGTAGTGTTGTAGTGAGAAACCGAAACAATTAGATACAAATAACGAAAAGAAAACGTCAAGGGAAAATCTCAAAACGTAATTTGTAAACTTATGAATATCGCGTGCAGTTGATGAATGATTATTAAATTTTGTTTCATTATTGACTATTCTTAGAAGCAGTTAAGATAAGATTGTGTTAAAGATGTTGTTCATGGATGTTAGTTGACTGTTTTACAATTTTGCAATGCATTTTCTTGGAGAAGTTGATTACCCAAATGCATATGTTATCTAAATGGGACGTATTGCATTTTTGAATGAAAACAAGTTGGGTAGACATAATTAAGCTCATTTCAAAAGGGACACCAATAATGAATAAACTCAAGATGAATAGGCACAATACATACTTACTTTAAGATAAAAACCATTGCTACTTCATTTTAACCATTTTCTTGCAATTCATTGACTGAATGTCGTTCATCTTATCTAAAAATTTGAATTTCGTAAATTTCCCCTATCCTGCCCACCTTCACACTGATTGAGTAATTTTAAGACTTGTTTTGGAAAGATCTTATCAAGACCTTTCATATGAGACCCCACTCGGCTTACCTTTGCTGAAAAAAAATTTGAAAGGGTCACGCCCCTATTCGCCCCATAAAACTCTCTGAAACTTTTTTTTCGGTATAGAGATGAAAAAGCCAAGCCAAAAAGTCCAAAACGAATCAATCAGCCCAAAGCTAATAAAGTCCAAAAAATCCAACACCTAAACATGGATACACAAAAGCCCTGAAGGGTCTTTTTAGAACATTTGTGTATTCTCATTCACAAAATAAACAATAAGAGTGTATCTTCGCAAGGCGAACTGCTCGATAAACCGGCCAATGCACCCACAAAATTCATCCGCAACGCGTATGCGGACGGCAATATTATGCACAAACTTTTTGTATAGCCAGCGTAGCGATACCCGGCAGATATTGGTCATCCCTACACCATTTCAACCAGCTGGAAAGTGTTGGATGGCAGATATCTGCTGCATAGCTACGTCTTGACGTCGGCCGAGTGTGGAACGAAAGATTGCTTTTATAAACATATGGCATGACGCGCGTTTGTGTTCGACCGTAGCTGTTAAACGGGGAAAAGTTATTGGTTGGAGATTTTCCTTAAGACTTTTTGTCATAGAACTAAATTCAACCTCCGTTCCTGCGAATTACTTGAATTTTGTAGCAGCGTTTTTGTCGGTTGACATGATAGATGGGTTTCCGCAATTAGAACGTATGGAAGGGATTTTGGGAACTGGACGTCGGGGAGGTGGAAAAGGAAAACACCCCGGTCGTCGCCTGAATCGTATCGATTATGTTAATTCTCGAGCGTTATATTAATCGATTCCTGCAACTTTCATGTCCAGGCAAATAAGGGTTGAATTATGCTATTCAACCGGGAAGAGTTGTGCGCAGTTCGTAAAGATACGAGAATTGATGAAGGGAGAAAGATAGTCGACGACAGCCACCACGTGGCTACGGTTTCGAAAGATTTGATTCGCTTCATTTCAATTTCTCCTTTGGGAGTGAATCTTCCACGTTTCGTAGTCTTGCTACGGCGTTGGGTCCTAATAGAATTGAGTGTTTACCTCTCGTTTGTCGCGAACGACTTAAAACCTGTAAACTCTACAGTGTGGGGCGCATGAACCTAGTCGATAATTTCAGCGACGCCATTAAGACCTGTCGAGAATCAACGACGACCAGAGTTTGTGGAAAAGCGAAAAGACGTAAGACGAATTAATTCATATGGACAAGCCAATCACAATTTATATACTGAAGTAGAGGAAGATACATCAGGACAAATTCATGGAATAGCTGTCAAATCAGATGCCTCAACAGAAAGGAATTCAGCTCGTCCTTAGAGTCCACTCCATCTATTCTGACCATCCCGCCTTCAGTTACTCCGCGTGAACCGACAGTAGCTTTGCTAGCCTTGAAACAACAAAAGCTGTACATAGTTTGATTAATTTTAAGTTATCATCAGTTCAATATCTTAAGCAAATGGTGGAAACTGCAAGCGTTAAAGTTTATAACAGAGCTCAGATATAACTTTGCAGCTCAGGTTTAGATATATATTTTAGTGAGTCTTTTTACGTACATTTTTAATATGTTAAGAGCTCATCACTTAAATTCAAAGTGTTTAGCAAATGCGAGCAAAATGATAGTTAAGGTAGTTATTTTGAATTACATCAGCGGTTTGATATCGTTTCGTTAGTAACTTGGATGGAAAGAAAAACAGTCGTTAACAGGAGAACAAGCAAAAATTTGACAGTACATTACACGGAATCAAATTTCGTTTATGGGAAGTTATTTTACAAATCTATTCAAATTATGAATTGAAATAGTTTTAACTTTTTAACTGGTATCATGCAAAATCCATAAAAGTTTAGACACTGTACTGCCCTACATGATGATACGAAAAGGTATTTAGTACTTTTTTTTAAAAGCCGTCAGGCCTTGCTTTGTCGTTTGAGCGTTTCGATTACTTTGAGTCATCTTCAGTGTCTTTATACACGTGAAAAGGGGGTACGCGAAAAGTCCATACATTCCCCTTACCCCCCCCCCCCCCCCTCCCGGTCCGATAAGGCAATTTTAAGACTTTTTTTGAAAAGATCTCATTGAGACCTTTTCAATGACACCCTACTCGACTACCAATGGTGAAAATTGTTTTTGAAGGGTTACCTCCCTATATGGGGAGACCCCCCTTAAAACCCTTTGAAAAAATTTCCCAGCCCAAAACCTTCAAGAAGTCATCACTTCTGACCTTTCCACAAAGCTTCATGGGTGTAGCTTCTATAGTTTCGGAGAAAAACTGCTATAACATACAGACGGTCGGACGGACGGACAGACAGACACAGGTCGTGATTGTAATACGGTTTTGTAGTTTAGTACAAAACCCTAAAAATAGGTCGGGCCCAAACTCATTGATTTTCGAAAAACTTTTGTCTCCCTCCCTCCAAACTCATTCTTCCTTCTACTCAGTTCTTTTTATTCTCTCTTGGAAAAGTGTCGTAAATTGTCTCTTGTTCCAAAACGCAAAAAAACCGTCCTCACCCTTGGTAAAAATGTAAAAATTTTACAAAAGTTACGTGCGGGAGAAATTTTTCCCTCTATTGGCCGCTTGTTTAGCATTAATGAATCCACAGTTCGTTCGATCAGGGCAAAAAAGAATTCAATCAAGGAAAGTGTGACAGCTACTTCAGCAACGTAATTAAAAAGGGTGTCGCAAGTTAGAAAGACGGTGCTTGAAGCGACCGAACAAACTTTTGAAACAAGGATGGAAAACATGTCTCAAAAGAAAATGCCCATAGGTTCAGCTTTAATCAGAGCAAATTCCAAAAAACTGTACGATAGGATTAATGGAAATTCTTATTCTGAATTTGTCTTCCAAGCAAGCAAAGGGTGGTTCGAGAATTTCAAGAAACGACTAAACTTGAAAACCATTAAATTAGTTGGGGAATCCGGTTCTGCTGATCATGAAAAAGAGGATATTCTCCACAATAAGTGTTTAACGTCGATAAAGCTGACATCTTTTGACAGAAGATGCTAAATTGAATATATCTTTCTAAAGCTGAAAGAACTACCCTAAGGCTGCCAAAAAACGTGTTGCTTTGCTACTGTGGGCAAATACTTCAGGAGATTGTAAGATAAAGCCGATGTTAATTTACCGATCCCAAAACCCAAGAGAACTGAAAGGAAACAACAAAGATCAGCTAACTGTATTTGGAGAGCTAAGAGCAAAGCATGGGTTACCGGTCTTATTCCGAGGATGGTTTCATTCTTGTTTCATTGAAAAAGTAAACAAATATCTTTCTTTTCAAAATCTGGTT
This sequence comes from Odontomyia ornata, assembly GCA_963969285.1. Classification (NCBI taxonomy): domain Eukaryota; kingdom Metazoa; phylum Arthropoda; class Insecta; order Diptera; family Stratiomyidae; genus Odontomyia; species Odontomyia ornata. Next base: position 15,073,959 of record OZ017742.1, on the reverse strand, counting down.
TTCAATGTGTTTCTTCTTATTGACAACGCCCCGATTTATCCTTTCAGTTTCATTGGGAGTAATCCGAGTGTAATGGTTTCTTGCCCCTGAATATGACATAATTATTACAGCAACTACACCAAACACAATTTAATTTTATAAGGTCGCAGAACCGTAATAATTTTTCTTTTACTTCGTGGCACAATAGCTACTCTCGGGCCTTCGCCTCCGGCAAGAAGTACCTCCAATTGTCTAAGTCCATTGATCGCGTCCTTCAATTTCGAAATTTGAGCAGCGATAAACTACCTTCATCGACCGAGTCAGACCAGTGTTTCCTCAGTTTCCCCACTTGTCTATAAATTTCAGTTCTCCCAACGAATATCTTTCCGGGTATCCGTTATTTGTCCATACGATTTGCGTGAGCTGCCCATTACAGCTTCCGCAGTTTTGCAAGCGCTGAGACCTCTGACGAATTGAAATTTCATACAGCACATGGTTGCATACAGTTCGCCATTGGTCTGCGTCTAGCTTCGCTCCAATTATTCACCCGTCAATATGTTTTCAGATATTTGGGTTTCAAACACATAGCATAGCAGAGATCTTATCACAGCTTTGTATACTTGGAGTTTTGCATCCCTGTGTGTACAGTTGCTCTTTATGATTGTCAAAACTGAATAAAATATTTTATTTGCAAACTGTACTCTTCGACATATTTTATCTCTTTCATTAGCAGTTCTCGTTAATTTCCTACAAATACAAACTCTCCAATATTTTCGTTACTGTATTCGCCAAGTGTGATATTTTGTGCATTTGAGGTATTTTTCCTCGACCGTGTCATGAGTTTTGTTTTATTCCCATTGATTTGTAGCCATACTTGTTTTGCTTCGCTGTCAAGTTCTGGAAAAGTTCTTGGGCGGTTATTAATGACCGTGACAAAATGTTAATTTCGTCGGCATAGGCTACCACTTGCCCGACTTATTTAAAAACGTATCTATTGTATCGACAGGTAGCTTTCTTATGACTTAATACAAATGGAGCTAGCCTATTTCCCCGCTTTACTCCGATATTATTGTCAAAGGTGTCGGTGAGTTGGTTATTAATGCGGACTTGAAAGGTTGTCGACATTATTGTCATTTTGGTAAGACGGAATACCAAAGCAAAACATTATTTGGAATAGTAAGTTACGATCAATACAGTCATATGTTTGCTTAAAATCAACCAAAAATTTAGTGTACGTCTATGTTGAGCTCGCAGTATTTTTCAAGTATCACTTTGACTGCAAGCAACTGGTCTATCGTCAATCTAACTACTCTAAAGCCATCTTGGTACTCCCCAATGTTGCAGTTGGCGTGTGATTCGGTTTCCCGTGAAGAACTTTCGTTCCACCATCGGACGCGTCCTCAGATAGTGAATCGGGGATGCCCTAACCGGCTAGTCGGCGGGTATGTGGGAAATAAATACCACTCATGGAACAAAACAGACTAAGTCACTTAGTATTTACTTGTCATGGAACCAGCAGAACAGCCTCAGAACGGATTGGATAAAGGGCAGCAACTATTGCAACGGTTAAAGGACTATTCTTTTGGAACTCAGAACGTTAGATCATTGAACAGACCAGGGGCCCTGTCGCATCTTCTGAATGAAATAAAGAAATATAAAATCAAACTCCTCGCAGTGCAAGAAACCAGATGGCATGGTGAAGACATTTTTGACATGCGAACGCATACCGTTTTTAAAAACGAAAAAACTGCAAGGAAGCCGTAAGTTCGGAGTGGTCTCCATTGTTGACAGCACATTTAAACAAATTATTACCGACTTCAAGCCCCTTTACGAAAGGCTCTTTGTGCGATTCGTATTATGACCCAAGTCTTTAATATCTGGCTGATCAACTGTCACGCACCCACAAAAGGTAAGGACGACGCAATCAAGGACGATTTCTACGCACCCTGGAACGCACTGTCATGGCATTGTCATCAAACGACATTAAAATTATTCTGGGTGATTTCAATGCAAAAATCGGCAGAGCAACGGCACATATAGCAACAACTGGAGGATACAGCCTCCATGCAGAGACGACGGAAAATTTCTGATAGATTTCGCTACCAGTAGAGGCTTCACAGTTAGCTCCACACGCTTTCCACATGGAGACATGCATAAGAGAACGTGGGCATACCTACCTACCTAGCATTCCCGACACGCGCTCGTTCCGCGGTGCTGACAGTGATTCGGACCGGTATATTATAATGGTCGCGTTCCGAAGCAGCATTTTCAAGAGCTGTAAAAAAGGAGCATCAGTTACTCCAAGGTACCAGATACACAGCCTAAACGCTTGCTCAGTAACGTCCACATATATATCAGTGCTGGAAAATCGCATCGACATATCCCCGCTGGCGGGAGCAAATAATGATGACATCAGAAACATGTGGGAGATAGTAATGCAGTAACAAAAGCACCCGAGGAGGTCTTGGGGCATAAACTAAAGAAAAATAGGGACGACCGGTATGACGAAGAATGCAAGGAAGCCCAGCGATCAACTCGGGCGAAGGAAGAACAATATAAAAGCCATCAACGTCCAACTAAAAAAATGAATGAAATGAGATTCAACAGAAAAACGAAACCCTGGCCCTGCACGAAGTCAGATCGGCGTATGCCTCTATCAAACAACTGAGAGATGGCTTCAATCCACAAAGGGGTCTTCGCAAAAGTGTACAAGGAGCAATCATAGGCAAACCAGTCGAAATTAAAAACAGATGGCTGTAACACTTCCAGAAGCAACTCACAGTGTCGCCTACAACGGCTAAAGCTGCGAACATTCCAGAAGCAGGACAAGAGGTCCAGTCTCACCGCCAACCAGGGACGAAGTACAGGCAGTAGTATGGGACCTCAAAAAAATAAGGCTCTTGGAATAGATGGAATACCAGAGCGGGGGTCCCCATCTAAATAACCTCCTGCATCGACTAATGAGCAGAATATGGTCAGAGGAGCAGTTACCAGAGGACTGGCGGAAAAATAAAATATGCCCTGTACGCAAAAAGAGGGACAAGTTAAGGTGTGAAAATTATAGAGGCACAGCTCTGCTGTGCACGTCTTATAAAGTGCTCTGCAAAATCATTGAAAGAAAGTGAAAGCCGTACTAGGAAAATATTATAGGATAGTATCAGGGAGACTTTCGATGATCTAAAATAGGGCAAATATTCTCAGTAAAGCAGGTACTCGAAAAGTGCTGGGAATATAACATCGATGTACACAAAATATTGGTAGACTTAAAGCAAGCATACGATAGCGTCGACAAAAATGCACTGTACAAAATAATGGTTCATTTTGGCGTCCCTACAAACGTAGTCCACATGGTCGGTCAAGGTCACAATGCTACGCACAGAGTCCCAGATCAAGGTAAATGGTGAACTAGCGAACAGCTTTCTAACGGAATCAGGCTTGAAAAAGCGATGGACTTGCCCTAACGCTCTTTAATATTGCGCTCGAACGTTACCAGGAAGACATCAGCTGAAAGCTCGGGTAGACTGACGTTCAAGTCCACACAATTGGTAGCATATGCTATAACGTCAATATTACAGCACGTTCAATCGTCGATGTCAGAAGAGCATTTCTGGACCTAGATCTGAAGTAAACCGAATAGGCCTACGAGTTAATGAAACTAAAACTAAATTCATGACTCAAACGAAGAAGAAAACTCCAGTTCGATAAAACCCCGACCATAGGCGACTATGACCTTGTAAGTGTGGATAACTTTATCTACTTTGGAGCCAACCTGAATAGAAGATGCACCGAAAAGGATGAGATTGGAGCCACATAAATGCCTTAAATAAAGCATATTACTCCGTACTTCCCATTCCGAGCTCCAGAGCAAAATAAGCTTCGTGTTTACAGATCTCTAATTAAATCTGTGCTGTTATATGGAAGTGAAACATGGACTCTGACGAGCGACCCCGAAAAAGCAGTGGCCGTATTTGAACACAAGGTGCTCCGGAAAATTTACGGCTCAGTACAGAGTGGAGACTTCGTTACAACGATGAGTTGTATGAACTGTTTGGCGATACACTTCTTTTCTGTTGCGCAAAGTTACGTAAATATCAATGGACGGGCTATGTAGAAAGAATGGAAGAAAACTGGCTTCCCAAAAGAAACTTTGACAGATAAAGCACAAGGTAAACGCCCAGCGGAAAGACCGGAGCCTCGATGAAAAGGCATGATAGAAGCTGACAGCAGATCTTTGTTGGGAGTAAACAACTGACCAGGTCACGAAACCATGAAGATTAGAAGAGATTAATCCTGGAGCACAAGGACCGGCTTGGGCTATCACTCCATAGATGAGATGATCGTAGTTTCTTTTCTATATTTGAAAATATTTTAGAAGGCATACAAAGTAGTGGTATGCCTTTATAGTTTTCGCACAGCAGCTTGTCATCATTTTTGTCACTCGTTTGACATATGTCCTTTTTTGCCAAATGTCCAGTACATTTGGATAGCTTTTTGAACACCACTGCCACCATATTTAATGAACTCCACTGGATCTCATCGATGCCTACTGCTTTATTTTTCATTTGAGCTTTGATGGTGGAACAATCTTCATCAAGGTTCGGTGGAGCTAATGGAAGATCTCCGAGAATATCTATCAGCTCCGATGTTCTTGAGCCGTGTGTTAGATTTAGGAGGTGCATAAAATAGAATGCCCATCTTTTCTGAATACTGTTTTCATCAGCGATTATGTTGCCGATGTCATTATGCCAGAGCATGGTCTTAGGCTGTTAAACTCGTGTATACGTCACTTGAGTTGTTGCTCACTAAACTTACATCTATACTTCTCAATTGGTGGTCATAGTATTTTCTTTTCTTAATTCTAATTATCTTATTTGCTATTCTTCTGAGATTTTCATAATGTTCTCTCTCGATACTGGTTTCCCTTCCTAAATATTGTTTGTACGTCTGGTTCTTTTTGTCCAGTTCATTCTGGCACTCGTTATCGAACCAATCATTTCTTTTGCGCCGGGCATGTAGTCCGACCGTATGTTCTGCCACGGTCTTAATTGTCGCCTTCACTTCCACCCATAGTTAGTTGCTTGGTTTCAGCGAGATGTCTTATGGGATGGAAGCCAGCTGGTTGTCGAGGGTCTGCGTGATATTTTTCGCCACAGACGCCGTTTGGAGCATTACGATGTCGAATTTCTGGAGAGGACTGATCTTCACTGAATACGCTTTTGACATATGACAGTGATAGGTTGATTTAATTAAGTATTGATCCGAGTTACAATTGGCTCCTCAGTACGTACGGATGTCGACTATGCTCGAGGCTCATCTTTGTTGGATCAGAACATAATCGACCTGGTCTTGTTTGTTGCCGTCCAGTGATACTCAGGTCGTTTTATGCATGCTTCGAGCAGAGAAACAAGTCGAACGTATGACTACATTTTTGCCACATGCAAAGTCAATTAGGCGCTGTTTTCATCATGACGGTCATATCCTTCAGCCGTTCCCGGATTACATTACTCATTGCCAACCTGAGCGTTGAAATTATCCAGAATTATGTTGTACCAATTGCATGCAATGAGTCGACTAGTACTTCACGGTGATTGTAGAATGTTTCCTTCTTGCCGCAGGTCCAATCTATTCCAAGGCATCGTTATAGGTTTCGAAATAATGTAGGGCTTTCCAGGGACGGGGAGTTAGTCCGTCGCCTAACCTCAATTCTGGCATTATGGTTACTACTTTCGGTTCAATTTTCATGCTCGGAAGACTCGCCTTTATCCTTTTCTGTCAGTCTCTTGCAGAAAGTAAAAATTACCGCCGATCACTACAAAGGAGATGTAAGTAAAATTTAGTAACAGAGCCGTAGGTGTATTTGCAGTTTTGGCATTTCACGGCAATTAATGTCACATCTTTGCTACGTCAAATATAACCAAACCCTTTGATTTCCTGCGGTTCAGCCCTATTATAATGTGTTGGACCACCCTAGTAAGCTGGAGTTGTGTGGAGTGTGCCGGCTTGAAGCCAAATTGTTCTTCTGGAACTATTTCTTTTTCGGTAACAACCTCAGTTAGTCGATTTAGTAGCAACCGCTCTACTATTTTCAACAGAGAGCATAATAGGCTAATAAGTCGCCAGTTTTGTGGAAACATGAGGTTTTTACCAGGTTTTGGAAAAACAATAACTATTGCCGATTTCCATATTTTAGGGTATTTTCGCAAGCGCAACATTGCGTTTATAATCGCTGTTATTGCATCGAGAATGTTATCCGGGAGCCATTTTACCATGGTATTTGATATTAAATCAAATCCCCGTGCTTTCCGTCTGTTCAGTACTTGTATGATGTCTTTAACCTCTTGAATATAGGCACTTTATATTAGGTCGGAGTCTGTAATGCCTGACCTCATGAGCCTGTTGGTCAACCGATTGACGTGATCTTCATGTTCGTCAAGGTCCTCCTCATCAGATGAATTTTCACAGAACTGTTGTTCTAGAGTATCTGCGACGGCCTCCGCCTTACCAGAACTGTCGAGTTTGATACCCTAAGAGCCGTGGATTGGTGGCATTATAAGCTTGTTTTTAGTACGAAAGTATTTGGAAATCCTCCAGAAAGCGTCGCTCTCAGGCTCCAGACTTTGCAAGAAGCTCTCCCATTGTTCATTGCGGAATTTCAATATCCGATCACGAATTTTGTTCGTAATTTGATTCGCTTCCTGGCGTAAGCTAGGATCACCTGTGTTCCTAGCCCTTCTCCGAACTCGATGCCTCCTCCCCATTAAGTTTTTGATGTCGTTAGGGAGTTCATAGGGGTTTGTCGCCCTTGTCAGAGTCCTTGCCCTCTTTTGCCTGTACTATTTTGTCTGTGATTTCCTCAATCATTTTTTCAATGTCGCTGGCTGTTTCAGGTGCTTCAATAATGGTTTCTTTAACCAGTGCAACTTGGAAAGCTTGCCAATCAGTTTTCTTCTTTACTTGTAGAGTTCATCTATGTATATTCCCCGGTTTGTGATCGGATGAAAGTTCATCGAGGACTTCGATGCGTACATCGTGTTCAAAGGTACGTGATATACCAATATCGAGAGGATAACTATTTTGGTAGCCATTGGTTCGTTGGGGATATGCAGGCTTATTTAGTTATCTGTGATGAATCGATTTAACTTAGTCCCAGGACCGTTGCTTCTCACAGCTCCCTAACTTCGGTGATAGGCATTGATGTCTCCGGCAAGGAGTATGGAACCCTGAAAGTCCAGAAGTTTTTTAATATCTTCAATGAGCGTAGGTGCATGTGGGCGGCTGTATACCGAGACTACCATGAATTCAAAAGAATCCGTCTGCACTTGAATTGCAGTAGCTTCTAGTGTTTGTTCTCACAAGAATGGGCGTTCCGCCTCCTCTACCCGTTTTTCTGTCATTTCTGTACAGAGAATAGTTAGGGAAGCGCACGCAATTTTCAGGCTTCAGAAAGGTTTCCTGGATGAGAATGATGTCAAACTTATAATCAAATATAAGTTCAGTCAACTCATCAGTCTTATGGAGCAGGGAATTTGCATCCCATGTGAGAATGGTTAAAAGATCCATAAAGCTCATTATTGTTTATTTGTCAGTGTGCTGTTGATACTGTTTTTGAATGGAAACATACCTGGAATCATTTTCGCCATCATGTCATGCATCATGGTTTGGAACTGTGTTTGCATGGTGGCAAAGAGTGTGTCCATCTTGTTATTTAGGTTTTGTAGAATGTTTGCTTGTTTTTGGGTGTTTTTATTTTGTTGTTATGTAGATGTTGTGGTGGTTTTATTGCTATTTGCAGCTGTAACTTAGTGCGAACAATTTTCTGACATTCACTGGGTTTCGAGGACATCCATCATAGTTGGCTGGATGTTCTCCACCACAGTTCACACATTTTGGCTTTTTTCTGCTTTTTTAACGCATTTTGAAAAATGATGGAGCCCATCGCATTTAATACAACGGGCCTGTGCGTAACAGTTTTAGGAGGAGTGTCCAAACTGCTGACAGTTGTGGCACATAACTTGTCCTGTACGGAGGCGTTGCACTTCGACAGTGCATATAAGGTGACATATTGCCTTTATATTGTATATGTCAGTCTCAGATTTGGGAAGGAGGACCTTCACCAACCTGGATGGCCCATCTCTTAATTTTATGTAGTGGATTTCGATGGGGTGAAATTCTTTGCTCTCCAGATCTTCCTTGATGCCGTCAATTGACAGTCCATACAGACCCCTCATGACCACATTCAGATTCCTTTCTTTAGGAAATATATACATGTGGTATTGTATTGTTATTTCTGTTATGTATTTTGACAGTTTTCTGTGGTCTTGCAGTGTCTGTGGAATTATCTGGATCCCCAACTAGACCCTTAATTCCAGGTCCTTTCATGTCCTTTAGGACTAGGGTCCACTTTTCAGACTCTCGAAGGATGACGGGTACCGTTGTCCGTTTCTTGTCGTCGTCTGAGGATTTGGATGGGGTGGGTTCTCTGGGAGCAGTTTTCTTTTTCGATGAGATGGCCACCTCTGGTAGAGCCATTGAGGAACCTGGCGGTGATAAAGCAAGAAATTCTTCATCCTCCTCTGCAGTCTTCCTGCATGGACTCATTTTCTTCATCTTCTTCTTGTATGGCTTCCTCTTCCATAGCTTCTTCTTCTGAAGACGGAGGAGAGGGCGGACAGCTCTCTGATGAGGAATTTGAAGACTCCACTTTCCTCTTTTTGTTTTTATTCTTCTTTCCCCTCAATTGCTCCATGAGCTCTTTATTGACTCGGGGTTGTTCCGCCAACTCCAAATTTACGTCAATAAGTTGCTGTTGAGCCTGCCTCAACTGCTGTATTACTTCGCTAAGCTGTGCCTGCAGAGTTTGCAAAGCTTTCAATTTGGCGATCAGCAGAGCGATCTGCTTATCTTTGTCCATTGTGGATATATCCGTCATATCCACAACCCACCCAAACCAAACACTATGAAATCTTTCCAACTAACTAAATAATTGTTATACGAATCACAAATAATCAAAATAATATGGTCTCGCAACCAAGGAAAGCAAAAATCGCTCACCCAGAAGACTCCCTGCTTTTTTGCCAGTTTGCTCTTTCTTCTTCTGGTTCGGTTCTTCCCTCCTCCTCACACTTTTCACTTTGTTTTTATTATTATCACTGCCGCTATAACTTTCGACTTCAAACACTCACTATGTTCACTCACTAATTGACGACTTCGACTTTGAATGTCCGCAACGATGCACGGCTTCCACAAGACTGTGTACAAACTGTGACTAAAGAGGCTCAATATTTCAACAATTTTCTATTTGATTGTTACTTAAATTAGTTAAAACTCATGTTTTGTTCCCTAGAACAAAATTTTTTTTACTTCACAAATACATCCCCGGTAGGTCCGCGTAGTGTAGTAGTTAAAGTGCTCGCTGCAGCGGTGGTGACAACGAGATTTGTATCGAGTGATTCTTTGGACGCACTATATGCTCATTCAGTTGTGATACGAGCTAGTTTAAAGTCAAAACGTATCGCAGCTCGGTTGACAGATTAGCGGCCAAATCGTGGTACTGACCATATCACTTTATCGAGTGCCGATGCATTCGATCAAGATAATGAGATACTCTAGCTTTCTATAAGCGAAGGCTCGAAAGGGGCTGTAGGGCTAAAGCAAAAATTAGGGTATAGGATCTAGAAGACAGAAGTCTGGAGCGCAGTTGAACGCGCGACTGGGGGAGTGTCAGATCCGTTCCTCATTTGCTTGTTAGGGCAGCGAATCAGTTTGAAGCCGAATCTCATTCAACGATGCTGGAGCCAAGTTTACAGACAAACGATTGGTGCCCATGGCTTATCAGCAATAAAGCATGTGTTCGGCCCATTAGCAGACCATTCCTCGCATTCAATCGCCGCCACTGCAATTGACTGGTTGAAAAAACGATACGAAATCATGATTAAATTTATTAAATTACAAATGTAATTATCTAATGAATATTATAGTTAAATTTCTATTATACTTATATTATAATGTTGACCCGAGATCATAGATCGAGCTAAAATCGAATTATGTAGTAGAATAAGTAATCACTAGTACTTAAGTAATGATTTGACTAGTTTCGGCCTCTTGTTGAATTGGCTGTCGGCGAGTAAAGATTGAAAGTGTATTCGCTCCCGCATTTTTGTTAGAATCACCATGTGTGCTCGGTCACCCATTATGGATGAATATATTGATTATTAAAAAATTTAACCTTTGTTTATTTTCCGTACATTCCAGTTAAAACAGTTTCTGTGGTCCGTCGAGATAGTTTGTGCGAAACATTTTTGGTCCGTCGAGCCGGATAGCTTAGAAATTTGGAAGCATCAACTAGGAAATAAACGCAATCGAGCCGGATAGCTTAGAAATTTGGAAGCATCAACAAGGAAATAAACGCAATCGAGCCGGATAGCTTGGAAATTGGGAAGCATCAACAAGGAAATAAACGCAATCGAGCCGGATAGCTTGGAAATTTGGAAGCATCATCAAGGAAACAAAGGCAATGGTATCAGTTTGGCTTGAAATTTGGTGATTGGCATCAACTTAGTTGTAACTGTTCTTTGCTTAAGTGAAGCAGAACGGTAAATAGTAATCAGGTGAGCAACTGTTTGTTCTGTGAATTGAGGTGGTTAATTGTGCAACAGAAATTTACTTTCGGGGAATTAACCAGTTTAGTGAGAAATTATAAGAAGGATTCCAAAAGGAGGAAAACAGCTCACTATTTTCAAAATTTAATTACAAGGGTGCGTGAAATAAATACAAACTTTATAGGGAGGCACGCCAAAATTGTGGCCAGTATAGAGGCTGATGATGAATTATCGAATTCATATTTTACCGAAGATCTATTTGGTCAATTTGATGAAGAGTATCTAGCAATTAAAAGCGAGTTAGAAGAGTTATTAGATGGGCCACCAGAAACTGGGCGTGGTTTCCAAGTTCCAATCGAAACTCAAGATGAATCGGAATTAAAACTTCCAAGAATCACGTTACCAAAATTTTCGGGTAACTATGAAGACTGGAATTCTTTCCGGGACTTATACGTATCATTGATTCACTTCAAAAAATCATTGTCTAAGGTGGAAAAATTACATTACTTCAAGGGTAGTCTCACTGGCGAGGCTGAAGTTTTGCTGAAACAATTTAACATTACCGAAGCAAACTATGACGTGACATGGCAAGTGTTAAATGACCGCTATGAGAATAAGGTTGCACTTATTAACGCGCAATTAAAAAGGCTATTCACTACACATGGTGTCAGTGAAACCGCGCCAGCCATAAAGGGATTATTGGACTGCACGGTGCAATGCGTCCAAGCCATTGGGAACATACAAGTTCCGAATTCATGGGATGCCGTTATTATCTTTGTCACTACTCAGAAACTGCCCAAAGAAACAAGACAATTGTGGGAACAAATGCAGGCCTCTAAAACTGAACTTCCTACTTTCGATGACTTGAAAGCATTTCTACAGAATCGATTTCGGGCTTTGGAAGCAACATCATGTGGAGAACGCCCAAGATATCCAATACCAACCACACCACTGCAAACTCGACAAGTACAAGCATTTCATAGTGGACCTCAACAATCATGTGCTATGTGCCATGAACCACATGTGCTTCGTCAATGCCAACAGTTTACGGCCTCAAACCACAAAACGAAGTTTGAAATTGTCAAACGCCATCGTTTATGTATAAACTGTCTTTCAAGGGGACATATGGCCGGAAGCTGTCCAAGTAAGTCAAGATGTCTAAAATGTGGAAAATTACACCATACGTTGTTACATCGAGAGGAAATGGTCTTGGCTCCTCCGACTGATCAACAAGTGGCAGTGAACACGTCAATTGGTTACAATAGCAACTCACGTCACATTTCCGCAAGAAAGGAAGCCCTCTTAGCTACCGCGCTAGTTACTGTGCAATCACCACGTGGACAGACCATCCTACGAGCGCTCCTTGATCAAGGGTCACAGGCCTCTTTCATAACAGAGTCAGCAGTGCAGCAACTTGGCTTGAAAAACTACAGTAGTAAGGCTAACATCACAGGTATTGGAAATTCCAACGTAATTGTCGCAAATGACTCAGTAAACCCCACATTACGAACAATGGATGGAGAATGCATATCCTTTAACGCCTTGGTTTTAAGAAATCTCACTGCAAAGTCGTAGCAGCAAACTGGAATCAACTAGAAAATCTTAAATTAGCCGATCCTCACTTTAATCATCCCGGAAGAATCGACCTACTCCTCGGCGCTGAGATATATGCCCAGCTCATTCTAGGCGATCTCATCAAAATGACATTCGGTCCAGTAATCCAAAATACCAGAATAAGATGGGTAATTTCTGGCGCCATCAACTCAGAAACCAACCAACCATATCAAACTTTCAAACGGACTTATCCGAACGGACTTATCCGAACAAATCGCTAAATTTTGGACGATAGAAGATGTTGGAGAGAAGTTCTTATCGAAAGAAGATCAATCCTGTGAAGATTTCTTTTTAAACAACACTACACGTTGGGATAGACGGTAGATACACTACACGACTGCTATTTAAGGATGGGAAACATAAGGACATGCTGGGAGCATCTCGGAAAAGAGCAGTTAGCATCTTGTTGTCATTAGAACGCCGGTTTGAGAGAGATCCTTATATACGAAAGGAGTATACTAAGTGTCTAGAAGAATAAGCTCGGACACATGATCCCCATTGAAGAGAGCTTGGACGTCCTATACGATGGTAACCAGAAGATAATTTGCAAAGGAAACTACCTTCCGCATCATGCGGTGTGTAAGGAAAGCACTACTACCAAGGTCCGGGTTGTTTTCAATGCAACGTCTAATACAGATTCCGGAGATTCCTTAAACGACTTGCTGATGGTCGGACCAACCATTCAGAACGACATGACAACTGTACTGCTTCGCTGGAAATTGCCGAAAATTGCATTTGTGGCGGATATCGAGAAGATGTATCGCCAGATATAGGTACATCATGAAGATGCACAACTACAGCGAATAGTTTGGAGAACTAGTCTGCAGTACCCCATAAGAGACTTCTGTCTGAAAACTCTTACGTTTGGAACTTCTTCTGCGCCGTATTTGGCAATACGGACATTGAGGAAATTAGCAGAGGATGAAAGAGAGTTATATCCTCTCGCATATGATGCAATACTGAATGAAACCTATGTTGATGACATATTGTCAGGTGGCAGTACAATCGAAGAAGCTCGTAAGAAAATGGATCAAATTAATGAATTTTTAAAATCCGGAGGATTTAAATTGCGAAAATTGTTATCTAACTGCACTACGCTAGTGAAGGATATTCCAAAGGAAGACCGTGAAGAATAACCAACGCTCGACCTCAACTTGGAACATGGACAGAAGACACTTGGCATAGTTTGGTATCCGAAATCGGATGAATTCAGTTATAACATTAAATTGAACTTGAAAGAACCAACAACCAGTAAACGGCGACTACTCTCCGGGATAGCCCAACTTTTTGATCCTATGGGATGGTTGGCACCCATTATAGTCGTTGCGGAAATTATGATGAAGTCGCTTTGGTTGGCTGGCTTGGATTGGGACGAATACTTGCCAACAAAAATCCAAACGCGGTGGCAACAATTCAAAACAGACTTGCAAGCAGTACATTGCATTCGCATTCCTCGATGGCTTCGCAATGTTAATGGACCACACGACATAGAATTCCATGGAATTTCGGATGCATCAATGGAAGCATATGCTGCAGTCATATATTTAGTTGCTCGAAACTGCCATCAATACGAATCAACCATAGTAATGTCTAAGACAAAAGTTGCTCCGGTGAAAACAAAATCCATTCCAAAACTTGAATTGTGTGGAGCGGTGCTGTTGGCAAAGGGAATAAGGAAGGTCAAGGATGCATTCAAGATGGAGTCGATACCAACATATTTATGGACAGATTCAACTACAGTCCTGCCTTGGCTGAGAGCCCCCCCGTCACACTGGAACACCTTTGTCGCGAACCGAACGGCTCAAATTCATGAAATTTTAAAGGGTACGTCTTGGCGCTACGTTCCAGGGAAGCAAAATCCAGCAGATATTTCCACAAAGGGAGTGAAACCTCAGGATCTAGTGACGAACAACTTGTGGTGGACAGGCCCAAAATGGCTGAAGGGGCCTAAATCAGACTGGCCGAACGTAATAGAAATCCCTATTGATGAATCGGAAGCTCGGAAATCGAAAGTTATGACATGCATAAGCATAGAACCGGAGGTTAGCGCAAGAGATTCGCTTCTGGAAAAATATTCATCCTTTTCTCGTATGACCCGCGTTACAGCTTATTGCTTTAGATTTCGTTCATCCGCAATGGGGAACAAGCCAGAGACTCCATATTTGAGTGCGAAGGAATTAGAAGCAGCCGTAAGGTTTTGGATAGTGCACACTCAAAAAACTGCGTTCAACTATGATATTCAAAATTTGAGAAATGAAGTTCCATTGGATAGGAAAAGCACCTTATTAAAATTGACTCCATTTTCAGACGAATTTGGCATGCTACGGGTAGGAGGACGATTGCAAAATGCAAACGTGCCATTTGGATATAAACACCCAATAATTCTGCCCAAAAAACACCCATTGACTACTCTAATCATCAGAAGATATCACATAATCACGATGCACGGTGGAATTCAGCTGACATCAAATTTAATACGAACCAAGTACTGGATTGTTGATGCAAGGAGAGCCATCAGCCAATTCATACATCGTTGTGTGGTATGCCATAAGCACAAAGCGAAAACGTATGAACAATTGATGGGGAGTCTTCCAAGTGCTCGTGTCAACCCCTCTAGGCCATTCACCCACACCGGTGTTGATTACGGCGGTCCTCTTAATGTAAAGGTGCACGGTGGTCCAGGACAACGCACATACAAAGGCTTCGTGGTTATATTCATTTGCATGGCGGTTAAAGCGATCCACTTAGAATTAGTGAGCGATCTGACGACGCAAGCTTTTCTAGCTGCGTTTCGATGATTTACAAGCCGGAGAGGTTTATGCTCCCACATCTATAGTGACCGTGGGACAAATTTCGTTCGAGCTTCTTCTGAATTCGAACAAATCTTTGGAAGAAATCGAGAGCTTGAAGAGGAACTAAGTAACGACGGCATCAAGTGGCACTTTAACCCACCTTCCGCACCACATTTTGGGGGTCTCTGGGAGGCAGGCGTCAAATCGACAAAACATCATTTGAGAAGAGTTCTCGGAGATGCGTGCCTCACTTATGAAGAATTGAACACTATCTTGATCAAAATCGAAGCATGTCTAAATTCCAGGCCACTGTGTCCGATCAACAATGATCCGTCCGATTTCAATGTGTTAACACCGGGACACTTCATAATTGGCGATGCTTTTCTTGCTGCTCCGGAAGACAATTTATTGGATTTGAACATAGCGCGATTGGATCGCTGGCAACTTACTCAACGTATGACTCAAACCTTCTGGAAAAACTGGAGCACAGAGTATCTGTCCCGCCTCCAGCAACGTCCCAAATGGCTAACTCAACGACTGAATCTCAGTCCCGGCATGATCGTTTTGGTTAGGGATGAGAAACTTCCACCATATAAATGGCCATTAGGGCGGATTACAGAAACGCATCCTGGCAAAGACGGGATAGTTCGTGTCGTGACTATTCACAGCAAGGCATCACATTTTAAGCGACCCATATATAAGATCGCTCACTTGCCCATAGAATAGACTCAAAATTTCTCTTCCTACCTAAACACAAAGAAACATTTTCAACCACCCTTTATTCACAGAACAAACCATCTTCAGCTACGAACATACAGCGAGTGAGATGCGCTGACACACGGCTCATGTTCCAGCGCCAAACAATTATTGCCACGGTGGAAATACCGTCGACAATTCGTCTGGCGGACTTTGAATGTCAAATCGATCAACGCTCGAAAATCATCATTGACATACTTTCGCTGACGCTTCAGCAGGGGGGAGGATGTTCGGCCCATTAGCAGACCATTTCTCGTATTCAATCGGCGCCACCGCAATTAACTGGTTGAAAAAACGATACGAAATCATGATTAAATTTATTAAATTACAAATGTAACTATCTAATGAATATTATAGTTAAATTTCTGTTATACTTATATTACAATGTTGACCCGAGATCATAGATGGAGCTAAAATTGAATTATGTAGTAGAATAAGTAATCACTAGTACTTAAGTAATGATTTGACTAGTTTCGGCCTCTTGTTGAATTGGCTGTCGGCGAGTAAAGATTGAAAGTGTATTCGCTCCCGCATTTTTGTTAGAATCGCCATGTGCGCTCGGTCACCCATTACGGATGAATATATTGATTATAAAAAATTTAACCATTGTTTATTTTCCGTACATTCCAGTTAAAACATTTTCTGTGGTCCGTCGAGATAGTTTGTGCGAAACAGCATGAATGATATCAATTTCTGGAAATCAATAAATTTGTCCCAAATCTAAATATTCGTTAGTCTGTTGCTTTTATGATCGAAATTAAATTGGAGTAAAACGTGTAAGACGCCGCCTCTTTGGTGTCTTGACTAGCAATTCACACTACGCACCAGATACAGCGTTTGAAAGTATTTACTATCCAATCGATGCTAGCGTAAGTTTATCAACCATATTGTAAAGAATAATTTCGAATGAATTGCTGATAATTTTATCATACAAATAGTAATCAAGCAAAAATCAATTCTGCAGGTGCGTTCTACAAAATCAATCTAATCTTGCACATGCATGAACATTTATGTATCTTACGAGTAGTTAGCAAGCCTGAAACCACGTACGCAAAGTATCGAAGGTTAATATTAGCCACTATTTATTTACTAGCAATAAGACAGAATGCCTGAGGTGATGTTAATGATATTCGCGCGGATAAGACCCCCTCGAAACGCACGTGTTGTACTTCACATGTTTGCTTAACATGAGTGTGAAATGTTGAATGTTACGCTTGTGTTTCGAATACTCCAAAATTTGCATTTCTTGTTAAATTCAAGAGAAACATGACTTAGACTACACGCTGCTTTATTTTCGGAGATGCGTCAATAAAACAATAAAAAGTGCGAATACAGGATTCGTGATTAAATGCTAATGACTATGCAAATATGTTGAAATTGTGCGTTACCCAGATTCAGTTTCCAAATGTATTATTTTATATAGATAGCGTTTCTTCACAGTTAAGAAGAAACAACAACAAAATATGTCTGGACCGTGATACTTAATTTCTTTAACTTCCATCTCTAAACAAAAACTTTCTTAACAACTACTTAAATACTTTGCATAAATATAAATTTATCTACTTAGAAAATAGAAATTTATACTTTTCTTCAGAAAAACTTCGAGGCACGTTGTTCAGGCCATTAAATGTTTTTCAATCGTAATCTAAACCATTTAACAGTAGCTCTACTAAGTAAAAACTAATTACCCAATCATTAGCGGCCAATAAAATACGTTAGACGCCAATTTGAATCGCACTTGATTTGTACTCGCTGTAATTTCCCTACTCATATTTCAATTGAGCATTTCCAACGAACGGTAGTAAAATTTAAGAATAGTAAGAAATCTTGGCGCGGCATGTCCTATTAGCAGACATCAATTAAAATTTTCACGTCTAATTGCTGAATAGTGCGAAATATGTTACGAATGTGTGGATAGTGCACTTGCAAGGCAAACGAGTCAAGTGCGCCGCTAAATATTATCCAAGCTTTTGTTACAAGATAAATCTTTAAGATTGTTCGCCTACGGATACTGTTGCGCTGCAACGGGCAAACATTTATGTAAACTCTGTGTAATTATGCGTTATGCCTTTATTTGCAAGGAGCAAATAGAACGGATTCGCATATTTGAGTTAGTGCAGAAATAGGACCCTGCAAAACTTTCTATTCGTTGTGGGTTAAGATATTTCTTAACATACGAGTCTTACTATGATTCCTTCCCTTCACTGCATATTTGCTGCAAAAATTTAAAGACAATTTTACATTTCGTCTTAAATTTTTCCTAATATTTACCTTAAAGGTATTCTCTGAAATCAAAAAATTTAATGCCCAGTAATTATGCTTAACCCTCAAACGGACACTTAATGAGCCACAAACACACTTCGAGTATTTGTTGAAGAGCAAATCACAAGTTGAATGACAATTACTCCTGCCCATTATCTAACCTTTATGGGACTTGAAGTTCTAAGTCAATAGTTCACCTGTAATTATATAAAGGAGAAAAACAAATGACAGCAAACAGGTACAAGTGGCAGTGGCTGCTAAGGAGCATTGATGATATTTTTCATTAACATAATGAGCAGACGAGCGGGCATTGATCATTTTCTTAATAACAGACCAAAGACACGAATCCGACAACCAACAACAGCAATTCGCCCGCGCTAAGATAAAAGATGTTTTCTCGATGTAAATATTGGCTAAGTGTGGAAAGGTTATGATCTTAAGGTATGACATTAGTGCCAAGCGGTGAATAGGTAATTGACGAGTGTAAACATTTTTAACGGATATTCTTTAGTACTTTTGGCTCGGCAAAAAATGGTTGTTTCTGATCTTTGAGGAAGGAAACGTGATATTGCGCAGTTGCTATCACTTTAGAAGCGAACAGATAAAGGTTGACAAAATTAAATGAACAAACTCCTTTAAAAAAACGCTATTTAGTTTATTGTATAACAATACTTCCCAAAAAATAAAATAATTTGAGTTTAAACTGCGCGCGTCGAAGGATTTGGAGAATTATTTTTTTTTCTTTATGTTGGTAGTACTGTCAGGGACATCAAATTTACATGTCGAAATACTCATTAATGTTTGAGGTACGCATCGTTTCCGGGATTGCCTTCAGTTCCGCCTTTGCTGCGGCTTGAATCTCCTCTATCGTATCAAAACGGTGTCCCCGGAGCGGTCTTTTGAGCTTGCTGAACAGCCAGAAGTCGCACGGCGCCAGATCAGGTGAATACAGTAGTTGCGAAACGATATGGGTTGAGTTTTTGGCGAAATGATCACGAATTACGAGTGCAGTATGGGATGGTGCATTATCGTGGTGCAAAAACCAAGAGTTGTCTTTCCACAATTCCGGCCTTTTTAGGCGGATAGCGTTACGCAAACGACGCATAATGT
The DNA here is from genome assembly GCA_963969285.1 of Odontomyia ornata. Classification (NCBI taxonomy): domain Eukaryota; kingdom Metazoa; phylum Arthropoda; class Insecta; order Diptera; family Stratiomyidae; genus Odontomyia; species Odontomyia ornata. The sequence goes on along the minus strand of OZ017742.1, from coordinate 15,054,848 downwards.
TCAAATAATATCCTTGTTGACTGTTTGGCCCGGCGGAAGGAATTCATAATGCACAACACCTCGATAATCGAAGAAGAGAAGAGGTTGATGGTCGCCCAGGACGCTCTTCGTCTTCGACACGTTCACGGCCGGCTTGGAACTCACTATACCACTTTAAACATAGCCTCATCACCAAAGGCTTTCTGCACCATCCTCAACGTATCCGCAGCAGAAAATTGATTCCGCAAACAATATTTAATGCAAATTCAACCAATTTCGACATCGCAAAAACCGAAAAACTCACTTTTAGCAGCTCACAAAACGACGCGTACCTCAAACACTAATGAATATTTTGACATGTAAATTTGACATAGATGTCACTGACAGTACTACCAACCTTAAAAACAAAAATCTCCAAATCCTTCGACGCGCGCAGTTTAAATCCAAATGTTACTTTATTTTTTGTACACAGTAGTATATGTATTTCGAAAACAAGTGGTTTTCTTCATCAGTGGTAAGGGTATGAAAAACTCAATGAACAACGGCTCCGTTTTATACTCAAAAGGTTAAAGAACAAAAGGATTGCAAAATTTTAAGTTAATGTCAAGATAAAGACGTGTTAATGAGTTTGCCGTGTAAAAGGATATTTATAACATATGGTTTAATTTAAATTACTGCTGACATATTTGACTCATTCAATGATTTTAATTAAGTTGCTGTAGGCGTTGCCCGAGTCTGTGTTCAAACGCTTATCCATCGGGATTCTCGCTATCCACAAGCTTTCCGAAGCATCCAACTGTCTCCAATCACGCACTTCCTGTACGATCTCCGAATTCCGCCATTCAACAAAGTGTGACTCTTCCAGAATATGTTTCGCTACCGTTGATTTTGCTATATCCGTCTTCCCATTTTCTGCAATATTCTCTGCCTCCCTAATATGTTCCTGGAATCGAACTTTAGCCAATCGTTTGGTTTGTCCAATATAAACCATGTCGCATTGGGGGCAGGTGATCCTTTAGATGCCACTTTTTTCCTCCTTAAGTTTCTTATCTTTTGAAGATCCAAGCCTTGATTCCAAGCTGTATTTCCTACTGGTTACTGCTGTACGGTATCCAACCTTCCTGCTGCCATTTTTTGTCCGAAATGATGGTTTGCCGAGGCTGGTATAGTCCTTTGAGTATTGGTTTCTTTCCTGCATATGTCAAGTTCTAGCTTTTGTAGGCCTCTTATGATAAGAAAGTCTACAACGGTAGCATTTGCTCAATCTCTTTTTCCATGGTAAAAGATATTCGGATGTATCTGATTGAGTACTTGTAGAAGATCTTCAACTTCATTTTTCTTAAGTATGGTGAAGATGTCGTCCACATACCTGAGCCAGGTTTTTGGCATCATTCATTTTGCCTCTAATTCCGTCTCCATCCACTCCATAAACAAATCACTCAGTAGTGGTGATAACGGGTTCCCCATCGCTGCTCCTGCAGTTCCTTTGAAGTACTTGTCTCTGAACATGAAGTAATTTTCATTCATGCACAGGGAGGCCAGCCTACTATAACACCTGACTTTTCTTTTCCATTCCACTGTGTGTTTAATAAGCCAATCTCCAAACAGCGCCAAAGCGCGCTTTACTAGAAGACTCGGGAATAACGATTTCACGTCGTGTATTCTAGCTTATCAACCAGCTCGTCTCTATTTTTTATTGTTAGAGTGCTTGCCTTATGGGGGAGTTTCGTGCACTCAACGAGGAGCCATTTGGCTATGTTCGTAGTTGAGGTGTTGGTTGCGGCTACAATTTCCCTCATTTCATTTCCCTCCTTATGTGGATGCATTAAAAGAAGCCTCAACTGAAAGAAAAACCGGTGTACTATATAAAAGACGATAGTCTCTTACGACTTGAAATCGTTATTCCCGAGTCTTCCAGTAAAGCAAGCTTTGGCGCTGTTTGAAGATTGGCTACTGGATATGAACTACATAGTGGAATGGAAAAGAAAAGTCAGGTGTAATAGTAGGCTGGCCTCCCTGTGCATGAATGAAAATAACATCATGTTCAGAGACAAGCACTTCAAAGAAACTGTAGGAGCAGCGATGGGGAACCCGTTATCACCACTACTAAGTGATTTGTTTATGGAGTAGATGGAGACGGAAAAGGAATGATGCCAAAAACCTGGCTCAGGTATGTGGACGACATTTTCACCATACTGAAGAAAAATTAAGTTGAAGATCTTCTACAAATACTCAATCAGATACATGCGAGAATATATTTTACCATGGAAAAAGAGATTGAACGAAAGCTACCGTTTTTAAACCTTCTTATCATAAGAGGCCTACAAAAGCTAGAATTTGACATATGCAGGAACGGAACCAATACTCAAAGGACTATACCAGCCTCGTCAAACCATCATTTCGGACAAAAAATGTCAGCTTACAATATGATGATCCATCGCATGTTATCTGTCTCTTTAAACAAAGACTGCTTCCAACGAGAAAAGAATTATATCCTGGAAACAGCGAAGAAGAATGGTTACATGAAGCCCATAATCGAACAGAGGATTCGAAAAATGAAAATGGAATTTAAGAAAATTAAGCTAACTTCTCTTTATTTACAGGCAAAAGATCAAGCACAAAAATGGATTTCTGTCACCCACTCATCAGCTACTCGGGGTTTAAACGTCTATTACATATCTATACAGCTTGGAATCAAGGCTTGGATCTTCAAAAGATAAGAAACTTAAGGAAGAAAAAAGTGGCATCTATAGGATCACCTGCCCCCATTGCAACATGGTTTATATTGGACAAACCAAACGATTGGCTAAAGTTCGGTTCCAGGAACATATTAGGGAGGCAGAAAATATTGCAAAAAATGGGAAGCCGAATACAAGTCAACGGCAGCGAAACGTATCCTGGAAAAGTCACACTTTGTTGAATGGCGGAATTCGGAGATCGTTCAGGAAGTGCGTGAAAGCTTGTGGATAGCGAGAACCCCGATAGATAAGCGTTTGAACACGGACTCGGGTAACGCCTACAGCAACTTAATTAAAATCATTGAATGAGTCAAATATGTTAGCAGTAATTTAAATTGAACCATATGTTATAAATATCCTTTTGCACGGCAAACTCATTAACACGTCTTTATCTTCTCATTTACTTACAATTTTTAATCCTTTTGTTCTTTATCCTTTTGAGTATAAATAGCAGCCGTCCTTCATTGAGTTTTTCATACCCTTACCACTGATGAAGAAAACAACTTATTTTTTAAATACATACTCGTACATATGGAAAGTATTGTTATACAATAAACTAAATAGCCTTTTTTAAAAGAAATTTTTTTGATTATGAATTTTTTTTCATTTAACTTTGTCATTTTAGGCGCTATTACCTCCGAAATGAATATCAGATAAAGGTTGTTAATACTTTGGTTTTAAATAAAAGATTCCAGTTTTGAAAAAGAATGAACAAGCCCAAATTAAAATGTTCAGAGGCTAAACAAGGCCTAATAATGTTTTTTGGCCGCCTAAACCTGGCCAGAAACTTTGATAAAAAATATAATTATTTTGAAATTATATATTTCGGTTTTTAAAGAGGACCGAGCAAATAGTAGTCACAGCTTAAAACATCCAAAATGCAAATAATGTACATAAAAACATCAGAAAATATACCCAAGAGCTGAGACTGGACAAAACAGGGCGTAATTGATTTCCGTGTTCTTAACACTTCAAATTTCAATTCAAATATGACCCGAAAATATGAGCAATATATAATCATTAATCTTTGGTTTTAATGGGTAGTCGTTACCATTATTTGGTAGTGTTCACATTATTTGAAGCACTTTGATGTTCAAAACTCTTCAAAAGTATTAGTGATGCAGTGCGTCTGAATTTAATTAACGTACACCGAAGCTCCAAAACATAGTATCCTAACGAATCTGGTACTGCCACCATCTGGGTTCGAAACAGTGCCTACTTCCAAATGCAGGGGCAAGCTGATGGCTTCGTTTAGGTTCAGTGCTCGGGAATTACATTTTTCAGTGTACTATATACCTAACGCCAAACAATCAATCTAGGCTCAATGCTTTGGAAGGTGATATTTTGAGCACAGAGGGGACTTCAATGCAAGCCCAATTGAATGGAGCATGTCCCAATCAGATCCAAACGGCAAACGAATCCTGGATATAGCAGCTAGAACTGGACCCACTATACTAAATACAGGCCACATCCCCACTTTTCTTTCAGAAGTGACATTCGCTTTGGAGCCCCTATTACAAAACCTTAAAAACTGGACAGTTCTAGAAGACCACTCCGCTAGTGATCACCAGTATATAGCACTTGAGATCCGTGATAGCACTTTTCGATGCCCGTAAAGTCAGCCTTCCAGATTTCGGTAGAACACGAAGAAGGTGGACGTCGGAAGGTTTGCAGAAGTACTAAGGCAAGATCTTCACTAGCGGACGTTTCGTCGGAGCAACCAGAGATGTAGTGAACTCAACTATGAGAATCATTACATCTACTTGCAAATCTTCCATGCCTAGCCAAAAACCCCTGCACGGCAAGCCTCCAGTGTACTGGTGGTCCTCAGAAATCACCGAAAAATGAAGAGGGAGTCACAGGCTCCGACGAGAGGCCCAGCGGGCACGATCCCAAGAAGAAGCAGGCACCAAATTAACAGCTTATAAGTTGGCTAGGATATGCTTTCACAAACTCATCAATACCAGTTAAGCTCACCACTGGCAAGAAATAGTAGACAACGTGAAGAAACAGGACACGTGGGGCTAAGGCAACAAGCAAGTCATGCGGAAGCTCTATGCTCGAAGACTATCCTGCTCATACAATGCGAAAAAGATGGACGAGATTGTGCAGGATCTCTTCCCTATTCATTCAATCTATATTAAGGCTCCCCACGATGAAAGACCAGTGAAGTACTCACTTTTCACAAACACGGAAGTGGAAGAAGCGGTGTTGTCTTTGAAGAAAATAAAGGCTCTAGGACCAGACGTAATTCCAGCTGGGATGCTGCAGATAGTTTACGAATTCTACCCTGACTTGCTGCTTAGTATGATCAATGCTTGCCTATGTGAAAAGATATTCCCAGAATGCTGGGAGGTGGCGATGCTCGTGCTGTTCAACAAAAGTAAGGGGAATCTCGCGTCACCTTCTGCATGCCGACCGCTAAGTATACTAGACACATCCTGGACACACTGGTTGATGTGATCTGCTCCGCCGAGGATCTATCTCCTGTGTAGTATGACTTCAGCGTGGGTAGCTCTACTAACGCCCTGCTAGTTACTCTTGACGTCAGAAACGCTTTTAATTCCGCCAGATGGGTAGATATCGTGGGAGCGCTGGAAAAGTGTTTCCAAGTGCCATACTACCTTATGCGAATCTTGAGGGACTACTTGAGGACCCGCAGTATACTCTACAAGACGAAAGAAGAAAGTCGAAGTATGGCTGTTACATCGGTGTGGTTCAGGGTTGCATCCACGGTTCCAATTTGTGAAGGCTACTGAGACTAGAGATGCAGGATGAATCACGCGCTTGGCCGGCTACGATACAACTATGAGCTGCATGAAAATTTTGATGATTCGAAGGTCTCAACGATTGTAAGAATGCAGAAGCAGCGATGAGCTGGCCACGTTAATCCTATAGATGAACAAAGGATACCCAATACGCTATTTGTTGAGAAAACTGAAGGGCGGAGACCAGTGGGGAAACTGAGGAAACGCTGGTCTGACTCCGTCGACGAATACAGTTCCTTACTGCTCGGATTTCAAAATTGGAGGATACCGTCATGATTTTAAAATATTTAAACTAATTGTATCTTCAATATTATTTGCTGCTCAGTTTTTCATTACTTACAATGTTTATTCATCTCAGACTCTTACCTGAAAAAAAAGAAAGAAAAATACATTAATTATCATAATCTTTCTCAAAATCCCTTATTAAATATGAAAATATTTTCTTCGTTGAGGGTAGTTCAACTTTTCTAAGCTCATACTATGTTTTCACAGGTAAATTCGTCAGTACTCCTTAGTAATTTTCAACATAAGGAGTATGTATCATGCTGCCCCCAAAATATGTAAATCGAGGAAATGTAGTGTTGATAGACACTTTTTGAATTGATTGCATAAAGTTGCGGCACTTTGACACACACAAGCTGTTTCAATCCGCAGATTATCCATTAGGCTTTCTTGTCAATCATCGAGCAAGTGAAACTTTCATTACAGCGAATTAACAAGCACAATGGAATAAAGTAGAGCACGGTGCGCACTTCTTGTGGGAACATTTTGTAACGTTGGCGCTATAGAGCGACATAGATGGCTCTTTCGAACAAAGCAGAAAACAAAGCCAAGAACGACTCTACAGACGCAAAAACTCTTCACTATGTGTGCATTTCCATACGTATGTCGATTGGCAAATGCTTCTACTCTATGTTGCCGTTAGATTAATGTTTTCAAAGGAGTAATATCACCGGAAAAGAACGACGACAATGCAACGTAAATTAACCACGGACAAAACGAAGGATGGCTGTACTGTCAGAAACCTGCATTAAGTGCCTTTCCGGCTGACCCAGACTTCTTTCGGGTAAATTGCTAGTGTGTTCTCTCATGTACGCGACGTTTTCCACGTCCACCCTATTTAATTTTTGCCAGATAGACGAATCAAATTTGAATTAATGGCTGAAAAGAAAAAATATTTGAAATTTATTTCATGTGTTTCTCGAACCAGAAGGTTGTACTATCCTTCTCAAGAGTGGCAACAATATGAAACTACCCGAAGCCCACAAACAGCATACTGAAAGTCCTCCTGCATGCATTCTTGTCCCACTCTAGGAAAGACGACAAACGTGTAGTCCAAGGAACTCCGGAGGCCGAACAAGCTTTCGTCAAGTTAAAAATTGCCTCGCGGATACAACGTTACTGGTTCTGTAGTAATCGAGCAGTTCGTGCATACGAAAATCTTGAAGTCAACGAAAATTTGGTGTACGTCTATGTTGGACTCCCAGCATTTTTCAAGTACCTGCTTGACGGTGAAACATTGGTCTGTTGTGATCTACCTGCCCTAAAACCACCTTGATACTCCCCAATAATACTGTTGGCGTATGATACAGTTTTATTTTCTAAGATTTTAGAAAATATTTTATACGCCGTACAAAGCAGTGATATGCCTCTATAATTTTCGCACTACAGCTTGTCACCTTTCTTGTGGATAGGGAATATAATTGATTGGCTCCACACGTTCGGCATATGTTCTTGTTGCCAAATGTACTGGATGACTTTTTGAATAGCTTAATGAATACTACTGCCACCATATTTGATGAGCTCCACTGGAATCTCATCAACGCCCGGCGCTTTATTATTCTTTTGGGTTTTGATGATGGAACAAACTTCATCCAGAGTTGGTGGGGCCAATGGGAGCTCTCCGCCGACATCTATAGGCTCCGATGTTCTGGAGCTGTGCGGAGGATCAAGGACGTTCTTGAAATATGATGCCCATCTTTCCTTAATCTTGATTTCATCAGCGATAATGTTGCCACTGTCATCACGACGGAGCGTGGTTTTGGGCTGATAACCGCGTTTCAGGCTTTTCACTACTTTGTATGCTTGTCTTGTGTTATTGCTCGCTAAACTTACATCTATACTTCTCAATTGGTCGTCATAGTAGTTTCTTTTCTTAATCCTAATTATCATATTCGCTACTCTTCTGAGATTTTCATAGTGTTCTCTCTTCGTCCTGGCACTCATCATCGAACCAATCATTCCTCTTGCGCTGGGCTTGATGTCCGATCGTCTGTTCTGCCACGGTTCTGATAGCTGCGTTCACTTCCATCCAGAGCTCGTTGCTCGTCTTTAACGATGCGTCTGATAAGATGGGAGCCAGCAGGTTGTCGAGGGTCTCCGTGAAATTTTCGGCCACAGACGCCGTTTGGAGCCTTTCGATGTCAAGCCTTTGTAGCGGGCTGGTCTTCGCTGAATATGCCTTTGACATACGATATCGATAGTTTAATTTGATCAAGTAATGATCTGAGTTACTATTGGCACCTCGGTGTGTACGGACGTCAAGTATGCTCGAGGCCCAACGTTGTTAGATTAGAACACGATCGATCTGGTTTTGTGTGTTGCCATCCGGTGATACCCAGGTGATTTTGTGAATGCGTCGATGTGGGAAGCAAGTCGAACGTATCACTAGATTTCTGCTACATGCAAAGTCAATCAGGCGTTGGCCGTTGTCATTTGTTTCATCGTGGAGGCTATATCCTCCAGTCGTTCCCCGATGAGATAGCTCATTACCAACCTTAGCGTTGAAATCACCCAGAATTATTTTTGTGTCGATTGTGGGCAATGAGTCGACCAGTCTTTCCATGTGATTGTAAAACGATTCTTTCATTTCTTCGTCTTTTTCTTCGGTCGGGGCGTGAACATTGATCAGCCAGATGTTGAAGGATTTCGCTTTTATCCGGATCTCACACAACCGTTCATTGACTGCCTAAAAATCAATCACGTGCGATTTGAACTCCCTATCCACAATTAAGGCCACTCCAAATTCTCGTTTTCCAGTAGGCTACCCACTTTTAAATATTGTGTGCGATCTCATGTCTTGAATGTCGTTTCCAGTCCAATTCGTTTCCTTGGGCAACTCGAACAGTCATGTGCGCACGAACTCCTCTACCTCGTCGTGAGTGTTGAATCTTTGACCTCCGAGGGCTTCTTTCAGTGGTCCAAATATGTGGTAGTCGCAGGGTGACAAATCCGGACTGTAGGAGGGTGTTCCAGTACCTCCCACCCCAATCACGATATTGTATCGAGAGTGAGACGCGCGGCATGAGGGCGCGCGTTATCCTAGAGAAGAATCGCACTTCATGCTGGTTCAGGAACCCATCGTGCCATTATTTTGCGATATTGAAGGTGTTTCTGGATAATAGGCCAAGTTCAACTGAAATTTTTCGAACATTCATCCTAAGGTCCTCCAAAATGAGTGGTTTTACGCGGTAAATGTTGTCTGGTGTGATGCTGGTTCGCGGTCGGCGATCATGCGGCTCATTCTCGACGGTTTCGCGACCATCTTTGAATGTTTTGCCCCGTTTAAACACAGCAGCCCTACTCAGGCACTCACTACTGAGTGCCTGAGTAGGAACTGATTTCGCAAATACAGAAAAATTTCCGCGTATTTTTAACGCGTTCCCTCACTAAAAAACGAATGACAATATGTTGCGCAACAGTGGTCGGCACTTGACTTTCACTTATGGTCGTAGCACCCGCGTGAAATATGCACTCCCGACGAAAACTATGTTACACTGTTTGTAAGGACTCAGCTATCAGATACTCAAGCCACGACCTTCAAAATATACATACGCGCCATCTACAGCGTTTGTCTCCATCATATTTGACCCCCCTTGTATGATCATTTTCTACTTGAAAATCAAGTTTCATAGAAATCGATCTAAAATTTTGACTTTAAGAAGCCTTTGGGATTTCAAGTTTTAACTAGTCGTCATTTCGTTTTTTGATACCAGACCTCTAATTTTATTTTACTGCTCTTTGGACAATTCTAGCTTTTACCAAACCACTGAATTTGATTAACATCGATTCAAAGGTTTGGTCACAACTATAATAATAAATTTTTGCACGTTTTCCGACATTCAAGCAACCGCCATTTGATTTTAGATAGTTCCACTTTGAATTTATTGCGAGATTTATCACGCGGTTCATTGAACCTCTGTACCGAATTTCGTCCGAATCGGAGCTCTACTTTGGTCAGAACAAAAATCTCGTTTTTTCGCCTGAAATTGCCACCATTTTGTTTTCGCTCGACGTATTTAGCTGGTTAACGAACTTTGCCGAGGTATACCTTTACTGAAAACACCCCTTTACTGAAAATTTGGTGAAAATTGAAGCAAAACTTCGACCTTCTAGCATGCTCACAAATTTCATTATGTCCCTTATATACAGGGTTATCCATTTCGGGGTAGGAAAGTATAACCCTGCCATTTGACATCTGCCAGAATTAAATGTGTTTTTTTTTTAGTTGAAGGTTTGCCATTTAGAAATATGGAGCGTACAACAGTCGAAGAACGCGTTAAAACTATTACATTTTATTATAAAAATGGTGATTTTGCTGTATCAACATTTAGGGCTTTAGGAGCCGATTACGGTCGACATAATCAACCTACACAGCAAACAATTTCGAACATAGTGAGAAAATTTGAAGAGACTGGATCGGTTATTGATATTGCAAGGCCTGTGCATCATCGCAACATTCGTTCTGCTGAAAATATCGCTGTCGTTGCTCGAAGTGTGGAGGAAGACCCGAATTTGTCGAAAAGACTAGTTTTGCGCCACCTTGTATATTTATAGGAGCATATAAAGCACTCTCCGCAACGCGTAAATTTCTCTCGAGAAATTTAACTAATAAATTTCTGTGGAGGCTATTGTGGAGAAATTTAGCGAAAATGTAAAAGTCTACACCATGTAAAAGAGACTTTCTTAAAAGCTTTTGAAAATTCCTCGCTACCAGTATCAGTAAGTGGAATCTCCGGATATACTGTCATTCTTTGGATTGAGTAAATATCGCTGTCGTTGCTCGAAGTGTGGAGGAAGACCCGAATTTGTCGATTCCTCGACGTGCTCAACATTTGGGCTTGTCTTACGGCTCATTGTGGCGGATTTTGCATTTGGATTTGCATCTCCATCCGTACAAAATCCAACTTACTTAAGAATTTAAGCCTCAAGACCATACACAACGCAGAATGTATGCGAATTGGGTGAATGAACAACAAGCCATTGGAAACGATTTTTCGAACATTTCCTTTAGTGATGAGGTTTTTTTGCTCAGTGGTTACGTAAATAAACGGAATTGCCGCATATGGGGCTCTCAAAATCCTCAGGTGATCACAGAAAGGCTATTGTATCAGGAAAACATGACCGTTTGGTGTGCATTATGGTCTGGTGGTGTTATTGGCCCGTATTTTTTTTTAACGATCAAGGAAGAGCCATTACAGTCAATTCTGACCACTATGGACGGATGTTAACCGATTATTTTTGGAGAGAAATTGATGATTATGATCTGGAGAACATGTGGTTCCAACAGGACGGAGCCACAAGCCCCACAGCACAGGCTAATCGAGCACTTTTGCAAGAGAAATTTCCAGGACGCGTAATTTCGAGATTGAGTGATGTCAATTGGCCCGCAAGTTCCTGCGACCTAACACCTTTGGATTTCTTTTTATGAGGCTATGCGAAAGACCGTGTTTACGCGAAAAATCCTCAAAATCTTGAGCCATTGAAAACCATTATTCGTGAAGTTATAGCCGAGATATTGCCGGAAATGTGCCGAAAAGTCATTGAAAATTATCTCAAAAGGATTGAGGCCTGTAAGAGGTCCCGTGGAGGACATTTGAATGATGTTGTGTTTCACGTATAATCTTTATATTGAATAAAAAATTTCGTTTCCATCTGAATATCTTATGTGTTTTCTTTAGCTTTACTTTTCCAAGCGTATAATGGATAACCCTATATTGTATATAGGGCCGCGCAAAATTAATGATTCTATCGGAAGATGTTATAACTTTTTTCAAATAGTGTCCTACGTCAATCATATTTTATATTTATGAACTAGACAGCTGCAGTATACAAACAGACAAGCAATGGATCGCTATACTCCGCAAGAACGTAGAATAATTGTGTTGATTTAATTGTGACAATTTTGAAGCGGAAATCATCATGATCGACGAGGCGCATTTCCACTTAAGCGATTACGTCAAAAAGCAAAGTCTTCATTTCTAGGGCAGCGAAAATCTGCAAGTGATGCACGAACATATACGCAAAGCCAATGTGTAGTGTAGTATAGTGTTCACAAGGGAGAAATGATCGGGCCGTATTTTTTGAGCACGCCATCGGCAATATGGTCACCTGTATCTGCTAAACTTTTTACTAGGATCATTTCACCTTTTTCACATCAACTTAATGTAAATCTATACGAGAAATTTGCTCTACATTGAAGCTTTTCATTGCGTCGCGCGGATAGCAATCACTCTTTCGAATGGCTCCGATAGCTTTTTAAATTACTTATGGAATTGTTTGCAGCTACATAAATGAGTTGCATATTTTTAATAATATTTTTTCTGAAAAATTACTAGAGAAGAAAAATGTTAGAAGAAGGTGGTTTCGACGTGTGTACTAATTCTCCTCAGGTCACCGTTAGTGGTGAACCTTACAGAGCCGTGATAAACGGCATCTTACTGCCGTCATTGCACGAGCGGAGCTTGCTGAACAAGTGGTTTCAGCCTGCACAAGCCACAATGGATATTGTGAAGGAAGCGTTTCCTGTTCGCGTAATCTCCAGTTGGGCCAATTCGGCATGGCCAGCGAAATCGCCCGATTTAACTATCCCAGACTTCTTTCTCTAGGGGACACGAAGTCGAGGGTTTATGCCAATAGGCTTCAGACAATCGCAGACCTTAAGGTGAATATTCGGTAGGAATGCGAACAGTTATCACCAGAAATCTTGCGGAAAGTCATGGAAAATGCGATAAAACGGGCACAAATGTGTAACAGCAATGGGAGCAGCCACTTGATGCATATCATCTTTTCCACTTAACAGAAAAATTGTAATGATCCATATAAATTCTTCCATACTCAAAATTATTATTAAGTAATTTAAAACCAAATTTGAATGACTAGTTTTACGCCACCTTGTATATTTATAGGAGCATATAAAGTACTCTCCGCAACAGGTAAATTTCTCTCGATAAATTTACCTAATAAATTTCTCTCGAGAAATTTACCGAAAATGTAAAAGTCTACACCATGTAAAAGAGACTTTCTTAAAAGCTTTTGAAAATTCCTCGCTACCAGTATCAGTAAGCGGCATCTGCGGATATACTGTCATTCTTTGGATTGAGTAACGCTCTAATATCCAATTAACCTACTTACAATATGTGAATATTAATGGAACTTATTTCTTTATATTACAACAATATTAAAATAAGATTTAATCAATAATTTACATATTCATCTAGTCTCGATAAAAATTCTACAATGTCACAATTACGCAAAATTCAATTCCAATTAAAATCATTTGAACTGAATTTCCATGAAACAAGCGTGAAACTGAATATAAATCTCGCGATTCTAATTAAGACCAATATCTAAGAACCATAATCCCATTATTGTTATTCATAATTGATCAAATCAATTCATACTATATGAGCATGAGCATGCTCGCACACACTCAATTGCGGCTCATACGAGTACACATATCCACGTAGTCTAATCTTAATTCCATTCATACCTCTCAGCGATTATCTTCTGATGAAAATGTATGGCTCACGTCAAAGCCATCAGTCTACTATTGTGCCATAAATAGCGGAATTGTGAAGAAGTTTAGAGTAAATAAGAAAAGATACTTGTACGAGTATCTACTCCAGGTAAGTACGTTTTGTTTGAAGTTATATAGATACTCGGATAGGTTAGAAGAGATTGTTAGCAATGTTGTGATGATATAAGAATCCTGATATCATCATTGGGATATTACCGCACAAGACTGTCCAACAAGCGAACTAACGAAGATCCAGACATATGTAGGTATGCGAAGAAAAGCGGTTTGTGAGATTTTATGGAACAACTGGACATTGGGTAGCATGTTCATTGGAATTTTCTGCCGCGAAAAGCAGAGAAAGGACTTGGACGTTACTGCTTGTTAGTGAAGCATTACTATATTTAGGCGAAGAGTAGTCCAGAGCTCAGCGATGTTCCGGAGCCGGCTACTATCAGAATATTCTGACATCATTTGAATGCTGCAGGAGTTAAAACTGTCAATGTACGAGTATTTCTACTTTTAAATTCAACCTTCGCATCAAGAATTTTTCACGAAACTGAAACTGACCGATGTAAATGACCATGTACTTGCTTTAACGAGAAAACAGCAACAGTTTCGGAGCCAAAAACTAACGTCATAGACTTTGCTTCTTAAGTTGTTTCAGCACTAAACTACCTCATAATGTTGGTACAGTACACACGTTGGTCTTAACGAGCTCCAGCATCATCATCAGCATCTCATCTCGTCGCTAAGACCTCGTAAAGAGATTGTACCAAGTACAGGCAGTTCAAGCAATACCTGGAACCGGTATCTGATTAAATTTAATCGTTTATGAACGGAATTTTTCTGTCAGTTGCAGATACTCGTACAAGAGTATATGCTAAACGCACAAAATTCACCGCGATAAACTACCTCAAACGGACAACAAGCCATTCATGTTATTCCAAAGCGATTTCCTTTCCAATATTTCATGCGTATGGGCCAAATTACAATATGTTAAATGGTAACAACACCCAATGAAAGCCTGAGCCAATTTCGATTCGAACTCTAAATACAAATTCTTTGGGCTCCACCTGTGCGGGCTTTGTTCAGTGGCGTCTTACACGTGAGCTCATAGCGATTTTGGATAGTTTGTAAAGAAGCCGCCAGCAAGGCGTATGCAGTGAAAACTGCAACATATGAATATGTGTTGGATGTGGTTTGAGAAAAGAAGTACAACAGGTCCAACTTCTTGTTTTACTTTAATGTTGAGTTCCGGAATCTGCTCAACGTCCAATGCTGACTGTGTCAAGAAATCTGGCGCAGATGGGAAAGATGCCATTGATGCACATTCAACTCAACTTCTCTGGGATGGATATTTGTCCGATTCTTTAATGTGCTTACGTAATGCATGTTTTCCAGGTTTCCTTGGAATGTCTACTTTGTAACAGCCTTAAGTTCCGCTATTTTCGCGGAACTATAGGCTTACTTTTGAACGTACATATAGCAGCAAGTGATTGCATTGACTACCTTGCACAGCTTCTGGAAGACCTTTCTTGTCGTATTGTCTTACATGTCTGTAGTCCAGATTTTTATTATGTTCTTTATTCTGTTAAAGATACTTTCATAAAAGATATTTGCACATCAGTTCGGAATGAAGTGGGTTTATATAGACGTGTTTGAACAGAATTCAGCTTTTTGAAGGGAAGACTTATTATTGATTTTAGGTAAAGAAAGAGCTGGAATATTTTTTTACCATATTCAAATTGCATACATTTATTTCTTTATCACATTTTATATGGTGAAATAACCTGCGTTTTATTTGCGACGGACAAATTTTCGGCTATTTGAAGTTAAAAGACATATATATTTTCAATGCAATTAACTCACATCATTCATAGTGATAGCATATTTCTGAAGGCATTATTGTTCAGAACGGGTACCAAGACTATTGTGTGCATTTCTGAATTTATTTATTTTTGATTTTTTGTTATCTTATAAGATGATGATCCTGTTTTTGAAAATAGAATGTCAATGTGGTAAAGCTCATAATTCAATAAAAACACGCTCTGAGCAAAAGTCCTTACCATAACCCTCATAGTGGGTGCTTACCGGAAAGATAGTCTTTCATTTGACTGCTAGTTAAGTTGCATTGCTGTTCCGTTGGTTTATGATGGAACATTTGGTGGAGGCAAACATCATCTTAAGGGAACGCTGATTTTAC
The DNA here is from genome assembly GCA_963969285.1 of Odontomyia ornata. Lineage (NCBI taxonomy): Eukaryota > Metazoa > Arthropoda > Insecta > Diptera > Stratiomyidae > Odontomyia > Odontomyia ornata. The sequence continues at coordinate 15,039,362 of OZ017742.1, read as the reverse complement.
CCTAATTGTAACTTCAGCTGTTCCCGGAATGAAAGAAGATTTGACCCTCTATGTAATGCTTTGGTGATGCTAAAGGAAGGACAATGCTGCGTTGTGTTGTCCCTCCTCTGATATCACCGGACGTATAACCAGGCGCGACGTACGTTCCATCTACTGACTATTCTCTGATCCTCGCTAATGGTCCCCGCACTGGGCTGGTGAATTTGGTATTCTGGACCTAGTCATCTTTTGACGTAGTAGCAGCAGAGTGAAATCTGAACTGTGAACGGCTGCGAGTTAACTATTCATCTGCGCCGTAGAAAACCATCGCAGGTCTCAGATAACGCTCTTAGTTGCGTTGCCCTTAAGTTGGCCGTAAAGGTTCAGTTGAAGCAAAATCTTGGTTAGCACCGATATGGCGCTAGCACCTACCCCCATATCCTTATCCTCAATAGACAACCATGGGATCATAACCAGTCACCTCGTTATATTAGGTGACTGTTTATGATCTCAATAGCCTATGCTTGTTAAACATAAAAAACCAACTTATCAGACAAAATTCTGATTTTACCAATTCAATACTGTCTGAAGTCTAAATGAGGGCAAATTTTAAAGCCAAAGGCACTGCTAATGGAGGAGAAGTGTATGGAAAGCCTGCTCCACTATTAGCTCGAGAAGAAGTGTCTAGAGATTCTGCTCCACCGTCCGAGCTCTGCCCAGAGATTCTGGAGAAGTGGCTTCAAAGTCTGCTTCACGTGCATCTGAAAGTTCCACCTCTTCCCCAAGTTCAATCCCTTGCACTGCCAAGGCAACCAAGTTGACCTCTGCTGGAGACGCAAATACCTGAATGCACTTCGAGTGATCCATAAGTGATGGTGACTAAGCTGGCTCAGGTATCCTCAGCGAGTACTCCAGGTGTCGGCTCACCTTCAGGAACTTAATCCTCAAAAGCCAACAGGCTTGAAGGATATAGAAGAATGGTTATTGAAGAGATTTGAAGGCGTCCCCCTGACACAATATCGGAAAAGAATGAAATCACCCTTAATTGGGAAAAACAAAACATAGACACGCATCCTAAAGTCAGGCACCAGCAAAATTGTCAACTCAGAAATGGCAAAGATCAGCTGAGTAACCAAGCCAACCCTGCAAAAATTAGGCAAAAAAACGTGGATTAACTCAGCTGGTTATCACAACACATCGCAGTTGTTCAAAAGCCATAGGTGAGGAAAAAACGTATCTATGCACAGAACATGCGTGGCGTGAAAATTTTCTGTGATAGGAGATAGAAATGTGGAAGGGTCTCTTTTGAGACAATTCACTAACCAAACAGGGTCGCGTATGAAGAAGACGTGGGTTAGCACAGCATTATTGTTGCATAAGTCTACTTTCCATACGACACGGCACAGTTCTCAGATTGACAGGGGAGGTGTTTAGTGGGTAGTCCAAAGGTATACGACACGGCACTACTTTCGGCCAGCAGAATTCTGAGGGAGGTAGTAGATTACCCTGAGTCCAAGAGGCATTCACCTGATATTGGACTCCAATGTCAATGCAAACCACCATATATGGGGCAGTTCTGAATAACTTTTCCTGAAACTCGACAACGAAGCAAAACTAGTAGGGCTACAAATCAATGAGAATAAAACAAAGCTCATGACGCAGTCGGGGAAAAATACCTCAAATACACAAAACATTACACTTGGCAAATAAAGCATTAAAAATATGAGCGATATAAATATCGAGAACCAGCAATGAAAGAGACGAAATACGCTGAAGAATGCAGCTCGCAAATAAAATATTTTATTCAGTTTTGACGATCTTGAAGACCAACTGCATACACAGAAAAAGTATACAAATCTGTGATAAGACCTGTGGTATGCTTGCTATGGGTGTAAAACACGGACCCTACCCCAAGCATCCGCAAATACAATACATTGAACACCTTTGAGCGACGGGTCCTGAGGCCAATAATCGGAGCGAAGCTAGACGGGGACCAATTGCGAATTCGATACAACCGTGAACTGTATGAAATTTTCGACAGAACGGAGATCTCAACGATTGTAAGACTGCAGAAGCTGCAATGGGCTGGCCACGTGAATTGTATGGACGAACAACGGATACCCAAAAAGATATTCGTTGGGAGAATCTAAGGGCGGTAACCAGTGAGGAACCGCTGGTCTGACTCGGCCGACGAAGACAGTTCGTCGCTGCTCGGATTTCAAAATTGAAGGACATGGTCAATGGGCCGAGACAGTTGGAGGTGCTATTTGCAGAAAGCGAAGGCCCGAGAGGGGCTGTAGTGCTACGGAAAAGGAGACATCTATAGTGTGAGACACCAATGTTGTCCAGCCGAGACCATCGTTCTTTTGCGAAGGAAAAACCGCTACAGCCATGACTAATGTCAACTGTTGATGGGCACCTAGAGCATGTCGATGTGGGTGTTCTCACCCAGTGTCACGCCATTTACGGTGGCAACAGAGTCAAGTTGAGTACTGGAAAATAATGCCGAGCCAAGTTAATCGTCGGACAAAGTCCACTACTAAGTACAGCGACATGGTCGCACCCTTAAAGTTGATATCAGTCGTAAGTTTCCCTACTATAGAGTGACGAGTTCCATCCGCAGTGCTCAACAAAGTAGTAAAATGCTGGATTTGATCCAGCTGCTATGTAGCTGACGCTGGTTTTAGTGTCTATTAAGCCTACCATCCGATTCTACAAGATCTGTACTGAGGCATACTGGCGAACGTCATCCTTCAATAATTCGTCTAACTTGATCACACGCAACAGCTTTCTTGACTGCCTCACTTTTTTCCAGAAGCTCCACATCCGACGGGTGGCTCGCTCCCTTTTTGGTGAAGTGGTAAGAGTAATTTCCTCATTGAAAATGCGTCGACGAGCCGCTAGATACTCTCGCAGTCGAACATGAAAAGGCTTAACATAGAAGGGATACTTGATTCGCAGCCACTACCTTGAGGGTATGGATAGGTCGTCGGTGCGGATCCGCAAGGTTGGGGTCATATCTGAGGTTTGGTTGTCAGTAGCGCCTTCCGACCAGGTTCAAGGAGTGCCTAGATGTGTTCACGGCCCTCGGTGCTACGTTTTTGATCTCGGACAGTTCTTGCAGTCGGGGGCATATGTATCGGCCTTGCCACAATGCTAGCAAAAGACGTTGGGCTCAGCCGAGCACACTGGGAATCTATGTTGATAGCAGTTCCAACGGGCGGTAATTCGTGTTCTGCCTGCAACTTTGTCGACCTCAACTAATCTTGGGTCATAAGAGTGCGAAGGGACTAGACCAGCGTTCTCATTTCAGTCTGTTAAGGGTTCTATCTGGGTATCAAAGGCAGTATTCTCTGGCGAATCAGTGCGTAAGTCCGCGACAAGGTATCGAACCGTTTGATCCTTTCGTATTGCTACGGGTCAGGTCCCTGTTCGACTCTGGCCCTGGAAGATGACTCGCATTACTCTTGCTGAGGAACGGACTGCACCAAAGGACTGTCTAGGTGCGTAACGATTCATTTCCTCAACTCTAGGCGGATTCCACACCAGAGGATCTCTTGGAGGTCCTCTTTCATGATAGGGCTGACTAGATGCTCCATCAGATACCGCAGAACATCGTTATAGTCGTCCACTGTCTCATGAGACAGTTGATGTCTATTACAAAGTTGCTGTTTATTGATGACGTTACTTTCAACAGTTGAAAATTCTCTGAGTATGGCCCATTTCAGTCGTTTCAGTCATAGTCGGGCTCTGCCTTGACAAACCTCCAGAACAAATGTTGAACTCGGCCTGTAAAGAGTGCTAGTGCTTGCTGAGCTAACAGGAGGAAATTCACTTCCCGCGTGACCCTGGCCATTTATCTGGCTCGTCGTAGAAGTCCCCCAATAGAGCAGGTGTCGTCCTTACCAGCATAAGTCAGTTTCCAACTAGCTATCAATTGGTATACCTTAGGTGCAGAGATGACGTTCCTGATCGAAGGGACGTGCTTCTGTAGGTCATGTTCGTTCACGGCGTGGTTTTTAGGCCGGAAAAAAGCTTGGTTTCTAATTAACTCTGTGCGAGCAGTATTGTCCTGGTAGTTCATCTGTCCTGAACGAGTTGGGTCTACTACTCCGTATTGGGGCAGGACTTCCCTTTGTGTGTGTCAGGGTGCAGCGGTTTTTCTCGATCGGGACCCCGCGTCTCCAGAGAGCACAAATGAGCGTATTGGTCTTGGCTTTGCGTCACGAAGGTCGCTTAACTGCAAGCTTCATTGCTCATTCTACGGTATGGAACTGAGTATTGCATTATCGGTACCGGTCGAACTACAGTCCTGAGCCGTAGCCTATACTCTAGGGCTCTGGGGTCCATACCTGAGCTCATTCGAAGACGGTTCCGGTCGATCAGCAGGTATACTTGTAGATGTGGAAATATTGCGTGTGAATTCGGTTCCCAGCTCGGTGAAATTCTTGCGCGACTCGTGAGCTGGTTATTCTTTAGGTCCTATAGCTCTTTCTCCAGTAGTCCCATCTTGTCGGTCAGCCCTTGCAGTAAAGACAGAGCCGCATCATTGACAGTTGCGCTTGACGGCGCTGTTGGGATATCTGCCCGAGCTCCTGAAACTCGGTTTTCTCCGCCAGTGGCTCCTTGGACATCAGAAAAGGGGACCTTATCCTCCTTTCTCCTGGGGTCTTTTGTAATTGCTCCAAGCGAACGTGCTTAAGTTCCGGGTGCATAGCGGGCGGAGATTGGAATTTCGCAGGAGCTGCTGTACACATATGCGGTGTAAAAGGTGTCCGCACTCCAATCTCAAGCTAGCAGAGCCTTCGGTGGCGTCGTCGCAAAAGGGGCCACTGTTGGAAAGTTGCATATTTTTGGAGCAGGTCCAGCATTTCTCTGGAGTCCGCTTGGTGGTCATATCTGAGTGTAAAAAAAAACTATGCATAAAAAAATTTCCTACTGAATATAAATAAGCAAAATTTCAATACTGTTATTTTACAACCGATAGTGGTGAGCTCTTACAACGCCTATCAGAAAAAAGAATAAATGTATAACTTTGATGAACTCTTTCTTTTTCAGCAGCATCGAGTTTCTCAACGGGAATTGAAAACGGATGGTGGTCTGCCCAGAAGAGGGAGCTTCTGATCGATTTTTCAACTGATCCTACCACGCCTGTAGGGGGAAATCTTGCAGACAGGAGTACTCTTGGAGGCTAGCATTCTTTGTGGAGTTCCACCCCAACGTACCCGAGGAAACCCTGCAGATGGAATGCTGGCCGACAGGAGTACTCTTGGAGGCTAGCATTCTTTTTGGAGTTCCACCACCACGTACCCGAGGAAATTCCCGCAAGGCGAATGCCGGTCGACAAGAGCACTCTTGGAGGCTAGCATTCTTTGGATAACGCCGCATCCACGGACTCGAAAATATGAGGGGCGCCGTAATGACACTGACTGGATCTGCACTATACTTTGGACAATGAACTGGTATTGATGCTTTGGACTGGCTGATATGAAGGTTTGGACCTAGTTGCTTTGCACAAAGTTCGCACCATTGGGTTGGTGGTGTAGGTTTGGTTGAGACGGACTCCCGATTAGCGCTGGTCTGGCTCTGAACACTTGCCCCCATAAAGGCTTGTGCCAACCCTCGCATGGCCTCCCTGCTCTGCAAATATAGCCATGGGACCAAAAAGGCGACTACAGACACGAATGGAGATAGCGGCTCCGAGGGGGGAGCCCAATAAAACTGGAGCAACAAAAAACCATAAGAAAAAGAACCCAAAAAAAGAAAGTGAAAATAACAACAAAGACGATGCAACCAGCGGCTGCAGCCACCATGTTAACAGCATATCGAGAGCGATGAATACCATGGCAGTGAAGACGAACGAAAAATGGAGATTAGCAGACAGACTTGTCCAGACTGAGGTTTTTGCGGCGTTTGGGGGCAGCAAAAAATGATACGAATGCCAGAGCATCGTAAAAAGGGAAAGCGGAAAACTCTGCAGGATACGTCAGATGTTCGAGCGGTGGAAGAAAATATAAAGACCATCGAGAATACGATGGTCACTGCTGGAATCGCTTTTGAAGCGGCCAAAACAAGGGTCGTAAATCCCGAAATAATAACGAACCACCCTGAAGTCCGCGAGGAAATTACAGCAGGAAAAGACAGGAGTGACCAGACAAATAAAGCGATGTTGTGTGGTTTCATCACCATCGTCGGAAATGTGGCAGAAGTGCTGTATTCAGAAACAGAAGCCGATAATCTCTCCCAAGAACGATGGTCGCAAAGTAAAATTGCCGCTCAACAACATGAAGAAGAAAGACTATTCTGAAAAGCGGGAGATGTTGTAAAAAGAATACAATTTGCATGCGACTCGCCAAAAAGCATAAAGATTAGGCTCCTTGAACTAGAGAAGCTCCTTGACCACATATGCCATTGTTGGATGAGCTATAATTAAAGGCCGAAGAGTACCAGAAGGCCGAAGAGTACCAGAAGGCCGAAGAAGAGCAGAAGGCTAAAGAAGCGCTCGGGCGAAATCTAAAAGGCACGTGCAGACAGCTCCACCATCAAACCACCATCAAAAATCAATAAAAGAATAGCATCTAGTCCAATCGAAGGGGTTTGGGATAAAAGAAGAAAGGAAGAGGCACTTGATAGGCACGGAACACCAGATCAGGGGTTCCAGATGGTGCTGACATAAGGAGTGAAAAAAACCCGCAACGAAATTTCTTCAAAAAGTACCAGAAAATAAAGTTTACATGGACGCCCAACAAGAAAAAAGACCTGATGCAAAACAGGAGAGAAAGAAGCCTCGACGAAGACCCCGGCAATTGCTCTTAAAACCCCAAGATGGTTCCTACGCGGTCGGGCCACATGCTGGTCGAATTCGGAGCAGAGGCCAACAATAAAGAAGCATTCTGCGAAGCAGTAATGAAACTCCTCGTCAAAACGCAACGATAACCTCCCTCGAGCTGATGACAACGTTCGAAATAAGAGGCATTGACTGCGTCTCGGACCTGGTCCAGGTAAAAGAGGCCAGCAAAAGGGAGTTCAATAGCGTGGGAAGGATCCTAGCGAGGCTGGCACCAGAAAATCATAGGGGACAACCCATGGCCATTCTTGACTTAACTGAAAAGTATGCCGAACAATTTCTGAATAATGGCAAAGCAAGAATAGGATGGGTTGTCTCTAGGGTACGGCGAAGAGAAGCCTTGGCTTTGGTCACACTGCACAAGAATGCAAAGGACCTGATAGGCGTTCCCTTTAATACAAATGCGGTGGAATGGGATATAAACGAAAAGAATGTACGAAGGACGCACACTGTATTCTTCTCTATCCAAGACCTGATCTCGGACACGTCTTGGGATCAGGAAAATGCCGGATTTTCGAGAAAGCCAAGGCAAAATCAGAGCTGCAATGACCCGCACCCTGCAGCTAAACCTACACTACAGTTAAACCGCCCAATATCTGCTTGAACAGTTTGCGAGAGGCATGAAAGCCGACTTTTTGCTGCTGAGTGAGCAACACCAGGCATCATGACATCCTAATGAAACTGTTACTGCCACCATCTGGACTCGAAATAGAGATTTCCAAGCAGAGAGCTGTGGACGTGGGGATGGTTTTGTGTGGGTTCGGTGCTCAGGGACCATCTTCTTTAGTGTATACCTAACGTCAAACGTATCGATATCATCTTCCCAAGCCAAGCTTAATGCTTTGGAAGGCGCTGTCTCGAACACAGGCGGGAACGTGCTCGTTGGGGAGATATCAACTCTAAAGCAATTGAATGGGGCATGCCTCAAACAGATCCGTGGAGAAAACGAATCCTAGAAATGGCGGCCAGGACGGCGCTTGTCGTATTAAACACCGGAAATATGCCGACTTTCCACCCGCAGCACCCGTCTTTTGGGGCTGGATTACTCAGGCATCGTTTATTTCATACATCAAAAGTTATATCAACTGACGTAATTGCTTACTGATGGCTGGAGCGAGGATTGAAAGTTTTGTTATTGTGGCACAAAAGAAATCAACTAGAACTGTTGCCGGTAGTGATGGTGATTTGATGCTTCTATGTTTGAACAGCCAATTTGCAAGTCCTTTGTTGGCTGAATAATATATTCTTATATTACAATCATCACAGTCTCTGGCAAGTTGCCACTCATAGCGTCCTTTCGATGTTTCTTACATTCCAAGCACGCTGGATCATAATCATTTTCATTTTCTTGATCATCTCCATCCCCGAACTTTTATATTTACGCACTGAATTATCTTGTGGTAGCGTCTCAGAAACAACAAAAGTCGATTGTACAGCAATATATCGATTGCAATTGATGACGCGTTTATGCGCATCTGGTGGTAGATGTTTTTGTTGTAGTTGCTGCGATGAATTTCCTCATCTTGTCGGTTCCTATGATGATTGCTTCTCACGCCTCTTTTTGACTCGTTCTTTCCGCAGTTGTTGATCACAGATGATGTCCTTGTGAAGCAACCGTGCAAATACGGGAGTGGTATCATGAACTTCGTCGAGCTAAGTTGAGCTGGATTAATCTACCTTGAGGAAATTAAAATCTACTCTATTGTAAACATTAACATTAGAATTTATTCTTTTCCTAACTTTACTAGAACTATGTACAATACATGGTAAAGTTTCCTGTCCCAGTTTGGCACGATCATGCATCCTTCGTACCACGTTTCCCGGTAGTGGTGTTTAAGTGGTGGTTAAGTTGGCTACCGTATCACATTCCCCGTAACACAGATAGGGAAGACCCATCGAAGAAAATAGAAGGTCTTGTCGAGTTGTACCTTGGGACATCACATCGCAAGCCATAAAGGAACAAAACGTCTAAAGGCGCAAATATTCCCCCTTATGGACGTTTGCGCCCCACGTTGGGCGCCATTTGTAATGAATTATCCTTCTTTGTTCATTCGAAATTTCCCGAAGGAAATTTAAACCGATCTCTTACCGGTTATAGACGTAAGTCTTGAAATGACTGAACAAGTCCGGACACTCTTAGTCTGCTCCGAGGTGGTTGCTGGCAGGCTAGCTAGTTCGGAGAGGAATTTTGGTCGCAGGTCTTCCGCGAGCAGACTAAGTCCGAATACAGTTTATCAGCCACCGATTCAAATGCCCGATTTGCTCAGACCGGATTCGCCTAACACCTTCAGCGCAAATGTAGTACATACCTTTTGAGCTGATTCATTGGTTCGAATGTTAAGTATCCTTTTTCGTTGTTGTTTCTGTCTGCACATCGGCCAGAGGATACAAAATTCAGAAAATCATTGACCGTGACACGGAGCGGCACTAGCCGAAACATACAGCACAACTTAGAACAATCTGCCGACTTGCCGATGACAGTACGTCAGTCTGTTAGCCGAAACGCGAAGAACGAAGCCGCAACGTCTCATGGCGTTTCCTGGACAGAGATCTGTCATTCCGACACTTGTTGAACCAATTGGCGTTGCCAGATTGCCGAGCGCCAGATACCTCTCCGGAACCAAGCCGCAAATTACAATTTAACAGTTTGAACTTAGTACCTTCTATAGTTTCAGAGAAAACTTGCTGTGACGTACGGACAGATTGATAGATGAATGGACAGACAGGGGTCAAAAATAGTAGGTCTTTAGGAAATTCGTTTCAATAGCCTTAAAGATTTGAAGATTTTTAAGAGGTTTAAAAAGTATGCTGTTGGGAATTTTTTAGCAACTTGTATCGCATAATAAGCATTGATGTTTTACAAAAATAATCATTTTTCAATCTGGAGCTCATCGAAGCTGATTCTGTCTCCTTAACAACTAAGTACCTGTGAAATATTTAATTATATTATTTAAATTTCCATGCGAGGATGAACGTCCGTTCCTACAATCACTCAACAATGTCTTCCTTTTACTAAATTTAAATCGATTTTGAAATACCCAAAGTAACCTAGTTGAAAGTACAGGGTTTTCCAATAAGAGGTGTTATTTTGATATTAAAAGAAAAATGCCATTTTTTAATATAAATGATCGAATGTTTATTTCATTATAAAGACGAAGGTATGCCGTTATAGCGGAAAATAACATCAGGCAAATGAAGGCCACGACCACGCTTACAGGACCATATCCCTTTCATGAAATTTTCCATAACCAAATCGCAAAGTGACTGCCCTATGTCCTCGATAGCCTCACGAATTCCATCTTTGATGTCTTGAATCGACGTTGGCCTGTTGGCGTAGACCTTCTCTTTCACGTGGCTCCAAAGGAAGAAGTCGCAAGGTGTTAAATCAAAAGATCTCGGTGGCCAATTGTGATCACCTCTTCGAGAGATAACACGGTCCGGAAACTTTTCCCGTAAAAGATCAATGGTTTCGTTGCTTGTGTGGCACGTAGCGCCGTCTTGTTGAAAGTAAACGTTGTCTAGATCAATACCGTCCAATTCCGGCCATAAACAATCATTAATCATCTTTCGATATCGCAATCCATTCACCGTAACTGTTGCTTCAGCCTCATTTTCGAAAAAGTAAGGTCCAATGACTCCGCCGGACCATAAACCACACCAAACAGTCACACATTGAGGAAAGAGGCTTTTCAACAATAACTCTTGGGGTTTCCGAGCCACAGATGCGACGAATTTGCTTGTTGACGAAGCCACCGAGGTGGAAATGAGCCTCATCACTCAAGATAATTTTTCGATGGAATTCTGGATCATCTTCATGCATTTCAAGGACCCAATCAGCAAAGACACGACGTTGATGATGATCGACCGGCTTGAGCTCTTGTGTTAGCTGAACTTTATAAGCCTTAAGACACAAATCTTTATGCAAAATACGGTGTAATGACTTTTGTGGAATGCCTAATTCCAAAGAACGATGAGGAATGGACAAACCTGGGTTCTCTTCAACACTTTCGGCTACAGCTGTATTATTCTCGGCTGTTCTTGAGTGACGTGCACGGGATTTATTCTTCACATCACTAAGTTGTCCCAACAGCTCGAATTTTTCCACCAATTCCCGTATTGCGGTTCGACAAGGTGCTTCACGACGACCCAAAAATGATCGAGTTTTACGAACCGTCTCTGCCAAATTTTCACCACTTTTAAAGTGAATATTAATAATTTCAATGCGATGTTGTAGCGCATATCGTTCCATTTTTATTAACGCCGTAGTTTCTACTTGTCAAATGTCAAAAAATGACAGCTTCAAAAGTGACATCTACCGAACTAGCGGGCTACTCAAAATAACACCTTTTATTGGAAAACCCTTTATGTATATTATATCAATAATTATTATAAACATGAAAAATTGCCTGATTCGCGCCTAAATGATCCTAATACCCGGAAAATTCCTATTTTAACAGTTTCGTATCGATCATTTTTTCTCGCTTCAAATAATCTGCATTTACCTTCTAAATTTAACTAAAATGTTTATTTCCTTACTTTCACGCTAATTACAAAAACGAAAATTGAAATTGCATTAAGGTAGGCATTCTCTTTCCACCAAACTTTCTGCACAAGCCTCCTCTCCACGCAGATCTATCAGCGATTGCTTTTTTAATAAATGAGTAGGTAAAACCTTTTTATCTAACCCTCTCAAGCTCAAATTCAGTCACTTATCAAGCCTTTTTGATGGGCACGTCAAAAGTTGTGGGAAAGGTTTATTAACCTGATTTTTGTTTGATTTCTAATTTCTTGCGCTTTCGGGTTTATCCGAAATGATTATGCATTGAATGGTGCTACCACGTCTAAGACGCGAAGCAAGCGAGTAAGTTAGTGAGCAAGTAGGCAAGCATGTAAGTGATGTTTGTAAGATCGCTTAGTGGCTACAATCTCGTGATCTAGCACTCTTGTAATCAACCAAAGCATTTTTTCTTGTTTTCTTAGTTATGCTTGTGCTTGGCAGTCGGTTTTGGAAAATCCATAAAGTGTTAGAAGGCCTGCAGCTACGCGGTCAAACCAACAACCGACCAATTTCAAATGAACACAGTTCAAAGATTTCTGTTTTGAAAAGGTTGATTGGTAAGTGAGTGGTACATGCTGCGGCTTATCATCGAAACGAGGATCTGTAGATCTGTAATTTTTTCCTAATTAATTTAAATGCATTGAAATTTGTTAAGAAGGTGATTGCATAAACATCACTATGACCCCGCAACGCTGAATACGTTTTTTTAAGTACAGTGCATTGTTTCCATTTGCATTCATTAGTAAAGTGCATTTCCCTTCAAAGTTGCTACAGTTCAAGTGTGTTTTTTCTTCTGTTAATGTTTTTACTGAAGCACAATATACTCCCTAATGAGCAGGTCGTACCACTCATGCATATTTAAAAACATTGTTAAAACAATTACATACTTGAAGTTGAGGAGAAAATTTGTATAATCGTGCCAGCAAAGGAGATGAAATAAGTTTTTGAGCAAATACAAAAATGAAGATAAAAAAATAAGCTGAAATTTTTTTTTTGAGAGATTAATGAACTTTTAGTTTTAGTTTTCATAAGTTTAACCTAAGAGATTTGTTTTTATCAATGCTTTTTGGAAGGCCCATCGTTAGGTTCGTACAGAGTTACGCAATGTTATTAATTTAATTTCATTGGTTGTTAACCAACTCTTTTAAAGATCATTCGAAAATACTTAGCAGTAGCAAAAAAATCTCAAGTTAGCTAAAATTTAGTCCGCTTGGAGAAGATCTAGTAATATATCCTGAAGTGGATTGAGAGTTAGGAACACTAAAATGCAATTCTCGTCCAAAACATTAGAGCATCGAGCACAACATCTCCTCTCCAAAATTGCCGAGCAGCTTATTTTTATTTTTTGTTTTTAATTAAAGACAAAGAAATGGTTTTCACAAGACATGCCGTCAATAATTTTTCAATCATTTCGTCATGTGTCTGCAAGCCATGCTCCCGGCGAGAAAAATTTTGATTGAAGAACTAATCGCCAAAAAGAAGGGCAGATTTTACTGAGCTTCTTTTGCAATAAGAAATGGTTCCATTGACCCATCATCAGAAAATCTTTCGTTCCATTAGTCTAACCACAACCATCACTGGCATCATCATCATCATCACCATCCACTAGGTATGAACATATCATAAGAATTTTTTCCTATGTACTCGTACATGCTACCAAACTCTTGTCTAACCAGTACGAGTACTGGTATCTATCTTTGTATCTAACCAAACCCATGTATCTGCCGTTAGCAAAAAGATAGATACTATTTGCAGTGTACACACAACATCTACTAACATTCTTTACCGACCACCGGGCTAAGCTTGAAGCTAAGAAAACAAGAAGATGAAGAAGAGAATAATGTTAAGAAAAAAATAATCAATTTTTGACCAAATCCCGCCACAGCATTCGATTTAAAAGTTGAAGCTTTTCTACTGTTGCATTTTTCCATCGTCTTAAGAATTTTGTTGCAAGTAGCAAAAAACTAATTGGATAGCACATCGTCCACGATCAAGTTTTTAAACGAAACTCTTTTCTTTTTCTGGTTATTTCATTATTGTGCATGGTACAAGAGATGCAGCATCTTGGACAAGTACGAGTACATTTGTGCTTTCAGATAGCACGGAGGATTGTGTGGAAAATGGTTGTACGAAGACATGAAGCGACTTGAAGAAGATAAATTGTTGAGATCAAATTTAGAAAAAAATAGTAAATTTGATTTTTATGATAAGTTTGGATTGTTGCGTGGAAGGAAGATTAAACTATAAATAATACACGCTATCTTAAACACTATTAACTCAAACGAGTTAAGTGTTAATGTACCTCTTTTTAGAGAAAAAAATACTTTCAGTTATTTTTTTGGATGGAAAGCTCACATACGAGTATGATCTATGTATTATTATTTCGTCCGTGTGGCGACGTGATTAGAGTCCTCGCCCCGTATTTCGAAGGTCCCTGGTTCAATTCCGTTGGTGGCAACGAGATCTGTTTCGAGTCATTTCTCGTACTGATTTACGATCAGAAAGTATCGCAGCTGGTTGGACCGGCATACGGCCAAAGCGTGATACTGACCATATCACCTTCTCGAGTGCCGATACATATGATCAATATAATGAAATACTCTAACCAGCTCTAGGCGAAGGACCGAAAATGAAGGATAAATAAGAAATATATCAAATAAATAAACGCCACTCAATGTGCTAAAAAGTGAAGCTCCAATTAAGAGTCGGTATTTACAATAATATCAATTACCAGTTTTTTTTCGGGAGAACCATATTTAAGGATAATTAAATGTTCGTCATCATCATTCCATTAATTCAAACCAATGTCTCTAATATGCATAAACTACTATCATCGAATGGGTAGAGATCTGACGCATAAAAGCTGTATTCACGATTTTCAAAAATTGAAAACGCATTACATAAAACTAATTGATATGTTACATAAATTACAAAAGCGTCTGTATGCCACAGCAGTTTTTCACCGAAACTATAAAAGCTACAACCATGAAACTTTGTGGAAAGGTCGAAAGCTATGACTTTTAGAAAAATTTAGGATAAAAAAAATATTCAAAGAGTTTCAAGAGGGTCCCCAATATAGACAAGTGAACCTCAAAAAAAGTTTTCGTCAAGAGTAGTCAATGAGATCTTTTCAAAACAAGTCCTTAAAATTACTTTATCAGTATCAAGGGAGACAGGAGAAGAGGAAATGCACGAAATTTAGGTGTACCCCATTCGCGATTTGAAACCTTTCATTCGAACTATCTGAATAAAATCAAAGGCATGAGCACTACAACAACAAATATGTCAGAAGTCGAAATTCACTCAACTTTGTTACTATCATGATTTGTGAATTTTAAACTTTCTTGAATAAAATCGTAAGCTAATTATAGAATCAATCAATCATATGAATTATATATGCATATTTAACATTTTTATTTTCACTCATTAAAAGAAAGCAAATAATGTGTTACATTTATCTTAAAAGTATCAAGCAACTATTCATTCCTCCCTTTGAAAATATGATCTTAAAAAGCATATAGCATCAATCGTTTGATCTCCCAACCTGCTTCTTATGAAGCTACATATATAGCCAGCAGCCGAAAATGCTCTTTCTGCTTCTACACTTGTTGGCTTGATGGTTAGTAAATAATCGTGTAACAAAGTCAGATATTTCCCTTTAATTCCATCGGTTTCAAAAGTCGTCATTTCTTTTCTGAGGATTTGATCGAAATCTTTCTCTTTTCTATTTGCAATATGTTCAATGTAATCTACATTATCTTGTTCTAGTTGCATTTCTAATTCCTCCAGCAAAGTCAAATTATTTGGCAATGGTGGTTGGCAATCATCGGCACGCACATCATCTACAATTCAAAATTTTCAAATTCAACAGTAATGACTCGGGATAGAATTTTTTTCATGTCTAGTCGTAGTTTGTTCTTTTTCGGCATTACAAATATCGGATTGGGTGTTTTCAGCTGTTGCTCATATTTTTTTGGATGCTGCAAATAAGTTAATGTTGAAGCGATTTCATTGCGCCTTTCCTTAACTATCACTCTTAGAGCCTCGGCGAGTTTCATCGCTTAAAAAATTATTCTGCTTCTCCAGCTTCTCTATAATAAAACGAAATGTGGTATCTGCAGTAAGAAGTGTTGATTCTCGTCTGCACAACACTTCGACGCCCAATTTTAATGGTTGCAAGCTGTCAACTACGCTTTTGATTTTGAACCATTCTTCGTCGGTAAATTTTATTTCAGATCCAATATCGATAAGAGCTTTCTCAATGCACATTTTTAAGTTGTAAAACCGCTCTAACATGTCAAACATACTATTCCACCGGGTACGGCAATCTAAAATCAGAGCTAATTCTTTCCCAGTCTCTTCTCTGACGTATTTTTGTAAATACATATCATCTTTTGTAGGAGACCCTCGGAAAATTTTGACCACTTTTCTAACTTTGTCTATAACATTACTATAGCTAGAGATCATTTCAGCAGGTTGTCGCTCTATAGTAAGGTTCAAACTTTGTTCATCATGAATTTCTTCTAAATCTTCATCGCAATCAATTTGATTGTTGAAATTTTCAACATCGGGTAAGGCTTTTGACGTAAGCTGTTCATTCGTCAACCGTTTTTTATAAAGGATATTTGCCACGGCTAATTGTATTCCGTGTGCAAAACAAAGCTGTTGATGGCAAGATAGTAGTTTGCCAACTTTTTTCATGACACTTGCACCGTCTGTTGTAATGCCGATAATATCAGTTTCAAGATCAAGGTCAGAACTTGCCAAGCGTTCTTTAACTAACCCGACACAATGTTCAGCAGTACATGAGCCATGGATCCGAACTAAACCAAGATTTAGAAGTGTATCTTTGGAATGTATATTTATATTTAAAAAACGACGGTTTTTCTGAGATGTCCACTCGTCAAAACTGAGTGACAATCTTGCCAAATCTTTTTTCTGACGTGAGATTTCAGTCATCATATCTGCTTTAACTATGTTTGAATAATGAATTACTATAGAGCGAATTGTATTGGACGAGCTCGGAATTTGAAACCCACTCTTCGAAAATAAATATCTCAAATCGGAAGATGTGCAAAATGAGTTTATACTGAACCCATCCTTACAAATCATTCTGGAAACCTTTTTTTCTAAAGAATTCTCCCTTTTAAAATATCCATCAATAGTTTTTTTTGGATTTTTTTATTGGAAGTTCTTCCTCAATAACATTTCCTGATGAAGAGGATGGTTGTGCAATGAGCTCTGTTCTCTTCTGATCTAATATTATATGATGTTTTGCTCTAAGATGGATTTTCAAACCAGTGACTGATCGTTGGCTGATTTTCAACGAATTAGAACATAAAACACATTGTGTACTTGCTGCATCATCTGACTTTTGAAAATATTTCCAAATATTTTTTCCAACTGTTGGTGTTGGTTTCGATATAGACATCATGCAAAAGAATCTGTAAAGCAATAATTTGATACCCTATAAATACCTGAAGACACGCAATATAAGTCAGAAGTTGAACTTTAGCAAAATAATTTTCTATAAATTACTCAGCTTAAGAAGTATTCAATATTAGAAGAATAACAATAGAATAAAACTCAAAGTCATGAGACAACAAACAAACACAATACTTACATGTAAAAGTGAATCAAATATTGAAGAGTAATAAATTAATTTGAAACCAAATCACTGACACAGGGGTAATGATTGCGCAGACTAATCTTATTATGATTTAACTTCCACTGCCAATGAAAACTTTGAAAAATAACCGGCGGGACTAGAACAAAATCAACTGAAGCCACACGAACAAATACCGACTCAAATGCTAACTGATTGGCGGTGACGATGTATCGCGCAAAGCATTGCAGATAACATATTTCAAAGAATTTGCGGGATTCGATGCTGCGGATCCGCACTTTGTTGTGGGATCCAGCAGGTCGTAGAATAGTGCGGGATTGCAAACCCTTACTCAGACACTACGGGTTTCCTAGGATTTGCATGAATGTTTCAGGAATTCATGATGAAAATCTTTGAGAGTTTGTTCAACGGACGACAGCCGTAATCGTAAAACAAAATGGCGGCAGTTTTAAATGAGAATATTACACAAAATTGTGTTGTTTTCCGCTTTGAACACTTGATTGAATTTATTTCTAAATAGCCAAATTTGAGCAGCTAAAAATAATTGGTGAATAAATTAAGAAGGTAGATCCAATAACAAATAAGTTAATGGTTGAAATTCGTTCAATTTTGCTAATAAAAGCAGAATCTGTAAATTAAATATTGGATAGTCTAAAAAGTATTGAGCCTTTTTTTGTCACTAGATGGTGTTCGTTGTCATATATAGGGCAATACTAATCAGATTGAGTCAAACTGACATGCGTTTGAAAGTAGACATTCCTGTCTACAATTTTCATATGGACAGTTTTGTATTACGTCATTCGTGTCAAAAATGTGTGAAAAAATTCGTTATATGTTACAATATCACTACGATCAAGGTGAGAATGCATCGCAGATTCGTGAAAAAATGGTGATGTTTACGTTCAAGATACTTTATCAAAAGCCACAGCCAAGAGATGGTTCGCTCAATTTCGTTCTGGAAATTTTTATGTCAAAGATGCACCTCGCTCAGGTCGACCAATCACTGAAAAAGTCGATGAAATCTTACAAGAAATTGAAGAAGACCTACACTTGAGCAGCCATGACATTGCTAAGAAACTGAATATCCATCACCAAACAGTTTTGAACCATTTGCGTAAGGCTGGATACACAAAGATGCTCGACGTTTGGGTGCCGCATGAATCAACACATAAAAATTTGATCGACCGAATTTCCATTTACGAAATGCTAATAAAACGCAACGAAATCGAGCCATTTTTGACGCAAATCATTACGGGCGATGAAAAATGGGTTAGATACGAGAATGTCGTTCGAAAAAGATCATGGTCAAACAAAGGTGAATTATCACAAACGACTTCAAAGCCAGGATTGACACCAAATAAGGTTATGCTGTGTGTATGGTGGGATTGGAAGGGAATTGTTTATCATGAGGTGCTAGAACCTGGCCAAACACTCAATTTGGCTCTGTAGTGTCAGCAATTCAACAGATTGCAACAAGAAATTCAAAAAAACCGGTCAGAATTGATCAATAGAAAGGGCGTTGTCTTCCATCATGACAATGCCGGACCACACACATCTTTGATGACCCGGTTAAAATTGACAGAGCTTGGATGGGAAGTTTTGATGCATCCACCGTATAGTCTGAACCTTGCACGATCAGACTACCACTTGTTTCGGTCTCTGCAAAACTTCCTTAATAAAAGAAATTCACTTCAAAAAGGGACTGTGAAAATCACTTGGCCAAGTTTTTCGCCGATAAACCACAGAAGTTCTACACAGATGGAATAATGGCTTTACCCAAAAAAAATGGAAAAAGGTCATAGATAATAATGGATAATATGTACTTAAGTAAAATCCATCTTAAATAAAAGAAATATTCAATCGAAAAATGACAAAAATGCTTTTTATACTATCCAATATATTTTTATACTATCCAATATATTTCGAAGGCCCCTGGTTCAATTCCGTTGGTGATAACGAGATTTGTTTCGTGTTTTTGTTCGGAGGACTATAAGTTCGTCCAGTTATAATAAGATCAGAACGTATCGCAACTGGTTGGACAGACATACAGCCAAAGCGTGATACTGACCATATCACCTTCTCGAGGGCCGCAAAATATGATTAATATAATGAGATACACTAACTATCTCTAAGCGAAGGCTCGAAAAGGAAGTAAAACCAAGAAATATATGAAATAAATAAACATATGAAATAAATAAACATCACTCAATGCGCTAAAAAGTGAAGCTCCAAATTCTTCTTCTTTGTAGCACTAGATATAGTTCGCTTAGAGATAGTTAGAGTATCTCATTTTCATGACCGTATTGATTTTTTCGGAAGTTGGTTTGGTCAGTATCATGCTCCCGTGTGCTTGCTCAGCTATGATATGATCTGATTTAATCAGTACATATCACCACTGAGTGAACACTCGTAGTCTGTCCGAAAAATCCCCTGAACTAAATCACGTTGCTCCCAACGAGATTTGAACCTGGGACCTTCGGCTTATGCGTTCATGCTCTAACCAATAGACCACACAGGCTCCAAATTAGCAGTCCATATTTACAATGATATCGATTATAAGTAATTTCGAGAGAATCATATTTAAGGATAATTAAAGGATTGTCATTATCATTCCATTGATTCAAACCTACGTCTCTAATATACTTAAACTGCTATCATCTAATGGTTACAGATCCAACTTATCGAAGCTGTATTCACGGTTCGAGTCCCGTTCTAGCGCCAGCTTCCTTAGCTATATCTTCCTTGAATATTTGCTGGTTTTCTGTTTTTCTAAGGTTTTTATCTAGTTTTTCGCTTAAGTATAACTTTTAAACATAAAATAAGGATATTTGTTGAACAATTTAAAAATTACCGGATCAACCAAATCAGTTGGCGGTGGCGGAAGCACCAAATTTAAAACATATAAAAGAGCATGGCGCTGTGTACTAAGGAACGGAGCAGTTCATCGCTTTTTCTTATGACTGGAAAACCTCGGCAGTCATGAATCGAAAATTCATTCCATAAAACTTTTTGATGCTAGTCATGCATAAAATATCTTCGATTTCCCGAAAAATAACTCCAGTGTTCATCTATTAATTATGTGCTAGAGAGAGAGAGAAAGTGTGTTTTGATATTTTTAGTTTATTTTACCACTAAAATAAAAAACGTATTCAAAAATGAAAAATTTCAACGTGTCTAAAATAAGAAGAGAAGTTAAAATTCCATACTGGTTATAACAGTGCTGCCAACTTGAAAACGCCGAGCTAGCGACTATATAAATAACTGGAGATCCAAACCTTTCCTTACTTGCATTGTCGGAACTGACGCACTCCAAAACAAGATTGTGACGTAGAACTTGAATTTGGAGATAAGGCAAGGGCTTCGTAAGAATGAGGTTGAAGCTCAATCCTAAAATGTTCCACTAACAGCATCCTTTTCTTGGTGCAATTGTTACCACTATTACTCGGTGTGATTGTCAACACCATTACACGGTGCACCTCGGCGAAGATCCTGCGAGTATCGCTTTCGCTTATTGAAAACGGGCGTGGGCGCCAACTCGTTTGCCTTGGATCCCCTTGAGTCACCAGCGAGTCTGCGGTGTGCCAGAGAAACTTCCTCTTCTAATTTCTACCCAATGGGAAGATCCCGTCGACCTCTACCAATTTGAATACTCATTGCGAACTGGGCTTGACTGACTTCCGGTTTAATTCACTTTTTCTGAGCACAATTACACTCGCGATAATTTGCCGCCTCATTCATACCACTTTTGGCTGAATTTTCAAGCCACTTTCTTCTTACTCTTCTTCGTAGCAATACACCAGCTCTCGAGCCTTCGCTTCCTGGAACAAGCACCTCCAACTGTCTCGGTCCATGAACCGCGGCCTTCATTTCTCCTAACGAATACCTTTTTGGGTATCCGTTGTTCATCCATACGATTCATGTGGCCAGTCCATTGCAGATTCCGCAGTCTTATTATCGTTGAGACCTCCAACTCGTAAAAAATTTCATACAGCTCATAGTCGTATCGTATTCGCCATTGGTCCCTATCTAGCTTCGCTGCGATTATTTGTCTGAGGCCCCGTCTTTCGAAGGGGTTCAATATATTTGCGGATACTTGAGTTAGGGTTCATGTTTCACACCCATAGCATAACACAGGTCTTATCAGAGATTTGGAGCTTTTTTTCTGCGTATGCAGCTAGTCTTTAAGATCCTCAATGCTGTATTCGCCGAGTGTGATATTTTGGGAATTTGAGGTATTTTACCTCGACAGCGTCATGAACTTTGTTTAATTTTTATTGATTTGTAGCCCTACTAGTTTTGCATCCCTGTCGAGTTTCAAGAAAAGTTCTTTGGCGGCTGTTAATGACCGTAACAAAATGTTGATGTCGACCACATAGACTACCACGTGGCTCGGCTTGTAAAATAATATACGTCTTGTATCGACAGGTAGGTTTCTTATGACATATTCCGGAGCAAAATTGAAAAGCAATGGGGCCAGCCCATCTCCCTGCTTTAGTCCGATATTTGTGTCAAAGACTCCAGTGAGTTGGTTATTGATGCGACTTTGGGGGTTGTCGACATCATTATCATTTTGGTAAGATGGACTAATTTTGCGGGGGTACCTAAGCGCAGCATTATTTGATGCAGTACGTTACGATCAATACTGTCGTATGCTTACTTAAAGTAAATGAAAATTTGGTGTACGTCTATGTTGAACTCGAAGGATTTCTTAAGTACCTGCATAACTCTAAACAATTGGTCTACCTGCCCAATAACACTGTTGGCATATGATCTGATTTTATTTTCTAAGGTCTTTGAAAATGTCTTGTACGCCGTACAAAGTAGTGGTAATGCCTATAGTTTGCACACTGTAGCATTTCACTTTCTTCAAGGATAGATAATATAATTGATTGGCTCCACTCTTTTGGCATATGTTCTTGTTGCCAACTGTCCTGGATGACTTTATGAATAGCTTTCTGAACACCGCTACCACCATATTTAATGAGCTCCACTGGAATCTCATCGATGCTGAGCGCTTTATTATTCTTTTGGGCTTTAATAGCGGAACGAACTTCATCCAAAGTTGATGCGGTCAATCGAAGCTACATCGAGGATTTCGAAGGTTCTTGAAATATGATGCTCATCTTTCTTAATCTTGTTTCCATCTGCGATGACGCCGCCGATGTCATTACGCGTGATCTTTGGCTGATAACCACGTTTCAGGCTTTTTACTACTGTATATTGTCTCGTGTTGTTGCTCGCTAGACCTACACGTCATCATATTTTATTTTCCTAGTTCTAATCCTATTCACTCTTCTCCTGAGATTTTCATAATGTTCTCTCTTCGTCCTGGTTTGGCATTGTTTGTACACCTGATTCTTCTTATCTAGTGACGAGTGGGAGTCGGGATTTCGAGAAATTTTCTTTGCTGATCCACCGTCAAGCTTCGTATCACAGGTGTAGATTGGTACCGTATAAGCCTTTTCGTTCATATCACGTCCTCGTCGGCAGAATTCTCCAGCCAACTAGACAGAAAACTCACACTGAACACGCTTTAAAAACAAGGGCCACGTGCTGCATAGATTAGGGCTATAACAACCGAACAATACGGGAAATCTTAGGCCCTTAAGAGCTGACCTTATTCATAGAAGCCCGAACCGGTTTACATCCTTTCATATTGAATCGGATCTGTGTCTAGCTTTTGGTTCCCCATCGGCCGCGTCCTAAAGTGGCGAATACAGGGTGACGAAACCGGCTAGCCGGCGGGGATGTGGGAAATGAAATACCAATCGCGGGCCAAAAACTGACTAAGTCAAAGTGCTGACAACACTCAACTTAGTATTTACTAACATGGAACCGGGACAACAGCCTCGGATCGGGTTTGATAAACGGCAACGACTATCGCAACGTAAAACGAATAATTCTTGGGAACTTGGAATGTTAGATCATTGAACGGACCAGGTGTACTGCGACAACTTCTGGATGAAATAAAGAAACACAAAATAAACATCTCCGCAGTGCAAGAAACCAGATGGCATGGTGGAGACACACATGCGTACGCATAACGTGTTTGAAAGTGGAAAATCGCAAGGAAGCCGTGAGTCCGGAATTGCTTTCATTGTTGACAGTACATTTAAGCAAATTTTCACCGAATTCAAGCCTGCTAACAAAAGAATCTGTGCGATTTGTATCAAGACCGAATTCTTAAATGTTTGGTTGGACAACTGTCACGCGCCCACAGAAGACAAGGAGAAAGTAATCATTAACAAATTTTACAGCAACCTGAAACGGACTGACTGTCTGAAATTGTTTTAGGGTACTTCAATACAAAAATCAACTGCGAAACGGCGTATAGAGGAACAACCGGAGGGCACAGCTTTCATGCAGACACCAGCGACAATGGACAACATCTGACAGACTTCACTACTAGCTTCACAGTAAGCTCCAAACACTTTCCGTATCAAGACATCCATAAAAAAACGTGGGCATCCCCAGACAGTTGCACATTCAACCAGATCTCATACAAAAACAAAATAAATACTAAATCAGCAGAACTGTTCCAAATGGAGTCTAAACCTAAATAACTTACTGCATTGACTAATATGCTGAATATAATCATAAGAGCAGTTATCAGAAGACTAGCGGAGAACTTTCTATGGCCTGTACACAAAAAAGGAGACAAGTTAAGGTGTGAAAAGTATAGAAACATCGTTTTATTATGTACGGAATATAAAGTGCCCTTCGAAATCATACAAAGAAAATTAAAGCCGTACTATGAAAGTTTTATAGGAGAATATCAGGGAGGGCAATTGATCAAATATTCTCAGTAAAGCACGTGCTCGAAAAGTACTAGGAATATAACATTGTCGTCAGAAATGCCCTGTACAGAAGACCAGTGGCGAATTCGATGGAATTATATGTTGTATGAAATTTTTGATGAGCAGGAGGTCTCAACGATTGTAAGATTGCGGAAACTGCGATGGGGTGGCCACGTGAATCGTATAGACGAACAACGGATACCCAAAAAGGTATTCGCTGGGAGAACTGAAGGGCGAAAACCAGTCCGGAAGCCGAGGAAACGCTGATCTGACTCGGTCGAGGAAGACAGTTCATCGCTGCTCAGATTGCGGAATTGGAGGACACGATCGAAAGACCGAGACAGGTGGAGGTAGTTTTCGCAGGAGGCGAAGAACCAATAGGGGCGGTAGTGCTATGAGGAAGAAGATTGTATACTACACTAGAAAAGTTGGGATTGAAGCCGACAGTATCTGATCCATATTTATTTTGTGCAAGAGAAAATGGAAAGGCCATAATAGTTTTGGTATATCTAGATGACATACCTGTGACAGCGAACGACGAATCTTGAGTCGTAAAATTGAAAAATGGCTTGGAGAAAGCTTTACAGATCAAGTATCTGGGAGAGGCAAAATATTGCTTAGGCATAGAAATTAAACAGGAAAACATCATATTAATTCAAACCAGAAACACGGCGTTGAAGAACTGCTAACGAAGTTCAATATGAATAGCTGCAACCCTCAAAGTTTACCGGCGAGGTCAACATTCAGGTTGAAAGCTGAAGCCAACTCTGAGAAAGGTACAAAGACTCCAAGACATCGAGAGCTAATTGGATCACTAACGTATTTGTCTGTGGCAACCATATCTCACAAAGTAACGGCGTTAAGTCAATTCAACCTGAATCCAAGTGACGAGCACTGGGGTATGGCGAAAAGAGTACTCAGATATCTAATAATAAACTGTTAAGATAATCATCGGATACGCTGACGCAGATTGGGGAAACTGTCGAGTGGACTCTAGGCCATTCACGAGACATGCGTTTATTCTGGCAGGAGCTGTAATAAGGTAGAAATCATAAAAGCAAAAGTCTGCATTGTCAACAACCGAGGCCTAAGACAAAGCGCCCACCGAAGCGACGAAAGAGTCTGTGTATCTACTCTTACACGAGTTGGGCATCCCTCAACTGTCAGATGGATTGTTATACTGTGATAATCAAGATGCATTACAGCCAGTGACGGCGACCAAACTCCACGGTCGGATGTAACACGTTAAGATACAGCTCAAGTTCGTTTGCCAGGCCGTAAAGAATGGTGCGATAAAAGGATGTCATGACGAAATCGTTGTCGAGTAGATCGCCTGCCAAGGTTGTCGAATCTCTTGGCCTATTCAAAGTTCACTAGACAATTTATGTGTTTTCGTATACCTGTTTGTATCAAGGGAGAGTGTTGGATGGTAATATTCTCACGCACACATATATACCTCATCGATAAACGGCTGATCAATAATTCATCATCTATTCATTCATTTGCAGCTCGTTTGTCAACTGTCTTGTTAATCAGACGTATAAATAAAAGACGACATTTTGCAACTCAGTTTATTTATTCTTATTTAAAGGCTTCCCAAATAATTTTCTACAATTTGTTTTCTATGTTCTACCGCTAAGGACTATGAAACAGAGAAAAAACGAATTGATTTCTCCTATTTGTCACAATACAAGTTTACATCGGAATAGTAAATGCATACTATCATTTATTCAAAATCGTCAATTTGTTGATAAATTATTGCCAAATTTCATCCAAAAAGAAAATCGACACATAAATAGTTTCTTTTTAGAAATGCAATAAAATGAACAAAAATCAAATTATTTTCTTATATTTTGGCTTGGTTGTGAAATACAATTTCATTCATATAGCTGCCACGGCTGGCGTGACACTGAGCCATCCTCTGAGCCCAATTTTCCAAGACAATATTTATTTATTCAAATTCATTTAACAGACAGAAATCCAATCACAAAATAGACTTAGACAATTAAATATAGTTAAATATAATATTGATGGTTTCGTGCCCCATCTGAGTAATGGTTAGTTGAATATTCAATTTCAGTGCTTGAATCGTTTGTGGATTTTCCGTATAACAGCGATCTTTCACAGCGCCCCATAAAAAGAAGTTCAACGGTGTCAAATCGCAGCTTTCACTTTCGGGCAGAGGTGGTCTGCCACGCTGCGTGTCTAGTGAATCGATTGGTCATTCGAAGTGTAGGAAAAACACCAGAGGAGCTATGGTCCGGACAACGTCCAGCCTTGAGCAACTCAAAAAGTTTCGGAAGTCCTGTTATAGTTCACATTCTTAAGCGATTACGCAGAAAGTAGGATGTGAAAGCATCCGAAATGCTGTTCGTTGGTTACGCCGACACGCAAAAGGGATTACGATGCTATGACCCGAAAAAAAAGAGTAATAATTAGCCGTGATGTCAATTTTATAGAAACAATAATGGCGGTTCTGAGAAAGATGAGGCTCCAGTTGGGGCTAGTGATTGGAACGATAATGACAAATCTGTCGAGGATAAGTCGGAGGATATAACAATGGATGATGTCATTCGCGACTCTGACTTCGTAGCATAGATTCCAGAAGCTGAGTCATCTCCAGTCGTAAACCAACCAAGCGAAGAACGGATTCGGCGTTCTGTACACCGATTTGATTGGTCGACCTTTTTCGCTTGTGACCATGAATCGGAGATTCACAAATTCGGAAGGCAGCTTTGAAAAACCACAAAGCGATCTAGTGGAAGAACGCGATAACAGTTGAACTGAACGTGTGCTCTCGTTGAGTTACCAGCCGGTAAACAGGCCATCAAAACGAAATGGGTGTTCAAAACCAAAATGGTAGATGATTGCACGATAATCCGACATAAGGTGCGATTATTTCCCAAAGGTTGCGCTCAAAAGTATGGAACGTATTATATAGAGACGTACTCGCCAATCATCCGGTACACGTCCATTCGACTGCTTATTGGATTAATCGCGCAACGTCGTTTAAACATGGACCAAATCGATGCTATAACCGCATATCTGCAAGGCAAATTGGATGAGGATATTTACATTCATCAGCCCGAAGTATTTCAGGATGGTAGCGGCCGTGTATGTAAGTTAAAGAAGGTGGTGTATGGCCTAAAGCAGAGTGGCAGGCAGTGGGATAGATGTCTGAATGATGCTTTAAAATCGTTTGGGCTTATCAAGTCAAAGTTGGATCCATGTGCCTAATACACGAAGGACGTTAATTTGATAATCGCCATTTAGGAAGACGATGGAATTTCTATCGGGCAGTCAACATATGCAAAAGAAATACTGGTTCGTTTTGGGATAAGCGAATGCAAGGCAGTATCAACGCCAACTGATACAGCACATAAGCTATCAGCGACGAATGAAGAAGATGTGTTAAACGCCGTGCTTTATCAGGAGGCAGTTGGATGTCTACTGTATTTATTGCAAGGGACTCGGCCAGACCTAGGATACGCAGTTAACAAGGTGAGTCGATTCAACAAAAAACATTCTTTGCAGCATTGGATAGCTGTCAAACGGATTTTATGTTACCTTCATGATACCATACCCTTTATAATAAAATTAGATATCAGTTTTACTCAACAGAAAATATAAACGGTTATGTAGATGCAGACTGGGCATCGGACGTCGACAGTTGGCGCTCCTGCACCGGATGGGTTTTCATTTTGGCTGATGGAGCTGTATGCTGGAGTTGTAAGAGGCAGAGAACGGTGGCACTATCGTCAGCAGAAGCCGAATATATGGCCATGACATCGGCAGCACAGGAAGCATCTTGGTTTGTCAAGTTTCAAAGCCAGTTCGAAATAGTCGGAAGCGTGTTGTTACATGCTGGCAACCAAGGCGCACTAGATATTGCGAACGAGGATGCATACCCACCCAACACCAAAAATATCGGCATTCGGTTCCACTTCGTAAGGAGTATGGTTTCGGCCCGAATATGTATCTACTGACATTAATATTGCGGACTGTCTAACGAAAGGCGTCAATGCAAGCAAGCTGTCATTTTGTGTATCTAATATGGGCATTGTATGTCTTTCATCATAAAAACAGACATTGAATTAAATTAATGGTTTGATAATTGTTAGATAAGTATGTATTTCGAATTAAATTCAATGGATTAATGTTTGGGATGTTGGGATGTTGAAAATGTACTCGTATATGTAGACACTCACATATTGACGTACATTCCGTCGATAAACCACCCGCTACTATTAGTCAGTCTGCTTGTAACCCGCGCACAATAAACTTGGCTTCCATTTAATCTAACGCGTTTTAATAGTTGAACCTAGAACAAATAATACCAACGAGCAACAGAACTCGATACAACCATGAGCTGTATGAAATTTTTGACGAGCCGGTGCAGTCTTGCGATGCATTGGCCACGTGAATCATATGGATGCCCAAAAAAAGGTATTCGTTGGAAGAACTGAAGGGCGGAGAGCGATAGGGAAACCAAGGAAACGCTGGTCTGGCAGGATAGACGAAGAAAGTTCACCGCTTATCGGATTTCAAAATCGGAGGATGCTATCAACGGATCTAGATAGTTGGAGGCGCTTTTTGCAGGAAGCAAAGGCCCGAGAGGGGCTAAAGTGCTACGAAGAAGATTTATTTATTTGTAGTCAATAACTTTGTTTATTTGATATCCGCAGGCCAATCCTCTTTTTTCTTTAAAAGCCGTCGGGCCATGCCTAGTTGTGTGAGCAGACGCGTTTCGACTACTTTGAGTCGTCTTCAGTGTCTAAAGGATGTGTTGAAGGGAGCGACTTTGTATAGTCGTAGGATGGGTAATTAGCGAATAGGTAATTAGCGGATGGGTAATTGGCGGATGGGTAATTAGCGGATGGGTAATAAGTGGATGGGTAATGAGGTCAGGAAGTAAATTACTCAATTATACCAGGTAGGGGGATATTATGTTTTTGTTTTTTTGCTTGTTGGCTGTCCGTTTGTTCTGTTTCATCTTGTTTCCGTTTTCGTCTAAGAGTGTGGTCTAGGACTGAGAAAATTGCGTCGGAATTGGTAACAAGTTGTTCGTTGATAATGTCACCGTCTGTCTTTCTATGTTTATAAATTTCAAGCCTTTCTAGGATGTCAAGTCTCGGTCCTTTGTTTTGTTTGTGTAGCAATTTCATAGAGTTTGTCATAGCATCAGGCTCATGTACGTGGTTTTGTAGGTGTGTCGCATAATTGGAGTCTGCCTTGTTGTATAAGAAAGATCGTAGGTGCTCTTTGTATCTTGTCGTTAGTTTTCGTGTTGTCCTTCCTATATATACCATGTCGCTGTCCTTGCATGTCAGTTTGTATATGCCGCTGCCTTCGTATATCGATGTGTCATTCAGTTTTGGCTTCAGTTTGTTTCCAATGTTGTTGTTCGTTTTGAATGCAGTTTGCAATTTGTATTTCCTAAGGAAGTTTGATAGTTTGTATGTCTCTTTGCCTACGTATGTTAATGATACCCACTGTTGGTCGTTCTTATGAGTTTCAGTCGGTTGGCGTTTCTGTTTTTGTTTGTACTGTGTGGCAAGTTTGTCAATGTCGCATTGTTTGTATCCGTTATTATTAGCTATTCTGTAAATGTTGTTTAGTTCGTTGGAGTAGTTAGTAGGAGTCATGGGGATGGAGTGAAGCCTCTGCACCATTGACCTGTACGCTGCTAGCTTATGTTGTGCAGGGTGGTTAGATGTTTCATGCATGGTATGATCAGTTGTGGTTGGTTTTCTGTATATTTTGTAGTCCAATCGTGTTTGCTCACGTGTCACAGTTAGGTTCATATAGTTGAGTTGTCCGTTTGTTTCTTTTTCCATAGTGAACTTTATATTCGGGTGAATTTCATTCATATAGGTAAGTAGTTCGTCTTGTTTATTTTCTTGTGAGTCAATAACAATGAAACAGTCACCCACATATCGTCTGTAAAAAATTACATTGAATCTTTTGACAACTTTGGGTATAAAGACTTCTTCCAAAGATTGTAAGAATATTTCTGACATTATTCAGGACATTGGATGTCCCATACCCAGACCGTCTTTGGCAATGTATGTGTTGCTATTGAACTTAAAATAGTTCTGTTTGATTGTGGTCTTTATGAGGTTGAGTATTTGATCTGTGAATCGTCGGCTGTTGTTGAATGAAAGTTTTTCTTTTAGTATGGCCAGTGTTTCATCGACAGGGATAGACGTATAACGCCGTTGGCGTTAATGAAGTCTATTGTTTTTTGTACATAGTCCGTTGTTTTTAGGATCACCGTTGTATGTCCTTTGTCAGCCTTCGTCACTGTTAGTAGGTTATCCGTAAGCTTTGTCTGAATGTGTCTTAATATTTTATGGTCTTCGTGGAAATCCGTTTTTTTTATGCTAGTGCGTATTTTTTGTAGTATGTCTACTGCAGTATGTCTTGCATGTGTCTGTTATTCCTGCGGCAGTTTGTTAATGGCTAGTTCAGTGTCGATTACTAGTTGTTCTAGGTCTTTGTTGCGGTTTGTATTATGTAAGTTGTGTTTCAGTCCCTTATTTATCAGCTCCATTTCTTGTGTCGTAAAAGGCGTATCTGATAGGTTTACAGTCCGTGGATAGAAAGTTCTATTCGCTGGTGTGGTCATTTTGTTTTGTTTTTTCATCAATTTGTCAAGTTTTTTCGTCATGGTCTCATATTTAGTTTTGAGCTGAATATCAATGTTTTGCCTCACGTCATTATAAAACTGTAGAAAGTTTTCAGTTTGTATAGTGTTAATTGTAAGTGTGAGTGTAGTAGTTGTCGGTTGATTTCGTCCTTTTTTATGTACAGTGTTCTTATTTCGTTTTTAATGCGGAGTATCTGTGCGCTACGTTGTGTGTTACGTGCAGCGATTGTGTTTTGTTTTATCACAAAATGCTGTTGTAATGTTGTTCTTCAATGACACATCGATATTCGAAGGCAGCGGCATATACAAACTGACATGCAAGGACTGCGACATGGTATATATAGGAAGGACAACACGAAAACTAACGACAAGATACAAAGAGCACCTACGATCTTTCTTATACAACAAGGCAGACTCCAATTATGCGACACACCTACAAAACCACGCACATGAGCCTGATGCTATGACAAACTCTATGAAATTGCTACACAAACAAAACAAAGGACCGAGACTTGACATCCTAGAAAGGCTTGAAATTTATAAACATAGAAAGACAGACGGTGACATTATCAACGAACAACTTGTTACCAATTCCGACGCAATTTTCTCAGTCCTAGACCACACTCTTCGACGAAAACGGAAACGAGATGAAACAGAACAAACGGACAGCCAACAAGCAAAAAAACAAAAACATAATATCCCCCTACCTGGTATAATTGAGTAATTTACTTCCTGACCTCATTACCCGCCCACTTATTACCCATTCGCTAATTACCCATCAGCTAATTACCCATCCGCTAATTACCTATTCGCTAATTACCCATCCTACGACTATGTAAAGTCGCTCCCTTCAACACATCCTTTAGACACTGAAGATGACTCAAAGTAGTCAAAACGCGTCTGCTCACACAACTAAGCAAGGCCCGACGGCTTTTAAAGAAAAAAAAAATTATTTATTTCTTTATTCCATCTTACAGACTAAACAATCTAATCACAAAATGGAACGCAAAGAACAATTACAGCAATATTTAAATGAAAAAGAACAATAAAATGTCGACAATTAAAAGTTAATCTAGCAGTAAGTCTCCTAGTTTTTTCTTAAATGCTATGTAAGAAGAGGGGAAAGGACCAAGCTCGAGATTATTATGATTTCGTACGATTCTTAAGATTGGTGAATAGAAATATAAATCAGTTCTAGCATATAGGATAACGAAATAAGAATTCATCCGAGATGAACGAGATGTTTGTCGGAAACGCAGCTCAGGAAAAATATTTAACGGGACTTGATGGTAGCAGAGTTTGTAAAATAAACATTGGTCTAAATAAGTTCGTCGGGATATTATGGATGGAAGAGATAGGTAAGATAAACGACTTTCATAAGGCTGATACGTCAAATTAAACTTAAGGAAAAGAAAACGCGTAAACTTTATAAGTCAAGAGATAGGAATATCGGGGGGACCAGATAACAGAACAGTATTCAAGCAAAGGGCGAACAAGACAAACAAATAGGCGGACAGAAGAAGAGATGCTATTGAATTAATGTACATGTCTAAGGATAAACCCGGAAACTCTAGACGCTTTAGTAATCACATTTAAAATATGTGCATTAAATTTGAGTTTTGGATCAAAAGTTACTCCAAGGTCTTTATGACTGAACACTTCAGAGAGCAAAGCATCATTTGATATATAATTAAAATTAATAGGAGAGTCCTTGAGAGAAAAAGTCATTTTATGACATTTAGTAGTATTAAGACATAAATAGTTTGAAGCACACCATTTATTTAGAGCATTCAGATCATTTTGGAGGAGCTGACAATCTAAATGGGATTTGACTGCTCGAAATACTTTGAAGTCATCTGCATACAAAAGGCACGAGGAATTAATTACAAAGGGAAGATCATTTATGAACAACAGAAAGAGAAGAGGCCCAAGAACTGAACCTTGTGGAATGCCAGATGAAGGATGAAAAGGACTAGACGTAGTCCCAGAGAGACTTACTCGACAGGGACGACACGATAGATAAGATGATATCCAAGATAGAAGAGGACCCGAGATGCCAAGAGCTTCAAGCTTACGACAAAGAAGTAAATGATTCACAGTGTCAAAGGCCTTGGAGGAATCTGTGTAGATCACATCAAAGCTCTTGCAATACTGTTTGTGAACTCCATTAAATTAGAGGAAGTGGAGTATCCTTTGAGAAAGCCATGCTGCTCTGGAGCAATAATAGGAGCTAATGAGTTTGAGAGTCGATTATGAATCAACCGTTCAAGTAACTTTGGAAAGCAGGATAGTAAAAAAATAGGGCGATAATTAGAAACTGACGTAGGATCACCACTTTTAAAAATAGGCACAATATTAGCTGTTTTCCAAGGGTTTGGGAAAGTACCAGTACCCAAACTTAGATTGAAGAGGAGAGATAAAGGAAAACTAACTTTACAAATATGTTTGGCAAACCATCCGGCCCAGGGCTGATATTAGGATCAAGAGCATTGATCAAAGCTTCGACTTCAGATGCATCAGTACAAATAAAGGAAATTGGGAAGGGAAGATGATTAGGTAAGACAACAGGATGCACAGCTGCAGCGGGAGAAGAAAAAATTGAAGAGAAAATTTGGGCAAATGAGTCAGTAACTTCATTAGGAGAAGAAACCTCTGCACCATTCCAACGGACCTTACTAGGAATGGAAGAAGAGGATTTCAGCGACCTTATATAAGACCAAAAAGGCTTAGTATTATTAGCCACAAGAGAGCTATCCAGACAGCTGAAATAAGCCTTCCGAGCATATCTGATCTCTTTTTTGGCAATAGCGCGCTGCCTGCTAAAATGACATCTTGCTTCAATAGTGCCGAGTGTTTTAAAGACACGATGTGCCTTATCTTTTACTCGTAGGGCACTTAGCACTCGCTTTGTAAGCCAAGGCTTATGATTTGCTTTACGGAATCTCTGAAGAGGCGTATAACATCGAATAAGATTATAAATGTATATGTAAAATTTATCTAAAGCAGCCTCACAATTTAGGCCTCTAAAGAAATCTAGCCAGTTGACTGAAAGTAATTCTGTATTAATAGCTTCATAGTTAGCTTTAAAAAAGTTAAGTTTTGGAGTAGGATGAGGTTGGTTGAATTTAATTTCATCGACTATAAGATCTATAGATGAAGGAGGATAACCTGACTGGACTAAAATCATGCTTTTGACAAACTCTAACAGCCGCAGAGATAAAATAGGACATCTAACAAATCAAATGGTAGTAAACTATATCATTAGCAACAAAATAAAGATAACCAGCAAGTTTCTTTAATATCAAAAAGAGTGCGGTTTCGCTTATTTGACGAATTTCTAGCGGAAGAAAGATACTTTTTTTTAACTTCTGCCGATTTTGACGAGAATATGCTTCTCAAGTACACTAATACATTTGGATTTAAAATTTCTTTGTTTTTGGCTCTGAATTGTTGTTTTGAATAATGTTGGCCAGCGAAACTCTGTACATGTTAGCGAATAGCTGATGTAGATAAAGATTTGACTATAGAATAGACCATTTTAAAAGATAATTACAAATTCATCACTGAGACTTCTATTCAATAATTTCGTCAAGATATAAAATAAAATCATTTGAAATATGTAACTCACCTTAGTTGTTGCCGCATCGATAATCACATAAACGAGTAATATAACTTCCTTTTCATCGGACCCAAGTGCTGGTCCACTTTGACCGCAAGTAGCCAAATACAGGGATACTACGTGTCCCGGTACAAGCATTTTACAATTATTTATTTACACTTTGAAGAAACATCCGCAAAAATCTCCTTTAATTCGAAGATGCTACTCTTAAATTGTTCCCTCTTTTTCCCTCTCGATCGCTTTCCTTACTCCACGCGTTATTTTCTTCTCGATAATAATTTTCAATCACAATATAATAGCGCAATAAATTTTTGCTGCTTTTTCAAATTAAAGCTCAATGGTTTCTAATTTGTTTTTCTTTTAGTTTCTTTTTGCAAGCAATCAATCAACTTATCTTTAGCTATGATTAATATCAGTTTAGTTTTTTATCGTTTTTCGCGATTTGCCAGTCTGTTCCTCCTCAAGTCTTTTTCGGTTTTTTTTTTTATTTGTTTGATTGCACGCGGAGGACACAAAATAACGCCAGCGTCTTCTTCGTTTTCTCGCTGCTTTACGATGAATGTCTAAAGCGTTTTTTTATTTTCCTTATTTATTTATTATCTTGAATCTTGTATGTCGCTGATTCTTCCACAACACCTGATGTAATCCTATAAAAAGTATGGAAAGAAAGAGAAACAAAAAAACATGACTTTAGTATATATGAACATCTTTAGTACTTTGAGGAATGTGAATATCGTGTTTAAACTAACTACGAATGGTATTTGGCTGAAAGATACAAAATATATTACACTCGTACATATGAGAGTTAAATCTTGTGTGTTCGATGAAATATCTTTTGAGCAAGAAAATTTTTTCACAAGAAAAAAGCTCTGCCCACGCATTTTGACAAACTGTGCGGATACCTGTTTTGAAATCGCTACGAGCATTGAAATGTGTGAAAATGAAATTTTCGGGGAAAAAGAGCTTGAGGAGTATCATCCAGTTTTGGTAAAATTACCATTTCTTGGGAATCTTATGAATGTGTGTTTTCGGTACAAATCTGCTTTGTAGGATGGAAATACATACATATATGTACGAGCAGTTGACAAAAATGCAAATATTAAAATAGATTGTAACGGTTCCACTAGTACAAATAATATCTGAGTGTGAAAAACAATCCGCATCTCGCTAAGGTAACATATTCAAATTATGACAACTAGTTTGGCAAGACTTCAAGGTGGTTTCACTGTAAAAAATTTAATAGCTTTAAGTGCTTAAGTAAATCTTTCCCTTTCAAATATTTTAAGCGGATAAGATTTTCGAGAAGGTTCCTTCGTATAAGGCAATAATTTTCTCAAATAGAATGCTCGTTAATTTTTATCTAAATTGTCCTTATAAGAGATGGATTTTCTCTCAAAAGGTTTCGAAATAATAAGTCCAAGGATCAACAGAAACGTTTTTGGAATTCAAAACTGAACTCTACAGTCCCATTTATATGTATCTACCGATTAAATCTTTAAATAATTAGTTATGACAAAATAAAGCTCCGATTAAATTTTAACTGTTGAAAACTTTCGGACATAAGATCTTCATACGTGCATGAGTTATACTCGTACTTTGTATTCTAGTTAGGTAATAAACAACAGAAAGGGTAAATATGATAATGATAACGCTTCGCAACAATTTGTACCCTAGAAAAGCAATAACTGCATGAATCTATTAATAGAATTACTCAAGCAAAAATTATCTATACAAGCTTAAAATAAACCATCGAAATTTTGCGGCAACAAAAAGATGTTTTACCTTGTCTTAAAATAATACTTTCACGAATTGGTTTTTCCTAATAGCACCCATCAGACTTCAGACAACTAATTCGGAATTGATTGGTATTTAATTAAGATTGATAAATCTATGAAATCAAAATGTATAAAATGTTTCTGAAGTTTCTTTTATTAGTCATTTGCGGTGTGTACTAATAAGAATATGGATTAAAATCGAGTAATAAACATGAAGAAACTCAATAAAACCATTGTATGTTAAGCTCTGGAAGTATCTACTCGTATAACTGCAGCCACTACCACAGCTTTTCAAAATCGAGGACATTAGTAAAGATGCTACGAAATACAAAAAGAAAACTGCTTGCGACTACTTTGCAGATAGCACCATTTTTACCTGTGGAATTCTCATGGAGCAAGAAATACGAGGGCTGTCCATAAATTAACAGACGTTTTGAAGTAAACAATGAAGAAAGTGAAAAAAAAACAATTTTTATTATATGCATTTTGGAGGTAAACCCTTATGCTATTTTTCTGCATAGTTGCCATTTGAATTGTTGCATTTATTACAACGTGGTGCAAGCTATTCAATACCCTTTCGGCAGAAATCTGCCGCCTGCGAATTAAACCACTGGTTTACAGCGACATGCAGCTCAGCGTTGTTGACGTAAATTTTATGATTTTATGTGTAATTGTCAGTACCTATACTTGAAAAACAGAACAAAGAATCTGTTCAGTTGCTTAGAACATGTCACCGTGTGTACATCAAATATGAAATCAGTGAAATAAAGTAAATTCATAGAGAATTAACCTTGCTTATTATCGGGTGTACAAAAAATTTTAAAGGATTTTCAAGAGATGGCGTCGCTGACTATTCAGTTTCGTGCATCAAAACTGACACCTGAGCATATTGAAAGAATGTTCATACAAAAATCCCACGTACATCTCACCTTATATTGTCTAGACGCATTGTCAGCAATTTTCGTCGGACGGTTTCAGGTGAATACGATCTTATGTATGGGAATGGAATTCGCTAATTAATATGGCTTGATGCATGGGAACGGAATTCGCGAATTTAGTTCTCATGCATCATAAACAAAAAAAAATTATTATAAATAAGCATGAAATTGATTTAAATAAATCATTCTGTTAACTAGTTTCGTAGCGAAGCATTTTTGATTAAATAACTGAGCATTGGACCAGAACTTCAGCAAATCTTTGAATATTTTGTGTTAGAATCTAGATTCCGGTATTGAACCAGAATTTACCAACACTAGTTAATCGGAACACGCAGCGAAGTGTTGTCTTGGTAGTGAACCAAGATTTAGTGCTGCAAGATTTTAGTGCTTTATCAAGTTAATCCTGGTATTGGACCAGAATTACATTATTCTGCAGAGAGGCCTGGTATTGTACCAGGACATCTTGAAGCCCGTGGAAAGGCCCACGAGTCAACATTTGGTGACCCCGACGTGATCGGATTCTACAAGGAGATCAAGACCACATAATCGGATCCAGGATCTGATATTTCGAGACTTCTTTTATTCAATGATGGCCGAAGTGGTTGCAGCGAATGTGGCTCAGCAGGAACAGCTGGGCCAGACAATACAAGCTATGCTTCTACGCCTTCGTAAAGATTCATACGAACGGACGCTGCAACCTGCCTATTTGGATAAAGCTTCTTCTGACCTCGAAGCTTCATGGAAAACGTTCATCGATAACAACAAATGGCTGGCGGAGAATTTGGACCCAGAACATCCTTACGTAAAGAACTCCTACTACATCTCGAAATTGAGGTACGCTCAAAGGCAATCGAGCTGATCAAACTCTATCGAGAGATGAAGTATTCGTTGACTTCATCGAATTCATCAGAAAAGTCAGCAGGTACTAGTGAAACAGCCCTTGCCCCGAACAGTGAGTGTGCGAAAGCAGTACTCAGGCATTGAGTCTCCGCACGGGTACAACGGTACCATATACAGAGCACTCAAAAGGGAAATTTTAACGTGCATCTCGCAAATGCAGCAGCAACTTAACAATTTGAATGGACGAAATGTTCCTAGTTCTGCAGACACAACGACGGCCGTTAAACTTCCAAAAATATCATTACCCTACTTCGATGGAGATTACCTGAAATGGGTGCAGTTCAAGGAGCTCTACACTCAGACGATCCATGAGCAAGGGATCACAAAATCGTAAAAAATGTACTACCTGCTAAACAACGTCAGCGGAGAAGCATTGCGCCTCATTCAACACTTACCAGTGTCCGATCGCTATTATGATGACGCCTGGAGGCTTCTTGACGACGGGTACAACAACAAAAGGATTCTGGTCAACAGTTTGGTGCAGCGCCTGATATCGCCATCCTACCTGCAGAGTGAATGCTCAAAGGGTCTTAAATCCTTCCATCACACAACCAACGAATGTCTCCTTGGATTGAAAAACCTGGGCGTTGATGTTGGTTCTTGGGATACAATTCTACTCTTTTTGTTACGTAAAAAATTGGACCGTTCCAGCTTACTCCTTTAGGAGCAACGAGATGCAAGACTACGAGAATTGGACACCATACAGAACTTTCTGGCATTCCTCGAACTACGATTCCAAAGCCTCGAAACCATTGGAAGTCGACAGCCTACCAGCAAAGTGTCTAAACCAGCTTCAATGGTAACATCAGCAGCAGGAAGCAACTGTATTGGCTGTTCGCAAGCGCATTCGTTATACACTTGCGAGACATTTCAAGGACAGTCACCAAAGCTCAGGCTAGAAACCGTGCGAAAAAACAAGCTATGTATAAATTGCTTGAAGGCTGACCATTTTGCCAACCAGTGTGCTTCAGGTAGCTGTAAGCGTTGTGGTAAAAGGCATCATACCCTGCTGCACCTCAATGAAAGCAAAGCCAGCAAACCAAAAGCAGCACCCAAACCAACACCAACAAAAAGTTTGTTCTCAACCGTTGAAGGCATTGGATCCAGTCCCGGATCAAACGACAGCTACATCTTGCTTGGGATAATTTGTGTGATGGTAAAGCCGTTAGATGGTCAGGAGCTAGAATGCCAAGCCGTTCTTTATTCCGGTTCCCAAATCGACATAGTCACCAAGCGGTTAGTGTCAAAGTTGGAACTAATAACAACATCGCAAGAGCTAGCCATAGAAGGAATTGGTCGAGGAAAACAACTTGCCAACACTAAAACAGTCATCAAAGTTAAATCAAAGACGACTGGATACGCCTCAACTTTGGAAGCATACGTCTTGCCTCATATTATAAGCAACCAACCCAGGAAAGAAGTGAACATTGCCAACTGGCCAATTCCGAAAAAAATATAAAACTGGCAGACCCTACCTTCCACAAAATAGGGCGAATGGACCTTCTGATCGGTGCTGGAAATTTCTTTTAACTGCTGTCTATTGGCCAAATCCTCTTAGGAGAAGATCTGCCTACGTTACAAAACACTGTTTTTGGATGGGTAGTCTGCGGGAGAATTGCGGAGATATCCAACTATGCAGTGATAACGGCAGGAGTATGTGGTGTCTGTACGAATGAAGAACAACGGCTGGAGGAGCATGTTAACAGCTTCTGGGAGTTGGATGACTTCAAGTCAAGTCAAGAGAAGAAATGTGAAGAACATTTTGCTCGTACAACAAAACGAGATGCAGACGGCCGATTCATTGTCCGCCAACCCTTTTCATGGGATCCAGCGATGCTGGATGAAACACTAGAAACCGCCTTGGGACAATTCTCAGCTCAAGAGAGGACCTTCAAAAGGAAGAATTCACTCAGGCAACAATATACTGAGTTTATGCAAAAGCATTTGCGATTGGGATACATTCGAGAAATCAACGAGGCAGAGCTCCAGGCTCCACACTATTTCCTTCAACACCAATCTGTGATGAGACCAGATAGTAACACCACGAAACTTCGTATGGTTTTCGACGCGTCTGCAAAATCGTCAACTAATGTATTGCTGAATCAAGTCCTTCATACTGATCCTGCTTTGCAAGAGAACGTTTTGACAATCCTTTTGCGCTTTCGAACACCAAAATATGTAAAAATATGTTTAGAAAAATAAGCGCAAAAACACCGAGACCACAAACAATTTGACCACAAACAACCAAAATATGTCTTCACGGCTGATATCGACCAACGAGATCCGCCAAATCAACTCTTGCGTTATTTCCAACTTACAACAGTAGTGTATGCCTGCAGCACCCTACCTAGTAATCAAATGTTTGCAAAGTCTAGCGGAAGAAGCACAAGGTTCCAGCCCACTAGGGGCGGAGGTTCTTCAGCGGAACATCTACGTAAACGATATAATGGCCGGTGCAGCCATTCTTAGATCGGGGTGTTTCCATTTGCGGAAATGGAGCTCCAATGAGTCACGCTTACTTCGAGATATTCCAGCGGCAGATCAGGCATTACAGTTAAAGCTGCAAGATCAGAATAGTTGCCATGTCAAAACACTAGGTCTAACTTAGCTCCCTGCTTCGGATGAATTCACCATCAACACTATTGAGATCAACAAAAAGCTATAAACAAGCGAACGGTCTCCTCCGAGATTGCACATATATTCGACCCACTTGGAATATTAAGCCCAGTAACCATCCACGCCAATTTGTTCTTACAGTCTCTGTGGGACTTACATCTAGATTAGGACGCGGCACGACCGTTAGAATTTCACACGCATTGGTGGACTCTCCGTGAGGAGATGAAATTGCTGAAAATCATGCGACTTCCGCGACATATTTTCGCCGGCCGCTCTCCTCAGGATTTGCAAATGCACATATTCTGCGACGTATCTATTCAGGCCTACGGAGTGGCCATCTATGTTCGATCCCAGCAAACCGGCGACTCTGCCGTGGTAAGATTTCTTTGCGCAAAGGGAAAGGTTATTCCATCGAAGAAGCCAATAATAGCAAGGACAGAACTGCAAGCTGCCACCTTGGCTGCCAAATTCTCCAGTCGGATTCGAAGCGAACTAAACTGGCAAGATGTCCCATGCTACTTCTGGGTGATTCAGCGGTAGCCCTTGCATGGTTAAAGTCAGAATCATCATCTTGGTGCGCTTATGTAGCCAATCGAGTAGCTACCATCCAAGATTTAATTTCGAAGGACCAATGGCCGTACGTACCTTCAAAGCAGAATATCGCGGACGTGATCAGCCAAAGATTATCTCCTGCTCGACTAAAACAGACTTCCACCTGGTTCTATGGCCCTATTTTTCTACATGGCCGTTAAGATGCGTGGCCTAAGCAACCGATAAAATTCGAAACCGATCTTGAGCGCAAAACTAGACCAGCAGTTCTCATCACAACGAAGAACTTTTCAGATGCTATCGATTCAATTGACCTTAAAAATTCATTT
Source organism: Odontomyia ornata (assembly GCA_963969285.1). Classification (NCBI taxonomy): domain Eukaryota; kingdom Metazoa; phylum Arthropoda; class Insecta; order Diptera; family Stratiomyidae; genus Odontomyia; species Odontomyia ornata. The sequence goes on along the minus strand of OZ017742.1, from coordinate 14,998,180 downwards.
CATCACCTACAACGAATAGTGGCATATGTTCTTCATTTCACTAATCCGGTGCGCAAAATCAATAAACTTCCATCGTCCGTTCAACTCACTGTGCCTGAGTTGGATGCGGCAGTGAAAACCATCCTAAAATACTGCCAAGAACAGGCGTTTAAGGAAGATCTGCGGCAGCTGAAGAAGGAAGGCCAAGTCGATCAGCAAAGCCACATAGCTTCACTTACGCCACGACTAGATGATTATGGAGTGATACGCGTCAGAGGGCGCCTTGAAGAATCTCACCTCAGCTATGAAGCAAAACATCCTGCAATCCTGCCGTATTATCACTACATTACCAAACTAATTATGACACAAATCCACAAAGAGAATAACCACGTAGCACCTTTAGCACTGCACGCCATAACACGGCAACGATTTTGGCCCATCAAAGGAAAAACTATCGCCCGAAGCATCGTTCTTAATTTCGTCATCTGTCGAAAGGTTGAAACACAATTAAGCTCCCAAACCATGGGAAATTTGCCAGCGAGCCGCGTACAACCTGCTCGACTATTCATCATCTCGGGCGTAGACTTCTGCGGCCCATTTTGGGTTCACTTAAAAATACGAGGCAAATCACCCCAGAAAACGTATTTGGCCATTTTCGTGTGCTTTGCCACTAAAGCAGTACACCTGGAATTGGTGGGTGATCTTACTACAGATGCATTCATAGGGGCTTAAAAGCGCTTTATAGGACGAAAAGGCAACTGCAGGACCATCTATTGGATAATGCAACAAATTTTGTGGGTGCCTACAACCAGCTTCGTTATTGAACGAGGTCTTATACTCAGGCACAGTAACGGAATCGATTATACGATTCTGTTCCAGCACGGGCATCGATTTCAATTTCATTCCTCCCAGATCCCCACAACTTTCGTTAACCAAGGACGAACTCGTAAAAGCTGTAGTAGAAGTTGAAGCCTTTTTGAATTCGCGACCTTTTACTCCGCTATCTTCTGACCCAAATGACTCGAATGCCTTAACTCCCGGACATTTTCTCATCGGGAAACCGTTAACAAGCAGTGCTGATCCGATAGTACCACCAAAGTACCCCAACTTGCATCAACAGTGGAAGCGGCTACTCGAGATCAAAAGCCAATTCTGGCACCGATGGACAAACGAAAATCTTTCACAGCTCCAACATCACTCCAAGTGGAAAAGTGCAAAAGAGAACCTGCGATGAGCCAATACCCCTGTGCTGCACTGGCCACCAGGGCGTATTATGAGCGCTGTAAGGGGCCAAGATGGAAGAGTGCGTGTGGTAGACGTAAAGACAAATTCCAGAGTACTATGCCGGGCGGTAACTGATCTAGCACCAATCCCAATTGAGACAGAAGAAGACTAGAAGCAACCAATTTCAAGGCAACATCAGCCAACGCAGAAGCATATACCCCAGGAACGCCAACACCGTAGGATGCCGGAAGATGACGATTGGACTGATCAGTCAGGGCCATCAACCTCTAAACGGCCGCGCAAGACGATCGCTGCTACAATGTTCAAAGTACTGTTGGTTTTGTTCTTAACAGCCTATTCGACGCAGGCTTCGCCATTAGTGACTACAAGACCTCTAGCGAACCACCACGGACTGTATTTCGAGAAAATCGGTGAGGGTCACCTCAGTTTCAACGAGTGGAATCTCGTAATCTTTTTCAACCTCTCCACCTACTGGAAGGAATCAAGCATCATAGCCCATGGTCTGACTCAACTTGGTCGAATGTGCGATACTATAAAGACATCTCGGGTATGCGCCTCAACATTATCTCGACTGGATGAAGCGTTCAGAAGCATTCAGGAGCGAAACGAACTTCTTCAAGACAAAGACTCTCCGCGTTGCAAACGAGGAGCTGTTGATCTGATCGCGTATTCCCTGTTTGGAGTGCTTGACTCGGCTTATGCCCAGAAAATGAACGAAACTATACGCGATATTGGAAACAATGAACATCAGCTACTGGCACTTATCCGCAACCAAACGAGCATCCTGGACGCTACTACCGAAGTAATGCAACGGAACGTTCGAGGCAATAGCCCAACTCATCTGCAATGAGCAGCAAATTCAGGCCATGGATTTCTTCAACACGTTGGCCACTCATATGCTGGTAAAGATGACGGCCTACGAAGGCACCCAAACTACTCTCCTGGACGTTGTGATTGATGCTCATCTTGGAAAGTTCAATCCCAAGCTGCTTCCCCCAAGTCGCCTGCTAAAGCAGTTAACCATCATGAAGAATAATTTGCCTGCAACGTTAAAGCTGCCGGCAAAATATCACAACCTTCCAAAAATCTACAGCTTGCTGACCGTCGAAGGCCGAATGCTACCTAACAAAATCTTATTCCGGCTCACACTTCCCTTAGTATCTCAGGACTCATACGAAGTATTGAAATTACATTCAATTCCCATAAGCACTAAAGAAGGCTTCATTGAAGTAATTCCAGCCACCAACTACCTCTTAGTCAACCTGGCCCACGATTTGTTTTACCTCGTCGCAAGTACTGAGTTTTCTCAGTGCTTCATGTTCGAACCAGTCCACTACATTTGCAAGCAAACGCATCCCGTATTGCGGAAGGGACCCGATGTAATGAATTGCCAGATCGCAATTCTCACACAATCAACTCCTGCCGCTCTGTGTCGTGCCACTCACACTACAGCCATTCCTGCTTGGATTCAGCTGCAGCGCCCAAACTAGTGGATATATGTATGTGATGAACGAACCAAGTAACTTTAACATCGTTTGCGGTACCATTGTTCAAACTATAAGGTTGAGCGGAACTGGCAAGCTCAACGTGACAACCGGATGCACCATAGTATACTCAACTAGTGTCCACTCGACCATTCAAATTGCAGTCTCGAAGCACGCGACGGACAGTTTCTGCACTGTATGAGCTACCTAGTCCTTGCTGTATAGCCGATAACTTGTACTTGTAGTAATCGTGCAGTCCGCCTAGGCAAATTGCTCCAGAGACCTTCACGAAAAAAAGCATGAGGAATCGAAATGTCTAAATTGGTTGTTGCAATTTTAGTACCCTTCTTGGTATTGTCGATAAAAGTGTTCAAAACGCAAACTCAAAATAAGCTCGCATAGAAATAAGTTCAATTAGGTAGTTAAAGACAATTCGGAAAAAGTTGTTACGATACTATGATTTGTTTATTATTTTTTCATAAGCAATACAATGCATAAATACTTGTATGTAAGACAGCCATGAAACTTTGTAGAAAGGTCAGAAGTGGTGACCTCTTGAAAGTTTAAGGGTGGAAAATTTTAACAAAGGGGTTTAAGGGGGGTCTCCCCATACAGGGAGGTGACCCCTCAAAAAAAAATTTTCACCATTGGTAGTCGAGTAGGGTGTCATTGGAAAGGTCTCAATGGGATCTTTTCAAAACAAGTCTTAAAATTGCCCTATAAGTACCGAGGGGAGTAGGGGAAGGGGAAACGTACGAACTTTTCGCGTACCCCCCCTCGCGATTGGACACCTTCCATCCGAAAAATCTGAAAAAAATCATGAATGTAGGCCTTTATGAGTACAACAACAACAAATACATGAGAAGTCAAAATTCACTCAACTTTGTTAGTAATAGTATGATTTATCGATTTTCTGTTTTCTTGAATAAAATCTAAACGGTACCTTTAAATTCAATAAAATTAATTAATTTCTGAAAGTTTCATAAAGATCGAATAGTATTTACCGAAGTTGTAGCGATTCGAGTTTTCCTGTATTACTATGGAGCAATATGCCCTGTATTACTATGGAAACATATGGCTACGGAGCCATATGTGCTTTTTACCGACTTAGACACTACAGCTTTGCTAGAATTTGCATGAAAATTTCAGGAGTGATAGGTATCATGAAGATGAGTATATACAATTGAAACAAGTCGAAGAGGCAGGAGAGAGCTCCTAGCAAAAGGGCTTTATAACCATTCTAGGATTCGAAAAAACAGGCCATGAATCGATGATTAGTACAGAGGAGTGGCCCCTAAAAAAAAATTTCATGAAAGGTAGCCGATATGAGTATCAACTGAAAGTTCTCTATGAAAGCTTTTCAAAACAGTTCTTAAACTGACAGTTTTTGCTTCAGTGGGGGCACAGGGGGGGGGGGGGGGAGGTGAAATACATGAATAATGTGTTTCCTCCCTCGCGAATTGACACCCGTGATCTAAAAAATCTGAAAAAATTATCAAAGGAGATATTTATGGGTGTAACTATAACAAATACCTCAGAAGTCAATATTCGTTCAACTTTGTTAATAAAGTATGATCCTAAAATTGCACATTTTCTCCAATAAAATCGTCTTTGACATGTTTCTTGATTTTATTCGTTGCTAGTTACTGCATTTTGTAAGTTGAGTACAAAACCCTTCTCACATGAGCATAGGTCTGTCTACCCAACTTGTTTTTTGTTCCCTATCCGTGCTCTGATCATAATCTGTTATCCACCGGGGGGATCCTTCAGCTCCTTTTTCACAATCTTCGTCTCTTTAGGATCGCGAAAAAATTAGCTGCCCTGTAGTAATCAAGCAGTCCGCCTAGGCAAACTGCTCCAGGGACCTTCACGAAAAGGAGCACGAGAAATCGAAATTTTCAAATTGCTTGTTGCAAGCTCAGTCCACTTGGTATTGTTCGACAAAATGTTAAAAACGCAAACTAAAAATAAGCCTGCATAAAAATAAGTTCAATTAGGTAGTTTAAGACAATTCGGTAAAAATTATTACGATACTATGATTTTACCGGAGTGTTTAGTAGTTTTTCATAAGCAATAGAATGCATAAATACATTAATATAAGAAATATATACATAAAACAAAACCACGTTGGCTGACCCCTCCACTCATGAGCTAGCCATCGAGTAAGCTCTCCTTCTTCTTTTTTTGTATTGCAGGAGCTCTCGCCGGGATGCTTGACCTTCCTCAACTGATATTGGCCACGCCACGCGCGCAGTTAACTGGGTATTCGTCGTTGCGTTTCCTTCGTAATCCCTTTCGGTTTGTTACCTAGGCCTTGACGCCTATGGAGTTCAATCGTTTATTGCGTTTTTTGCTGAATCATGTCATCAACGTAAATCGTAAGCGAGAAATTTTGTAGTGAGATCTTGCGCTGGTGGAAAGAACCCGCTCCACATACCACAATGCTAGCTGCCAGCACGCTTACGCGTCGTCAGACAAGGCCATTTCCAGCGTAGCACTAATTTTTCGCTCGCTGAGGCAGCCTCAGGTGAATAAGAACTGGATGGGCTAAACTCATATAAAATGCATGAGAGAGCATGCGACCGGTTTCTGCTGTCTTCCAAGGGAACTGTCTGTCATTTCCTCCCCGTCTGCCTCTTGCTGGTCACTTTCTTGTTCCAGAAGCTGACTAGATGCGATCTGTCTGTCAAGTTGACTGATGCAAATTGGACGCCAAATTGGCCAATTTGCAAGTTTCGTCGTGAATTTTATCCGATATTAACACTGTGGAAAGTGTTCGCGATCTAAATTCGTTCCAAGTATTTAAAGATTCGATTGTTGTTTATGATTAAAGTAACTTTAACGTGTGACACTGTGAAATTACTTTACAATTTCAAAGTGAAATGTGTAGTGCCGTCGTGTAAAAATTATAGTCGAAAAGGATCTGTAGGTGTTTCCTTTCACAGATAAGTTAAGTATATGTTAATATTTTGCATGTTTTCCTCATAATGGTGAAGGTTTTTCAAATAGAAAACAAATTTTTAGGATAGCATGAATTTTTGTTTTCATTGAGCAGCAGCCATGTTTGCTTGTGCAACTTGTCTCTCTCTAGGTTGTAAACAAGAGCGTAGCAGTAGGAAAAGTGGTCGCAGGGGTTGTTACGACCACATTGTGTCGTAGTTGTCCACTCCAGTATTTTTTAATTACTCAATGGAGGCAGCAGACCACCGCTGCAATCTTAAACGGACACTTTATTCCATCTACAACACTACAAACTTGGGGCTCGCCTTAATTTTCCGCACAATTAATCGTTCATCGGACGAGTTGAATATTTTGTTAGACGCACTTCTGCTCTTATCTTGAATCCGTTTTTCACGAACGAAGCGTTCAATGATGCTTTGCACGGTGGTGGGAGACAAATTAACTATTTGAGCAATTCCCCACTGGAATTGACCGTTCTTGAAATTACTTATCACCAATTCTTGTTATTTAATTGTCGTGCGACGACGATATTCATATTGTTATATGCGGACATAAAGTTTGGTGGCACTGAATGTGCTATTTAGTGTATATGCTCTGTTGAATAGCACTGGCAATCGATGAGCTGTGCGAATGACAAGAGAAAAAGGAGACGGATTATAACGGATGATGTAATTTGGTTTTTGGTTTTGCAAGGGCGAGATAGAGTGTGTGGAGCTGAAGACAGAGACCATCGATTCTTTCTCGTTGAGCCAACAAAAACACCAGCGCTAAGGAACCTGATGCTAGCGCGAAGCTTAGTAAGAGTTGACAAAAATAACTGCGTACCTGTAAGAGTGCTTAATGTGTCGGATTGCACGATCAGTATCAAGGAAGGTGATACTCTTGGAAGCTGCGAACCCATTTCATCTGTAACATGTTTAGAAATGACTGAGAAACAACAGTGCAAGGAGAAGCCAGTGATCTACAAAGCTTAGCAAATGGTACAGTCTATCCTCAGGAAAAGTGAGCTAACAGCAGAACGACTGGCGAAGGCAGAAATAATGATTAAAAAATACAATACCGTATTTTCCATCGAAGAGGGAGACTATGGCAGGACGAATATGGTAACCCACCGAATCAACACTGAAGACTCAAAACCAACAAAGCAAAGCAAAGGACATGATAAAAGCGATGGAGAAACTGGGCATCATTGAACCATCTAATAGCCCATGGACCTCACCAGTTGTTCTTGTTTTGTGTAGACTACCGACGGCTGAACGATGTAACCAAGAAAGACAGTTATCCTCTTCCACGAATCGATGACATTCTCGATACATTGACAGACGCAAGATGGTTTTCAACTTTAGATCTCAAGAGTGGTTACTGGCAAGTTGAGATCGAAAAAGTATCCAATTGGGTCAGCAGATTCGGAGTACCACAAGAGCTTCATTCCGATCAAGGGCGAAATTTTAAATCCCAGCTCTTTGCCAAAATGTGTCAGATACTTGGCATCAAGAAAACGAGAACGACACCTCTTTAACCGCAATCCGATGGAATGATTGAAAGATTTAATAAGACATTGATCGAGCACTTGGCGAAGGTAGTGGCTGACAATCAACGGGATTGGGATCGAAAGATACCACTATTTTTAATGGCCTATCGAGCAGCAACCCATACAACCACCCAAGAGTCGCCAGCAAAAGTAATATTTGGGCGACAGATCAGGTTGCCAGCGGATGTGAAATTCGGGATACCACCGGAAGAAGGCATAACAGTATCAAACTATATTGCTGAACTGCGACAACGCTTGGAAAAGGTGCATGAAGATGTCCGAAGTCATATCCGGCTGAACACGAGTCAAATGAAAGCACGATACAACCTGAGAGCAAACTCAAGAGGATTCACACAAGGCGACCTGGCATGGTTCTACGATCCCCACCGGAAGAAAGGGTTGTGCCCGAAACTGCAACGGAACTGGGAGGGGCCGGACCAGATCATAGATCGAATCAACGACATTGTGTACCGGATAAAGCACGATCGGAAACCCAGATCTAAAATGAGAGTGGTTCATTTGGAACGATTATCTCGCTATTATGGGGCTAATCCACCAGCGCCAGGCAGCGAAATTGTTTGGGACGAACAAAACTAAGGAGGCGATAGTGTTATATGCGAACATAAAGTTTGGTGGCACTGAATGTGCTATTTAGTGTATATGCTCTGTTGAATAGCACTGGCAATCGATGAGCTGTGCGAATGACAAGAGAAAAAGGAGACGGATTATAACGGATGATGTAATTTGGTTTTTGGTTTTGCAAGGGCGAGATAGAGTGTGTGGAGCTGAAGACAGAGATGACCGGGACAAGCGTGGAAAGCAAGCAAGACAGGATTGCAGTGATTTGGTGGATACAAAAAGTATGTTGAGAGACTTAAAAGAAGGTGTTTAAGCGAGATGGTTTGGTGATGTGGTTTCGATCAGTGTAATAAAAGGCAGTTTGTGTGGGTTTCGATTGATTTCAAAAAGATATATACCACAAAATGTATTCTTGATATGTACGAAACTTTAATAATAATAAGATATACTCATTTTGGATACAACAATATTGTCGCGTGTTATTGGTTCGCGGCCTATAATTTTAACGTTCCGGGAAAGTGAAAACGCAATGTCTTTTAATTTAAGTTGAGTTTATTTAATTCAAGAAAGTGCACAATAATCAGTTTAACACTTTCACTAATTTTAATTTTCACTATTAAAATAAAATCTAACACTTGTCCATAAATTTCTTATCGCAATTGTCTTCTAAATCACTTCACTATTACGAAACACACTTCCTACACACTTTCGCAGTTCTTATCGCGGTCGAATGAAATGATCATCCCCCCATTCATTCAGCTCGCCTTTATATAGGGTCTCTACCTATTCACCCATTTCTCGTTTATTGGCGAATGTTCTACCGAGAGGTAGCTGGTAGATTCGAGAAAATTTAATGAATGGAGTGACGTCACTTGCAGATGTTGATCATGCTTGTTGCGTTCTCGTGGCTTCGAGTGAATTCGTGTTCTTCATTGTTGTGAAAACAATTGCGACAGTAGCTCGCAAAATTATTTGTACATGTAACACTATTTTGGAAATCTACTTGCAGTCAGAAAGTTTCTTACATCGAAGATACTCAGCAGCGAACCACATGAGAAAGGGACAATCAGTAATATTTGCTGGTGGTATGGAGACATTCCTTGATATATGTTAATTATTAGAAGCAAGACGAAATAAGCGTATACAAATAAATCTAGTAGAAAAAAGTCCGTATTGAATTCACCATGGATCATCCTTCATCATTAATATAATCATCTGACTGAGTGTTTATGCTCCCCAAATTTTCAGCGCTCAAACTTGCGCTCGATTATGATCAATAAAACATTATAATCATATCCTTAAGTGTGGCCTTAAACACAAAAAAGTCATACAAAACGTGTTCTACTTTTGCCAAAGCTTGCTTGAAGTAGGGCAGAACAATTTATACTTATATTTCCCAAATATATGAAACAATGTCATCATGAATCACATCTTCTAATTTTAAAATCATCATGAAAACAGAAAAGCCTTCAAGCCTCTATTCATTAATTATTGTTTATTTACAACTCGACTGTCGCTATTTTATAGTCAATTAACTATTTCATCAATGAATGTACATGCGAAGTATATACTCGAAATAAATTTATCATTTCGTCTCTTATCAACTTATAAAAAAATCTATTTCGCAAATATTTATATGGTTCATTCATTCTTTCAAGTTATTCATATGATAAGATATTTAAACCAACATATCAAATCATATCAAAATAATTTTCAGTCGGTTTAAAAATTGTTGAAATAATAAAAAATTTGATGCAATCCAGTATAAAAGCGATTGGCTGCATTTACAACAATCCTAAAATTTTTTGTAGATTTTTCAAACTTCAAGATTTCTTCTTCGTATATTGGAGTTTTCATTTGTTGGAAATGAAATTTAAAACAAAGCATAGTGAAATTATGTCTTATCAAGTTGCGGTGAATAATGGTCATAATTTTTCTAATCTGTAGCATTCTAAGATATGTCGAAATAATCAGGGAATACTTTTAGACGATTCGTTGTGTTTTTCAATGTTCCAAAAAAGCATTTCTTGATATTTGGTTATCGAATCTGGACAGCAATCATCACCCCCCTGGCAGAACCAGACAGATCAATTCCTCCTAGGCACAATTAAATTTCGATAAACACAACTTTCTGATTTATGAACCCCTTAATAGGAAAAGACTAAACTTATAAACTTTCAATTATAGCTTATGATAGTTTCTAAGTAACTAAATACTAATGAAGACTGAGGGGAAGCATCAAGTTCTAATTGATAGTGAACTCCAGATAGTCGGTTCATGGTGGAATGATAGAATTCTATGTCTGGCATTCGCTGCGTACTGATATGTTTTTTAATCGCTCCTGTCAATAGTTTACAAAAATTAAATAATTGTTAAAACGTCAGTCGGAAATTATTTTTGTTGGAAAAAGTTTATCATATCGTCGAAGCAATTGACTCAAGCAATTTATATCGATTATCATAATTTTACTTGGATGTATAAAGAAAAGTGAAGAATCTCAAGACAACTTCGGCACCGCTGATATGGAGGAGCTCGACAGCTTGCCACCATTGGGGGAGCCTTGAGAAACATCTAAAAGTGAGCTGGCGACAATTATCACCAAAAAATGATCAAGAAAACTTCGCAGATGGCAGATTCAAATTATAAATAATCGCAAACATTGAAGAAATGATTAAATAACGATGAACTGAAACTACAGATACAATCTCTCGAAGAGCTTGTAGTATACGCTACAGTTTTCGGCTTCTACTTAAGTAGCCTTTCAGCCGAAAGCGGAGAATATGCGTGTAAACGGAACAAGTGACAGGAACTGTCATGGAGGAGACTGCATGGCTGTCAGGCAACAAGCCATTTACGAGATGTTTCTTGTCGGAAATTGACAAAAGGCGCAAGTCAGGTTGTTTTTAGTTGATCTTAGTTAAACTAGGTGCTAACGTGAAGTTAGCATGACAATTAAAACCATATATACATAAACTTTTGTAAAGCTGTAAAGAGGTGCACCCCCGCATTCAGGGTTAAGAGAGGGCGGTGCCCTAAGGAAAGGCGGCTTAGGGACCTTAAATTCCGTTTGAAGTTGCCCTCTGGAAAGATGGCGCGGGAAAATTTGATTTAGCAAAAGGTACGTAAATCTCCTGTTGTACTTGCACCTTGCCTAAGTATTATTGCTCTTGATTGGTGAGACGTGGAGTGAAATTATTAAGAATTCTCGTCAACTAGAACGTTTACCGGCGACGCAACTTCGGCCAATTCGGCATCATGGGAAGTAATGTGAGCAATTTCCGTGCACCAAACGGGGAAGAGATTACTCTGTTCAGAATAAATGGTTTTGTCCAATGATGTGCTGCGTGAAACTTGCAATAAATTGATTTAGTTAAGCTTAGCAGGTGCGTAGATTTAGTTACACTATGGTCATATCTTGTAGGGAGTAGTTCCTCAAGAGAGAAACTTGTTCCAACTCGCGAAGTTTGGGTAAATTTATTCTTATCGGGAAATGTTTACCTATGAAAACGGTGTTTAGTATAAGTGAATTCCCGACACCACATTCGTTTGTCTTTTTGGGTGTGCACATTTCTACTTGTTGCTGCAGCTAACTTTCTATATATGCTTCATTCCAACCTCATCCTTAGCCCATGGACAATTTCTCTACTTCGAATGAGGTCATCATTCGGATCGCGATACGTGGTCTTGTGAAATAATTTTGATTCCTGTTAGTCTATTTGATTGAAGGACTTCATATCTTTCTTATTTTGACAAACCCTAATATCGGTTGCACAAGACGCTCAGACATTTCAATTGCATTGATTGTGTGTGTAGTGTAAGACAGATTTGAAGAGTAGGAGGAATCTCCCCTGTTTATATTTTTTGAAGTTTGGAAAAAAAAGTGCTGTGAAGACTAAATTAGGGCAATTATCGAGTGCATACTTCTATCCTTGTCGTGTGTTGTTTCTTTATGCAAATTTGCCAACGCGAGATCCCACCAACAAACTTCACAAGGCACTCAGTTAACTTGAAATATAATGCTCAATTCCTTCAATATGCATATTCTTTCTTCGATTTCGGTCAGTAATAAGGCTTCAAAATTAACGCTGAATCTATTGGGTGATGTGAAGTAACATTTTTAGACTTACCAGCTGACAACGGAGATAGCAGACTAAGAGATGGTAAAGAGTCAATTTCAGAACAAGATAAACCACGAAAATCTGAACAGTCGACCAGTACGGAAGAAAATGTATCCGATGAAAATTTACGAATACAAGGAGCTAGTGCAATAGCAGTTGCGGCACCAAAACAGCTGTAAAGTGTACAAAAAACCGAGGTGAAAATTTTACCGGTGGGAGGGAATCACCAAACAATTCTCGTTGAAGAAAAAACAATTAACATGATAGTGATAACTATATTCACAAAGTGGCTGCACGTTTCCCTTAAATGCATAGCAGGATCGTATTAAAAGGTGAGATGTTGCTTCGGTTCCTCAGGGAAATTGTCATTATTTGTAAAGTTTTCATCTTTAAATGATATCAAGCTGGTGTACAAATATAGAGTTACGAGGGCGGTCTGAAAAGCGCTTAGCCTCTCCGCTACTATCGCAAGAGAGATTCACTATCGTGTATTAAATTCTCGTAGACGGCTACCGTCGAAATTTCACCCAAATGGGACTCATAGTTTTGTTTCGACCGCATGTAGAAGCGGGCGTGTCTGCGACTTTTAGAAAAATGGAGAAAGAGTATGATCAATCGGTGATTCGATTCTTGTTTTTGGAAGGGAAATCGCTCCGCAAAATCAATGAGCGCATGGAGCTGTGCACGATGACTCTGCTTCTGCGTAGGCGAACGTAAAAAATTGGTTTAACGATTTTTAATGTGGTCGCACGTCGGTTTTTGATGAGCCACGCCCAGATGGCCCGAAAACGGCTACCGCTGAGGGTAACGTGACAAAAATCTACTCATATTGGCAGACCGCCGATTGAAGGTGCGCGAGATAGCTGAGACAGTCTCAAGAGACTGCGTGGATTATATCCTGCATGAAGTTTTCGGCATGAGAAAGCTGTCGGCGTGATGGGCACCGCGTTTGCTCACTCCGGGCAATAGGCGCAACCATGAGACCACTTCAGAACAGTGTTTCACGCTGCCTAAATGCCATCCGAAGGAGTTTCTGCGTCGTTTCGAGACCGTCAACGAAATATGGCTCCATTGGCAGACACCAGAGACCAAAGAGCAATCGGAAAAGTGCGCTCCGAAAAGGCGAAGACTGTCCTCTGGGCCGGAAAGGTTATGGCCACCGTTTTCTGGGAAAGGTGTGTTTTGCATCGACTACCCGGAGAAGGGCAAAACGGACACAGGGCTCCACTATGCCGAATTATTGGGCCGATTCTATGCCGAATTGCAGCAAAAAGAAGCCATTTGTCAAAAAAAAGTGCTCTTCTACCATGACAGCGCCACGGCTAAATTGATCGAATTGGACTACTGCTACCCCATCCACCGTATTCTCCATTTTTGGACCCGTGCGACTTTTTTTGTTTCCAAACTTGAAAAAGTCACTCGCCGGGTAGAAATTTGAACCGAATGAGGAGCTCATCGCCACCACGGAGGCATACTTTGCAGACCTCGAGAACACGTGTTTTTTAGATGGGTTAAAGAAGTTGGAGGATTGAGAAATAAATCGTCACTTTTCCAAAGTTTTCGTTTTTCTTTTGTAGACTATAGGACCACCCTCGATTTCGTTTTCAGTATGTAGACCTCAAAGTATGAGTAGTCGTGATAGCATATCAATGTTTTAAAATATTTATAAAGCTATCATCAAAATCCTTACACATCGCTAGTGTTTGGGTACCTAGCGAGCGTCTATTTACACAGTTTCACGTGTAATCGTTGTTGTTATTGATACATTTTCAACCGTCTATAACTTAGCTCTTGATGGCTCGATTTTTATAAAACTTTCAGGGAACGTGCGTTATACATTAAAAAATTTAGGTTTGTCAAATATAAAAAAAAATCGTATTTTGAACAAAGTTGACCGAATTTTGACTTCCGAGGCATTTGCTGGCCTGTATTCATATAGACCCCTTCCATGATTTTTTTCAGATGAATCTGTCCAAAAATATCCAATTACGAGGGGGGAACACACATTTTTCGTACATTTCCCCTCACTCTTTGCAAATGCTTCTTGTTTAAGACGAATTTCGAAAAATTCTCACCAAGATCTTTCATTTCATATGCATTACGGCTACCTTTGGTAAAAAAAATGTTTAAGAGTCACTACCCATATATGAGAAGGTCCCCCTTAAACACCTTAAAATATTGTTTTTGCACTGCGACTTTTGAATGGGCACCACGATTGGCCTACCTACAAAATTTCATCACTCTAGCTTATGTATTTAATTCCGCCATAGACGGTCCCAAGCCTAGTTGAGAAAGGAGGAGGGATCCCCCTTGTTTTCCCAACCCACAGCTCCCGTAATTCCTCACCCTGAATCCAATGATCAAAAAGTAGTAAATGATATCGGGGTCACACATTGGGTTTACTGGTGCCCCAATGATGGGACATTAAATGCCAAGAACTGCAAGTACACCCACAGCTCTGCTATAAAGCCCTACTTACATCTCTTATGTGGCGGCTGCTGGTAACTTTTACTATTTGTATATGGCTGACACAAGAGGATGGAGTCTTCCATGCCTGCAGACGAGACATGGAATACATAAGAACTACGGCAACAACCTTGCAACTTAAAAGAAGACTATGGCATTGGATCCTGGAATGTCAGGTCACTGAAGAACTCTGACGCTGTTAAGGACCTTTTTCAATAGACCAATAGTGATATTCAAGATATGAGATCATACACAACATACAAAGATGGGAAGCCTGCTGGAAAGCGAAAATCCGGAGTAGCCTTTATTGTGGATAGGGAGTTCAAATCACACGTTATTGATTTTAAGACAGTCAATGAACGATTGTGTGCGATCCGGATAAACGCGAAATTTTTCAAAATAGGACGATGAAATGAAGGAAACGTTCTAAAATAACCTGGAAAGACTAGTCGACTCAGTCTATAAACGACACAAAAATAACTCTGGGTGATTTTAAGGCTAGTGTTGCCACTGATATATCTCATCGGGGAACAACTGGAGCATAAAGCCCTCACGACAAAAGAAATGACAATGGCCAGCGCCTGATCGACTTTGCACGCAGCAGAAATCTAGTCCTACGCTTGACTTGCTTCCCACATCAAAAATATCCTGGGTATCACTGGATGCGAATGCACACAACCAAATTGACCATGTTCTGATCCAACAACGATGGGCCTCGAGCATACTTGACGTTCGTACATACCGAGGAGCCAACTGTAACTTGGATTATTCCTTAATCAAACTAACTTATTGATGTCGTATGTCAAAGGCGTATTCAGTGAAGACCACTCCGATACAAAAATTCGAAATCGACAGGCTCCAAACGGCGTCTGTGGCCAAAAATTTCACGGAGACCCTCGATAACCACCTGGCTCCCATCTTATTAGACGCATCGTTAAAGACGAGCAACGAGCTCTGTATGGAAGTGAAAGTAGCTTTCAGGACTGTGGCAGAACAGACGATCGGATATCAAGCCCGGCGCAAGAGGAATGATTGGTTCGATGATGAGTGCCAGAATGCGTTAGATAAAAAGAATCAAGCGTACAAAGAATACGTAGGTAGGCGAACAAGGACGAAGAGAGAACACTATGAAAATCCCAGAAGAGTAGCGAGTAAGATAATTAGGATTAAGAAAATAAAATACTATGACGACCAATTGAGAAGTATATACGTAAGCCTAGCGAGCAACAACACAAGACAAGCATACAAAGTACGAGTAGTGAAAAGCCTGAAACCTGGTTATCTGCCCAAGACCACGCTCTGTTGTGATAACATCCGCAATATCACCGCTGGTGAAATCAAGAAATCCTAAAAGACGCGCAAAAAGTGCTCGTACGGTTGCACTTAACTAGCAGTGTGTTTAAGTAGACCCTTCATTTACTCAATGTTTATCGAGAATGTCAACAGTTTATCAGTCAGCAGGAGGATTCAATCTGATTTTGTTGTTTTGAGTTCTGGTGTTTAGTACTTTAAGTAAAATAATATTGGGAATGGGCTCAAAAAGGAATGAAGCTAGCGAAGAGGAGAAAAGCTCATCACCCGTTTGCATAATTAATGCAAATCATTAGGGGAAATCGCTCGCATCACTGAAAGATCCGAATCTACCATACAAGTCATTTTTGATTGATTTTCAGAACGAAAAGCCGTTAAAAACATGCCTCGGAGTGGCCTTTCTCGTGTTCTAAATGATCACAACCAGCGTATTACTCTCCGAAAAGTCAGGGGTAACTCGAAAATTAGTGCGCCACAAATTTCAGCTCAGCTACTAGACACATCAGGCGTCGAAGTATCGGCAAGTACAGTAAGGAATGTCTTGAGATCGGCTGGTTATCATAGTCGCACAGCTAGGCGGAAATATTTTGTTAGTAGGGTCAATCGAAAGAAGCGTCTGGAATTTGCTAAAATGTACGAAAAAGAGCCAATCGAATTCTGGGAACGAGTGATATTTACCGATGATAGCAAGTTCAATCTTCTTAATTCCGAAGGAAAATGTATGGTGTGGAGGAAAACAAGCATAGAGCTGCAAAAGGAAAATCTCTGTGAAACATGGATAAGGCTCTGTTTTAGTCTGGAGGTGCATGAATACTTTTGGGGTAGTGAATTTAGTATTCATTGAGGGTATAATGGACCACAAACATTACATTAATATCCTGAAGGATAGTTTGGGTCCAAGTCCAGAGAATATGTGTATATTGAACAATTTTACTTCATGCAAAGCATACTGCGGAGAATACTCGACTTTGGCTCTAATGTAATACACCCCGAGTACTGTCGACACCCTCACAATCTTCGGATATGAATCCTATAGAGCATCTTTGGGATTTTTCAGACAAGCGGGTTCGAAAAAGCCCTAAAATCAGCGCTACTAGAAGAATGGAATTTGATATCCAATGATGTGACCAGTAACCTAATTAAATCAACGCCAAGAAGACTGCAGCCTATTATTAAAGCAAAAGGATATCCTACCAAATATTAATTGTGAGTTATAAAACTAAATTCTTATTCTTTAATATGATTTGGTGATATTTAATATTCCAGAGGAATGATCGTACGAAGACTTTTTGCACATCGTAGGCGGAACCTTAGCGCTTCAAGGAACTTTTCTCCATTTTTCAATTTTTAACTTTTATTTTTTAAGTAGATTCATATTTGCTAGTCTTAAGATTCTTATATTTTGCAATTAATTTTTGAAATAATCAAAACGTTTTGGTGATATATTGCTTTTTATTGAAAATTTTTCGTCGTACGAACACTTTTTACACTCACTGTATCTATATATACATTGTGACAACCAAGTACCCGGAAATTGTAATTTGAATTCCCCGGGTAAATGATATTTCAAACAAATTTATTTTTTTAAGTTGGTAGGATTCCTTATTTACTACGCCAAATATGAGCGCGATCTGTCAACGAGTTTGTTTACAGCAGCTGCTTGAGTCGGTACACCTCAGTAGTGAGTGTGATTTTTGTGATTTTTTTTCGATTGTGACCGTGTTTAAAGGCAAAAAAGCAATAAATACCATCGATCAACCATCGTATTCACAAAATTTGGCTCGTGTGATGTGGATGAATAATTAAATATTTTGCGTTTTATTTGCAATTCCCGCGTACTTTTTGTCACAATGTATATATTATATATAAGGAAAGAAAATATTAGAACAAGGTATATTTTTAAAACAAGCGAAAACGTTATTTTCGTGGATGAAACAAAAAATTAACTATTTTGGATCAAATGGAAGAGTTTTGTGTGGAGGAAAAAAACAAAGAGCTAGAATTCAAAACTTCCGAAGGAATTGTAAAGCATGGTCGGGAAAGTGTAATGTTGTAGAGCTCAATGGCAGCATCTGAAGTTGAAAATTATATTTTATTGAAGGAAACATAGAAAAACACACATATTTAAAATTTTTAAAAAGTAAATTGAAAAAAGCGCTCAAAAATTGGGGACATAATCATCTTTCAGTTTGTATTAAGACAATGGTCCCAAACGCAATCCCTACATCTGCCGTCTCTGAACCCTATACAGTTGTCGCAACGATCGCAACATTAAAGGTACTTCATTCACGAATTCGAAAAGGATATCCCCAAATACTGCCGAAAATTATTGCATTTAATGATTACAGGCTATCAACAAAATATTGTATTAATGAAATCTATTGCTCTTAAATTTTAGCAACAGGAAACAAAAGGTGTGAACATTTTTTTGATTTGCAATATGTACTGTCTGGAGGCTTCCTTTGAATTTTTTTTTCAGGTTGACGGTTAACGTGGTTAGAAACTATATGCAATCGACAGCACCGGAGTGTTGATTATTTGCTTTAGCTAATTCCTCTGTTTGATTCTTAATTTTTCTAATAAATATTGTTTTGTGTCATAGACATACGTAGATGATGCGGAGACTTTTTACTAGGTGTTTTCATTGGGAATAAGTTGATTTGGTTCTCACTTCATAAAATTTATTTAATCTTGCTCAGGGCATTGTGAAGTCCGTTTTCTCTTTTTTAAACGTTTCTTTTAGTTTCTAAATCATCGGTTCCCTAGGGGTATTGATCAAGTAGGCTTCAATTCTAATGGAATTTTTAAATTAATATTGTGTGTAAAGATTTTAAAGTTTCTCGAAGGAAATCCAAACCGACGTCTCATCGGTTACAGGCGTGAAGTCTGGGAACTTGCCAACGGACTGTACCCATCAGGTCAACATATTCGGATACCCTTAATCTACTTTGAGGTGGCTGCATGCAGGCTAGCTAGTTCGAAGAGGAATTTCGGTCGCAGGTCTTCCGCGAGCAGACTAAGTCCAAAATACAAGAATCAGCCACCAATTCAAGTGCCCGATTTAGAACGCGTTGAACAACTTCCCCGACTCGACTTGATTTTATTTCAATTTACATTTTCTTTCGGTCTAAGAAAATGAGCAACACGAAACATCCTCGACCAAAACTACCTGAATGTTCACCGACGCGGTGCCCGAAATACGTGGGTCATTCAACAAGTACTTAGCCTCACCGCACAATGACGCTGCTATTACTAAAGAGTTTTACCATCGTGCAGTACATTCTTTTAGTTTCAGTCGATTCCCTTCATTAGTTTTGTTGAATGTACTGCACGATGGTAAAGCTCTTTTATAATAGCAGCGTCATTGGGCGGTGAGGCTAAGTACTTGTTGAATGACCCATGTAAACTACTCAAATGCAAAACGGAATCATTCAACTCTAACAAAAAAACGCAGAAACCAAACTACGGCCCCGCGTCGGTGAGCATTCGGGAACGCGTGGTTTTTGGTCGGTAATATTTCGTGTTGCTCATTTTTTCGGACCGAAAGAAAAAGGAAATTGAAGTAAACTAAAGTCGAATCGGGGTGAGTTGTTCAACGCGTTTGAAATCGGGCATTTGAATCGGTGGCTGATTCTTCTATTTTGGACTTAGTCGACTCGCGGAAGACCTGCGACAGAAACTCCTCCACAAAACAACTAGCCTGCTAGTAGCAACCTCGGAGTAGACTAAGGGTGTCCGGACATGTTGACCTGAAGGGTACAGTTAACGCCTGCTTACTCAGGCCCGAAAGGAAAACAATTAACGTACATGAATTCACAGCGGGAAATGTCAAAAGCTGTTCAATTGGTCCAAAAGAACAGGTCAACAGGTCTAAAATCCTGGTGCGCATTGTGACGTCATGCATCCGCTTTCGGGCCTGTGTGAGGGGGCATTGGTACAGTCCATTGGCACATTCGCAAACTTAACGTCCATAACCGATGAGAGATCGGTTTAGATTTCCTTCGGGAAATCTGGAAGCGAGACGGCCGAAGACTTTAAAATCATTACATGTGGCCTAAAATATTAGCACGCACTGCGACCATGTAATAATATCGATTCCTGATGGATTTAGGAATGATTTTCCGAAGTGTGTCATTTTGAATACCTTTTTTAGTCAATTATTTGCTTTATTTGATATCCGCAGGCCAATTCTCTTTATTCTCGAAAAGATGTCTTTTTAGGTCTTGGTAAAATTTTTTTTTTCAAATACCTACTAGTTTCGCGACCTGTCTGTTCGTCTGTCTGAGCGTCACAGCAAGTTTCCCCAGAAACTATAAAAGCTATAGTGCTCAAACTTTGTGGAAAGGTCAGAAATGATGGTCTCTCAAAAGTTTAGGTCTTACCAAAAATTTAAAAATTGTTTAAGGGGGTCCCCCCTAAAAACGAATTAGCCCTTAAAAATTTTCTTTAAATCCAAAGTGGTCGGAATGGGTATCAAATGAAAGGTCTTGATTGGAACTCTGAGAATCTGAAAGAAAAAGGTCATTTTATGCACCAGGGGGTCCAGGGGGTGGCAAAATGTACCAAAATTTTTGTCCCAATATGTTCAATCGTTATTAAAGCTCTATCAAAGTGACGGCTGCAACATGCTCATGAAAGAAACTCTGTATCATCTGCATAAATTAGGCAATTTCTTATCCAAATATTGGATGAACCATTCAAATTATCGATTCACACTACTAGAAAATTTGTTTCAAGCCCTAGGATGGTTACAAAGACCTTCTGGTAGGAGCACTCTCCTGATTGTTTTTCGAACCATTGTAATTTTGATTGAGTAATTTTAGGAGAAAATGCACTTTATTTTTATTGCATTGGAAAATCCATATTAGTATTATTTGGGACCCTCTTAAAGTTCACAGTCTTTCGAATCAGTTATAATTGACCTTTTCCGGTCATTAACCAAGATTCTCGAAAAAAGCAAATCCGCATTTGAAATATCCTCCTATCTTCATCGCCGCCAAATGCAACCAATAAAATCTATTGAGCTTCGACCAGTGATTCAAAGATTAAGATACTCTCACCAAAGTTCACGTTTTTTTTTTTGCATAATCAAACTCAGTCTAGTCAGATCGTCTTCAAACTCCTTTTCGCTTTAAATAGTTAAAAAATGAATCACATGATATCAACCCATATCACTTTTCCATCATTATGCAAATTGTCTATCGTCTACAGTCTTTAAATTTTCATTTCTTCAGCACACAAAAAGCGTGTGCATCCGAATATTAAAATTTATGCAAATTAATCCAATTTATTCCGTCAAAGAGATTTCTTAACATTCCTCCTCATCAAAGAAAAATCGCCAAAGCAAAGAAAAAAATCCAAATAAAACTGGAATTGGCTGGTGTGGTGTAATCAAGAGTAAAAACCAAGAGATCATTCCTCTGTGCTGAAGAAAAATGTAGAACCACAGATAAGCTCACAAAAAGAGTTTCAGATACCGCCAAATATTTAGGAGGCTGCGGAGAAGTATCTGTGATTGTCAACAAAGTTTCTATATATGCCAATTGTTGCTAATAAATTGTATTAGACCGTACTACACAGGTTGCCCGTCGCCATTCAGGCCTCCGGCAAAAGCATCTCACTCCAGTGAATGCCTATCTGACGACATATTTGCGTGCTACACCTGCGTATCTATAGATCTCAGTTATCAATTCACATATGCACGTCAGTATGTTTCGTTTCTACCTGAAGATACCAACGGCTTGTCACCATACATTATGCTCAGTGTAGCACTCATAAAGTGTTTGGAATGCATAACGGACGAATCAGGTTAACGATGTTGCGAAGATTGCGGTCAGCCCGGAGAAATTTCTTTCGCAAAATTCTCCAAACGAATATTTTAACGGCCGAATGTGATGGAATTGTAGCAAATGGCCGGTCCGGCGAGCGAGGAAAAAATTGATTTTCTCCGATTCTGCGTTAATTGAACTCGTTAATGAGAATCATCGCAACGAGTAAGTCAAATCGTAACGGTATGTAAGCGCTTTGAAGATTGCGATCTGTCCAATAATGTCTTGTTTACAGTTTCCGCGGAATGCACGTAATTTTCTTCGTCGTGTCTTGGTCTGGTTTTTCCCCGACTTTGCTGCTGCACATCCACGTCCGTCCCCTGGCCCGTGTAGTTGTGAATTCCAATTTGATTCTACGTGAACTTGCAGCCTAAGTCGCTGTCATACAAATAAGATAGGACCTAGCTGCGAACCTTGCTGAACGTCTCATTAATACTCAGGTAATGTGTCTGCCAAATAAAGGAGCAAATCACGATCTCAGCGCAGCCAAACTAATTACTGGTGAACGTTTAAGTCGATTTTAATGGCACGCCGCCTACTCCGAAACTAGAAACATGGACCTGGCCCATCAGTCGACAGACAGGTTGAATAGAAAGCCCGCGCCGAAGAGGACCCATCACAGGTGAATCCACAGAACCCAAATAAGCAGCACTCGCACACATGCGCAGCCTAACCGCCGCGTTCGAGTATTGTCTCTAGAATTTCGTGCGCGCGGTTTCCGCAAAGGCCAAACACATGTTACACGTGTCACTTTACCTGGGGCTGCTAGGCAACAGGTATTGGTCGCAAAGGTTAAGGTAAAGTCTGGCCGAAGTGCACAATGCACCTTGCGCAGGCCTAGGGTCAGTGGTCGCGGCTTATGGGCCCAACTCGCCCAATTTCGCCGATTTGGCTGGCGCTCGCAGTCATTTTGTTGTTTATTGTATATCGCGCGGCCGCGATTGAGCTGGAATGGAAATCCCTGATAAACGAAATTCTTTTGGGTGTGTGTAGTGGAAAACGAGGCCTAAAGAGAGAGTTGCTCCGATGAGACTGTGCTTCTGCTACTGTTGGGGCTTAATTGCAAGGCAGCAGAATCATTTCGAAAAACAATTCCAGCAAAAAGAGCAACAAACCCGATGTCCGGTTCCGTTCTGTTTTGTTGATGCATTCAAGCGCGTAGGCAAAAGCTTGAGAAATCGCTTTTTCCACCAATTACCATTTTCCCTAGCCGACGTGCAGCGAGAAAAGCCACTAGAAATGACGGAATTACGGGAAATACAAAAATATCTTACACTTGACGTTCTGCTCTGCAAACTTCACACTCGAGGTTGGTTTCGCGTTTTTCGCCACACTCCAAGTCTCCAACAGGTTCAGGAAAATCACTTGCAACTCGCACAATATTTTCAAGCAATTTGTTTGCATTCACTACTAGCACCTGGCGCAATATTTCCAACTTACTTCGTGTTTTCTACTCCTCGCACTTAACTAAAACAACAAGTCAACTAGCACTGGATGTTTTTCCTGGGAAATTTTTTTAAGAATTTGACAAACGTGTGCAATGATCGCGGACCGGCCTCAATCACAGGTGGAAGAAAACTCAACTTTGTTCCAGGCTCCTGCGGAAAACCACGACAGCGAAAGGCGCTCAACCGAATTGATTCGCAAAACTAAGCTCCACTTGGACCACGACTAAACTTTTTGAAGAATTAATTTTAGCAACAAAACGTTATTTTCGACGGTATGTCGCGGGCAGATAGTAAAACGACGACTGACGGTAAATATCCGTTCAAGTGATTTTCTCAGTCGACCATTTCATTCCCACATTCCAAATCGCGCTCAACACCACTACGCCGTTGGCAACGTGATCCGGCCAGGTGAGATAATCAGCTCCGGTAAAGGTAACTGCGACGCATACATGTCCAGCGCAAACAAGTTTACTTGATATCGCGACGGAAAACTTGCGCCCATATTTGAATGTGGTGTGGCCACTACAAGCCGAGCGCAACCACCACATCAAAATTTACACCTGGTTTGTTGTACAACAACGACCACCAGGTAGCGATCGGCTCTCCCTATCGCTCGTGACCATTCATGCCACCATCTCCGCTACCCTCATTCAGTTATGCCGATTGCAATATAGGTAGTCAATTTTATTTTATTGTCATTTTGTTGTTGTGTTATCGGAGTCGCTAAGAATTCGTTCGAATTGGGAGTTCACCGTGTTCGTGACTTGTAGAATGGTGCTGAGAGAGAATGGTTGCAATGGAGAGAGTACTGGAAAGAATGGTTTGCAAATTGGCTATGAAAGTAATAAATAATTCCGTAATTTGCCTAAAACGAATTGGAATTTAACTCATTAAACGCTTCCCTGCCTTCTTGAATCCGCCATTCACATGCATCCATTTTGTTTAGCGCGGAGAATTAAGCTCAAGTTCAAAGTGGTGTCAAGTTTTATTCACCTCAAAAAATCCACCTCGATACGGGCAACTACAGTCGCTTACAAGATGTGAGTAGTTTCATTTTTGATCGAACGTGGAAGTTGGTGATCATATAGTAGAGTTGTTAGGGTTTTGTAAAATAATTTTACAAAACCCTACTAGTTTCGCGACCTGTCTGTCCGTCCGTCCGTGTGTCACAGCACTTTTTCTCGCAAACTACTTAAGCTAGAAACATCAAATTTAGTATGCAGGTGTAAAGTGATGCTCTCTTCAAAGTTCAACTACAAAAAATTTTATAAAGTATTCAAGGGGGGTTATCAAAGGTAGCCGATATGGGTGTCAAATGAAAGGTCTTATGAGAACTTTTCAAAACAGGTCTTAATTTGATCCTTTTTACTTCGAGGGACGCGCAGGGAGGGGTAATACACCAAATGTATGATCTTCGAATTTCACATTTTCCCCAATAAAATCGCATCGGTACCCTTAAACTGAACAAAATTCGATATTTACGTAGTACTACTAAGGGTTCTTAAACTTTGTAAGTTTGATGAAAATCGAATGATATACACGGAAGTTATAGCCGTTTGAAATTTCTCCAATTACGACAACAATAACACATGACTTTGGTATTTTATGGACTTGCCATCCAATCAGTCACTGCAGTTTTGACTTGATCTTCTTGAAATTTTCCAACAAGGTCAATAGCATTAATATTTTTGAGAATTCATGATTTGAATGATTTTTTTTGGTTTGCAACAAAATGGTAACCGTTGAAAGTAGAAAAACAATGGATTTTCCTTTGAACGTGCACATCTCTTTGACATATTTCTTGATGTTAATCATTGCTGGTGACGGTATTTCTGAGAAGTTGGAACAAAACCCTTCTGACATGAGCGTAGGTCTGTTTACCCAACTTGTTTTTTACTACATTTGCTCAAAACAGTCTTCAGAATTTCGAACAAAATTTTCATCTAAGAGAAAAATTAACTGTTAAAATGTTCGACTGATTATTAAAAGTCATAAAATAAGGATTGAGAACAGAATATATTGACAACAGCGTCAGAAAATCAATTTTTTTTTTATAAGTTTTGTACTAAAATGTAAAACCATATTGAAAACGCGGTTGTACAGGGTTTTCCAATAAGTGGTGTTATTTTGATATTAAAAGAAAAATGCCATTTTTTAATATAAATGATCGGAGGTTTATTTCATTATAAAGAACTAGGTATGCCGTTAATAGTGAAAAATAACATCAGGCAAATGACCACCACGACCACGCTTACAGGACCATATCCTTTTCATGAAATTTTCCATAACCAAATCCCAAAGTGGTTTCCCTATGTCCTCGATAGCCTCACGAATTCCATCTTCGAGGTCTTGAATCGACGCTGGGCTATTGGCGTAGACCTCTTCTGTTGCGTGGCCCCAAAGGAAGAAGTCACAAGGTGTTAAATCAGCAGATCTCGGTGGCCAATTGTGATCACCTCGTCGAGAGATAACACGGTCCGGAAACTTTTCCTGTAAAAGATCAATGGTTTCGTTACCTGTGTGGCACGTAGTGCCATCTTGTTGGAAGTAAACGTTGTCCAGATCAATACCATCCAATTCCGGCCATAAAAAAAATCATTAATCATCTCTCGATAGAGCAATCCATTCACCGTAACTGTTGCTCCAGCCTCATTTTCGAAAAAGTAAGGTCCAATGGCTTCGTCGGACCATAACCCGCACCTAACAGTCACACGTTGACGATACAGAGGCTTTTAAATAATAATTCTTGGGTTTCCCGAGCCCCAGATGCGACAATTTTGCTTGTTGACGAAGCCACCGAGGTGGAAATGGGCCTCAGGACTCAAGATGATTTTTCGATGGAATTCCGGATCATTTTCATGCATTTCAAGGACCCAATCAGCAAAGACACGACCTTGTTGATGATCGACCGGCTTGAGTTCTTATAAAAACTGAACTTTATAAGCCTTAAGACCCAAACCTTTATGCAAAATACGGTGTAATGACGTTTGTGGAATGCCTAATTCCAAAGAACGATGAGGAATGGACAAACCTGGGTTTTCTTCAACACTTTCGGCTACAGCAGCAATATTCTCAGCTGTTCTTGAGTGACGTGCACGGGTTTTATTTTTCACATCACTAAGTTGTCCCAACAGCCCGAATTTTTGTACCAATTTCTGTATTGTGGTCCGATACGGTGCTTCACGACGACCCAAAAATGTTCGAGTTTTACGAACCGTCTTTGCCAAATTTTTACCATTTTTATAGTGAATTTTAAGAACTTCATTGCATTGTTGAAGCATGTACTGTTCCATTTTCATCAATGGCGTAGTTTCTACTTGTCAAATATCAAAAAATGACAGCTTCAAAAGTGCCATCTATCGAAATAGCGGGCTATTCAAAATAATACCTCCTATTGGAAAATCCTTTTGTACTGTTTTATCGAATAGTTACCACTCAAACGATTTGGCTAAAGTTTAATGTTCTGGAGCACTTTTTGATGAAAATCCGATGAGGGAAGGAAAAATAGATGTAAGCGCTTTTTCAATTAAATTTAATGTATTTTAGTTTTGACAATGTATGATGTGGCATCGTAAAAACTGTCGGTTGAAAGATGTCGGCCAATTCAAAAGAACGTTTGAGTTTTCCGGAAAAAAAATATTAAAGAAATAATACTAAAAAACATATGTCAGCAAATTATTTTGATTCTTTGCTGATTAACCTGTAGTAATCGAGTAGTCTGCAAACTGCTCAAGGAACCTTCACGAAAAGGACAATGGGAGAAGAGGAGAAGGGGAAAGAGGCTGAATTAGTTTACTGAGTTTAATTATCCCATTGAGTTTCTCTGTTGTCTCGTTTCAAGCAAGAAAATGAAAATACACTTCCACTGCTTCTACTATTTGTGTTAAAAATTGATCCTCAGTGTTATTAGTTTATCTAAATGCTATGCATTAAAACTTTACTCATTTATCGAAAACTTCACTTCCAAATATAAATTCATTTTGATATGAATCTTTAATGGGTAAATTTCTATAATATCAGCATTATTGTTGTGATTGTAGGCTTAAAAAAAACTATCGATTAAAATTTCTGTCTACTAATGTATCTGATTTCAGAAAGATTTTTCTTATGAAATTAGCTCTGTATTTATCGTCATACATCAATAATTCAAATCGATAAAGAACTTCAATCAATCGATATAGTTTGGTTAAGCTGGAATGTATCGGAAACACCACACATTTGCAGAACTCTCTTAAATGAAATCGTCAAATCAAAACTGTAGTAATCGAGCAGCCCGCCTAGATAAACTGCTCGAGAGCCCTCACCAAAAAAAAATTCCATTTCATAATAATCACGCCATAGGTGCTGAACAATATTATACACAACTTATTAACATTATTATTACTAACCCGAAATAAACCCCGCCACTATCACCGCTACCATTCTCAATAAAAAGCTTTTCCGAAGAAAATAATAAAAAATAGCAAATAAAAATTGATGATTGCAATTCCATTGCGGCACAATCTAGCGAAGCAATTTCTAAATTGTTGCAAGCAGAATCTGTCGTTACCGCCATGACGAGGAATAACGATTGAAACGACTGGTTGACGACGGCAACGGGTTGTTTCCACTACATTGTTTGGGGGGTGTGTCGAGCGGAGTTATTCGGGGAGTACACGTCGGTGGTTGGATGAAGCTAGTTTCTCTATGATTTCTGCAAACAATAAAATCAGCAAGAAGTCTCTTCCCTTGAAGTATCAACAAAATCTTCCGCGATGTAATACTTTTTGCATAGAACTTACACGTTTCAATTGTTAGAGAAGACTTCATACGCAACATTTTGAGGTACTTCATTTATTCAAACCCCAAAAATCCATTTCTATGATGGATGAGATTGGTCATGCCATTCCTTCTTCTTCTTCGTAGCGCTACAGTCCCTTTCGGGCCATCGCTTCCTGCAAATAGCACCTCCAACGATCTTGGTCCATCGACCGCGTCCTCCGATTTCGAAAGCCGAGCAGCGGTGAACTGTCTTCGTCAACCGAGTCAGACCAGTGATTTTTGTATTTGAAGGTGTTAACTATTCTTTATGAAGAAATGTTCGATCAAACTAACTGGGGCTTAAAGCAATTCGATTTATTGATAGGATTATATGTAATGAAGAGATAAAAAAGAAAAATTTTGGTCTTTTCATTTATATACATTTAACCAGGTATGGGACCTACCACGTTGGCAAGACCCTCCACTCATGAGCTAGCCATCGGGTGAGCTCACCCCTTTTTCTTCGTCATTACATGTGCTCTTGCAGGGTAGAGTGGCCTTCCGCTTGGGTTTCCCATTTATGTTAAAGCCTTATGTGATTACATTGTATAAAACTTTAACATAAATCCGAAACATTTTTATTTTTCTTTTTAAGGGAAAGTTCACACGAATTATTTTTGCATGAATTTTTCATTTAAGTGGAAAATATACGCCACTTATATTATAATGAATATCTTTGATAATTTGGTCAACAGGTAACATCAGTAATCGTAAAACAAAGTGGTGATCGATCTAATTGGAATATTGAATAATTTTTGCGTTATATAAGGTTATCCATTTTACGCTTGGGAAAGTAAAGCTAAAGAAAACACATAACATATTCAGATGGAAACAAGATTTTTTATTCAATATAATATATATACGTGAAACACAACATCATTCAAATGTTTTCTGCGGGACCTCTTACAGGCCTCAATCCTTTTGAGGTAATTTTCAATGACTTTTCGGCACATTTCCGGCAATATCTCGGCCATAACTTCACGAATATTGGTTTCCAATTGCTCAAGATTTTGAGGATTGTTCGCGTAAACACAATCTTTCGCATAGCCCCATAAAAAGAAATCCAAAGGTGTTAGGTCGCAGGAACTTGCGGGCCAATTGACATCACTCAATCTCGAAATTACGCGTCCTGGAAGTTTCTCGTGCAAAAGCGCTCGATTAGCCTGTGTTGTGTGGCTTGTGGCTCCATTCTGTTGAAACCACATGTTTTCCAGATCATAATCTTCAATTTC
The DNA here is from genome assembly GCA_963969285.1 of Odontomyia ornata. Classification (NCBI taxonomy): domain Eukaryota; kingdom Metazoa; phylum Arthropoda; class Insecta; order Diptera; family Stratiomyidae; genus Odontomyia; species Odontomyia ornata. The sequence continues at coordinate 14,969,198 of OZ017742.1, read as the reverse complement.
TCTCCAAAAATAATCGGTTAACATCCTTCCATAGCGGTCAGAATTTACTGTAATGGCTCTTACTTGATCGTTTTCAAAAAAATACGGGCCAATAACACCATTAGACCATAATGCACACCAAACGGTCACTTTTTCCGGATGCAAAGGCCTTTCTGTGATCACCTGAGGAGTTTGAGAGCCCCATATGCGGCAATTCTGTTTATTTACGCAACAACTGAGCGAAAAATGAGCCTCATCACTAAAGAAAATTTTGTTCGAAGAATCGTTATCAATGGCTTGTTGTTCAATTACCCAATTCGCATACATTCTGCGTTGTGTATGGCCTTGAGGCTCAAGTTCTTGAGTAAGTTGGATTTTGTATGGATGGAGATGCAAATCCAAATGCAAAATCCGCCATAATTAGCCGTAAGACAAGCCCAAATGTTGAGCACGTCGAGGAATCGACAAATTCCACACTTTGAGAAACGACAGCGATATTTTCAGCAGAACAAATCTTGCGATGATGCACAGGCCTTGCAATATCAATAACCGATCCAGCCTCTTCAAATTTTCTCAGTGTGTTCGAAATTGTTTGCTGTGTAGGTCGATTGTGCCGACCGTAATCGGCTCGTAAAGCCCTAAATGTTGATACAGCAGATCCATATTTCTAAATGGCAAACCTTCAACTAAAAAAAAACACGCTTTGGATGACATTTAATTTTGACAGATGTCAAATGGCAGGGTTATACTTTCCTTACACGAAATGGATAACCCTGTATTTCTCAAATATCAACATTTAAGATACAACTACATTCTATTAATACTTGATTGAATTTATTAATGAATAGCTGAAGATGAGCACTTAAAACCTATTGGGGAATGTCGTCAAGTTTAGGCACTTTTTAACTTTACCCTCTATCTTTTGTTTACATTGGAATATTCTCTATGTTGACGTCTTATTTAAAAGTTGGCACAGTCATATGAAACTTCTAATTTGGGCGAATTGTTGCGCATTATGAAAAAAAAAGTTATTGATAAAATGCAAAAAAAAAATGGTCGAGCTTGGGCCATTGCAGTCTAGGTTGGGCCATTAGTGAATATCGACGAAATGAGTACTAAAATAATTTTTAATGAACAAATATGGAACTATTGATTGTTTTTCATTCAATTTGACATAATTCCATGAGACCTCTTCATTAGAACATTAATCAGAATCGCAATTTTGGCATATAAAATAACTTTTTGAGAGTTAAAAGCCCTTCAAGGTCACGTCTCTCTTACATTCAATGGAACTGCTACGATTGAGTTTCAAGCGTATCGTTTTCAAAGAAATAATACAGAAGGTTTTATCTAATCGTCATACAAAGAGGGTTGTTTTGCATTTTTTTGGTGGGCGACCTCGTTTAGCAGGTTTTTTCGTGTCTTACTTTCTCGCTTTCGATATTCAACGTTGGGCCGTCAAGCTTTTGTTGTTTTTCACGCAACTCTCCACGGTTCTTTGGGGAAGTTAAAACGGTGCTTTTTATTGGGTGGCGTCTCCGATTATATAAAACCGCGGGCGCGGGCGCTTGCACAAGTCAGGATAATGAAAAAATCGTGAAAAGCGTGGTCTCATGAGACGACGGCGTCGAAAGAAGAGAAGAACTTGCTACTTCCTCATGCATGTCAGTAGAACTTGCTGCTTTCCCTTTCGTGCCAACTCTGGGTGTATCCACAACTGTAATACAGTGCTGCGAATCCCCTTCGGTAACTTCGGCTTCGAGAACAGCTTGCTTATTTTCTTCATTCCGCAAAAATATCAGGATTGTATGGGTAAATCCCTGCGGCATGAAATCCAGCTTTCACGTTTCGAGGTGTTAGCGCCAAGTTCAATGTGGATCGGACAAAAACTAGAATGTATCTAATTTTCAGAATTCACCGCATACATTCCAATAAAGAAAATTATATATATATATATATATATATATATATATATATATATATATATATATATATATATATATATATATATAACATTTTCAGAATTTAACCAGCTGGAGCCATTGTGTTCAGGAATCTTCGTTCTTGAGCCGAAATTCACTCCACTCTTCTCATACCTCGCATCGAAATAACTTTTCCAATCTTGGTCAGCACTGCAAAAAGTCCAGTTTCATCCATATTTCAAATATCAGATAAAACTGCATCTAGATTGCAAAAAAAAATACCTACAATTTATCTTTAGAAAACAATTTCACACGATGCAAGGTCATCTTCCCTGGAGTGCGCAACGAAAGTTCCTGGTGACGCAACATTAATCCGTAGTACCAATCACATCTACTCATTTTGTCTACTTCGACGGGTATTGAACTTGTATTTTTTTTACCAAATTGGTATACCAGCTCTCTCAATTCCGTGATATTGAGACCACAGTAATGGTCGCTGCATTTTTTGGCATAGCTTGTTCGCTAGAAAAGACCTAAGAACAATACCAAATAAGTAATGTATTCTCCATACCATTTTTATGGCATTACATTTACTTGTTTCACGGCACATGCAGCGTATGAACTAACTTGTTGATGGTAGAAAGGTCGCTAAATTTGTTCGACGCTTTTTCTTTGTATCGCGTGCCACATTGTACCATCCAACAGCAGCTCTTACGGCTTCGTTTCCCAACATTACGGACTTGATAGCCCGAGAAATATCCTCCACATTAAAATTGCCCCTTCAGACGTTCGCTTATTGCGAGAAATTTTTATTGTTGTTGTTATATTATTGATTATCTTTATTGATATTATTACCTTTTTTATTCTTTTACTGTTATTTTGCTGTTATGGAACTATATTCTTCTTCTTCTTCGTACCAATACAGCGTTTTCCGGGCCTTCGCTGTCTTGGTCAAATGACCGCGTCCTCCAATTCCAAAATCCGAGCAGCGCTGAACTGTCTTCATCACCCGAGTTAGACCAGCATTTCCTCGCTCATCTCACTGGTCTCCGCCCTTCAGTTCTCTCAACAATCACCTTTTTCGGTATCCGTTGTCGTCCATACACTTCACGTGGCCAGCCCATTGCAGCTTCCGCAGTCTTACAATCGTTGAGATCTCCGGCTTGTCAACAATTTCATACAGCTCATTGAAACAACAATAAACAGATTGCATTAAAAATTATATTTGCGGATGCGTCGGGGAGGGTCCATGGTTCACACTCGTAGCATAACACAGGTCTTATCACAGATTTGTATACTTGGAGCTTTGTTTTCCTGTGTATGCAGCTGGTTTTCAAGATCGTCAAAACTGAATAAAATATTTTATTCGCAAGCTGTATTCCTCAGCGTATTTTGTCTCTTTCATTACTGGTTCTCGTTATTTTTGCGCCTAGATACACAAATTTGCTCCCATTTTCGATACTTAATGAGGCAAGTGTGGTATTTTGTGTATTTGAGGTATTTTTCCTCGACTGCGTCATGAGCTTTGTTTTATTTTAATTGATTTGAAGCCCTACTAGTTTTGCTTTGCTGTCGAATTTAACGAAGAGTTCTTTGGCAGTTGTTAATGACTGTGACATAATGTTGATATTGTCCGCATAGCCTATCACTTGGCTCGACTTGTATAATAATGTACCTCGTGTATCGGCCGATAGCTTCCTTTTGACGTACTCCAGAGCCAAATTGAATAGCAATGGGGTCAGCCCATCCCACTGTTTCATTCCGATATTCATGTCAAAGGCATCGGTGAGTTAGTTATTGATGTGGGCTTGAGAGGTCGTCGACGTCATTGTCACTTTGGTAAGACGGACTAATTTTGCTGGGATGCCAAAGTAAAGCATTATTTGGTACAGTACGTTACGACGAATACTGTCGTATACTTGCTTAAAGTCAATGAAAATTTGGTGTACAGCGATCGATTCTTTAGACCCAATTTTCCACCACTCTGGCACCCATTTCGACTGGAACGTTGGCAATTTCAAGTTTTTTTTATTATGGTAGGGAGGCAAATACCCATTTACGCACAGAGTATGGGACTCCCATGCTCGTAAGAAGGCAACTGGACTACCCACTAAACACCCCCCGTGTAACCTGAGAACCTAGTCTGGGACCATTTGACACATTACTTCGGGCAATTTCACGTTGGATATTGTCTTTGAGCTCGTCTAAAGTTGCTGGCTTGTTAGCATAGACCAGTGACTTGATAAATTCCCATAAAAAGAAATCCAATGGCGTTAGATCGCATGAACGAGGTGGCCATAGAACCGGACCGTTTCTCGAGATAACACGTTCATCAAATTTACCTTTCAATAAATCGATTGTGAGGCGTGCTGTGTAGCTAGTGGCACCATCTTGTTGAAACCACATATCAAGTTCATCCAATCCTGGCCACAAATAATCTTCCAACATAACGCAATAGCGCTCTCCATTGTCGGTAACATGACGGTCGTTTTCAACCACGAAAAAATACGGGCCAATCACACCTCCGGCATGAAAACCGCAACAAACAGTAATTTTTTGCGGATGCAACGATGTCTCAAGAAGCACATGTGGATTTGTTGCTGGCCACACAGCTAGAAATGAGCTTCATCGCTGAAGATAGTTTTTCGATGAAATTCTGCATTTTCTTCAAGCTTTGTCGGAGCCCAATTGGAGAAGTTTCGGCATTTCATATGATCAAGTTGGCTTTAGTTTTTTTTTGTCAATAAAATCTTGTAACCATGCCGGCAAAGATTTTTCCGCAAAATATGCCGTAGTATCGTTTCAGCGATGCCCAATTCTTAAGAATGACAAGGAGTCGACTGATTTGGCTCATTTTGAATCGATGCACTTACGGCTGCAATATTCCCTTCGCTACGTGCGGTATGACATCTTATTGGCACTGGAACGTCCAACAGTGAAAATTTGAATTCGTACTTATCCACTATAGCACGCGCAGCCTGTCCAGTGGGACGATTATTGGGGCGGGAAATTGGAGTAAGCGCTCTTCAAGTTGCAACCACCTACTCAGAATTTCTGTAAATTTTTTTAATGATTTCCAAACATTGCCGGCTTATGAAATTTACCATGATGAAAATATTGACTTTAACTAACGTTTTGACATTAACAGTTCATTAAAAAAGTTTAAAAATGCGTTCATATAAAGATACGAAATTTTTATGTTTCTAATGGACAACGCTATATGTATAATACAAAAGTTATCAAAAAAACTTTAACTAATCCTAAAACTGCAATCCTAGAATATTCCTTATCTACATGGTAAACTTTTCTCTAGTTATTTAAAATAACTAGCACAAATAATGAGCGGCCACAAAACTAAAAACGAAAAATCACGAATAATTTAGTAATTACCATTTAGCCACCAGTACCTTGATTGCTCCGTCTCAGATCCACCAGCCACAACATACCTCGCAAATGAGTTTCTCCATCGTAACTCTTGATCCCGCGAGCTCAAATTCGGAGGATATTCTATATTCTTATTTATGGCTCGCCTATATATAATATAATGTATATTTGGGGCACAACCAGAATCAAAAATATACCAATTCATGTCCAAATACACCAATTCCTCTGGAGGAATGAAGTCAATGGTGACGCAAGTCTGAATATATCAGTCAGTTGGATGAAACGGCTGCAAAATTCAGTGGTTTTCGCTCACAGCTACAGTCTTGGAGATATTATTGTATTTTTAACAAGCTTCAACATTAATGTATAGACTCACATTACTTTGGCAGTTTGATAAATATTTCGATTCGATATATAGTGTTTTCAATCCGTCTTAGGCTTTCTGTATAGACCAGTACATGCACGAAGACATTTACTTTTGAAAACTTGTAACATATCCATTGTATCAGCATTCTGATTATACCAAATTGGACACTATATTTCAAAAATGGTCTAACCAAAGCCTTGTAACAGATAACTTTAACGTTTTGATCAATGCATCTGGAATGAAAGAGTTGTCGAAGAGACATGAACACTTTACACGCTTTACTGATCATGATTTTAACATATCACTATAGTGCATATACTGATCTGGATAAAGACCGAGGCATTGAACACAGGATTTATAACGAACACGTTCTGAACTACTTTCACCAGCCATAATGCAGAAATCGTTTCAATTACATTTCAGGTGTTGGCTGGCCAAACACAGCATTGTTCCAAAATGAATTGTTTCGCATGTTTGCGCATTCGCCTTCTTTGAACGACTGAAGCCTTTTGGTCTACCATATAAGTTATCAGGTCTTCAGCAAACGCCACTAATGATCGCGATAGCGAGACGTTAAAACCAAAATCGTTCAGTAAGTTGCAAATGAATATGGAGAAGAGCAGAGGCGCAGTAACTGTTCCTTACTGCAGACCATTCAAGTCTTTATAATCGCCTGTCGTTGCCAGATTTCCATCAGTTACAAGCAATGATTTTCTATACAACATATTAGACATCATGGCGATAATATGACTGGGGAGCTTCTTCTGAAGGAGCTTAAAAATTAGTCCGTCTAACCAAACCGTATCGAAGGGTTTCTGCATATCACTGAGACATGCTCTAACATGTTCCCTATTGTTCAGTTTCCAACTGAAATCTGAGGTTACTTTCGCTATCGCATGTGTGGTCGAATGCGTAGCACGAAAACCGAACTCGCTACTCGGCATCAACTTATCTTTCTTAATGTGGGCGTTTAATGTTTTCTTTAGTATCATTTCAAACACCTTGCTGATGTTAGGTAGCAAGATGATTGGGTGATAACTAATCAAGAAGATTCAAGCTCGCTATCAGGTCAGAGGTCATTGTTTTATTGAAATGAAGAATGAGTTCACCGTACAGGCTTGATTTGAAGTCGGAAACGCTTGTTTCAACGACTGCTGAATGTATTTGGCTCCCTTTCTCAGGGCTTGGTAGATTAACCAACCCAAAATAAGTTTCAATCAAGGCAATTTTTTTTAAACCGTCATATCTGTAGCCAGAAACATGTATTTAATTTCAATACCAGCGTTATCCAAAAAATCTATCTCACTACCGATGACTTTAAGAGTTGATACTTTCACTCAAGGCTTCTTAAGGAATATAATATTCACTTTTTTAGACATACCATCTGGATTCTGAGCGCGAGTATCCCTCAGTTTTAAATAACTAAAGGTTGGAGACTTCACTTCTATAGTATTACGCTCCGGAAATTCTTTAGGTGTGATTTCAACAGAGCCAACGAGGGATTGTTGTCATCCAGAAATCGCCGATACACATTGTTGATACGTGTGAGTAGAAGACTTTTCAAACTTGTGATGGCTAGTTTTTCATATCCTTCCATATTGTTCCGTTGTTTAATCTTGGGAACTACTTTCTCAGTGATTTTCAATGTCAACTTCTCTGTTTTCGACAAATAGGGATTCAGTAGTTAGATTATTGTCATTAGGAACCATTGAGCAAGAGCTAACGCCATCAGAAGAAGGACATTACTTCTGGTACTCTCAATTAAACTTATCCCAATCTATTTTTCTAAAATCAATCCGATGACTTTCGTTTTGAACTGAAATGAGAAAGAAATCATCCCTTTGATGATTCACTTCCATTACAATGGCAAAATGGTATCATAAGGAAGCACCTGCAATTTTCGTAGAGACTTGTTAAATTTGAATTCAAGTCTTGCGTCAGTAATGTAAAGATTCAAATATGAATTTGTCCTAGGGTATGTTGAGGATTCCGGCCCATATGCACCTGTATTTAATTTGGTTTTCCGTTATCCACGATTTCAGGAATACACCTCTTGGATTATTGTTGGAGTTTGGCCACATTAAGATCGCCCGCAAGAATATAATAATTGTGTAGCCTGTTCAATTCGAGTATTTCAAACAAGGAATCGAGTTCCTCAATGAGCTTGAGAACGTTTCGATTCATTACATATCCCGAAATAACGAAAAGGTAATCCTCACCTGGCAGGATGAAGATGATGGTACCACCTCCCCCGTCATAGTTTATCCTATCGTTTCTTACGAACTCTAAATTCTTGAACGTCATTGAGTATTATGAATTTAGGTGGGTTTAGGTGAGAAGCATGATGTCAGGCTTTTGCTTAACAATAAATTCAAGGAGATAATCACTTGGATGTAGAGCAACGATAGAGTTGACATTGATTGAGACGAGACGAGGCCCATCCATCGGAATGTGGCTGAATGGCAAATTAATTTGAGACATTTTAAAGATCTAAACACTGAAAAATAAAATTAATTTTCGAATCTTGTTTGCTGATTTTTTCTGATAAGGAATTAAGTTGTTCGTAGATTCTAAGAAGCAGCTCATTGTTGCTACTTACATCACTCACATTATTTACAGTATTGTTTGCTATTCCTCTAGCGGCGAGTGCAAATTGTACCCCGGAGTGATGAAATTGGAAGGTATCGCACTACGATGTACGTGTCTTTGTTTTTGAATAAATTTAACTTTTGCAACTTGATATCGGGGGAATTGTCAGTTTATGTCTTATATATCTATGATCTGAATCATGTAGGACGATCCATGTACGCCTAAGTTCCAAGTGCGTACATGAAACGAGATAGTGTATCCGACATTGTTCCGGAAAAAAAACAAAAGTGGCTCAAGTAACGAAAATGATACGCAATGAAAATAAACTTCCAGTAGCGTTCCTTGTATACAAATCTGTGATAAGACCTGTGTTATGCTATGGGTGTGAAACATGGACCCTGACCCAAGCATCCGCAAATATATTGAACGCCTTTGAGCGACGGGTCCTGAGGCTAATAATCGGAGCGAAGCTAGACCATAGTATACTCAAATAGTAGCCACACCTTTCATTTACCCTGTGTTGCACACTTTTTGAATTTTCCCAGGGGCACGTCAGCTGATCCGGGGCACGACAGCTGATCCCATGTTTGGCGCGCTCAAGAAACAAAGCAAAATGCAAATAAAATTTCCCACGCACGTGTTCTTTTACGCATTTCAGAACATAGGAGTGCTGCCAAATCCTAATAAAAAACTAAAAGATTGCATGGAACGAATTTGTTTTTCTGCAATGTTATTGATTTTTTAGCTCTGGTAGCCCTGAAATCTCTCATCGAAGCATATGTTTATATTCGCGCCATTCCTCGCATCAGCGTTTACCATCTACCTGCTACCGAAGATTTATGGCTCGCTGTTCGGCTTGTGTTCGAATTTTTCCGGAGGGTTGATGGAGTGTGGTTACTAGTTGAGTATACTATGAGCTAGACGGGGACCAATGGCGAATTCGATACAACCATGAGCTGTATGAAATTTTTGACGAACCGGAGGTCTCAAGGATTGTAAGACTGCGGAGGCTGCAATGGGCTGCACACATGAATCGTATGGACGAACAACGGATACCCAAGAAGGTATTCGTAGGGAGAACTGAAGGCTGGCGGCCAGTGGGGAAACCGAGGAAACGCTGGTCTGACTCGGTCGACGAAAACAGTTCATCGCTGCTCGGATTTCGGAATTAGATGACGCGGTCAACGGACCGAGACAGTTGGAGGCGCTGTTTGCAGGAAGCGAAGGCCCAAAAGGGGCTGTGGTGCTAAGAAGAAGAAGAAGAAGCGTTCCTTGTTGCAATTCCAAAGTAACGCGTTACGTCTTCATTTTGGAACGCAATGGAACTTTCTACGAAAATAACGTTACCGGAGTAACGTCTCATCGCTACTCGTATTCTATACTTCACCGTCAATCATTGTCAGCATTCATATGTTCAGTATTGCGTTATATTTTATTTTAAACAGATAAACAATAATGCATTGTATTATGTAACTTCTATTTGTTATTTGTAGTCCAAATGATGTTGTTTCATAGGTGAGTCTGAACAAAATTTAGTTTCGCAGATGTAAATGCTCGTGACAAAACATTGATGTGGGCCACATTGACTACTATTTGAATCAATTTATCGACGAATGCATCTGTTGTATGTAAATCCTACGTTCTATAGCTCGGTGTTCATCTCGATCAGTATCTGTACTATACTGAACATGTCAAAATCTTGCTTAGCAAAAAGCAAAAACAATAGTCATGTCCCTTCGACGACTCTTTCATTCTAGAAACAGTGATCACAACGTCAAAATTATCTGTTACAAAACCCTGGTTAGACCAGTTTTGACACATAGATGTCAGACCGGATACAACCGAAGTGCTAGTACTATGAAAAGATTAAGAGTTTTCGAAAGGAAATGCCTTGGTGCATGCACTGGTTTGAAACAGATTGGAAACACTATGTATCGAATACAAGAATCTATCAAACGAAGTGAAGAAAGTCGATATCTTCATATTGAGACATCTTCAGAGTCATATCGCAAGATCTGCAACGGTGAGTGAATATAATGAGATTTGTTTCACTACTGGCTTCGTTCTCCCAGAAGCATTCTTGTATTTGGACATGCATCGATGTTTTTTTGATTCTGACGGTGTCTCAATTATAAATCACAGTTACAGATGGGCCAGCGATATGAAGATAAAATATCTTCCGAATTTCACTTCATGAGACCAACAATTATAGTACAAATGCTCATTTGCTAGATTCGGTGAGGCTGATCGAGCTGAGATGGAGCAATCTAGGTATTGGGGGCTGGAGAAAAATGTCTAAATTCTTCTTCTTTATAGCACTGCAGTTCTTCTTGGGTCCTCACTTCCTGCCACAAGTGCCTCCAACTGTTTCGGTTCATTGACCACGTCCTCTGCTTTCGAAATCCGAGTAGCAATGAACTGTTTTCGTCGACCGAGTCAGACTAGCGTTCCCTCGGTTTGCACACTGGTCTCCGGCCCTTCAATTCTCCCAACGATTGCCTTTCTGGGTATGCGTTGTTCGTCCACACGATTTATGTGGCCAACCGCAGTCTTAGAATCGTTGAGACCTCAGGCTCGTCAAAAATTTCGTACAGTTCATGGTTGTATCGAGTTCGCCATCGGTCGTCGTCTAACTTCAATCAATTATTCGCCTCAGGACCCGTCTTTCGAAGGCGTTCAATGTGTTTCCGGATGCTTGGGTTAGGGTCCATGTTTTACACCCATAACATAGCAGGGGCCTTATCACAGATTCGTATACTTGGAGCTTTGTTTCCTTGTGTATGTAGCTGGTCTTCAAGATCGTCAAAACTGAATAAAATATTCTATTTGCGAGCTCTATTCTTCAGCGTATTTCGTCTCTTTCATTACCGATTTCCGTTATTTTGGGGCTTAAATATACAAATTTGTCTACATTTTCGATACTGTAGTCGCCAAGTGTGATATTTTTGGTATTTGAGGTATTTTTCCTCAACTGCGTCATGCGTTTTGTTTTGTTCTCTTTGATTTGTAGCCCTACTAGTTTTGCTTCGCTGCAAAGTTTCAGGAAAAGTTCTTTGGCGGTTGTTAATAAACGTGACACAATATTGATGTCGTCCACATTGGCTACCACTAGTGATGGGTCAACTGGAGTTAACTCGAGTTGCCTTCAATTCGAGTCAACTCGAGTTGTATTTCTACGAACTCGTTTCCAATCTGGCGAGGCATGAACGAAACAAGCAGCAAAAAGAAGAACAAAAAGTTGTTTCGTTCTATCCTGTGTCTGCATGAGCTTATACTCTTTCTTTTGCACCAGCTGAATAAAAAAAATGTTTTTCGACTGAATCCAAGAAAACTCTATTCAGTTGAAAATTGAAATCATCGTTGGGGGTAACTAATTGTGAAGGTGTTTTTCTGTGCTGGGTTTAGTGCTGTTTCAATTTGAAAAATGCCAGGACCAGGGAAAAAGTCTTTAGTTTGGGACGTATTTGCATCGCCTGATAGTAGACATGTAAAGTATAAGCAATGTTCGATGTCATTTAAATATGTAGGAAATACGACTACACTATGGAACCACATCAAGAAAAACATCCCAATGCTTTGCTAGAAAGTGGTGCATTTGATCAGTCACCACAACCTTCATCGGTGTCAGAACCTCCTCAAAAAAAGTTAAAGCAAACTAAGATCCAGCTTGCTGTACCGAAACAAAATATGCAATGCTCTGGGAATAATGCCTTGATTAACTTGATAGTCAAGGACTATCAGCCGTTTCAAATAGTTCAAAATGATGGTTTCCGGAAATATACAAGAGCATATACAATTCCAACTAAGAAAAAACTAGCGCAAACGATAGACGAAAAATACCAGTTTGAATTTTCATGGTTACGGGCGGAGTTAAGCAACATTGAATACTTAGCGTTGACTTCTGATATGTGGACTTCTAATAACAACACCAGCTTTCTCAGTTTGACAGCTAATTACATTCAAGATGGTATGTTAAAATCAGTTGTTATTTCGACCAGTGAATTGCAGAAAAATCATACTTCTGAAAATATTGCAATTGCTATTGAAGACTTAATTCATTCGAAAGTTGTAGCCATTGTTATAGACAACGCTGCTGTCATGAAAAAAGTAGTAATTTCTTGTTTGAATCAGGCAAATCATTTCTGCGTAGCTCATTTACTAAACCTTTCGGTCAAAGATTGTCTTGCAAAAGAACAAAAAGATTTTGAAGGAAATTACCCTGTCAACTCTAACAGGCAAATACTCAAACTTCTGACTAAATGTCGAGTAATAGTTACTCATTTTCAGCACAGTGTTAAATCGTTGAATGCCTTCCTTAACATGCAAAAGCAGTTAAAAGTTGACATATTGAAAGTCAAGCAAGACATTCGCTCTCGCTGGAATAGCACTTTTTACATGCTCGATCGTTTATTGAAAATCAAAACATCACTTTCGGCTACATTGTCGTTAATTGCATCACCACTTCCAAATCTGGATTTCAGTGAATGGTTATTATATCATTCCGCTTGTATTTGATCTTCGAAAAGCCATTCTCAGCAAGTCACCAGTGACGGAATCAGGAAAATTTTTAAAACCCAGCCTTTTGAGAGTTATCGAAAAGCGTCTTGATATATACGAAACCAATTGTACGGCATCAAAAGCTAAGTTCCTAGACCCATGCTTTAAGAAAAGAGGTTTCACGCTGGAAACAAATGCTAATAATGCAGAAATGTGGACTATAAATGAAGTAACGGATTTGACCGAAATCGAAAATAGTACTCTTTCTAGTGTTGTGACTCCAAGTGCTTCTGAAAGTTGTACTGCTGATACTTTTGATTTGGGAAAAGACGAGATTTGGGGAGTAGTGGGTGAAAAACTCATAGGATTCATGCTCAGCCGACTCCAAACGTGTCAGCAGCTTCAATGGTTAAACAATACATGGACTTACCCTATCTTGACAGGAAATGTGATCCGCTTCAGTTTTGGAACGAGAAAAAAACATGTTTCCAGTTCTATTCAACATTGCGCTTAAATATCTTCCTTCAGAGCGTTTATTTTCAAAGGCCGGAATGTTGTGTAATGAAAGAAGAAATCGTTTAGCTCCTAAGAAAGTCGACAAAATTTGGTTTCTCAGCAGCATTTGAAAATTGTTTTCTGTTATTTTCATTAGGAAGAATCAACGTTTCTTTTGCTATTAATATATTTCATAAAATGTAACTTACATGTAGATGCTTTAAGTTTTAAAGAAAGTTATTTTTGTCATTTTGCTCATATACGTTTGGTCACGAGAAATCATTTGAATTATGTGAAAATACCTTGATATTGTTACATGCACGAATAATTCTGCGAGCTACTGTTGCAATTGTTTTCACGACCATTAAGAACCTCACGATCAACAAAGTGAATTTACTCGAAACCACGAGAACCCACCAAGCATGATCAACATCTGAAAGTGACGTCACTCCATTCATTAAGCTGCTCGAATATACCAGGTACCTCTCGGCAGAACATTCGCCAATGTACGAGAAATGGGTTGAATGGGTAGAGACCCTATATAAAAGCTAGCTGAATGAATGGGGGCATCATTCATTAGAACCGCGATAGTAAAAACTGCGAAAGTGTGAAGCGAATAGAAAAGCGATATTGTTCGGGTAATAGAAAAGTGATTTTCGTTGATTGTGAAGTGATTTTAGAAGACAATTGCGATAGAAATTTATGGACAAGTGGAAGTTAGACTTTTGATAGTGAAAATTAAAATTGTGAAATAGTTAAATAAGTGATTGTGCATTTCTAAGTAATTAAATAAACTCTTTTAATTTAATTTAAAAGACATTGCGTTTTCATTTTCCCGGAACATTAAAATTATTGGCCGCGAACCAAAACACGCGACAATATTAAATTTTCTATCTGAAATGGTATTCTAATTAGAATAAAAATTTCATACTGAACAATGAGTAGTAGCAATTATGAAACTAGTTTTATGTGCAACATGTAAAGCAACGTTTTGTAAGAATATTTTGTTTGCTCCAAAAAATCACCGAAAAATCATTTGTGAAAACTGCTCAAATAATAAAAATCAAAACCAAAATTTTCTTTTTGTCAATGTTTTATTCTATTTAACATGCCCAGCTGAAACGTGTAAGCACATAGTTTGTAAAAAATCATCCCTAGTAGCTCTAACCATAGCCCTGTCATTTGGATTGTGTAACTCGAGTTAACTCGAGTTGCTTGAATTTTGACTCGAGTTGAAATATTAACGAGTTGGCACATCACTAGCTACCAATTGCCTTCATTTGTATAGAAACGTATCTCTTGTATCGATAGGTTGCTTTCTGATAACATATTCCAGAGCCAAATTGAATAGCAGTGGGGCCAGCCGATCTCCCTGCTTCACTCCGATAGTTGTGTCAAAGGCGTCGGTGAGTCTGTTGTTTATACGGACTTCGGAGATTGTCGAAGTCATTGTCATTTTGATAATACGGACTAATTTGCTTGGGATACCAAAGCAAAGCATTATTTGGTACAGTATTACGATCAATACAGTCGTATGCTTGCTTAAAGTCAACGAAAATTTAGTGTAAGTCTATGTTGAACTCCCAGCATTTTTCAAGTTTAGTTTGACTGTAAACAATCGGTCTATCTTCAATTTACCCGCTGTGAAGCCACCTTGATACTCCTTAATACTTTATACTATTGGCATATGATCTGATTTTAGAATAGGAATTAGGATACGGTTAAGTTTTTTTTTTTGATTGAATTTCCTTAGAATTATGTGATTGATGCGCATGAATTTTGGGTATGAAGTTATTCAAAACAAGGTAATTGAAATAACTTGTTTATTGTACGGATGGGAGAAGACTGAGAGAGAGTATATGATATGACAATTCGTTCATGTAGTTCAATCTTCTAAAAAGATATGACTAGTATTCTAAGTTTTAGTTCTAAATTCAAAAGTTAATTCATTTAGTGCAATTATGGCAAATTAGTTATTTCTTTATAACAGCAATTACATATTAGATGCAGGATAATGGTTCACTGATCTACTGTGCTAATATTGAATTAATTTTCGTATAGTGTTGGTTTTTTTTTTTCATTTTCCAATTGAATCATAGAATATATAATAATTTTAATAAATTGAATTATTGTTTTTTGGTTAAATGTTATTGGTTGATAATGTATAAAATAAGAGAGCCATTAAGTTTTTAACATTATTATTGTTTGGAATTTGCTTCATATTCTTTGGAAATTTATAACGATTATTATTGCATCTGTTGTACGATAATACTGTTTGTTTTAAGATAAATCTCACTCTTAGACTTATTTTCAAATCCTCAATTATTTGAAGTACCATTTGATCCTTCTTGGAAAGAAATTATCATTTTATAGATAATTGCACAGTTCGAGGGTGAATGGAAAAATTATTACGTGATGTGATGCTAAACCTTATGCTAAACACTACAAATGACATGTGTCACTCATAATGCAAGGGCAAAAAATTGCAACACAAGCAGCAAGCATTGCAATTTGTCAACCTGACAAAATGTTGAAGCTAAAGTAAAAGTGCGATTTGGGAATAATTAATCTTAGTGAATATCTTATAAAAATTTCAATGCTCAAACTTTTTTGATTATGCATCAATTCGCAATATTATAAGAAAAATAGAACAGCTTCCATTTTGCTTTTCATTCGAGAGTATCTAATTGCCAATCAAAGTGCTAATTCAATACAGCACACAGCACCTAACAGATACAGTAATATTTCACTCGCATCACTGAAGCACCGCCTCTTCACCATCACTGCAGACAAGTGTGTCTAATTTAGCTGATGCCGCACTTATGAAAAGTACGAAAGAATATTCATCTAAAGTAAAACACACTTGGAAACTTGGATACACTCTCGAGTATGTTTGCATATGATACCGCCAAAGTTTCGCCATCGTCGTCGCAGCTCCATATTCTTCACACATTGCATGGGGCATTAAATTTCTTAATTAGAAAAACGTCATCTCCGTCGACAGCCTTTATTAAGATTGTTTGTGTTAGGCTCCACCTTCGGCGCTGATTCTTTTAATTATACAATCGAAAGTGTTGTTTTCACTGCACAGATACATCGAGTGTTGTTTGTCGAGAGGGAAATAAAAACATTAACTTGCGATTCCACGCGAGATTCAGATACAATTACTTTTTAATTTATTACATGAAATGTCTTCTCATTGGCTGATGAATTGAACACGCAATATGGAAAATTTCACGTTGTGTTTTGTTATTTTTCCTTCATTGTTACTATTCACGTTGTATTATTGTACTCGTAAAGTATTACATGGAAATTAGTATTTCATACTACATTTACTGTAAATGTTACGCAGATGTTGTACTTACATGTACATACAATGTTACAGCATTAATTACATGACAGAGGAGCCTGTTTCGCGTGTGATTAATTATGCCAATCAAATACAAGTATTTCTGGATAATCGGTTGAGCATTGGAGTAATATAGACGCGCATCATGTTGTAAACTGCTCGTCATTTGTTAAATTAGAATCAAAAGAAAGGAAATAACATTGTTTGAAAAAATGAAAATTACATGTAACTTTGTCTTATTCAATTTCAATTGTTTGGTAGAAATTCATCAACAGGATAATTTGAAATCAATGAAGAACTCAAGACTATGCTGATGAATCACGCACGTGAGCGAAAAGATTAAGCTTTCCGCGGAAATCAAGTTGAATTTATCCTCGAAGCATATTTATTTCTGGTTAAAAGGAACTTTCCTTTTAGACTAAGACGATGCCTTTCTGAAGCGTCAAACGTATTTGGCGTGTTAAATCAATCAATCAATGATTGCAATGATAAGAATCAGTGTTTTATAACACCCTGGCCGTTGAGAAAAAAAATATAATTTTGTATTTTAAGAGTTTATAAAAAATTCATTTTGGCTTTAATTACAAATTCTGTTTCTATTTGGTTGCATTGTTGATTCCTTTTCTCTGTTCTTGTTTTGCTTCGAAATGCATCGCTGATACATTAACTTATTCTTATTCTTATTTATATGTGTTATTTTACTCAATTATCGAATACAAACCATTTTGGCATTCCATAATGATGTGTACCTATATTCTTTAAAATCTTTAATTTGAAGTGCAGGATTTATGTTATTTGTTTTTCGGCGCATGTAAAAAGCGCGGTGCTCTTTAGCAAGAAGGGTAACAGGTATCATGCCCAAAATAATTCGCATCGCCGAATCAGAGACTATCGGATATGAAGATGCAATCCTCAGTGTTCCTCTTCTCTGTACCTGTGCTAAGCGTTTTGGGTATGCCTCCTTACTGAGATCGTCGCCCCATATTTATGCTCCGTACAGTAGCACTGACCCTCCCTACAGTACTCATCAAGAGGCATCTTCTTCCTTACTCTAGGGATTGTCTTTTTTGCGAAGATGACCACTTTGGTTTTCTTCAGTGCTAAACATATCCCGCGAGCAGTCATCCTGAGAATCACACAGCGCACTAGCATACCTAGCCTAAGTTGCGCTTGTTCAACGGTGCGTCCAGTGACCAGAGCCGCAACATCATCCACATAGCTGATCAAGCGTGACTCATCTGGAATCTCCAGTCTCGTCATCGTAAGACATGTTCTATAGATCTGGACCAAGGATTGATCCCTGGGCAACACCCGATGTGACTTACACCCTTCGTTGGCCCTGTTTCGTGTCGTAAAGCAAGTTTCAGTCCTTCAGGTAGTCCCTCAAAAGCTGCATTTGATATTCTGGAACTTGAAATAGATTTTCCAAAGTATGCAGAATATCCACCCTTCTAGCGGAGTTGAAGGCGTTCCTAACGTCGAATGTCATCAGCAGGACGATCCGTTGCTTGGTGTGGCTTTTGGACCACGCTCACCGCCTCTGCAATCGCATCAATGGTGGGACGTCCTACTCTAAAGCCTTACTGCCGAGGAGATAGATCCCCAGTAGCACGAATCACGTCAGTGAGTCTTCCCTTGATGAATTTCTCCAGCACTTTCCCAGCAATGTCTAGTATGCATAACGGGCGGTATGCAAACGGTGATCCGGGATTTCCCTTCGCCTTGCTGATCAGCACGAGCCTCGCCACCGTTCATCGTATCGGGAACAAAATGGTTATATACAAGTTGCAATAACTCAGCTGGAAAGGCATCTGGACGTGGAGCCTTCCTCGCTTTCAGTGAAAGGACTGCCTCTTCCAATTCCGGCTGTGTGAAAAGTGAACACTCGACCGCTGTTTCACCATGCATTGCAGGTTTAGCTGCAGGATGCGGGTCATCGAAGCTCTGATTTTGCCTTGACAAAGGCTTCCTGGGAACCCCGGCATATTCCTGATCCCAAGGTGTGCCCGAAATCCGGCCTAGGATCAGCATCCTTGCAAAGAATACAGTGTGTTATGTCCAATTTCACTGAATTTTTAACATAGGGAACTCCTATCGGGTCCTTTGTATACTTGTGCAGTGTGACCATAGCCAAGGCATTTGAAACATTAAAGAGGCGCTGCTCTTCGCCGAATCCTGCAGAAATCCACCCTATTCTCACTTTGCCCTTATTTAGAAATTGTTCGGCGTCTTTTTCGGTCAAGTCAATGATGGCCATGCGTTGTCCCCTATAGTTTTCTGGTATTAGCCTCGCTTTGATCCTACCCACGCTAGACAACTGCCTTTTGATGGTCTCGTCTACCTCGTCCAGATCCGTGACCCGACCACGTTAGTCGTTCAGCTTTAATGGCAGTGTTGGTGCCTTTGGGACTTACATTCCCCCTGATATTCTGCAGCAGTTCTGCGTAGGATTGGCCATCATGGGGTTTAAGAGTAGCGCCTGCTGCCGGAATCTTCATCAGGGCTTCTTTCTCTCCTGTTTCGCATCAGGTCATTTCTCTTGTTGGGCATCCGTGCGGACTTTGTTTTCTGATACTTTTTGAAGGAGTTTCTTAGCAGCTTTCTTCACTCGTTTTGTCAGCACTATCTGGAAACTCTGATCTAGTATTCTACACCCATCAAGTGCCTCTTCCTTCCTTCTTTTATCTCGATCTAGTTCTATTGGGCTAGATGCCACTCTTTTATTGATTTTTGATGGTGGAGCTATCTCTTAGCGCTCATCGCTTCTTTAACCTTCTGCTCTTCTTCGGCCTTCTGTTCCTCTTCAGCCTTTAACCAGTTTATCTGATAATGCCCTATGCAGTCTAGGAGCTCCTCTAGTTCAAGGAGCCCAATCTTTACCGCGTTGTTGATTTTTGGCGAGTAGCATTCAGATTATATTTTTTTATCACATCTCCCGCTTTTCGAATTAGCCTTTCTTCTTCGAGTCACTGGGCGGCAATCGTACTTTGCAACCACCTTTCTTGCAAGAAGTTATCTGCTTCTGTTTCCGAGCACAGTATTTATATATTATTATATTTTTATATTTTCCTCCACCGTTCAAGCATCTGACGCGTCCTGCAGAATTCCCGCTTTTTCTTTTTAGGATACTCTGGCGTTTGCATCATTTTTTTACTGCGCCCGAACTCCGCAGAAATGTCAGTCTGGACGAGACTGTCTATTAATCTGCATTTTTTGTCCATTTTCGCTGTCATTGTATTTGTCGCCGTTTTCGTCATCGTTAGTACCGCTCCCGATGTGCTGTTAACGTGGTCATTGTTGTTACTTTGGCTTTATTTTTTGGTTTTTTTTTTATATCTTTTTTGGGTTTTGGTTGCTCCAGTTTTATTGGGTTCCCCCACACTCCCGCTTTCTCCGTTCGTGTGTGTAGTCACCTTTTTGGTCCCATGGTTATCTTTGCAGGGCAGGGAGGCCATGTGAGGGTTGTCACCAGCCCTTATGGGGACAAGTGCTCAGAGCCAGACCACCGCTAATCGGGAGTCCGTCTCAACCGAACCTACACCACCAACCCAATGGTGCGAGCTTCGAACGTACTCCGATGGCTGCCAAGGTTTTACTGGGACAGAGACGGTATGAATTTTACAAAACCCGACTAAAATCACATCCTTTCTCTCCGTTCGTCCGTGTGTCGAACCACTTTTTCTCGCAAACTACATAAGCTAGAAACATAAGATTTTGTTACTAGGTGTAAAGTGACACCCTCTTCGAAGTTCCACCACAAAAAAAGCGATGTGCTGTTTAGAGGGGGTGTCCCCATACAGGGGAGTGGTCCCTGGAAAAAATGTCATCAAATGTAGGCAATATGGCTACCAAATGAAAGGTCTTAATGAGAACTTTTCAAAACAGGTCTTAAAATAAAAAGTTTAATTTTTGAGAGGGGTACAAAGGAAGGGGGAAGAAGAAGTGAAGAAAATTTAGGTCCCGCCACCTTTGACCCGAAAAATCTGAAAAGTAAGCTTTAAGGGGCACAAGGGCAAGCAACACCTCAGAAGTCAAAATTCGATCAACTTTGCTAATAATAGTGCGTTTTATAAATTTTACGTTTTTGCCTATAAAAACAAAATCGGACACTTAAATTTTCCAAAAGCTACAATTAAAGTTTTCTGATAGAATTGGGTGTACAACTTAACAACCGGAATTTGACGCTAGATGTCCGTACTAACAAATACCGTGAAAGCTCGAACTTTATATATATGTCATTTTGAAGGTACATATGAAAGCTATCAAAATTAGTCAACAAAACAATTTTATCTTGTGTGCATCATTATTATTTTTCACGATGAATAACTTCAAAAATTGGAAAAAAAGATAGCATTTGCGGGAGGTTCTGTTGGGTCATTTTTTGCAAAGAAAACTGCTGTGGAAAGTCATCGTTTGCTTGAAGTAGTTTATGGTGACAATTTTTTTGCGAAAACACAGTGTTTTGAATGGTTTCAACGCTTCAAAAACGCCAATTTTGACATCAAAGACAAAGAACGCCCAGGACAGCCAAAAATGTTTGAAGACGAAAAATTGGAGACGCTACTCGATGAAGATTCGTGTCAAACGCAAGAAGAACTTGCCAAATTGTTGGGAGTGACTCAGCAAGCCATTTCGAAACGTTTGAAAATCGCCGGATACATTCAGAAGCAAGGTAATTGGGTCCTCTATGAGTTGAAGCCGAGAGGCGTTGAACGGCGCTTCTGTATGTCTAGAATGCTGCTAGAGCGCAATAAAAAGAAATCATTTTTGCATCGGATCATGACTGGGGATGAAAAATGGATCCATTATGACAATCCCAATCGCAAAAAGTCATACGTAAAGCCCAGCCAACCAGCCAAATCAACGGCGAAGCTAAATATCTATGGCGCCAAGGTTATGGTGTGTATTTGGGGGGATCAGAAGGGGCTGTTATATTATGAGTTGTTGAAATCGGGCCAGACAATTACAGGTGATCTGTATCAAACACAATTAATATGTTTGAAGCGTGCCATCATCGAAAAACGCCCGGAATATGTGACCAGACACGAGGCTATAATTTTTCATCATGACAACGCTCGGCCGCATGTTGCAAGACCCGTGAAAAACTTTTTGGAAAAAAGTCGATCGGAAGTCTTGGCCCACCTGCCTTATAGTCCGGACCTTGCTCCATCTGACGTTCATTTATTTCGCTCGATGCAAAACGCCCTCACCGGAATACGCTTCACTTCAGAGCAAGAGATCCGAAATTGGATAGATTCGTTTTTGGCCGCCAAGCCGGCGCAATTTTTTTGGGATGTAATTCATTAATTGCTTGAAAGATGGGGAAATTTTGTAGCTTCCGATGGACAATACTTCAAATAAAATATATTGTAAGGTTTTTCCACAAAAATAGAATCAAATTTCGCTAAAAAAGTTCCGGTTATTAAGTTGTACACCTCATAATAAGGCATGTTCAAGTTGTGTTGACAGGTGTGATCTTCGAAATCAACACCTTCCAAATTAAAACTTGCCGAGTAAACAAAGCAATCACGACATTGGAACTTCCCAATCTTATACAGCTTAGAGTAAGAATTCTCGTGTTCACTAAGAGGCCGAGCTTTCGAATGAGCTGTTATCTCAAGTCGATGTTGAAATAAACAATTCACTTGCCTCAGGTTTCATTTTCCATGGTATTTGGTCATATATCAAGAGTCCTATCTATGGTTCAGCCAGTAGCAGATTTCTTCTGCGGCAAGGTGGGATAAGGGGACCACACCCGTAGTAACTAACAGTCCTGGCTCAGAATTTGCACGATATTTAAACGTAACCCGCAAAGCTCCACATCGTTGTGCCTTCGGCAGCTACTTCCATTAAAGATCCATACTGGGAGCGTCATTTTGCACCTCGGTACTTGCATTCCATCTTTGACTCGATGGTTACTTCTCCCATCTAGATAGCATGGATTCCAGAGATCTACTTTTTCTTGAATACCAACACGATTTTTTCAAAATTCAAGGTCAGTCATCTACATTCTCATTTGAAAGTTTAGAGGATTCAGTTGGAATTAGGCTCGATCACCGGTGCTTTAGGTGACCAAAGCCGCTTTTGTTTCAAAAGCCTACCAGCAGCAAACCTTACTTTCAACTTGTGGTTGCTTAACGCGGTACCGCCGAAACGACGCTCGACCGTAAATAGATCCATTCTATGTATCATACCATCTCCCTCCAAAAAACCTCCGCATTCCAAAGAGTCATTTAAAGTTGGCACCATTAAATAAGTGGTGTCGGCTTGATTGAGACTAAACTTTCGATTACCCCCACTTCTGACCTAGGAACGAAGTTTGAGTTTTGTAGCTTGGATAGTTTCTAAGAAAATATTCTGTGACGTACAGACAGGCAGGACACAAAACTAATAGGCCTATATAAAATTCGTTTCACATAAAAAATGTCCACTCTTCATGTAAATCGAATTTTAGAAGGCAATGCTGCCTATAAAGGAAAAGATGGCTTCCCAATCAAGAAACTTAAACTGATCTACCTGCTTTATCTTCTAGGTTCTTTAATATGTTCAACACTTGCCATCGTGAGCGAATATTCCTGGAGTACTGGAAGGTAGTGAAGTTTCTACTGATCAGCTAGGGGGAAGATAAACTCTGAGTCAACGTCTGCATACCAGACGTTATATATGCCAGGCACGGCTCAGAACGTACTTGAAAAATTCATAAGGGGAAGACTCATTGGCAGATACTACTCGGGAGCTATCTGTATGGTTTCAAAGCAGGACGCGGGCAGTTTTGTTAGTTCACTTGATGTTAGAAATGCTTTCATCTTCACGGATATCCAGGAATCGTTGGAAAACCATTTTCAAGTTCCAGAGTATCTGATATGGAACTACCTGAAGAAGTCGAAGTCATCTGCCATATGAAGCAAAGTCTGGTTATGTTGTAAAGTTCTTTGAATGATGCTCAAGGCCCTGTAGAACATTTTTCACGATGGGCTACTGAGAGCTGAGTTCCCAGATTAGTTGTGCTTGACCAGCTATGTGGATGATGTGCGTCACTAGTCATTGGACTTGCAATTGAACCAGTGCAAATTAGACTGGGCGCGAATGCGCCGAGTGAAGAGAAAACCAAAGTGGTCATCTTGACTAAGAAGAAGTAAGAATGGTCAGTATCGGGGTCAAAAGCAGCTGTGAAGTATCTGGGCTTACTTATAGACTCGAAGAGAGGTTTCTCTAAAGAAACCAGGGAAACCACTACTAAGGCTATAGTTGGCATACCGGCATTCTTTTGACTTACGGCTAACATAGGAGGACCCTCATTAAAAGGAAGAAGGAAGGAAGAAACTGTCACATAGGTATAGAGACGAGAACCACTAAAGGTTTCATCTGCATATGGAGCAGTCTTCGAGCGGAGGTTGCAGGTTACCACAGGAGGGATATCCATTGCCATTCTTGCGCGACTCCTACCTGACCAAGCCCTTAATTTGGTATAAATGTTTTCAGTGCTACCTTCACAAGATTTGTAAGTAATGTTCTACCTACTTTGGGAAGACGATGTTTACCATTTTTTGGCTGCAAGAGATAGAATAAGCATCGTGGTAACCAGTATAATGAAGTAGGAAAGCTCTGTTCCGTTAGTTTGATGGGAGAGTTGCTTAGACCAGGTGACAAATGAAAGTATGTGGCACATTAGGTTTGAACAATCCTGACAATTTAAAAGAATATACATGAGCTCCCAAAATCATTTAGGGTAGAGAGTTCCCCTATCTAGCGATTTCTCAGGCTCTTACTATTCTCACTGGAGAAAAGATTTATGTACCATATCAAGGCGTAACAAAATAAAACTTGTCCAGAAGTATGTTTCAAACGGTTCCAGGTTAGGTTCTCAGGTTGATAGGGGAGACTTAAAGTGGGTAGACTAGGAGCCTTGCATATCTGGAATCCCTTTTTTAGCGCGTAAATAGCCATGAAAAGCTACCTTTTGAAATGTTGTTATCCAAAATTTTAAAAACATTGTCAAATCTTTACATTTAAATAAAATAATTTCATGAGCTTTCTGATAATATTAACGAGCTTGTTGAAAATTTAGTATACATGACAAAACGTATTCAAAATTATGAAATTTTGATATTCCCCGACATAATGCTAGGCTACCTTTGTGTTAAATGAGGCAACTCAAATTGAGATAGCTTCTCAATTTTGAGAAGATATCCGGCTTATGGAGATGGTTGTGGGCACTACTCGACAACCCTTTCAATTGACCTACAGAGCCCCTGTGTAGGTTGGAGTCCCCGGCTCCCCGTAGCATCCCGTCGTCGAAAACACGAGTTTTTTCCCGATTCACAGATGTTTCTATACAGAGGCTAGTAATTTAAAACCATCTATACACCGTAAAGATAGAAGTCAGATTCAACCAGCTTCAAAGATAAAATTCAAAAACTGAAAAGGAAAATGTTTTTTAGGGTTTTGTAAAATAATTTTACAAAACCCTACTAAAATCGCGTGCTGTCTGTCCGTCTGTCTGTCCGTCCGTCCGTGTGTCACAGCAGTTTTTCTCGGAAACTACTTAAGCTAGAAACATCAAATTTTGTATGTAGGTGTAAAGTGGTGTTCTCTTCAAAGTTCAACTAAAAAAAATTTCATTGAAAGTAGCCGATATGGGTATCAAATGGAAGGTCTTGATGAGAAATTTTCAAAACAGGTCTTAGTTTGGCAAAGTTTGCTTCGAGGGGCGCACAGGGAGGGGTAATACACGAAAAATTTGTGTCCCCCCCTCGCGATTGGACACCTGTGATCCGAAAAATCTGAAAAAAATCAGGGATTTAGGTCTTGGTGAGTACAACAACAACAAATTCGTGAGAAGTCGCAATTCACTCAACTTTGTTAGTAATAGTATGATTTATCGATTTTATGTTTTCTTGAATAAAGTCTTAACGGTACCCTTAAATTCAATGAAATTTAGTACACAGATGTTTATTTATAAGATTGATCTATCCTGAAAGTTCCATAAAGATTGAATCATATTTAGCGAAGTTATAGCGGTTTAAATTTTCCTGTATTACTATGGAGCAATATGCGCTGCATTTATTACTATGGCAACATATGGCTATGGAACAACATGCGCTTTTTACCGACTCAGACACTACAGTTTTGCTGGGATTTGCATGAAAATTTCAGGAATGATAGGTGTCATGTATATCTTCGAGAATCGGTTCAGCTAGTGGTAACAGCAATCGTAAAACAAAATAGTGGCTGTTTTAAATGCGATGATTGAATAATTTTGAGTTATTTTTTCCCAACTTCAACGTTTAAGGTGCATGCTTTGAACACTTGATTCAATTTAATGAATGACTGCAAATGAGTCCCTACAATTAATGCTCATAAGTGAAACAAGACAAGGAGGCGGGAGAGAGCTCCTAGCAAAAGGGCTTTGTAACCATTCTAGGATTCGAACAAATTGTGTTTCTTCCGTCGCGAATGGACATCTGAAATAATTATCAAGGGAGATATTTATGAGTGTAACAATAAAAAAAACCTCAGAAGTCGAAATTCGTTCAACTTTGTTAAAAATAGTATGATCTTCGAATTTCATATTTTCTCCAATAAAATCGTCTTTGACATGTTTCTTGATTTGATTCGATCTGGTGACTGCATTTTGTAAATTGAATACAAAACCCTTCTGACATGAGCGTAGGTCTGTTTACCCAACTTGTTTTTACTGCATTTATTTCGTACACCGTGAAAATTTTAATCTTTCATTTTAAAATTCGTCTTTTTCGCTGTTCGCCCAGGCCGATTGAATAATTTCTTCTAAAGGTCTACAACTGCTCTTTGCTGACTACTCTAAGGAATAACAACTGAAAGTTGAAATATATTTAAATCTACCGCTTTGCTAGTCAAGCAAAGTTCTTGAACCAATAGGCACCTACTTTCACTTTATACTACAGTCTCGAGTAGCTCTGCACTATTCTTTAAAAATGTCACTGAGTATTCTCTGTCCAGGGTACTCTTACACTGTCCCCTAAATTGCTGCATTTATTTCAAGTTGTCAGAATATCCACTTTTCTCTCCTGTAATTTCGAGTTGGTTCCACCAGAAGGAACTTGAATAGGTGACCTCGGTCAACGATGGCACTGACGTGTCCTATCGAAGACCATGGATAACCACCGAGAAGATCGATATAAAACCGTTGAAATATCAGGACTGGAGTATTTAACTTCTTCTTCGTAGCACTACAGCTACCCCCCCCCCGCCCCCCCCCCGGGCCTTCACTTTAACTTACTCATTGAAGACGGAGAATCTGATTTGGAGCTTTGATATTCTTTCAGATGCTACAAGCAGCTACGTAGTCCTTGACCTGTATGAACATCTTCGGCAAATAGAAAACTTGCCTCATTTCTTTAGGCACCCAAAGCTTCCAGAATTCTTCCTTACTGCAATGAGTCTCTGGTAGCGTGCTCATTCCGCTTGTATACATATCCCTCAGTAACTTTAAGGTCAGGTAGCTGTGTTTACTGATTTTCGATGGTTTCGATCAGCTCGGTATAGTTGCCTGACCTAAAGTGCAGTCGATTTAATGGTACTATCATCGTTCTGTACTGATTCAGTTCCCTCGGGAGAAACCATCCGATATAAATTGTCTGGTACCACATTTCGGTGTACTTTATTGAAGGTGAAACCCTGCAATTCCATGTTCACCTGGCCAAATGTCCATGTAGGTGTGATTCTCCCATTAACCATTTCCAAAAAGTGTGATCCAAGATGATTTCGAATTTGTGGCCTTCGATGTACGCTCGAAACATCGTGACTGCCATCATAGCTACCAGACATTCCTGCTTAGATACGGTGTAGTTCCTTTGGGCAGAATTCAGCTTACTAGACATGAAAGCAATAGAAGCTTCTTCCTCATATTCCGTCAGTTGCATTGAAATGCCGACTCCATGTTGACTTGCGTCAGAATGAATTGAGAAGGACTTGTTGAAGTCATTTATGGGCAGCACTGGGGCACATGTTAGTGCATGTTTGGGCTTTTCAAATGCTTTTCACCTGTGCTCAATCTAGGCAAACTTAGCCTTCCGCGTCAGAGGAGATGATAACGTAGCAAAGTCTCGATTAAAACACCGGTACCAACCACAAGCTTCCAGAAATCATCGGAACTGCTTCACGGATTTTGGGTCAGGGTCAGTCATGATAATTATGTGACCTATGATGTAGCCAAGATACTTGACTTTTTTCATTACAAACTGACTCTTATGATGAGTCCTGCCTTACGAATGTGTAAAGTGACTTCCCGGAGTAAGGTAAGGTGATCTGTGTAAGTCTCGGTAATCAACAGGATATCATCAAGATATACAAAGACTTGGTGTTGGAGATGTGGTGGTATCACTTTGACCATCAAACGGCACATCGTCTTGAGAGCATTGCATAACCCGAAAGGCATCGTTGTGTGAGCGGTAACGGGTATGTGTCTTTTCTGGTGACCACATTTACCTTGGGTGTATGTAAACACAGTCGAACATTTTTGGGCTTGACGACAAGAGTAGCCGGGAATGACCATGCGCATTGCGGTTCCTCGATGACACCTAATTATAGCATCCGATTGATACCAGAATATTACAACCTTTCTATCGCTGGGGGCACTGCGAAATAACAATGTTTTATTGATTTGTTATTTTCAAAGTCAATGTCATGAGACACCAATGTGGTGCACCTCAGGCCTTCATGCGTGTGAGATGGAAAGGCCGTGGTGCCCGCATCCAGCTGTTATCGTTGAATCGGGTTTAGCTCATGCTGGGTAGTGAGAGAAGTTAATTCGTTTAAGTGGTCAGTGGAAAATGTGAATCCATGAACAGGACTATCGTGGAACCAAATTGTCGAACGAAATCAACGCCGAATTAAACGTTCCCCATTAGCCAAGGGATGATTCATTTGACCGCTAAAGTTGATGTGTTTGGTTAGCACTCCTTAAATGGAATGTTTGGTGCCACGGCTGTGCTACTATCAAAACACCAGAACTTAACCAGTGCGGGGTGTTGATTCAGCGCCTTCGTGCCAAAACTAGAGACAAGACAGCTGATGCCGACACCAGTGTCAATTTAGGCGACGCTGACTTCACCAAACAATTCGACTAGAACATACAGCTGTGTGTCGTTTTCAGTTACTTCCAAGATATTGCAGTATGACAAGTCTTAACGGCAGCTGCACACTCTTTTACAGAAGGTGCTCCAACAACGGTTTGACCATTTTATATAGCGTCGGCGTTATGTTACCTATTGTCGAAAAAATTCTTGAACGCGCTGCTTGATATTCCCGAAGCCGAGTATGATAAGGTTTTATTACGTGAGTCAACACATATCTAGGCTCCACTTGGGTTTCGATAATTGTACTTTTCAACAATGTCTTTGGAAATGCCTCTAAAAGAGGGTGATCATCTGCAGTCAGTATAGTCTTAGTAGAAGGAAGGGACGTTATCAAGATTGGTGTGGTTGTCATAACTTGTGATGGGGATGGGCTTTCGCTTTACAACTGAGCCGTGGAGTACCTCTGCTGTATACAGGTACTCGCTTCTCTGTTTATTGAAATGGAGTAAACAGGACAATCTGGCGAATATGTATATGGTTTGCCACGATGGTAGCAAAATACATTGCTGTAAAACTGCAATTCTGCTGTAAAACTGCAATTCGCAACAGACCCTTTTATTGCCTTCTGCTCTAGCTCGTGGACCTCAGTCCTTTCGGGGCTACAAAAATCAATATGGGCTGCCAAAAAGGACGCATCTAGGACATCCAGTGCAGTCTCTGATGTCGAAGTCAGTGCTGGTAGTAACGTTAACGTTGGTTTAACTTCAGCTAATGAGTGCCGGTCTGGTTAGTCTCGAAGATTATGAGCATGGTTATGTGATGCCCCACCTAGGATGTAGTGGATCGTCTCTAAAGTTCTTGCTTATACACGAACCTCAGGAGCAGTGCATCGGGGAGAATAAACTATAAGCTCCCGTAGCTCAGGATGGACTCCCTCCCAGAACATCTCCAGGAATTCCTGCTATAATATATTTCTGACGGAGTGCACTATAAAGTAGCAGAAGGTTTCATAACAGTCGTCCATCGCCCCATGCGCCAGCTGACACCTACTGCAGAGCTTTCACTTCAGGATGGTTTCATTCTCAACTGGGGATGATTCCTTGGAGCGCGGTAACTTTCAAGGTACTGAACTCAAAATAGGGATCAAGCTCTACAAATCTCCAGAAACAGTCCTGAACGCGCTCAACAAACAATAGCTGAGCATGCCTGGCTACAAGCCGTAGATCTCCCACGATGTTGATGGCAGTCATGTGCTCTACTCTATGCAGGAAAGCCCCAATTGCAACCAGATCGTTTTGACTAGAAAATACCAACTTGCTGATTACAAACAGCGCTGGTAACTTTGATGCGGGAGTCGGGGTTCCAGTTCTGTCTATGTTCTCCCAACTTGTGGTGGCACTCATGGATGTTGATTAGCATGCATGTCAAATCGGCGATGTCCCATATTGTGCTAGGTGAAGAGCCCGCCCCACGACATCGGAGACGCTAGCAAGCGCATACATGCGTTCCTAGAATAAGTCACTCTCAGTGAAAACGAACACGAGTTTCACTGAGACAGCCTTACATCGCTACAAATCCTTCACGGACAATTACCCACACACAAACACTACACCCTATGTAACAGGTGTTCTAACACACAAAGTTATTCTCGGTCGAGAACTAATATCTTGAGAGAAGCGTGTAAGATCACTTTCAAGATATTCCTTCATCGGGAATTCCTCCTTTCATGTTGATAGGTAGGTCATCTTTCAGTTATAAGGGACATCTTTCAATTTGTGAACATTGCTGTTGTATTTACATTTGTATCATGAACTCATTTGCTCCCAAAAATGTTATGACCATCTCGGAATCTTTTGAAAAAGGCGTACTCGATGCTGGACAGGATGCTTAATTAACCTTTGTGCTAGTAGTGAGATTTAACCGTTGAATGATGTTTAGGAGGATGTCGAATATGAAAGGCGGACGTGCAGGCATCGCTGTGAGGTATTCATTATGTAGTGCCACTTTTGTTGAAGTGTTATTATTGCTGTTCCAGTTTCTGCTCTTACTCGAACTTTTTTAGCTATATTGAATCCAAAAGGAACGCTGTGCTTGCTATTCCATTCTTATTAGCTATTTGATAATTAATTTTCTGATATAAACCTAGGAGCAGCTTACATTTGTTTCTTGTTTGAAACCAAATTAATTTTCAATTATCTTGTAATTTAACTAGCTAACCAGGAGGAGTTACAGTCTGACTTAAGAATGGAATAAAATGCAGCATGGGTTCGGTTGATCTCTCTTCTCGGGTTTTCCCCAGTACAAGCATATGGAGTGTTTTTGACGATGTTTGACCTACGTTAAGGACAGCAGCAATGGTTTGTTGTACCAGTGAGCCCGATGAAAGAGCTCAGCTGAAAACCCTTATTAATATCAAGTTCATCGATCTTCTTTGTTATGGTCAACTCAATCTGGAGTAAAATACAACAATCTTCCTTCAAACCATAGATTTTCTTTATTTTCCGTATATACCGGGAGTAAGTTATTACCTCACTGAGTGCATACGAGCTAGCGTCTGTGGTGTCATGAGGGGGGTTCCTGCCGTCAGCAGTCCCCCTACGAAAAATCATTGTCCATGTCAGTGAACTATACTTTCTAATATTCATCATTTTCAATTCATTAACATCGATTTAATATTGAAGATTCTCAATTCATTGTAAAATTCAGCATTGCAATATTCCAAATATTGGATAGTCTAAAAAGCATTGAGCCTTTTTTGTCACTAGATGGTGTTCGTTGCCATATATTGGGCAATACTAATCAGATTGAGTCAAACTGACATACGTTTGAAAGATGACATTCCAGTCTACAATTTTCATTTGGACAGCTTTGTATTCTGTCATTCGTGTCAAAAGTTGTATCCAATTAAAATGAGTGAAATTTCTTAAAAAATTCGTTATATTTTACAATATCACTACGGTCAAGGTGAGAATGCATCGCAGGCTCGTGAAAAAATTTGTGGTGTCTACGGTCAAGATACTTTACCAAAAACCACAGCCAAGTGATGGTTCGATCGCTTTCGTTCTAGAAATTTTGATGTCAAAGATGCACCTCGCTCAGGTCGTCCAATCACAGAAAAAGTCGATGAAATCTTACAAAAAATTGAAGAAGACTGACATATAACCAGCCGTGACATTACTGAGGAACTGAATATCCACCATCAAGCCGTTTTGAACCATTTTCGTAAGGCTGGATACACAAAGAAGCTCAACGTTTGGGTGCCGCATGAATTAACAAAAAAAAAATTTGATCGACCGAATTTCCAATTCGCGCAATGCTAATAAAACGCAACGAAATCATGCCATTTTTGAAGCAAATCATTATGTGCGATGAACTATGGGTAAGTTACAAGAATGTCATTCGAAAAAGATCATGGTCAAAAAAGGTGAATCATCACAAACGACTTCAAAGCCAGGATTGACACCAAATAAGGTTATGCTGTGTATGGGGGGATTGGTAGGGAATTGTTTATCATGAGGTGCAACAATCTGGCCAAACACTCAATTCGGCTCTGCACTGTCAGCAATTAACCAAATTGCAACAAGCAATTCAAAAAACTGGCCAGAATTGATCAATAGAAAGGGCGTTGCCTTCCATCATGACAATGCCAGACCACACACATTTTTGATGACCCGGTAAAAATTGACAGAGTTTGGCAAGGGACTTTTGATGCATCCACCGTATAGTCTAGACCTTGCACCATCAGACTACCATTTGTTTCGATCTCTGCAAAACTTCCTTAATGAAAAGAAATTCACTTCAAAAAGAGACTGTGAATATTACTTGGTAAGTTTTTCGCCGATAAACCACAGAAGTTCTACACAGATGGAATAATGGCTCAACCCAAAAAATGGCAAAAGGTCATAGATGAAAATGGACAATATGTACTTAGATAAAATCCATTTTAAATAAAAGAAATATTCAATCGAAATAATGACAAGAAAGGCGCGTTACTATTTAGGTTGAAAAATACATTGAACCGTTAAGAAATGCACGAATTGCAATTATGATAAAGTAATTGAACTTGTAAACATATCGGAATAGGCTTGTTCATGAGTTATGTACTTGTTAATATTCACATTATGGGATAGCTCTGATTATGAACTACTCGTATCGATCAAACAAATTAATCGATTATCGAATCATCAGATTTAGGCTAAGAAAAATTGTATTTAATAGAACAAGCACGAATAAATTATTATTGCATTCACGTAAGATCACTGCGAGTGTTGAAGTCTATTTAGCCACTGATACAACCGGTATTTTGGGAGTCAGTTACTTCCTCCCAGAGTACGTACGAGCTAGCGTCTTCGGTGTCATGAGGTGGGTTCCTGTCCTCAGCGCAGTCACACTACGAAAAAACATCGTCATGTATACTAGTTTTGAGTGGACAAGTGTTCGGAACTGGACCTGAAGGGTTCTTGCAAATGTGTTATTTTACCCTCAGTACTGACAACAGTCAGTAGCTATCGTCACCGGCAGAATATGTAGCAAACACTTGGGAATTCAGGGCAGCTTAATGGAATTGGCATCTTCCTAACCGGATTAACGATCCTGATGACCGAGTCCACATGCGAGAACTCATCATCCCTACCAAGAGTTTCTTTTGTAGTCTTTTTAACTATGTTTGAAGTCAATCAAGGACAGCAGCAATGGTTTGCTGCACGTGCGAGCCCGATGGAAGCGCTTAGCTGAAGGATCCACCCCATAACGATAACTTCCAGCATGCATACGTGTCGTGTAGTAAGGTCCTTCAGCTGAACGTTATCATCGGGCTCGCTGGTGCAGCAGACCATTGCTGCTGTCCTTAGCGGACATTAAGTATGGTTAAAAAGACTATACGTGGCAGGAAAGCTCGGGTACACCTGTCTTGCAGCGAGGCTTTACTACTTTTTGTTCTGCCTTATGTGAAGATTTCCTTGCAGTATAAATCTGCCCTCAAAATAGCCTGGAAATCACTGCATTCCCTTTTTCGCTAAAGTGTCCCAGATATTCTGCGGGGGTTTGACCACCACTTTCCAAGAAAAGTAGCCTCAAGCGACTTATACATACATATGTATGTATGTAAAAACATTTGGTTGAATAAACTGCATCAAAAACAAAAGAAACGGTGTTCAAAATTAGGAGAGGTGCACAGAGTATTTGTAGCGGTAATTGAAGATGGAAAAATTCAAGGTAGTGTTGCAAACTATTTTTAGCCAAAGCAACTTTCCTATTATTGAATGATGCCTCTTATTTATTTTTAAACGCTTCACTTCAACTTGATGCCATAGCCCAGATTTTTTTAATCACAATGTATGATGAAAACCTTTGAGTTCCTTGACATCCACTCACCAATTATTTTAATTTGAACTCTGTTGATTAATCGGTTTATTAAATAATTGCCCGCCAACTTTACCTCGCGATGAAGAAACTTTTAGATCTACCCAAAAGCCGTGAACCCAAAGATTTTCATAACACACTTGACGGCGCACAACGAAAACATTCGAAAACTAACTCCGCGCCTCTTCGTCGTTTCCAAACAGTTTTGAAAAGTTAATTCGGGTATTCCCCAGAACTTCTTGGTATGGCCTCGGTCAATACGAGTATATCGGATCGGTGGATGGATACCGTCACGTGTCTGTTTGTGTCATATTACCCAACAGGAAGGTTATTGCGCTAGTCGCGAGTTTTGGACAGATCTCGCGTCTCGAATCACCACATCCACCTCTCGAATTGCTTCAGATAGTGAAAGTGGAATTACCAACAATATTCGCAAATCTTATAAAAATTTCCAATATGTATACGAGTATACTACAAGTAAGTATAATTTGGGCCTTTAGAATTTGGCAGTTATTTTCCATAGTTAATTTCAAACCTGCCGCTTGAGTGTTTCCATTCCCATTCACCGTTAGTTGTATTGATATCCATCCGCGATTTTTTGTCTATTAGTTGAAAGCATAAATTAATGCATCGGATTTTTTCACGCTGCGGATGGAGGATTTCTTGCCGTGCTGTGCCACGGAAGATTTTGAAATGTTTTAGTACTTCAGAGTAATGGATTATCTGATGGACGTGCAGCATGGAGGGATCGGATAACTCTAGCCAATGAATAATACGGCGGATAATTGGAGAGGAGGAAAGCGCAAAAAACGTGAAGTATCTGGCAGATACATTTTGTAGGTCTTACGTTGTGACTAGTCACAGAGCGATATCGGCGATTATCAATCAATTGTCGAATTTTATGAATGAGCTTCAAATTTTGAGTGTGACTGAATTCGATCGTGTCTTCGGTACCGTCATCAATGCGCGCAGATGCAAAAGGCAGAAGATACTTTTCGAACAAGTTTTATCCTATTGTAAGCAAACTTCTTGGGATTTCCGCAGAGTTTCGCTAGTTAGCGAATGATATTGATTTAACACCTTTTGCGTGGCGACAGTAGAGCCAAACTATTCATGCTTTTTATGCCGGAAGGCTTTTGAGGTTGTTTTTTGCGTTAAGTTTTATATTGACTTAAACCTGAGGTATTTTCCACATTACTGAATTTCAAAAAGTTGCGAGATTGCGTTGTAGTTTTTCTATACATCCTGAAGATGCAGTTGATTTTCTCCGGATGATTAAAAAAATACAAAGCAATAAAACTTGATTTGAAGACTATTCGTAGTTGGGGGCTATTCATATTCATTGCGTAAGAATTCTCGTGAAGCATAAATTTTCTAACCAAAATTTTATTTCAGTCAAGAACACGTTTCAAAACTGTTTAAGACTCGAAAATTAAGGCATCGGTTTTGACTTTTTAGAAACATGTAATATCATTGAAAATAACAGAACGAAAATGAACGCGTATGGTTAAGTTCCCTTAAATTAAATCCGCTTTGAGAAATGACAATATAAACTTTTCCCGACTTTACTTTTTTAAGTGCAAGATAACTATACTTTCAAAAACTATTAACAGCCAAGAGCTCGAAAAATAATTCTTGTCCCTTTGGTTGACGTTTTAAGAAGGCACTTTGGTGATGTCAGTTAAAATATCAAATAGTTGATTTATTAAAAAAATATATTTAGGGCTTGAGCCCGTCTTTTCACAATGAAGTACAAATCAATACTTAACTTAAAACTAGTTACAATTTATTATTACAATTTTTGATGAATGTGCAATTCACCTGAATTGCACGTTTTCGTTGCACTTGCATTTACCTCATTCGATACTTCCGTTCGAAATTTCACCTTGGCGTCAGCAGATATTGGCCCGCGCGTGTGAATTGGATGTTTGTTTGCGCGCGTGATAACTCTTCCGCCATCAAATGCGATTGCCCTCAATCGTTAAAAAAATCGAAGATCGTTGAATCTGATGTTTGGATTCCCGGGTGGAGGGTCCACTATGGTAAGCGAGGATGACATTGGCGTTTGGATCAGCGTCTCGGATCTTGGTACTATTACTGGGGATGAATATTCTGTGGAGGATGTGGTTTTGAAAATGTTGTAAATTTTATATGATATGAAGATTGCTAGGTATATTGCGGCGATGGTAAGTAGAGAATATGTTGTGGTAGTTTGGATATCATTTTCGGATCTAAGCAGTTGGATTTCGTTAGTATTGTTGATATTTAAATCCTTTAGCATTTCCAACGAAATAACGTTGTGGGAGATTTTCTCAATCGAGGGCGGTTGTAGAATCGCTGGTAAGACTCGCATGCTTGTTGTATCTCGACTGATGAACGTTCTTCCGTTTGCGACAAGGTTGAGTTTTGGAACTTTACTAAAAATGTTCCATCTAGATTGTGGAGAGATTCTTCTGTTGACAGTGTTCCCGTGAACTGGTTTAGCAGCACGATGCCAGGAGCGATTTCATCGATCGTCGGTATCTGTGAATTGCTTATACAGGCGCAGTTTGCTGGAAGACTTTTTAAAAGGTTAGGCAGGCATGTCGAGTTGCTTATATCTACAATCTCAGATGATTTACAAACGCTCATAAAGTTAATTGTTTTACATTTTCCTTTTACTCCAAATAGCTTATCATCGTTTTACAGGTTTTATAAGCAATGTTTCGTAAACGATACTAGTTGTAAGAGGGATATTTATTATATAAAGTAGAGATGTAGTGTTACTTATTATTTTTGTTTCTGCGAAATCCAAGGCTTCTTCTATGGTACTATATGGGAGTAATTCTTTGTTTAAAATATCGGTTGCTATTGTGATTTCAGACTTTGACAATATTAATGAGTTAATTACACCTAGTTTTGACCAGTGAATTGCTTGGTTGATATTTGTTAATTCTTCCTTAATGAGTCTTAATCTAAACTGAATGTCTAAAATCATATTAAAGTTTGTCTGGCAATTTTCTTTGAATAGTTTTTGTATTTCATTGGTGATTCTTGTTATGTTGTTTATTCGTTCATTATATAGTTGATTTATGATTATTTGTCTATTATTATTTTCTAATACATTATTTAATTTATCTTTGATGGTTACGAAATCTTCATGGTCCGGATTGCCCGCGATCCATTTCCATGCAGATCCAATAAAATTTAGTGACCTCTTGATTTGACGCGGTTTTAAATTTTTCACAAGGCTGATAATCTGCTGAAATTCATAGGATAAATGTAAAAACAGAGGATGATGTCGGACAACCGTAAGATTGAGAATTGGTTCGATTTCCTCAATGAAGCGTTGGTATTGATCGATTTCGATTATGTGGATAAGCTTAAAATTCCCGTCCTGTACTTTGGTCTGTCCAGTATGTAAGGAGACAATTCGGGAGTTTGAGAAGTCCAGAATCTCGACCTTCGCAAGCACGATGTACGGTAGTAATCTGAAACGCAAGATCAATTTCGTATATTACTTTTATGTACAACCCTACCAGATTCGGTTAGAACTGTTGAATTATTATTCTCTTTGATAATTTCCTGTTTATATCTAGGGGTTAGTTTTGATCCATTCCTTTTGTTTTGCTTAACATAAATCACCTCCCCAACTTCGTATTGTTTTGTCGGTTGTCTTACTTTGTTGTGTGTCAGGATGTCGTTCTGTTGTTTTTGTTTTAGTCTGTCTATGTTTGAAAGCCGTACCCTTTCGAATTCGTCAAGGCTGATTCCAGGGACGCGACCAAAGTGTAGTTCTACAGGCTTTTTCCCAGTGGTGGAGTGGATTGTGAAGTTGTATTCACTAACGGCGCGCTGTAATAAATTCTCGAAAGTCCTAGGTGGGCCATCTTTCTTTAAGCACCTCATGATCTCCGTGAGGGTACTGTGCCATCGTTCGACTTGCCCGTTGACTTCGCTTTTGTACGGGGGTGTCTTGTATACCTTTATTCGAAGGTCATCCTCCATGAGCGAGGTTATGGAGGCAGATCGTAGGGCGCTCTCGTTGTCGATAACAACGAGCTCTGGCACGCAGAAATAGAAGAGTAGGTCTGTTAGTGGTTGCTTTATATCCTCGATGGACTTGGAGGCTATTATCTTGGCTTGGCCTAGCTTGGAGAACTTATCGATGGCCGTTAATACCCGGTGTTTCTCGGTACTGAAAAGGTCTATATGAATCGTATGACCGGGGTAGGAGGGGATAGGTGTAGGGTTGAGAAATGGCTTATTGGGATGCCTATCGTACTTGTTTTCCTTACACACAGAGCAGTTTGTCACGATATTCTTTGTTTTAGCAGCCATTTTTGGGAAGTAGAAGTTCTGTAAGAGTTGCAAACGGTTTTCTTCGGCGTTGCGGTGTGCACGCTTATGTTCTTTTAGTATTCTTTCCTCTTGTTCCGCCTCGTTGGGAATATCCTCAACAAGTTTCTGCGTAAAACGAATTCGGTAATCAGAGAAATGTCTGGGAAAGATCTGCTGAATTCGCCCCATGGTTTCTTCGTCGGTCAGGAGACCATTTATAGTAGTCGGGTTGAGGTAACGTTTAAATATATTAATGATATCAGTATCTGAATAGCGGAATTTAATTAACGTATGCCGTGTGTTGTTGGGGAACGGATTCTGCAATTGGTAGCTATCTTCGCTTCCAATCCTTAAGACAAGCTGATTCCTGAATACATTAATGGGGGTCTCCACTGTTGGGATAAGGTTCTGTGACGAGCTTTCGTCGCTATGTTCTGTCGGGGTTAAGGAATTCAGTTCTGTAGGTTTCGGGGGCCTCGAAAGGGAGTCTGCCACGACATTTGCCCTACCTGGCATATACTTAAGTTCGTAATTGTACTCCTCTAAAATTGACTTCCATCGCTTCATTTTGCTGTTGGTATTTTTGTTGCTTAAAGCATATGTAAGAGGCTGATGGTCGGTAAAAATTTTCACTTTCTTTGATCCGTACAGGAAATTTCGCAACGAATTAAGAGCCCATATGATTGCGAGCATCTCTTTTTCGTTGGTGGCATAGTTTTCTTCTGTCTTAGTTAGGGTCCTAGACAGGTAAGTGATTGGTTTTCCTTTTTGAGAGAGGACCGCGCCGATGGCGTAGTCAGAGGCGTCGGTTGTAAGCTCGAAATCTTCCTCAAAATTTGGATGTGCCAATACAACTTCTTGGGAGATAAGGCAGTTCTTTAATGTATTGAAAGCATTCATGGCTTCGGAGTTCAAGTCTATTATTTTGTTTCTAGATATATTTTTGGACACACGTCCATCTTCCCCTCTCAGAAGGGATGTCAGGGGCTTCGCTATTTGTGCATATCCTTGGATGAAGCGCCTATAGTACCCTGACATTCCTAGAAACGAGCGTAGGTCTCTTAAGGTCTTGGGCGGAAGAAGTTCTGCAATCGCCTGCACCTTTTTGGGGTTGGTTTTAATTCCATCATGACCAATCACGTATCCCAAAAATTCTACCTCATCTCGCAGAAACTCGCATTTCTCCAGCTGAATCTTCATATTAGCCGTTTCTAGCGTTTTCAAAATGGTTTCGAGGTTTTCAAAATGTTCATTTTCGTCCTTCCCAAAGATGACGATATCGGCAATGTATACATAACATCGCTTCCCTATGTGCTCGCGAAGGATGTCGTCGAGCGCCCTTTGAAAGATGGAAGGGGCATTTCTCAGTCCGAACGGGAGCCGCGTGAACTCAAATTTCCCGTTGTTGATTGAGAATGCAGTTTTGGGAATGTCACGCTCCCGGAGCGGTATCTGGTGGAAGCCGCTTTTCAAGTCTATGGTTGAAAAGTACCGATTCCTGCCAAGGTTCGCGAGAATTTCGCTAATCTCTGGTATAGGATATTTATCGGCAATTGTAACAGAGTTCAGTTTCCTGTAATCTATTACCATGCGATATTTCTTCTCATTGCCACTTGACTTCTTGGGGACAATCCAGACAGGCGAATTATAGGGTGACCTGGACGGCCTTATTATACCGTCCTCAAGTAGTTTATTGACTTCTTTTTCTACCTCTGCTTTTAATGCCATGGGGTAGGGATACGTCCTGGAATAGACTGGGTCGTTATTTGTAGTTCGTATCTCGCCCTTCACGCTGGTTGTGAAGGTGAGTTTCTCGTCCGGCTCTGAAAGGAGGCTAGAATGATTTCGTATAATTTTCTCTAATCTACTAGACTGTTTCCTGTCGAGATGAGACAATTTTATATTAATGTTATTAACATTTTGCGAGAGATGCTGTTTTAGGGGTATAAACAAGTTGGGATGTAGAGTCATGAAGCTATCGTTTGTGTGAATGACGGCTTTTAATTCCTTTAGCGTATCGTTTCCTATGATACCATCAAACGAAACGAGACTGGGTAGTATAAAAAATTGAATTTTGCTAGTGTTTGGGCCGAAAATTCGGACAAATGCATGGTGCGTAATTTTAATGCTTCCTGCTACTGAATGCGCGAAGAAACTCTTATTGTTGGGTAAAGGATTTCTGATGTGTTTAGGCTGGATGTAGTTTTTATTCGAAGCCGGTATCGATGAGAAATTTTAAAACCTCTCCACTTCCGATGGTATATTCAAAATAAGGAAGTGAAGAGCGCCTTAGTCTAAAAAATATATGTCGTCGAGCTGTTCTTCTTGTTCCAGGGTAGGTTCATCGTATGTCTCGGTATACTCGTCTAATGTTTGGTCGTGGTTCTCGTCTTCCTCTTTCATTTCTTGTGCGTAATTTTCTTCCATAGTACTGGTATCTATTTCTGTGTCTGTGAAGTGCAGCCTTTGTGCCTTCTGTGGAGGATGAAGCCTTTGGGACGGCATTTGTGGACGTTTTTGCGCCCATCCTGGATTCTGTGGTCTATTTGCATAGTTTACAGCATGTGATCTAATGGACTGATCCACATCCATAGGCTCCGGGCCTCTCGGAGGCCTGGGTGGTGGAACCTGATGATTATGCTGTTGCTGAAATGGATGTTGTAGAGGCTGCCTGAAAATTCTTTGTTGCGGAAATACCTGCGGGTTATGAAACAATTCTGGGTATATTTCACGTCTGGGGGCCGGAATGGGGGTCGGCCTAGGATGGTTTGGTAGGTTCCTTCGTGGTGGAATGGGTGGCGGTGTATTATGATGGGCCTTTCGTAGAAGTGTTTGGGTTGAATTTGCGTATTGTGCCCTATAGTCCATATTCTGGAGTTTAAGGCACAGAGCTTGGGGTAAGTCTGCTGGCTCACGTATACTAAGAAGTCTGGGCAGATCACCTTTCAGACCTCTTATGAAGGTGTCGAGAGCCTTATCCCGATATGATTGAGTCATAATACTCATGGAGTCTGGGCTCATTTCAACAGACGCCAGTTTGTTTAGGATGAGTGATAGATGGTTGTACACAGCCTGGTAGAATTCGGGAACCGTATTTCCACCCTGCACCAGAGTGGTCATCTGGTACTCTAAAGTGGTTAAGTCCCTTTTGTCTGCATAATGCAGGGTTAAACACTTTACAATTCTATCCCAATTCAACGGAGTATTGTATGACTCCAACGCTACGTCTGCTTGGCCAGTGATTTTATTTCGAATCACCGAAAGGATCCCGTAATATTTCGGTGATCCTTTGAGACTGTCGTAGATTTTTAGGATCCTGTCCACGCTTTTGCGCCAGGAGCTAAATTCACCTGGCTCTCCCGAAAATTGTCTCAGACTTTTGACAACATCCGGGATGCGGTCCATTTCCGAGAGATTTTCATTTTCACCGATAGTAATGGGAATATCGGCGTCTATGTTAACGTCAGATGCCGGATTTAATAACTGGCTAAAAATCTGACGTCCTTGCGTTTGTAGCGTTTCCCTAACCACTCGCGAGATGATTTGGACGAGATCTTCTTCCGGGTTACGATTTCTGGCGCTAGGGCCAGCGTTAAGCTCAGGAAGAGCGTCGTGAAGCTCATTGAGTTGCAACATGGGTGGTCGAATCAGATTATCCGGGTTCGACATATTTAGGAAATTACTTTAGCACGAATTCGTAAATCAAGAGATCACCACCTTTTAATCGACACTAATCCGGATCACTTTTCACAAATATATTATAAATATATATGTATATCAAATGCAATTTCAAAAAATAGATAGTTTTAATACCTTAATATAACTTCAAGAACTGTTTCAATCTTTAAATTTTGTGTATGCTCAATATATTCGCTATTTGGAGTACTTACAATACTAAGATCATCTGAGAGGATACTTCTTCCATGTTAATTTTGAAAAAAATCCTATGATTTATCAGTACGAAGGGATCCTAGATCTTCCGCCTCTCTTGGTGTAGATCAGCGATCTTCCGCCTCTCCTGGTGTAGATCAGCTTATGGATTGTCCTTTTGGGGTTCGGGCTGCTTCAGCTG
Source organism: Odontomyia ornata (assembly GCA_963969285.1). NCBI lineage: Eukaryota > Metazoa > Arthropoda > Insecta > Diptera > Stratiomyidae > Odontomyia > Odontomyia ornata. The sequence continues at coordinate 14,926,804 of OZ017742.1, read as the reverse complement.
CGATTTGGCGTTACCCTTTTTGCCTATGAGGTTACTTAGGAGCCTCTTCGCACACGCGCGCACTTCGGAACTTTGGTTTTGCACCGGTAACTACTCGCGTTAACTTTTACGTTTTGCGGAGTAACGCGTTAACTTTTACGTTTTTGCGTAGCGATAAAAAGGACCATAGGCCAGCCTCAGCTCTATGTTTGACCTATTAAGGCTTGATAATTTTAAATTATCTGGTCTATCCTGATCACTATTGCACGCGTGAAGCAGCCCCACGTTGGGCGCCAGTTAAAATATCAAATAGTTGATTTATTAAAAAAATATATTTAGGGCTTGAGCCCGTCTTTTCACAATGAAGTACAAATCAATACTTAACTTAAAACTAGTTACAATTTATTATTACAATTTTTGATGAATGTGCAATTCACCTGAATTGCACGTTTTCGTTGCACTTGCATTTACCTCATTCGATACTTCCGTTCGAAATTTCACCTTGGCGTCAGCAGATATTGGCCCGCGCGTGTGAATTGGATGTTTGTTTGCGCGCGTGATAACTTGTCTCATCATTGTTCCTTTCGTAAACATAAAAACTGATCACACAAAATGGTGTGTCTCATAAAGTAGTTTTGCCTAAATAAATCCTCACCGAACGGTGTTGCCAGATGAGCATAAATTTTCGAAAGTTAAATTTCTTACAATTCGGTCATTGTGATCATAATCGTCTCGATTATTGACGCATAACGTTTTTATAAGTAATCTGATCATAACTTAATCGAGCATTAAATTATTACTACAGAATAAATTCATAAGTGAATTTCATCGTAGCATGACATAACCATAATCATGGCGGAAAGATGGCGCTTAATGAATCTAGCTTGTGGCAATCATGAACACCATTTTCACCACTGAGTGGCGATGACATCGTCTCGAGGAAATCTAACAACCCACATCTGGCAACGAGCGAACTGTAAATTGGCGAACAAGAATTAAAAAGTTAAAGTTTCTCTGTTGAACTTTATAGTATATTTAATTTCGCAATAAATTGTTTTATTATCAAATTAAGTGATTCTTCACGTTGCATTTTGCTCGTCTTGGTCCACGGGATATACATACGGCCACAACTGGTGACCCTATCATCGACGTGAGCCCTTGCTAGGGGAACACCCGAACATACCCTCAATCGTCGCGTGTTTTACGAAGACACTCTTCATAACGTGTTTGCCGGTCCTCGAATATTCACTTTTTGAAGACAATACCATTCTAGTGCATCGTCATATTTTCGCGATAGTAAACTTTTTGCTAAAATTACAATGTCGGCTGGGGATTTGACACAGGCAGGGGCGTAGCGAGGCGGGGGTGTTGGGGGTGTGACACCCCACCAAACTCTTGTACCGTTCGGCATTTTCGTCTGAGTCGGCATACTCAGTAAATTTGACTAGGAAGTCGGCATTCGGACAAAAAATTTTTTAATTTCGGGTATTCGGATCCTGAATGAGAGTAATTAGGAGAAATGAGATTTACGAGTAAGTTCATATTTTCGCGCGCAGAAATATCAGTGCCCTCCGCGCACGAGCAAAGGCGTACCGAGTACACTCGGTATACTCGTTTATATTTCAGTCGGCTTGTCGCCATATACAATCTGACAGCTGACGAAGCAAGGCTCGTACTGTGGCGTCGCTATAATACATATCTCGACTGTGTCACTCTTTAGCTGTTTCTAGCCTGCCGACTGTACTATACTCATACTATACTTGCTATAATAGTTGCTCATGCTCGTACTCACATCTCAATACGTATATTCGCTATAAACCGAATCGGATTTCCAAGTCAGGCGTATTCATGAGAACGGAACAGCAGTGCTTTTACAAGTGAGTATCATATATTTTATATTCTTCTAAACTTTAAGCTCAAAATCAAGCTAGAGCCAGAAATTTGAGATAAATCGTGTGTTGACATAACCAACATTCGCGCAAATCTTAACAATTCCTTTGTTAACATTGAAGATAATTTTACGAATGATCAGAGTTCGTGACGATATTGAAAATTCCATAATTTAATATTATGATCATATACTCGTAAATGTACCACTCAAACACAGAGTTTGCATTCGCTCTGATACACTGAGAGAAAAATGTGAGATCCCGTTTACAAATGCGTCACGACTATGCATTTTTAGTGAGCCATACGAAGCTTCTTTACTTATATATTTCACAAGCTTCAATAGCTCTGTGGTAGGAGGCTGGACTTGAAGTCGAGAAGTCGAGTGTTCGCGTCCCGAGGTTGCAGGTTTTTTTTTTTATATGTCGACGGACATGAATTAGTAAAGTTTAAAAATTCTTCTAGGTAGCTTCCACCGTAGAAAATTATTTGTGACGTTCGTTTACTGAATTTATTAGGTAGCCATGAACGAAAATTTCTCTCAGTGTAGAGTGAAATTTCACTTGTAGATTATCATTTGTAAAACGTTGAATTTGACTTCGAATCTAGAGTTACGATCCACTCCAAAAAAATGGTGAAATTTTACTTTTTATAGAGCAATGATCCACTCTTTTAGAATGAAATATTACTGTATCAGAGTTCATTTTCTTTTTGTGTTTGTATGTGGAGTGAAAAGTCACTCTTAGGGATTAAGAGAGTAAAAGACAATAATTTTCTTTCGGAAAAACTTAGGTACAAAAAGAAATCAACATTTATTCTGGAAAATTTTTTTCGACGAAAATGAAGAATTTTTAATTGTTATTGAAAGATGCGATTACAATGAATTCAAAAATAATATATAAATTCAAATTATGAGAATGTGATGATGAATATCATACGTTGTGTGTTCAAAAAGTATCGCGAATTTTGAATTTTCGCGGGTTACGTATATTCGAATTTCGATTTTTTTGTGGCGTTATGTTGGTACTCATGTCCGTCACTTATGCCAACAAGCTCGGCCATTTTGAATGTTCAGTTAATAGGTGATAGCTGCTTTACTTGCACGTGTTTTCAATCGTCTTCGATTTTTACTTATTCAAAAAAATGGATCAAAGAACGTGTATCAAATTTTGTGTGAAAAACGAAATTAAGTGCGCGGATGCATTCCGAATGTTGACTGTGGCATACGGAGAAGCTACCTTGGACCGAAGCAACGTTTATCGGGGGTACAAAATGTTTTTAGAAGGCCGAGAAGATGTGAACGACGAAGAGCGTGCCGGACGCCCGAGCGCTTCAACAACAGACGAAAAAATTAATGAAGTGGAGAAAATGGTATTGGCCAATCGTCGAATCACCGTAAGAGAAGTTGCTGAGGACCTAAACATATCGATTGGCTATTGCCATTCGTTTTTTATCAACGATTTGGGCATGAGACGGGTCGCCGCGAAATTCGTACCAAAATTGCTCAATTGCGACCAAAAACAGCAACGCATGAACATTGCTAATGAGATGTTAAACTCTGTCCGCGACGAACCAAATTTGCTCCAGAGGGTCATAACTGGTGACGAATCGTGGGTTTATGGTTGTGACGTGGAAACCAAAGCTCAATCATCTCAATGGAAGCTGCCGCATGAACCAAGACCGAAAAAAGCGCGCCAAGTTCGGTCGAATGTGAAAGTTTTGCTGACAGTTTTCTTCGATTGCAGGGGCGTGGTGCATCATGAGTTCTTGCCACAGGGAAGAACGGTCAATAAGGAATATTACCTGCAAGTTATGCGCAATTTGCGCGAAGCAATCCGCCAGAAACGCCCGGATTTGTGGGAGAACAAAAATTGGCTTTTGCACCACGATAACGCCCCTGCTCACACATCGTTGCTTGTGCGCGACTTTTTGGCCAAAACAACACACTTATGATGCCGCAGCCACCGTATTCTCCAGATCTGGCCCCCTGTGACTTTTTCTTGTTTCCTAAACTGAAGAGGCCCATGAAAGGACGACGTTACGCTACGCTTGACGAGATAAAGACGGCATCGAAGGAGGAGCTGAACAAGATTAAAAAAAATGATTTTTTGAAGTGCTTCGAAGATTGGAAAAACCGTTGGCATAAGTGTATAATATCTCATGGGGATTACTTTGAAGGGGACAAAATAGATATTCATGAATAAATAAATAATTTTTGAAAAAAAAACAAAATTCGCGATATTTTTTGAACACACCTCGTATTCATCATATTCAAAATATGATATAAATAATACAAGGTGTACCAAAATCACCGTGCCAAAGAAAAACTCTGTATTTCTCATGAAATTCTAAGATTTTTTTTCCTCTGCCATTTTTTCAAAAACCAAAATTGAAAAAGTTATTAAAGATCAAAGTTTCAACAATAAATGACCTCCCTCGGCGAGTGGGTGTCAAATTATTAAAAACCAATGATTCCCAAATTTTTTTCATATTTTTCTGGGTAAAAAAGTCTTCTTCCACTTTTTAAAAAACTCAAAATCAAAAAAGTTATTAGAGAATTCAATCTAAGAAATCTTATTGGTTAAAACTTGTGACCTGAATAACTTTTTTGATTTTGAGTTTTTTTAAAGGTGGAAGAGGACTTTTTTACTCAGAAAAATATGAAGAAAATTTAGAAATCATTGGTTTTTATTAATTCGATACCTACTCTTCGGGGGAGGTCTTTTATTGTTTAAACTTCGACCTTAAATAAATTTTTCAATTTTGAGTTGTTTTAAAAATGGCAAAGGAAAAAAAGTCTTAGAATTTCATGAGGAATACAGGGTTTTTCTTTGGCACGGTGATTTTGGTACACCCACCTTCCATCGCCCAAATCTTCGTCAAATCTACCGTCACTATCGCCGTCATCTTCACCACTGCCCTCATCGCCAACATCGAACAACGAAACTGAAGACAAATGTGCTTGGATTCAAGTAGCTGGCCGAGTTGCAGAATTCTTGAAAAATTACGAAAAAGTGGAAAATATTCTGAAACAACTGAAAAATGATGCAGTGCCCAATCCGAAATTATTCATGATCGATATAATTGACTGTCTGACTACAATTCACGAAGAAAGTAGAATGATTTTGAATTATGCCAAAAAAAAAGGAGAGCAAATTGCAATTTGAAACACTCGCTTTGCATGTGGGGGAGGAAGTTTCGGTGGAGCATGATCCTGGTAAGCGCAAAAAAACATTGACAGAAAACGAGCGGAAGTATTTAATTGCTGTTGGACCATTTCAACCGAAACTGAGCGTTTTTGCTGCCAATCCAAGTATACCAGCAAACAAACAGTGTCGAATGAGCTCTGTATGGTATTCTGAATATCCTCTACTGGAGTACAGCATCAGCGAAGATGCAGCATTCTGTTTTGCTTGCTCTCTATTCCCTGAAGGAGTCGGCAGATCACATTCTCAGCCAGAATGGGTGTGTGATGGTGTGCGACAATGGCACAAGATGAAAAGTCGTGGAGCTGACAGGCCAGGCAAATTATTCACGCACTACAACTCAGAATCTCATCGAGCAGCTATGAGTGATTTGTGCCATTTTATCAATGAAGGAGCTCATGTAGATATTCTACTGGACAAATCCATCAGAGGAAAAAAGATACTTGAAGAACAAGAAAAAGAATACCATAGGAAAGTTGTTGAAATTCTTGTCGATGTTACAAAAACGCTTGGTAGACAGGGTTTGGCGTTTCGTGGTCATGATAGCTCCGGAAAAAACGAGGATGGAAATTTCACTCAAGTCGTCAATTTGATTTCTCGACATTGCCCTGTAATGGAAAAGTGGTTGGCTGAGAAGGATTCAAGATCTCGGCATGTCACGTACCTAAGCGCCGAAAGTCAGAATGAATTCATCGATTTATCAGGATCTGAAATACGACAAGTCATTTTGAAAGAAATCGAAGATGCTGAGTTCCTCTCAATCATGGGCGACACAACACCAGACTCGTCACACAAAGATCGTCTTGCCATAAACATCCGATACGTAATTGAGAAGAATGGAGAACCTGTGCCTATAGAGCGATTGTTGAAGATGGACGTCGTGTTGACGAAGAAAACTGGAGAAGAACTGGCTGAAAAAATGTTCACAACTCTCACATCTTCAAGCATACCGGTAAAGAAACTCATTTTTCAATCTTATGACTTTGCAAGAAATATGTCCGGCGAGTACAATGGCGCACAGCGAAAATTATCAGAGAAATGTAACAAAAACGTCTTATATGTTCCTTGTCAAGCTGACAGAATCAATATTTTTGTGGAGACAGCTTGCACTGCGAGTAGTATCATCAAAGAATTTTTCGATATTTTGCAGGCTTTGTATGTGTTTTTCGCAGGAAGTACCAAACGTTTTCGAAGTTTGATCGAAGAGTTAGCAAATATTGAAAATGTCTTGCTTCTGAAAAACTTATCACTGACAAGATGGACAGCTCGGGCTGAATCCATTAAGGCTGTTTGGATTGGTCTTGAAGAAATTGTTGATGTTTTGGAAAAAATTAAAATGAACAAAAATGATTTCGATAGTAAAACTCGCGCAGCTGCATCTGGCCTCCTCAAAAATGTTTTACATTTTGACTTCATTTCATCTTTATTTTTCATGAAAAATGTCATGTTCAAAATAAAAATTCTGACGGAGTCTTTGGAAAGTGAAAATTTAAATGTCGTCGATGGTTTGAAAATGATAAAATTTACTTTGAAATCATGCGAAGAAATGAATGATGTTCACCAGTTGAATAATTTGATCGAAAGCTCTGTATCATTCGCGAAAAAACTCGATATTAACCCGGAGAACGACTTCGCTAAGCAACATAAAAAACGTCGAGCACCAAAAAAACTTGATGATAATCCCGAAACTGCGTTTACTTTCGATCTTTTCACATTTTACCGTAAGGAGTTCAAAGTGGTGTTTGATGTGTTTACGACCAGCATCCGAAAAAACTTGGAAGAATCTCTCTCAAAATTTGAACCGATTCAGAAAATTTTTGAAATCCCAGCCGACAGAAAAAACTGTACAATTGAATCAATTAACACCATTGTCGAATCGCAACCCGAATCCTTCAAACAAGAACCCGAATGCATTCAAGTAGAACTACAAGCACTTCTTGATTTGTGTGATCAATGTGAAAATATTGTCGATGTTTCGAAAAAGGCGTATAATTTACGACAGATTTTGCCGTGCGCCTACAAAATTGTTCGATTAGTCTTGACTTCGCCGGTTACTTCGGCTTCATGTGAAAGATCTTTTAGTAAACTGAAATTAGTTATGAATTCCCTTCGAACCACAATGGGCGACGATCGTCTAGATTCTTTGGTGCTACTTTTTTCTGCAAAGGATATTGTGGACGAAATGAACGTTTCTAAACTTGTACAAACTTGGTCCCAATTGAAACATCGAAGAGTACGCACTTGACTTTGCTTGTAGTTTCGTGCAAATTTCCTGTTGTTTTTGAATAATACGAATAAAATACGATGTCATACGAAACAGAGGTGTTGTTTTCTGATCGAGTCGGCATTTCGATATGATTCACCCCCCACACTCATGAGGCTCGCTACGCCCCTGGACACAGGGCATGTCCATGCAACATACACCGCTACCAACAAGGCGCGATAACAACAGGTTGCTCGACACGCCATACAATCCGAGCATCGATGTGATATCTTCACCCAAATTGTTGCTACCAGTTGGCACAGTAACAAACTTTCCACCGTCTGTGGAAGCTGCTTGTATCAAGGACGTGAAATTGCCACCATTTTGGTGAAGCAACCCAACGCTTTGGTTTGTGCAGACCGAGGCGCAATTTTTCACTAATAAAATAACGTATGACAACGCTCGTTATTACACAGTCATTGCTGCTCTAGACATCGATATCCTGCAGTAAGTATCTGACATTATCCGTTCACCTCCAGCCAGGAACGAATACGGTTCGCTCAAACGGCATCTTGTCACCAGATTCTCAGAACCTAACGAGCGACAGTTAAACCAGTTGCTCACAGGAGCAGACCTCGACGGAAAACAACCATCACAATTACTTCAAGAGATGCAAAACTTTGCGCCTTTGGATATGTCTGAGGACATCCTCAAAACATTGTGGGCAAAACGGCTAACAGTGAGCGTCAGGTGCATTCTGACTGCTTGCTATGATTCTGAACTCTATAAACTGGCAAAAATACCAGATCGCATAGTGGAAAACAGTGTTCCAGCGTACGTATTGAATGCAGAGGCTACTTCACCGCAGGCATACGTCGGAACTCAACAAACGGATTGAAAAAATTGAGCGTCAGCTCAGTGACGTTGTCGCTCAGGTGACAAAATTAACAACCGATCTCAACCCTGCTGTTTCATACGGTTCGGCAGGCGGTACAAAAGGCTACCACACTCTGACTTGCTATTATCATACGAAATTCGGCGTAGACGTGAAACGATTTTCGGAGACTTGCTCGTTCCAAGCAAATCAGAATCAGGGAAACTGAGACAGTTGCTTTCCATCATCGGGGTGGGAAATAACTTAGACACTTAAACTTCCTAATCAACTCCAGATCATCCGTCTCGATTGTTCCTAAACGCTTCGCTCAGCTCCAACAACCACAAATGCTAACGTTATACGCCGCCAACAACACCACCATTACCACGTATGGCAAACGGCCCTTGAAGATCCACTTGGTTTTCAAGCATTTATTTGCGTGGAATTTTATTGTAGGAAATGTTTTTACACCAATCATCGGGGCTGACTTCTTAAGGCATTACGGACTTCTGATCGATTTTAAAACAGAAGGCTCTTGGTTGATGTTTTCGAGATGCCCACGACACACGCAAGGGCACCCGCTGCCAACGTTACAAAAACGGGCATTAAGGCAACCGCCACAACTCCTACGGCAACCGCCACGCATATTACGACAACTGCCACAAATCCAACGGCAAACGTCACCAATACAAGACGAACTGTTATATCTGGAACGGCAACGACCAAGCGCTGAACGACAATTATCATTCAGCCTACGATTCACGAAACGTTCTCAATAGCACCAGGTTTTCAACGGCCTCCCCATCCGACAGGTGAAAAACCGAAAGCAGCACGAGCAGAGTTCGATCGGGTGCTTATAATGGGTATCTGCCGTACATTGAGTAGTCCTTGGGCCAGTTCCATCCATATGGTTGCCAAAAAATGCGGTGGCTGGATAGTTTGTGGCAACTATCGCAAACTTAACGCTCAGAGTGTAACGGATCAATATCCAATTGCACACATTCACAAGGCGGCTGACCGGCTTCACGGTAAAACAATATTTTTGAATTTGGACCCAGAACGCGCTTATAATCAAAAAGACAGCCATTTAAACACCATGCGGGCTTTTTGAATATTTGGTCATGCCTTTCGGTCTAAGAAATGCCACACAGACCTTTCAACGACCCATAACATCCTCTTCAGACTGGAATTCATTTTCTGCTAAATAGTCAAACAATGCTGATCAACATCGAGAACACCTCAGTATTGTCCGTCAATGACTTGAGCAACATGACTTGCACGTTAATATTGATAAGTGTGCATTCAGGCAAACGGAGATAGAATATTTACTACACGATCAACAGCACTGGATCACAACCAACACAAGAGCGAATCACTAAGCTGCTTAACTTCAAGCAACCTGAGACCATCGTTGAACTGCGTCGATTTCCTGGGGCAATTAACTTCTACAGACGTTGTCTTACACATTCAGCCCATCATCAGGCATCGTTGAACGCTTTCTTAAGCAATAGCCAGAATTCTTATTAAAATCTCGAAAGAACAGGTTCCGTTCAATCTAATCGGGGTCAGACTGCCATCGAGCCAAAGGTGAAGATTTCTGAAATATAGAAGTATGTGCCTAGCAAATAATGTGCAAACAGTTGAAATTAGGGTGAACGTTCTTGGAATAATTAATTAATAGTATCAACATGCCGTTCACCCTAGAACCAACTCAACTAGCTGATTCTCAACAAGAAGATGACAAGCTTCGTGTGCTCCTGGACAACAGCAACCACTGGACTACAACTACAAAAGCTATCAATCGGCACTGCGACAGTTTACTGCGATAGTTCAACGAGAAAATTCGTCCTTACGTCCCACCGGAACTTCGTCAACAGGCCTTTGCTTCAGTACACGGACTCGCTCATGCGAGCGGCAAGGTCACCCTCCACTGGCTGCACCAAAGATACATATGACCCAGCATTCGGAAAGACACAATACGATGGACCCGCAACTGCATCTCCTGACGATGGTTGAAAATCCAACGACACAATAGGAACCAGCCTACCTAAAGAAATGTACAGAACGAAAGATTCTATTATGTCCGCATCGACATCGTCATTCTGCCATTGGTAAGTGGTATCGATACTGTCTTACCATGGTATACAGATTTTCACGGTGGCATGAAAGCAGTCCCTATGCAAGACATAACTGCGGACACAGTCGCCGACACTTTTTACAACACCTGGGTTGCGCGTTTTGGAACTCCCAAAACGTTGACAATCGACCAAGGCGCTCAAATTGCGAGCGCACTTTTTTGAGCTCTTACCAATCTGACAGGAACGAAACAAATTCGGACAACACCCTATCATCCTGCGTCCAATGGTGCTATTGAGCGATGGCGCCGAACCTTCAAATCAGCTCTTATGTGCAGTCAACCACCATCCTGGATAAAACTACTTCCAACTGCTCTAGTTGTATTCCGAACATCACTCAAGGAGGACTTGGGAGCTTCGCCCACCGAACAACTTAACGGCGAGTAGCTACGTGTTTCAGGCGAAGTTTTTACAAACGAGGACATGCCAGTCATCACATAAAGAGAAGCTTTTTTTAATACAAGGATCTCTACACTTACACTCATGTCTTCCTTTGAGTTGGTGCAGTCAGACAGCCATTGGAGTACACCACACGAGGTTGTCAAACGAATCAATGGGCGCGTCTTCATTATCAAGGTCAAGGGACAAGATGCAACTGGCTCAACCGAGCGACTCAAACCAGCGTATACTGCAAAAGATGAAAGCGAGTAACATCTTGATATTCCCCTCAGAACTTACAGCCGGATGCCAATGCCAACATCAACTTGACGTCAATTCTAGGAAGGGGGCGTTGTGGCGATCATGAACACCATGTTCCCCACTGAGTGGCGCTGTTTCTCGAGAAAATCTAACAATCCACATCGTGCAACCAATCATCTGGCAACGAGTGAACTGACTATCAGCTGCTCTTTCTCTCTCTTTTTGGTCACGAGTCGTACAAGAATTAATAAGTTATAGTTTCTTTGTTGCGCTTTATAGAATATTTAATTTCGCAACAAATTGTTTTGTTATCACATTAAGTGAGTCTTAACATTGCATTGTGTTCGTTTTGGTCCACAGGATATACAGGCGGCCACAAGCTTAAAGCTTTACGTACTTATCAAAAATAATATAAGCCTCCACTTCATACATGATATTCTTTTCTTTTAACATATGCATATGTTGATAATAAACATAAAATTCTGTGGCAACATTCCGCCATAGACGGTCCCAAGCCCGGTTGAGAAAGGAGGAGGCTGATATTTGTTCACGCCCCGACCGAAGAAAAGGAGGAAGAAATAAAGGAAACGTTCTCCATTCACCTGCATGTAGCAGAAATCTAGTCATACGTTCGACTTACTTCCCACATCGACGCATTCATAAAATTACCTGGGAATCACCGGATGGCAACACACAAAATCAGATCCATCATGTTCTGATCCAACAATGTTGGGCCTCGAGCATACTTGACGTCCGTACATATGGAGGAGCCAATTGTTACTCAGATCATTACTTAATCAAATTAATCTATTGGTGTCGTATGTCAAAGGCATATTCGGCGAAGACCAACCTGCTACGAAAATTTACATAGAATGGCTCCAAACGGTGTCTGTGGCCGAAAATTTCACGGAGACCCTCGACAACCAGCTGATTACCATCTTATCGGACGCATCGTTAAAGACGAGCAACGAGCTCTGGATGGAAGTGAAAGCGGCTATTAGGACCGCGGCAGAACAGACGATTGGACATCAAGCCCGGCGCAAGAGGAATGATTGGTTCGGTGATGAGTGCCAAAATGCGCTAGATAAAGAATCAGGCGTACAAAGAATACGTAGGTAGGGAAACCAGGACAAAGAGGACACTATGAAAATCTCAGAAGAGTAGCGTATAAGGTAATTAGAATTAAGAAAAGAAAATACTATGACGACCAATTGAGAAGTATAGATGTAAGTTTAGCGAGCAACAACACAAGACAAGCATACAAAGTAGTGAAAAGCCTGAAATGTGGTTACCAGCCCAAAACCACGCACTGTCGTGATGACATCGGCAATATCATCGCTGATGAAACAAAGATTAAGGAAAGATGGGCATCATATTTTAAGAACCTCCTTAATCCTCCGCACAGCTCCAGAGCATCGGAGCCTATAGATATCTGCGGAGAGCGTCCATTGGCCCCACCAACTCTGGATGAAGTTTGTTCCGCCATCAAAGCCCAGAAAAATAATAAAGCGCTGGGCATCGATGAAATTATGTACATATATATATACATATAGGGTTATATATATATATATATATATATATATATATATATATATATACATATATATATATATATACATATATATATATATATACGAAAATTTTCAGAAAAGCAAAAGCTACAATTTTTTACTCAACAAAATTTTACGCATCACCGATAGATTTTGAGTTATTTTGAAGAAAAAGCAATTTTTTCAAAATTTCAAAAATTCGCTTTTCACTTTAACCTCACAATTTTTCGAAAATAAGCACTTTAAAGTGGTCAAACCTCCTTGAGTGCATTACAAATACGTAATTAAAGAGAATTTTAGAACGGTAACGTTATGGTAAAATTAGGGTGCTAACTAGGGGGTGATTTTTCACGATTTTTATCGCCGAAAAAATAGGGACCAACTTTATTTTAATAATAACTCGCTTAATTTATATGCTAGGAATTTTTCTAAAATAAAATTAAATGTTTTTTTATGACCTTTAAAATTGATTCTCTGTTCCTTTAAAAATGCCTTTGTTTTTAGTTATTCAACGTTGAAACTTTCTATTTTGGCATTTGATGAATTAGAACCAACCTTAAACAAGGTATAACTCGGCTCCTACTGGCTATACAGACTTCATAAATCCACCATTCCCTTTGTTTTTTTTTATAAGTTACAATTCAACTAAGAATGATTTTTTCGCTAAAACTCTCTTTATTTGCGAAAAACCATCTGATAAAGTGGTTATTTTGATCGTAAAATCGCCACCTTCACTCGCGAATAACTCGAAAAGTACAATAAGACCCGCTTAACGCTGTATAGTTCAGCGCTGTTTCGGTTTAGCGCTCTTTTATTTCAACTCGGGAATTCCCCGAAATCGCTCGCAGCACTACGGGGACTCCCCAAAATTGTGCACAGCGTTAAGTTTCCAAATATGTACATAACATATCCAAAACAGTGTAGTTGTGTTTCTTGTTTGGTGCATTTTTATCATTTGAAACATTTGTTCAAACTATTGTAAGTATAAATTTATCTATAACGATTGATACAGTGATAAATACATATTGTTACATGCACGAATAATTTTGCGAGTTACTGTCGCAATTATTTTCACAATCGTTAAGAAGATCATGATCAAAAAACGAACGTACTCGAAAACCCACCAAGCATCAACATCTGAAAGTGAGTCACTGCTCCATTCATTACGCTGCTCGAATGTTCCCGCTCATTTGCCAATGAACGAGAACTGGGTTGAATGACTAGAGACCCTATATAAAGGCGAGCTGAATGAATGGGGGGATTCATTAGAACCGCGATATAGTAAAAACTGCGATAGCGAGTCGAAAAGCGATATTGATCGAGTAATAGTGGAGTGATTTTCGTTGATTGTTAAGTGAAGACAGTTGCTAGAGAAATTTAATTGACAAGCGAAAGTTAGATTCTAATTAAAATTGTGAAATAGTTAAATGAGTGATTGTGCATTTTTAGTAATTAAATAAACTCTTTTAATTTAATTTAAAAGACATTGCGTTTTCACTTTCCCGGAACATTAAAATTATTGGCCGCAAACCATCACACGCGACAATAGAATGATTTTTAGTTTGTCTGATGGGGGATAATGAAAAACAAGAAAAGAAAGCAACCAGAAAAAGCATTTCACTGAAAACTAAAATGCAAGTGATAAGAAGATTCTGGTGAACGTCAATCTCAAATTAATGCTGCATTGAATTCGGCAACTTTAACAATAGGGACAACTGATAAGAATAAAGAAAAAATACTTTTATCGGCAACTGCAATTACGTCAAGCTCTGCAGCTAGAATTACCCGTTCTACTAGTAACATTATAAAGGAAATTTAAAAATGACTGTATATACGGATTGATGACGAAATTGAACGCAATATGCCATTAAGCCAATCGATCATAATGGGAAAAGCTAGAAGAATTTTTAATTACATTCAGACTGAGGCAAGTGGCATAAGTGAAACTTTCGTTGCTAGTTGAGGATGGTTTAATAGACTTAAACATCGAAATCATCTTCACAACATAAAGATAACAGGAGAAGCAGCAAGTGGTGATACGAAAGTGGCGGCTAATTTCCCAGCGACATTAAAAACAATAATTGAACTAGGAAACTATCCTCCAGAATTGGTTTTAAATGTTGATGAAACAGGCCTGTTTTGGAAAAGAATGCCAAAACGAACCTTTCTATCCCGTGAAGAAAAACAAGTACGAGGACTCAAAGCTGCAAAAGATCGCTTAACACTTCCACTGGGTGGTAGCGCAAGCGGAGATTTCAAATTAAAACCACTACTAGTTTACCACTCCAAAAACCCAAGAGCCATGAAAGGCATATCTAAATCAATTTTACCTGTAATTTGGGAGTCTAATAAAAAATCAAGGATAACTATGAAAATTTTCTAGGATTGGTTCACTGAGCATTTCTGCCCGCCTGTTTAACATTATGTAATGAATCAGCCCTACGCCACTGACAACGATCCGCAGGTCGTTAGTGACGTCGATGGGTCAGAAACAACCCTTTATCCACTCGCGGACACTGAACCGCGTTTTGACAGTTAGAAGGAAGATGAAAGTTGTGGTGAAATGAAAAAGCTAAAGAGAGCGGGCAAAATCGCTGCACTGCCATGAGGATTGTGAGATGTCATCGTGCTTCGGACATTAAATAAAATTTAAGTGACCGATAAAAAGGTTCCACGTAACCGTAAGAAAGTTGTGCGAAAAGTCGAGCGCAGAAATGGAAGACGGGAGGAAAATTTTCTGTCCGAGTTCGCTTAGTTCCGACGTCGTGAACCAGGAGAAAGTTCCTATTTTCTGCTAGACAAAGCCGTGCAAATACAAAGATCGCAACATTATTTGTGTGGCCTGTGGAATTGACTTACAGTCCTCCCCGACAAGCACGGCAACAACAAGCAAGCATCAGTTCCTTACGCCGGAGAGTATTCATCGTCTGCATGCCACCCAGTCGACGTGTTGGGGCATCGTTTTCGATAGTGCAGTTGGAGTTCAACTTAAATAGGGCTGGTAAAGGTTACGTTGTAATGGAATAAGGAGCCCAACGACTAAAAAGTGATGGAGGATGCCTTGTCGAGAGAGGTGACATAGTTATGGATAAATATATAGAAGGATATTTGGAAGTTAGCAAATACATTTTACGATGAAGTATTGGCAGTGCCTATGGCATTAATTTAACAGAATAAGCGCCAGAGCAAGATATGGTTTGCATACAATATTACCATTAATTTCTTGTAACAAATTAAATCTAGTTGTGTAAGCTGTTTTCAAAAGTTAGAGTAGATGATAGCTATTCAAAGAGATGGAACATCACAAATCGCATGTGGTGGTGTTAAATATTGCTACCGCTGTTCGCTTGTTCACATGTCTTGTCCACCCGCTTCTTGAGTACTGCTCAGTAGTGTGGTCTCCTAGACATTTATATCTTGTGAACTCACTAGAAGCTGTTCAGCGTAAGTTTACCCGTATTGTGTTTTTCAAATTCAACTTAGCTTATGAGCGCCGTCTATCCATACTTCGTCTCCCTTCTCTGTCGTCCCGTAGAACCTTCTTGGATCAATGTTTTCTTTATAAGTTGTACCACCAACAAATTGCTTCCACCCTAAGCGCAGACTTGCACTACAGACTATATGCACGTCCTAGTCGGTCTAATCACATTCTCGAGGTTCCGTACGCCCGGACGGAGTTATATTTTCACTCAATTATGCCGCAAATCATCAGAATGCATAACAGCTTCGAGCTTGGTTCTCTATCCACGTCCTACTTTGTTTTTAAAATCAAACTAAAGACGATACTTTTTGCGAATAGTGATAAATGTTCCTTATCACTCAATTTTTTCAATTTTTTCAAACTTTGATCTAGACTCTAACTTCATTTCTTACATGTTTTAATTAACTTTTTTCTGCTTGATTCGTTGTATTAATTTGTCTTATTCTAAATTATATTTAACTTTATTTAATTGTCTAAGTCTATTTTGTAATTGGATTTCTGTCTGTTAAATGGATTTAAATAAATAAATAAAATAAATAAATACCGTTTGAAAGAAGATGGCGATAGAATGACAGCAAAGTGAGACTTGACTTCGAGATTTGAATCAAATTAATACTTGATTATACGTGAAGCCAAATATAAAAACTCCCAACAAACATCTTTTTAAGATGCAGATCTCATAGAACTCAGCTCTCTATTCGGTACAGTAGTTGAACGTGCTTTAGGAACATTAGATAGTGTCAAAATAGTTGTCTATAAGCCACCGAATCGTCTTCGGGAGCGATCGAAGTTCAAGAATACGCCAACCATGTTTAAAAACTATTTACTTATGTAAGCTATTGTCCGTGTCAATCATTTGAAATTCAAGTCCTCGCTCACCGAAGCCAATGTACTTGCAAGCACGTAAGCGTCGTCTGTATCGCGCCAAATTTTCAATAAAACCGACTGGGGCAAGAAGATGCCCTATGTGCTTAGAATTAGCACCAGTAGTTACATTATGCATGGGTACTGAACCTCCATTTTGCTTTGGTTCTGGAACCCCAACTTACGCATTTAATCCTTGTGGACCTACTGAAAAAACAGTCAAATATTGGACCAACGTAGACATTCCTCACGTTACTTATGGGTTTCAAGCAGCTTGTCCCTTTTGTTCAACACCACTAGACGGCCCTCCTGGATATGTTAAATTAATTTTTGAAGATAATTTAGATTTAAGTGACAGAAAGTAGAGCAGGTATAAGTTTTACGGAGTAGAGTCACGGAAAAATAAAAAAGTTATAGTATTGCGGTTATAGTTATATATTGAAGCATATCAAACAGCGGCTAAGAAAAACGTATGCTACAGATTCTTTTCTGAACTTAGTTGACCAAACGTTCGGATGAAATAATTGAAAGGAAAACAAAACAATGGATATTACTATATTTTTTTTATGATCTGAAATAGAAGACGAATAGGTACCTTTATGAACCCCTATATAAGTTTAGGCGAAATAGAGTAAAATGATTCAAGAACTAAAGGGTTTCCGATTAATTTTAATTTTGTGTCTTATGATAGTGTTTTGAGAATAATTATTCAAGGAACAGCAAACATAAATTGATGTGTTTGAAAGCAAGTGCAACACTCGACTTACTGTTACTAACCGATTTTTACTTCTAATTAGTTTTTTTTGTTAAAATCATTTTTTGAGGTTAAATTAATTTTTGCACCTTTCTTGGCTTACGTAGAACATTATTGAAAATTTTCAACTGTACATAGAAACAACCGACTAAACGTTAATTATGGCATATGATTTATTTTTAAGTTATTCATTGGCTATTAGCAAAAATTAAAGTATCTTAGTTGACGTTCTACCAATAATGATAGCACTCCAAAAAACACATTTAATCTTACGAGTCAATTATTAAATCACACTGAATAGTGCTTTATAAGTTCGTGTGGCATTTCAGGTGTCACATATATTGACATATATACGAAAAAACGACGTTTTTTTCATTTTGTACCTTTGAATTTATGTCCTGCGTTTTCATTGATTCGACTCGACATTGCTGTTATTCACTAGTTGATTTTTAATTGTACTAAATTAGCATACCCACAGCTGTTAAGTTGACATTTTCTAATATTTAAGTAGTTTATGATAATCCAATTGCATAGTATGGCACAGTGAATAAGAATTTAGAGTAGAAAATAATCCAATCTAGTCTTTAAGGAAACATTTATCACTTTCTGATACGTTGCAGGACAAAAACAAAAAAGTCAAACAAAATGATAATACATGAAATTTATTATAAACTCTTTATTATGTATAAGCCTTAAAAATTGTTTATTAACGTTCAACAACAGAGTATAACATTTTTTGTACTTTTCTAAAATAATCTTAAATTTTATTTTCGCCCTGCACACATTAGTGCATACTCATTCAGTATTTCGGTTTCGATCCGCGGAGGATTCGATTCAGTTGGTCGAAGATAAATAATATAATTTTGATGAATGATCTTTGTTCAAATCTTAAAAAAAAAGAAAAATTTTTACTCTATCGAGGTTCTTGTGATGAAAAAAGATATTAATTATTGTATGATGAGAGTAAAATAATATGAATTGCTAAAAACCTAACAACGTCTTTCCCTTCCAGCTAACCCTTCTTTTCCAGCAGAAATGTCAGCGAACGGTGAGTATGCCGTTACAAGGGTAGGGTTCGTATAATCCGTGAATGGCCGGTTTCACGTCGCGTTCGGTACGCGGTACCATAGTTTGTTTTGCGTTATTTTATTAGAGCTGATTATTTCGAAGTTTGCGTTAGAGTAGGATATTTTTCGGTACCGCGTTGGCGATATACGGGAACGCGGAATCAGATACAGTTTTTGTTGATGGCTGGATGTATGGAAGAAATACGGAATAAAGTAAAGACAGGTTTCGTTTCCCGTTTTATATCGGGCAAGTGAGCCGGTGGCTGAATTTTTGTTTTTCAGGCTTAGTCCCGTAACCGAACCCCTCTTCGAACTAGCTAGCTAGCCAGTAGCCACCTCGGAGCAGACTAAGCGTGTCTGGACTTGTTGACCTGAAGGGTACAGTCTGTTGTCGCGTTCCAAGACTTCACATCTAGAACCGATGAGAGGTTGGTTCAGATTTCTTGTGGGAAATCTCGATGTTCGAGTGTTGTTTTAAACGAAAATCATTACAGTTATCGTGAAAATAAAAAAATTGAACAAAGAGCACCACTTTTAATTGATAATGCTCCAAGCCACCCAACAAATTTATCAGACTTAACAACATGCATTCCAGTCGAAGTGGTTTTCTTGCCGCCTAACACAACTGCCTTAATCCAATCAATGTACCAAGGCATTACTTGCGGCGAACATTTAAGCAGATGTTTGAAAAAACAAACGGAGAAGAGAAGCAATCAGAAAGAGAATTTCGGAAAAACTACAATATCATGAATGCTGTAGAAAACATAAACCTTTCTTGGAATGAGATAACAGAAAGAGTATGGAAGAACATTTGGCCAGATTTAATTAAGAGCGATATGGATGAAACAGTGGAAGAAATAGTGGAATCAGCGAAACAAACCGGTTCAGATGAGGTAAATATGGAAGACGTCGAAGAAATAGTTCAAGAATCAGCAACTAGTCTTTCTAATGATGAACTTAACTCACTTGATTGAGCAGAAGAAAACAAAAATATTGATAGTAGTGATTTCGAAGAAGAGCTGTCATAGACAAATTCCTGCCAAACCTCAGCGCTTGCCTCTGCAATAAGTTTACAAGTTGTATGGGAAAAAATGATAGAATCACCCGAAGTTACTATTGAAAACTTTGTAAATAGAAATAGGTCGTAATCATTATTAATACTAAAAGTAAACATAGTATGCAAGTTATGTTGATAGTTGAACAAGAAATGCCCAGAATAATGGTTCTACGAAAGCGCGCCTCCGAAAACAACCGGTTGAAAAATGCACGAATCGTTGGCGGTACACATATCGATGGACATACGGCAGTTTTAATCGAGACTTTGGTTGAATTCGGTGCAACGATTCGATGGACGGCCTGTAATAAAGACTCGACACAGAATGAAGTTCCTGCGGCATTTGCCGAAGCAGATTATCCCATATTCGCATGGTGTGATGAGACCGAAGGAGATTGTGTAAATGCTGAAAATTAGCAACCAAATATGATTTTGGATGATGGAGGCGATGCAACACAGTTAATGTTGAAGAAATATCCAGCCATATTTAAAATGGTTAAAGGCATGGTAAAGGAAAGCGTCACTGGGGTACATAGACTGTACAAGCAATCAGAATGCGAGAAGTTTACAGTCCCAGTAATGAATGTATTGGATTCCGTCACTTAAAAAATTTTTCTTATTTTTATAGCTGCAAAGAGTCTATTATTGATAGGTGAAAACGTTCAACAGACGTTATGTTTGGCGGGAAGCAAGTATTCATTTGCGGATATAGTGAAGTTGGAAAAGGATGCGCACAAGCATTGGAAGGATTAGAATGCACCGTGTATATTTCTGAAATTGACCCTGCCTGCGCTCTTTACGCCAGCATGGACGATTTTCGTGCGGCGAAACTTAATAAAGTTATTCGAAATGTAGACGTTGTTATGACCGCCACCGGTAATAAAAATGTTGTAATTCGTGATTATATGGATAAATCAAGAATGGCAAGTTGGCAACATTGGGCACTCGAATACCGAAATCGATGTGAACAGTTTACGGACTCCAGTTCGATCGCAAGTATACCAAATTGGTTGGCCGGATGGAAAGCAAATCATCTTGTTGGCTGAAGGACGATTGGTGAATTTATCGTGCTCGTTGTTTCGGGAACATCTACTACACAGGCTCTGGCATCGATGGAATCATTCAATGGATAGAATTATTCAATGGATGGATGTTTACGTTACGGAGAAAATAAACACAAACAGACGGAAGACACTTGACGTCTCAACATCGAAAATTAGAACAACCAACATCGAAAATTAGAACAACTTAATAAAAAAACACAGGGAAAAAGCTTTCAGCAAATAAGGCTGGAGCCACGGATATCTGGAGATCCGAAGGGCCAATGGCGGTACTAGAATCCACGAGTCCAAGAAGTCGAGGCCAACTACACCGAAGGGTTTTTTTAACGGGGCGAAAAATCCCATCCAAGGCGAGGACGGACTGAATCTTGAACGAGGAGCTCTCTTTCTTGTTTTGGAACCTGTGTGGTAAGGTCGCACTATCGAACGAGGGAATTAATCACCGATAGCAATTCCCGAGTTGGTTGCTGTATTTTTGTTGGAACCCGAGTGCAAGGGAAGAACGTGGCTGTCACCGAAACGATTACTTAAGGAATTCTTAAAGGAAGGAAAAGAAAAAAAAAACATTGAGCCAACAAGGACACGCCTGGAAGAATTGGTGACGACTTTCATTGAAATACACGCGGCTAGTGGGAGTTGTTCAACGGGACACGATTGAAGTGGAAAATTTACCGCGGGCCCCCGTCATTGAGTTAATTGAGTTAAGGTAAATATAGTGTTAGAGTTAAGGAAAAATTGCATTGAGATTGGTTGGAATGAGTATCGTAACTTACAATGATAGAGTTAAAGAAAAATCTCTTTGAGATTGTTTGAAATGAGTATCATAACCTGTGAATAATAATTATTATTGGACTATCAGTGAATCGGATGTAATTTTATTTATTTTCTTCCAATCAAAAAAAAAGAAAAAAAAACGCTAGAAGTGAAGTGTGAGACCTGGTTCGGGAGTGAATACGAAAATTTCAAGGCGCCCATTTTCTGCGCCAATATCCCGCAAGTGGTGGGGTATATTTGGTCTTTATTTGGTTTCGAATCCCAGCTCCCAGTGAAGGTAATTTCTCGTAAACTAGGATTTAGGGTAGTTAGACTGCGGGATTGTCGCGGGAGTTAATTAGATGGGTGGTTCTCCTCTTCTAGGTTGGTGCGCAGATAAAGGCAGTGATCGTTTCCCCTAAAAGTGAAGACTCCGGCGGGAGCCAAGCCCGTCTCGAGGCTTGGGGAACAAATTTACGGATAGACGAGTGGCGCCCACGCCCGTCTCCGACGGAGCGCCCCGGGACCCAAAATGCCCCCGGCCCGAGTCGATAGGCATGGTTTGATCATTTTCTCGGGATAGTTTTCTTGCGTAACAGAGCAAAAAGAACTTTCGATGACATTTGTAAAAAGGAGTTTGACCACTATAATTGAAATTATGGACCAATTTGTTGAAAATGTCCAAATTTTGACAGGAGCTCAAAAGTAAGACGTAGTGTTATAGATGCTTTATCAACTTATCAACAACTTCGAGCCGAACGCAAAAGAAAAACGCAAGCTACATTAGATGCCTTCTTGACAAAAAGGCAGAAAATCGGAAACACAAAATAGACTGAATGGACTGACTGACTTAGAATTTTATTTGTTGTTATAAGTATATTCGTGTAGATTGTTTTTATTTTTGTAAGAAATAAATGCTTGGTTTTATTTTTATTAAAAAAAACATAATTATTAAATTTAATGCCTAACCATTTTTCTATCCATCTTCCCCTAACCCCATTATATACATATTTACATGTTAAGATTGCCTCGTTTAGCGCTGTTTTGCATTATGCTCTACTTTGAGGGAACGCATCCCCCGCGTTAAGTGGAGTCTAACTGTGTTGACTTACCGAAAAAAACTTTATAGATATTATATAGATATCGATATTGGTCATTCTATTCATTTCCGGGCTTAGTTTTGATGTAAACATTTTCACCCCCGAAAAGGGGTGGCATTCAGTCTTTGCGTATAGACGTCTTTTAAATCGCTCCTGTCAAAAGTTTTCAAAAATTAAATTATTTTTTTAAAAAACGTTAGTCCGAAGTTAATTTTTATCGAAAAAATCTTATATTGCCAAAGTAATCGACTCAGGAAATTTCTATCGAATATTTTTACTTCGATTGGTAACGAAAAACAAATTCACAAAGAAAATTTCGCCGCTGGTATGGAGGAGCCCGACGGCTTTCCACCGTTGGGGCAACCTGGGGAAACGACGAATACGAAACTGGCGACAATCACCAAAAGAAAACATAACGAAGAAAACTCCGTAGATGGAGGGTGCAAGCTGCAAATAATAGCGGACAATCAACAAATGGCCAAATTGCAGAAAGAAAATGATGAACTAAGGCAAGAGATACAGTCTCTCAAGGATCTTTTCAAGAAAGAGATGAAGCCTCAAAAGACGCAGCCACAAAATCAATGGCAACAGGTAACAAAGCCGAAGAAAAGTGCAAAGCAAGTAAATCCAGAGGAAGTTCTAAGTGCTGGTGGCACCAACGAGAGCCAAAATTATTTTGCAGCGCTGGAGGGATTAACCGAAGATATGGAAATCGAAGAAAACATCGGAGGTAATTTTAATCAAGATAATGACGTTAATTTTATTCAATATTTAAAGAACAAAAATAAGGAGAAAAAACCAGCCCGCAGTTCTGCTGGTTCCTCTGAAAAAGCTTCCAACAAGACAGAAAAAGTTCCGCCAATCAACGTGTTCGGACAAATCGGGAAAGATATGGTTCGGCTATTGGCAGCCGAAAGTAAACTGGCCAATTTCGAAATCAAAAGAGTTAATGCCGAAAAATTAACTATAAAGACGAAATCACTGGTTGATTTCAAGTCAGCCAAAGATGCGCTGATTTCTGGGGAGGTTCCACATTTCACCTATACCCCAAAAAGTGAAAAGAATCAGATCTTCTTGTTGAAGGGTTTGGACAGCGGAGAGGATACGGTCGATCTTCTTCAGGTGCTCAAAGAGGCTGCGCCAGATATTGATTTTGTTTCAGTCAAAGCCTTTGCGACTAGAAGGTCGACCATAGAAAGGAAGAATTTACCACTTTACCTGATACAAATTGCAAATAAGAGCAGTCCAAGTGCCCTTCAACAAATAAGGTACTTGAATTTCAGAGTGGTGAGGTGGGAACGCCTCCAGAAAAGAGAAGTCAACCAGTGTTACCGGTGTCAAAGATTTGGACATTCGGCTGCCAATTGTGCCATGCACTATCGTTGCGTTAAATGCAAAGACGTTCATGCTCCCGGTGCGTGCAAATTGGCTCAGACGGAGCCTAAAGAAAAATTATACTGCGTTAACTGCGGTGTTTTTGGTCACCCAGCATCATATTGAGGATGCTCCCGATATCAAGATGCAAAAGTTAAATTTGCTCCAAAACAAACACAAGTACACCGTAATATCATACCATCCAACTTCGTCAAGCCCGGAGTATCATTTGCACTCGCCGCTAGAGGACCAGCAGAAAATGCTGGAAATAATGTAAATAATGTAGGTGGCAATAATGAGCTGCTTCTCAAAATTTACCAGCAACTTAATTCTTTATCGGAGGGATCCGACGAACAAGATTCAAAAATTAACTTTGCTTTTCAGCGTTTAGGTCTTTCAAATGCCTAATAATAACTTGTCATCCAGTCATATTCCCATGGGTAGGCTTCGCCTCATATCGATCAACGTCAACTCTATCGTTGCTATACATCGACGTGACTATCTCCTTGAATTTGTTGTTAAGCAAAAGCCACCTTAATTCATGGCATTCCATGGAATTCAAAGATTTTGCATTCGTAAGAAACGATAGGGTAATAGGTGATGGGGGACGTGGCACCGGGATATTGGTTAGAAGACCCTATTGTTTCCAAAATATTGAAAAAGTCGAATTCAAAAACTTTGAATTTCTTGAAGTGTCCGTCATCAAAATTTCACTGCCAGGTGGGGATAACCTCTTCGTTATCTCTGCCTATGCTACTGGTCGAAATGTTCTCAAGTTCTAGGAGGAACTCAATTCCTTGTTTGAAATACTTGAATTGAACAGGCTGCATAGTTATTATATTTTTGCCGGTGACCTGAATGCCAAGCATACATCATGGCTGAACGGCACCAATAATCCAAGTGGTGTATTCCTGAAATCATGGATAACAGAGAACCAAATTGAATACAGGTGCAACCTATATGGGTCGGAGTTCCCAACATACCCTAGTACAAATTCATATTTGGACCTCTGCATTGCTGACGCAAGACTTGAATTCAGCTTTAATAGTCCTCAACGGAAACTGCAGGTGCTTCCTTACGATAGCGACCATAACGCAATCGTAATGGAAATCACTCATCAAAGGGACGATCTCTTCCTCATTCCAGTTCAACACGAAAATCATCGGTTGAATTTCAAAAAAACAGACTGGGGAAAGTTTCAAAAGAAGTTTAATCGCGAGTACCAGAAGCAATGTCCCGCTTCTGATGATGGCAACTCTTGCTCAATGGTTTCTCATGACAGGAATCTAACTAAGGATGAAATAGATGTCTATTTGTCGAAGTTAGAGAAGCTGACGTTGGAAACGATTGAGAAAGTAGTTCCCAAGATTAAACATCGAAACAATATGGAAGGATATGAAACACCAACCATCGCAAGGTTGAAAAGATTGAAAAGCCTTCTTCTCACCCGCGTCAACAATATTTATCGACGATTTTTGGACTACAACCATCCCTCGTTGTCTTTGTTGAAATTACACCTGAAGAATGTCCGGAACTTAATCCGTTCGTACTTCAGGAGTGAGGTCAGCAATCAATGGGCGGAAAAACTGAGGGGTATTAGCCCACAGGACCCAGATGGCGTTTTCGCGAAAGTGAATAGCTTATTCCACAGGAAGTCTCGAGTGAAGGTATCGAATCTTGAAGTCGCTAGTGATGAGATAAATCTTCTCGATAGAGCAGGTATCGAAATTGATAGTACGACTCCGGATAGAAATGGAAACAGGATTATATGCGATGGATTGCAGAAACTTGCCCTGATTGGAGCACATTTTGAATTGGTTCATCTGCCAAACCCAGAGAGAAGGAATGAAATATTTTCGGAGGCCGTTGAAGCAAAAGTTCCCGACTTCAAATCAAGCCTGAACGGCCAATCAATTCTTCATTTCGATGAAACATTAACATCTGACCTCATACCGAGCTTGAATCTTATTGATTATTTTGTCAGCTATGAAGGCTTGTGTTTCATATTTCGCAAAATAAACAACAAAAATCATGTGGTACTGACGGTATTCCAAATATAGACATTTGCCTGAGGTTGCTATTAGGAATTATTGCATATTGTTCAACAACATGTTGAGCAATTCATATTTCCCAAATTTCCCAAATGAGTGGAAAAAGGCTAAGGTATTTCCGATCTTGAAGAAAGGAAAAGAATCTTCATGCCCTAAAAGCTATCGTAAGCTATGTTGTAACTGATGGAAATCTGACAGTAATGCGCGAATTCAAGGTCTTGAATGGTCTACAGCAGGGAACAGTTACTGCGCCCCTGCTTTTCTCAATATTCATTCGCAAGCTATTGAACGGCTTTGATTTTAATGTCTCGCCAACGCGATCATTGGTAGCGTTTGCTGATGATCTGATCATCTATACGGCAGACCGAAAAGCTACAATAGTTCAGAGTAATCTTCAAAAAATGTTTAATGATGTGCAGCTCTACACCGACAATTGGCGAATGAAAATCAACGCGCATAAGTGCGAAACAATTTTGTTTCGGACAACGCTGCAGGGGCCCAGTCAAGACCTGAAACGTAATTGGAAGGATTTCCACATTATGGCTGGCGAGGGTAGTTCAGAACGGGTTCCACATAAATCCTGTGTTCGATACCTCGGTGTTCATCTCGATCAGTATCTGTACTATACTGAACATGTCAAAATCATGCTCAGTAAGGCACTAAAAGTAGTCATGGCCCTTCGGCGACTCTTTCATTCCAGATACATTGATCAAAAACTCAAAGTTATTTGTTACAAGACCCTGGTTAAACCAGTTTTGACATACGGATGCCAGATCTGGTACAACCAGAGTGCTAGTACAATGGAAAGATTAAGAGTTTTCGAAAGAAAATGTCTTCGTGCATGTACTGGTTTGTACAGAAAGCCTGAGATGGATTGGAAGCAGTATATATCGAATAGAAAAATTTATCAAACCGCTCAAGTGACAAGTGTCGATATCTTCATATTGAAACTTCTTCGGAATCATATCGCAAGATCTGTAACTGTGAGTGAAAACCCTTGGATTTCACAGCCGTTCCACCCTACAGGCGGGTATATTGTGACTTGCCTCACTACTGGCTTCGTTCCTCCAGAAGCATTCGTGTATTTGGACATGAATCGATATGTTTTTGATTCTGACGGTGTCCCAATCATATATCACATATACCGACGGGCCACCGATAAGAAGATAAAATATCCTCCGAATCTGAGTTCACGAGACCAACAATTCCACTGGAGATACTCATTTGCTAGATTCGTTGAGGCTGGTCGAGCTAAGATGGAACAATCTAGGTATTGGTGGCTGAATGAAAATGTCTAAATTATTCGTGTTTATTTTCTGTTTTTGTGCTTTTTCTCGTTACTTAGTTTTTTAGATTCGTCTCATTATTGCTACATCTAGTATTGTTGTTTATTTGTATTATAAACTAGGTAAAGGTTTCAATATAAGGTAACCTTTTTTTTTTTTGATTGAACTTATTTAGAAATTAGGGCGTAACATGTTAGGTATAGGATATAAGTTCATTGTTGTGTTAGTAGTATAAGTAATTTTTGAATAATGCTGGTTGTTTTTTTCTCCTTTTTCCAATTGAATCAAAAAATATCTAATAATCTTAATTAATTTAAATTTGCAAATGTATTTTTTTCATTAAATGTGTTTAACTGATAACGTATAAATTTAGAGAGCCATTCGGGCCATTAAGTTTTTTATAGTTTTATTGTTTGGAATTTGCTTTATGTTCTTTTAAAAATTTATAACGATTGGTAATCAATAAAGCGCTTTTGACTTTGACTTTGAAGGGGTGGCATTCACCCCCTAAGAAAAAAAAACGCTCGTAACATTTTTAACTTTGAATTAGAAGGCAAGCAGAACCTAAATAAAAATTTTCATGCAAATTGGTGTAGAGAAAAATATGCAGGAAAATGGTCATTCGCTGGGCTATTTATATTCTTAGAAAATTTATAACGACTTTGACTTTGAAAGCAGCACTATAAAATAAAAAAATTATTTTTTAATGCTCCATATACTCGTATATTTATTTTCTACATAAATACTATTCAATTAATGAATTAATAAATCACATTTTAATGGGGTTTGTTCTGTTTCACGGTGGTTTCAATTTCGCTGGCGACTTTGCGGGCGGTTTGCACGGTGCTATCATAGATCTGCTTAAGAACATCCTCGACCTTTGATGAAACGACTTTGCCTTCTTGCTTCAATTTATTGTTGAATTGTTCAGTATCCTTGAGGACAGTGCGCAAATGATCCTGGAAGTTTTGCTGCAAATAAACAAAAAATTTTGATAAAAATGCTGGTCTCAAATTCGACTGATGAGATTCCTTACTTGGAACTTCTCAACATTGGTGAAGACTTCCGGGTTCTTCTTCTTCAATTCAGTGATAGTGCTGGAAAGGCTTGATTGCAATCCATTCAAGACATCGTCAGCTTTGCCTGCATTGGAACGAGCCTAAAGGTTTCAATAAGTTATGTTGAAATGAAAATATCTTGGACGTTTAGTATTGTATGTACCTCATCTCCTAATTGCTTAACCAAGTCTTGTAATTTGGTAGCGTATGTCCTGCCTTGATTTTGCAACAATGTGGTGAACTCGGCATCGTTCTTAACTCCTACAATCTTCAGGAACGATGAATGCAATGTTCCCAAAGCTTCGTCAGCTTGCCTGGCGAGGTCAGAGAACAATCGCGGGGCTGGCGCTTCACGTACTACACGGGCGGAAGCAACCTGGAGCAAAAGGAGAATGATTGCAATTAAATAAATGAAAAAAGGAAACGCAGAAAACTTACCTGGAGGATGCCAATAACAGCAACGAGAACGAAGAGCTTTGCCATTTTGGAGGTTGGTTGATTGATTGTTCACTTAATTGCTTCTGAGCTGAGGAAGCTGGGACTGATGCGTTTAGTTAGTTCTGTGGGGGTTTTTATATGCGTCCCCAACTGCATGTTCTAAGTAGATCAAACCGATAAGCAATCGAACATGTAAATTGTCCCAATTGGTTCAACTGATAGTGGCCTTAACATTGGCCATTGTCGTGTTATCACTTTGAACTTTCATCCGTTTTCGTGATTCATATGTGGACGAGCTAATATTGATGATGATTTGATGCGTGGACAGGAAATATTTGACCAAATTACAATTTCGGAGTGGAAATATTTCCATTATAATGCAAATTGATGATTTGATTTGCAATATTGAAATTTATGCAATAGCAAGCTAAGCCCTGTAATTTGTAAATACGTCTTCTCATTTAAGATTGTGTATCTTTGATTCGATTCAGATACTTTCTACAAGTACATCACGCGTTTATCGAATTCCAGTTGAAACCAGTAACTACGCGGGTACACTTTAATCACACTCTAAATAGCGTTAACAGCTTTGTTGCAATTTATCTTCAATCTCAATCTCGTATCCATCATCGATCAAGCGAAGAATTAATTTCACGACGATTTCATCTAATCCGCACGATTATCTCCTGCACAGGTCAAAGACCGTCCGTGGCCGAATTGGATGATGTAAAAATTTTTCAATTCTTTTTTTTTGGACTTTTTAATCCTCCAATATAATCAACCAAAACTCCATCAGATTGCTGCTGTTGATGCGGATGCTGATGGCTAAGAAAGAAACAAGTTTGAGCATGGACCATGTGTGTATCTTTCCGATCACCTTTTTCGGGGCTTGGACAGCATGGACCAGTTGTTGTGCAGGTTCCCAAAAGTGCAATAAACTCTCTGCATCATTGATAATCATAACTGAAAGTGTTGTGGCCTTTTTCTCTACCCTTATGCATTTTAAAGTTTAAAATCGTTGAAGACACGCTCCCAGAAAAAAGAGAAAGTATCTTTTGGAATAATATAATTATTAGCATCTGTAGTAAGATTTATTAAATTTAATTTTTTTCAAATTTATCTCCAATCGAAGAACCGAAGGTTGCCTGACGTTGACTCATAGATGCATCATTTATCAAGTTCAATTTAATGGTTCGTTTGCGAAGCATGTTATGCAGAATGGAAAGGTAGTATGTGGATCTTCACATGTTAGATGTTGCCGAGCTAAGAAGCGTCCGATAGAAAATGGTCAGATACTGGTGGAAGATTGAAATTGCATAATCAATTGATAGCTTGCCCGATGCAGCATTCGAGTTTTGAGTCGATGCGTAATTATGGGATTAATGAATGGGCGAAGAATTTCCGCTTTGATTGACTCGTTCCACGCATGGAAGACATTGGGAGCAGTACCTTGCAGCCCATAATCACGTGCCATGCCCTGATAGAGCTGACCACGTCTTTCTTGCTCTTCAGCAAATTATCTCTGAAAACTGGATGATATGAATAGTCGAGAAAATGTCATGAATTAAAAAGATGTCGCTGAAACGTAACGAAGAATGTTATTAACAATCGTTATGTCTTAAAGGTGGTATAATTACACACTTATTCATTTCTTATGAGTAATTTGCGAAGACATTGATTCAAATGGAGATTTCAAATACATGTTTATTACGATCTCAGCCAAGCTGTTCTTTGAAGACATTTGTTTTGTTTTGATGATACAATCGTAAACAAAATTAATACATGAAGCGAAACACCAATTGAAGGAGGGGCCAAGTGGGGGAATTTAACTTTTTTGAAAGTACGATGTGATGAAACAAACCAAACCGTTTGTTCATTCAACCTACATTAATAAATTTTTTTCATTCACGATATGAAACGAAAAATCCATGGTCTGCAATAATTATTAATCATATTAACGATGTGCATTCAGAAGGGCTAACTAATTATCATTTGTAACCTTCATCATTTAAAATAATGAATCTCCCAAATATGGACGTTCAACTCTTGCATTGTTTTAGAATTTTATGATCGTTGTGAAGGGCAACAACGATGGAATGGTGCCGTAGTGAACTATAGCAACAGAGTTTGCTGGAAACGGTGATATCCGAGGACGCGTACCCTTGCTGGCAGCTAGCTATCTGCTTTGTCATAGGGTGAATCCTTTCCTCTTAGCACAAGCCTGTAATGATTTTAGATCTGGTTCGCTCGAGAGATTTCCCGAAGGGAATCTAAACCGACCTCTCATCAGTTCTAGACGTGAAGTCTTGGCACGTGACAACGGACTGTACCCATCAGATCGAAAAGTCCGGACACTTTTAGTCTACTCCGAGGTGACTGCTTGCTGGCTAGCTAGTTCGGAGAGGAATTTCGGTGTCAGATCTTACGCGAGCAGACTAAGCCCGAAGTAACAAAATCAGCCACCGGTTTAAATGCCTGATTTAAAACGTGTCTAACAACTACCACCGATTCTACTTCAAATCACGTTACCTTCGTACGAGGCAAAGGTTAAAAAAAACACTGAAAAAAAAAAGCGCTCCCGAATATTATTATATTGTTATATGCGGACATAAAGTTTGGTAGCGCTGAATGTGCTATTCAGTGTATATGCTCTGTTGAATAGCACTGGCAATCGATGAGCTGTGCGAATGACAAGAGAAAAAAGGAGACGGATTATAACGGATGATGTAATTTGGTTTTTGGTTTTGCAAGGGCGAGATAGAGTGTGTGGAGCTGAAGACAGAGATGACCGGGACGAGCGTGGAAAGCAAGCAAGACAGGATTGCGGTGATTTGGTGGATACAAAAAGTGTGTTGAAGAACTTCTAAAACGTGTTTAAGCGAGATGGTTTGGTAATGTGGTTTCGATCAGTGTAATAAAAGACAATTGTGTGAGTTTCAATTGATTTCAAAAAATCTATATACAACAAAAATGTACTCTTGATATGTACGAAACTTTAATGTTAATAAGATATACTCATTTTGGATACAACAATGGTGTCGGAAATGGGATAGGTGTAGAGCTTTTAAAATAACTGATAAGTGATTAGACTGAGTGAAGTGAAAGTGACTAACTGTAAATCCTAACTTTGTTTGAGAATTTAAAATAAAAATGCCTACAATGAAATCGTTGTTCGAGCTCAATGTAACTGAGCTCAGAAAGCTGTGTTTGGAACGCGGTTTGTCCGTATGTGGAACCGTGGCAACTTTGATAGCGCGAGTGGCAAAATCCTTGAAAAAGGATGGCGTTGACGTGGAAAAATTCCGTTATAAGGTGAAACTCGAACTTGAGGAACATTTGGCTGAAACTTTGGATGTTCATGAAGGAACGACAGAACCGGAGGAGCCAGTGGCGGAGAAATGTTCCGAGGAGTCGAAACAACAGGAATAGAATGCCATATTGAATTTGCTGTTGCAAATTAAGCAACAAAGTAAACAGTGATCAGCCGAGATTAAACAGCAGATGGAAGAGCAAAGCGAACAACAAAAACAACAACTTGAGTAGCACGTGGCACAGTTTGAAGAAAAACTCCAAGCTCAAACTACGGCAGCATTACAACAAGTAGACGAAATCAAACAACACGTTGCCAAAACAGATGAACGCGTTGAGATGGTTGAACGGAAATTGGAAAAGCTGCAACTTGACGTGGAACGCATTCGAACTACGGGACAAACATCAGTTACAGAAAGTGGTGCAAGAAGCCTGAAAGTTCCAACTTTTGATGCTCAAACATCTTGGAGCATCTACAAAACACAGTTTGAAGCCGCAGCAGTAGCAAATCACTGGAACGAGAACGAACGAGCGACTGCATTAATTCTCGCACTCCGAGGGCCTGCAGCAGAAGTACTTCAGACTGTACCTGTAGAGCAACATCACGACTATGCTGCGTTGTAAACGCCATGAGCATGCGATACGGGGATGACTACATGAAACAAGTCCACCGAACGCAGCTACGTAATCGCACGCAAAAAATGGGTGAGACACTGCAACAACTCGCCCAGGAGATTGAAAGGCTAACCCTCCTGTCATATCCGACATCCGATCCGTAGCACCGCAATGAGACAGCAACGGAAACATTTGTCAACGCTTTGCAGGACCGAGAGCTGCAGCAGAATCTCCGTTTGGCGGATAAACGAACTATTAAGGATGCGTTGACTTATAGTCTAACCTTCGAAGCAACAAAACACGCTTCACGAAGCGCAGTCCGAGTACGCGAAGTCGTCGAAGAGTGCCAGTGTCAACGGCTGCGAAGTCCGATGGAGCACGCACCAGCTGGAAGTCAGAGTAATGGAGCCCCGAAATGTTGGAATTGCGGAAAAATCGGGCATCTGCAACGCGAGTGCCGCGAGGCGAGACGACCTCTATTTTGTTCTGGATGTACAGCTAAGAGGCAACGATTGGATCCCTCGGTAGCTGGCCAATCTGCTTCTTCATCTGAGGAAGCGGGAAACTCTTAAGAGCCAACTTCACGGGGCAGAGGTTGGCTTGGAGATTCGACGACCCCAGCATCACCATAGGCGTTTCCCGAGTGCGTCGTGGCGAAAACGACTTGTGTCTTAATGGAAAAATTGGAAAAGTTCGTTGTACAATCACCATCGACACTGGTGCAACTCGACCAATCCTGAGACCAGACATTGTGGAAAATCTTCGATTGACCAATCGAAAGAATTTTAGGCTGCAAACAGCAACAGAACAATTCACAGCAGTATGTGGTGAATTTATGCAAGAGATACAATTGGGAGATTTGAAGTTCCAGCATGAATTCCTAGTAGCCGAGATAACTGATGAATGCATACTAGGAGTGGATTTCTTGCGGTTGCATGGTTTTCGATTGGATCTGGGGCAGCGACTCCTAATATGGCGAAATGTACAGATTCTATTTGACACCTTGGAAACGGAAACCCCAAAATTAAGAGTTGTTGTGAATAATGACATTAACGTTTCAAAGTCATCTGAGAGAGTTATATGGGCCAAAATAGATGGTGATTCTGGGGACCATCAATTCTTTCTCGTTGAGCCAACAAAAACACCAGCGCTAAGGAGCCTGATGCTAGCGCGAAGCTTAGTAAGAGTTGACAAAAATAAGTGCGTACCTGTAAAAGTGCTTAATGTGTAGGTTTGCACGATCAGTATCAAGGAAGGTGATACTCTTGGAAGCTGCGAACCCATTTCATCTGTAACATGTTTAGAAATGACAAGGAGAAGCCAGTGATCTACAAAACTCAGCAAATGGTACAGTCTACCCACAGGAAAAGTGAGCTAACAGCAAAACAACGGGCGAAGGCAGAAATAATGATTAAAACATACAATACCGTATTTTCCATCGAAGAGGGAGACCATGGCAGGACGAACATGGTAACCCACCGAATCAACACTGAAGACTCAAAACCAACCCGACAACCTCCTAGGCCCTTACCATTGGCCAAAAGAAGTGAGGCAAATGACATGATAAAAGTGATGGAGAAACAGGGCATCATTGAACCATCTAATAGCCCATGGACCTCACCAGTTGTTCTTGTCAAAAAGAAGGATGGAAGTACCCGGTTCTGTGTAGACTACCGATGGCTGAACGATGTAACCAAGAAAGACAGTTATCCTCTCCCACGAATCGATGACATTCTCGATACATTGACAGACGCAAGATGGTTTTCAACTTTAGATCTCAAGAGTGGCTACTGGCAAGTTGAGATCGAAAAAGGCGATCGGGAGAAAACAGCATTTTCCGTCAGCTCCGGATTATGGCAGTTCAATGTCATGCCATTTGGCCTTTGCAACGCTCCAGCCACTTTCGAACGTCTGATGGAATGTGTACTGCGAGGACTCAGCTGGAAGACATGCTTGGTGTACCTGGACGATGTCATTGTCTTCAGCAAAACCTTCGACGAGCACATCAAGAGGTTAGAGGAGGTATTCTCACGATTACAAGCAGCGAATCTGAAGCTGAGTGCCAATAAATGTACCCTTTTCGCGAAGGAAGTGAAATACCTTGGTCATATTGTGTCGGCTGACGGCGTTCGGACGGACCCCGAGAAAACGGATGCTGTAAGAAATTGGCCTGTTCCGAAAGATAAACACCAACTTCGAAGTTTTCTTGGCTTAGCAACATACTATCGACGATGTGTGAAGGACTTCGCGAGAATTGCAAAATGCATGCATGAGCTGACCGAGAAAAATTGACCATTTATCTGGACTGCACAATTTCAACGAGCCTTCGAGACATTAAAGCGAGAGTTATGCGATGCTCCTGTACTGGCATATCCAAATCCAGAGAAGATGTTCATCATCGACACAGACGCCAGCAACATGGGAATAGGGGCAGTCTTGTCGCAACGAGACGGTGACACAGAAAAAGTCGTGTCCTCTCGAAAATTGAAAGAAACTATTGTGTCACAAGGAGGGAACTATTGGCGGTGGTTGAGGCAACAAAACACTTCCACAAGTACTTATGTGGCCGGAAATTTGTCTTACGAACTGATCACGCTGCGCTACGATGGCTGCTGAGCTTTAAGGACCCTGATGGTCTAGTAGCACGATGGATAGAGAGGCTACAAGCCTATGATTTCGAAATTGTCCATCGTAAAGGGAATATGCACAAAAATGCTGATGCTCTCTCTCGTCGACCATGTAGACCGGAGTGCGGACACTGCCAAAGGCTGGAAGAGAAAAACGTGAATGAACGAGTGAAATTGATTGCAGTATCACCAAGCTAAGGATGGTCGCCATCGCAATTGTTCGCTGAGCAGATGTTGGACCCCGATCTCCGAGACATCATTGCTTGGAAGGAGATTCATCATCGACCAGAGCGAGAAAGCATTTCTGGTAGGAATGAAGTTGTTAAACGATATTGGACCATTTGGGACTCATTGCACCTAGACGGAGGCATGCTCAAGCGAAAGTGGGAGTCGACGGATGGAACATCACATCGTATGCAGATCATTGTTCCCCGTAACAAAGTCCAGGAAGTGCTACAAGAAATACATGAGGGACCATCAGGAGGCCATTTAGGAATGAATAAGACCCTGTAGAAGATACGTGAACGATTCTATTGGGCAAATGTTCGAGAAGATGTGGAAGATTGGTGTAGAAAATGTTCGGTATGCGCAGCCAACAAAGGGCCGAGGAAGAAATCTAGAGGGGGGATGAAGTTATACAATGTGGGACTACCATTCGAACGAATTGCTGTCGACATAGCGGGACCGCTTCCAGAGTCTGAACAGGGAAATCGATACATTCTAGTTGTTGGTGATTACTTCAGTAAATGGCCGGAAGTCTACGCGATTCCTGACCAGGAAGCATCAACCGTTGCGGAGCAGCTAGTATCCAATTGGGTCAGCAGATTTGGAGTACCACAAGAGCTTCATTCCGATCAAGGGCGAAATTTCGAATCCCAGCTTTTTGTCGAAATGTGTCAGATACTTGGCATAAAGAAAACGAGAACGACACCTCTTCACCTGCAATCCGATTGAATGGTTGTAAGATTTAATAAGACATTGATCGAGCACTTGGCGAAGGTAGTGGCTGACAATCAACGGGATTGGGATCGAAAGATACCACTATTTTTAATGGCCTATCGACCAGCAACGCATACTACCACCCAAGAGTCGCCAGCAAAAGTAATATTTGGGCGACAGATCAGGTTGCCAGCGGATGTGAAATTCGGGATACCACCGGAAGAAGGCATAACAGTATCAAACTATATTGCTGAACTGCGACAACGCTTGGAATAGGTGCATGAAGATGTCCGAAGTCATATCCGGCTGAACACGAATCAAATGAAAGCACGATACGACCTGAGAGCAAACTCAAGAGGATTCACACAGGGCCATCTGGTATGGTTCTACAATCCCCACCGGAAGAAAGGCTTGTGCCCAAAACTGCAACGGAACTGGGAGGGGCCGTACCGGATCATAGATCGAAAAATTGACATTGTGTATCGGATAAAGCACGATCGGAAACCCAGATCTAAAATGAGAGTGGTTCATTTGGAACGATTATCTCGCTATTATGGGGCTAATCCACCAGCGCCAGGCAGCGAAATTGTTTGGGACGAACAAAACTAAGGAGGGAATAGTGTTATATGCGGACATAAAGTTTGGTGGCACTGAATGTGCTATTTAGTGTATATGCTCTGTTGAATAGCACTGGCAATCGATGAGCTGTGCGAATGATAAGAGGAAAAGGAGACGGATTATAACGGATGATGTAATTTGGTTTTTGGTTTTGTTAGGGCGAGATAGAGTGTGTGGAGCTGAAGACAGAGATGACCGGGACGAGCACGGAAAGCAAGCAAGACAGGATTGCAGTGATTTGGTGGATACAAAAAGTGTGTTGAAGAACATCTAAAACGTGTTTAAGCGAGATGGTTTGGTAATGTGATTTCGATCAGTGTAATAAAAGGCAGTTGTGTGAGTTTCGATTGATTTCAAAAATCTATATACAACAAAAATGTACTCTTTAATGTTAATAAAATATACTCATTTTGGATACAACAATATTAAATAACCTACTCGAATTCAAAACCGAAAAAATCTACTCTGATAAAAAAAACTCAAAATATGGCACCGCGTACCGGCCGCATCGTGAAACCGACCACTCGCGGATTACCGAAACCCTATCCTCTTACCTTTCGCTCACATTAACATCTTGAAAGGGAACGAGTTTGCTGGAAGGAAAGACGTGATTAAGTTAGCAATATCTCCTCCTTTATTTAGACTTCATTTACATGTAGAGTTTGTACTAGTATTTTTTTTTTATAAATTCATTAGGTGAATGTAGTAATCGAGCAGTCACACAAGCAAACTGCTCGAAAACCTTCCTAACTCTTATCCGAAATTTCATTTGCAGATTTGGAAAAAATTTCATTACTTCCATTCATAGTTATAAAAAAAATATATTTTTTTTATTATTATTGCTATTAAATGTAAATTTTATATCATTTTCCTTTATATTAAATTAAAACGTTTCCCTTTAATTATCTTCTTTATGATATTTAACTTTTTATTATTATTTAAAATCTTTTTAATTTTTCTTTACTTCTGTTAATTTTTAAAAATTCAAATCTGTAAATTAAAATTTTGGACATGAGATGCTCCATCCGTGTATTGCATTACCGAACGAAATCTAACTCGGCTGAACGAGCAGCAGGATTCGATTTAATGTTGCGATAAACGGAAATGAAAAAAAGATTTGGACGGATCGGGGAGTCCACTTAAAATCGCGAAACCGCAAGCACGCAGGGGAGTCTGCCTACCAGCTAGCTAGCCAGAACTATTTGATTGTGCTTGCTGGTGTATCGTATCGTGTCTATCTGTTCCGAATGCAAAGTAAAACATATTTTCAATATATTAGATCGCGAAGTGTAATTTCCAATCGTTAGATATGCTGGCTAAATCACAATACGAGTATAATGACGCAATGGGAAATGTGTGCCTTCAGAAAGGCTAGCAATTGTATTTCGATCCTCGGGTAGTGCGAAGTTTCAACCCTTGACCACTAATTTCCGTAAATGGCTGATTCAACGCGATGAAGTGAAATGAAAAGATTTGCAATATCATCATTGAAATATTTCATGAATGATGCAAATATTACTTTTATCGTGAGAGGAGTGAATGGCTAGGAAAGGGCTTGGGTGGGCAAAGGTTTCTCCCTCCTTTAAACCATTTGTGAAAAGTTCGTTTTTAAGCTCTCAGAGATAATCAGGTCCCTAAGGAAGAACGAGAAACACGGAAAATTTAAAGTTTCTTGGTTATCTGATGGGCTCAAATCTAATGAGTTGCCAGCGTCGCAATATTTTGCCTACGTTGCTTTAAGAGGAAAAGTCGAGGACGTGGAAATGATGGATGGGATTGAGTAAGTGATATCATAATAGCTGAATGAACGGGATACTGTTTATTTTACGAACCAATGTTGAATAGGGGATGTTTCTAAGAGATCAGTGGCAAAACAAGAAATGTGATGATGTTTCCAGATAGTGAAACTTTGTTCGTAGTTGATGTTGAAAATTTCATTAAATGATCAGTTTGGGGTGTACAAAAATAAAATGCCGTCGTGTAGTTTTTCGTTTTCCGGTCTGACGTCGATTGTACATTGAGCGCGAGCCCAACGATTTCTGCGGGTTTCTTTTCTTGGCTCTTTCACCTGAGTCAGCAACTTTCGTAAATTACGTGTAAGACGGAACCAACGAGGTGGCTACAAAAACGGACGATACCGTCGAATGTAAAGAATGGTCTAACCTTGCTGAAAAGAACACTTTCCGATGACCAGGTGTGATTTTTGTTCATAAAAGAGCAAAGATTTTCCTAGAAAATTGGATGACAGTTGCTTCGCATGTGAAAAAAAAGAACAATTCGACGAAGAGATTGAAAAATCGGACAATTTAAACATTGACGATATACAAATCCGACCAATGGCTAAAGGAGTTAAAGGAATAAAAATTTTAATCAGATGATTTGTATTCGAAAAGTAGCTACAAAGAAACCACTTGGGGATGTAGTTAACCCATACCAGCTTGTCTCGTCATCAATAAAATATATTGAGGAAGTTGTCTTATGTTCAGTGCAAGAGTCTCATTTGGAATTTGCCGCACCATTTTCATTAATTGTAAAAACTAGTTTCACGCATTTCAACATGTTACAAAACCAGTATACTCTGTGTATACTGGTATGAACTGGGAGCTCAATTTGATGCGTATCCCATATACAACATCAAGGCTCCCGGGAGAGAACTCGCTGTAACTCCAATTACCTGCTACTCTATCCATCAAAACCAGAACACCAAAGACGAGAGTTAACTTTAAAGCATCATCCTTTATTTTAATATTCATTTTTTTAAAGATTTAGTTTACAACTGAATTTATTATAATTTAGATTACAACTGAATTTCTAACTATCTCTAACTATCAGCCAGCCTGAAGAGGGTAACATCTGGATGACCTAATGGATCGGGGTGGCTGCACGGCGTGGAACGCCAAAAGGCCGATTGAGGCGCAAGCCAACACCTCACTCCTCACCATTTTGTTGTACATTGAACATCACTTCAACTCTTCTAACTACTCGATGATACTACTCGTGAATGGGTAGCAGCACGCTCCCTTTTGGACTTGAATACACACTGACTCGAATGCTTTGCCCAAGAACTTTAAATGCTGTTCTTTCGTGAGCTTTCAACCTAAATTCTCTTTAAAGGTGCTGAGTAGACGAACACGTGCACTCACGTTCCACGAAAGTTTTTCCTCCCCGATTCGTCTCGCTTGCTCGGCTGGTGAATATGTGAAACTGGGGAAATTGAGCGAAAGAGTGTTTTTCGCTTAAGCTTTCGACTTCGAAAGAGTGCTTTTAGCTTAAGCTTTCGGTTTTCCCACGATCTCTTGAGGTGAAATAGCGACACTGGGGACATTGAGTGAAAGAGTGTTTTAGCCAGAACTCTCGGTTTTCCCACGATCTCTCGAGGTGAAATAGCGAAACTGGGGACATTGAGCGAAAGAGTGTTTATGCCGTAACTTTCGGTTTTCCTTTCCGCTTACCTCACTTCGAAGCATCCCGTTCGTTCACGATGTGAATATCATTGCGGGTTGAACTTTCTCGTTTACTTTACTGTTCGCGTATTTACTTGCGTATTTGCTTCTTTGGCTAATTTTCATTGGCAAAGTGCGAGTACATAGGTGTTGTTTGCTCGCTACTACTGCAGTTATGAATTGGAAATATATCCGAGCATGTTGTATGTGTTCGCTCGCAACAAACACATCATCAGCAGGCGCCCGGTGAGGATGTAGGTGAGTGCATGAATTAACTTTACTTTATTTTAATTTGTTTACTGAAAAAGATAAAAAAAACATTGTTCATTATTTATCAAAATGCATGCAGCATGGAATATAATGAGAAATAATAATTAAACTAAAAATTTACCGAGAAGGAGGTAGTAGTTCGATGAATTGCCGCAAATAGTCACGATTGAATTAATTATGATTTAGTTAGGGCTTGGAACAGTTGCTTGTACCTGTTTACTTGTTTCAAATATTTTCGCAATAGCGTCGATGAATTTTGTAACTTAATTGAAACGAATCGCAGCTAGTTAAAAATTGATAATACCTCCTCAATGAATTGACTCCCCACATATCAGGAGATTGGGTGACGGGCTAACTCCTCGTCCGTAAAAAAACCCTAAAATATTTTGAAGCATGCAGACGGGTCTCAGAATGGATTGGACTCACGGCAACGACCTCGCAAACGAAAAAAGGACTATGGCATTGGATCTTGGAATGTCAGATCATTCAATTATCCTAGCGCTGTTGAGGACGTTTTTCAATAGGCCAGTCAATATGAATTAAAGATACTGGCAATCCAGGAAACGAACTGGACTGGAAATGAGATTCAAGACATGAGATCGCACACAATATTCTAAAGTGGGAAACCTACTGGAAAACGAGCATTCGGAATGGCCTTCATTATGAATAGGGAGTTAAAATTCTACGTTATTGATTTCAAGGCAATAAACGAACGGGTGTGCGATCCGTATAAAACGAAATTCTTCAAAATCTGACAGATAAATGTTCACGTCCCGACGAAGGAAACGTTCTATAATCACCTGGTGAGACTAGTCGACTCATTACCAACAAACGGCACAAAAATAATTCTGGGTGATTTCAACGTTAAAGTTGGCAATAAGATATCTTACCGGGGAACGACTGGAGGATATAGCCTCCACGATGAAACAAATGACAACGACCAGCGCCTGATTGACTTTGCATGTAGCAGAAATCTAGTCAT
The DNA here is from genome assembly GCA_963969285.1 of Odontomyia ornata. NCBI lineage: Eukaryota > Metazoa > Arthropoda > Insecta > Diptera > Stratiomyidae > Odontomyia > Odontomyia ornata. Next base: position 14,885,187 of record OZ017742.1, on the reverse strand, counting down.
ACGTTGGACTTGCTTTCCACATCAACGCATTCATAAAATGATCGACCATGTTCCGGTCCAACAATGTTGGACCTCGAGCATATTTGACGTCCGTACATACCGAGGAGCCAATTGTAACTCAGCCCGCAACAAAAATTTGACATCGAAAGGATCCAAACGGCATCTGTGGGAAAAAATTTAACGGAGACCCTCGACAACCAGCTGGCTCCCATCTTATCAGATGCATCGTTAAAGACAAGCAACGAGCTCTGGATAGAAGTGAAAGCGGCTATTAAGATCGTGGCAAAACAGATGATCGGCCATCAAGGGCGGCGCAAGAGAAATGATTGTTTCGATGATGATTTCCAGAATGTGTTAGACAAAAAGAAACAGGCGAAGAAAGAATACGTAAGTAGGAAAACCAAGTCGAAAAGAGAACACTATGAAAATCTCAGAAGAGTAGCGAATCAGATAATTAGCATTAAGAAAAGAATTACTTAACGGCCAATTGAGATGTATAGATGTATGTTAAGTCTAGCGAGCAACAACATAAGACAAGCATACAAAGTAGTGAAAAGCCTGAAACGTGGTTAACAGCCCAAAACCATGCTCTGTTGTGATAACATCAGCAATGTCATCGCTTATGAGACCAAGATTATGGAAAGATGGGCATCATATTTCAAGAACCTCCTTAATCCTCTGCACAGCTCAAGAACATCAGAGTCTATAGATGGTTGCAGAGAGGTTGCATTGGCCCCACCAACTCTGGATGAAGTTTGTTCCACCATCAAAGCCCAAAAGAATAATAAAGCGCCGGGCATCGATGAGATGCCATTTGAGCTCTTCAAATATGGTGGCAGTGTGCTCATAAAGCTATTCACAAAGTCGTTCAGCACATTTGGCAACCAGAACATATGCTGAAAGAGTGGAGCCAATCAATTATATTCCCTATCCACAAAAAAAAATTATAGAGGCATATCACTTCTTTGTACGGCGTACAAAATATTTTCGAAGATCTTAGAAAATGAAATCGGATTATACGCGAACAATATTATTGGGGAGTATCAAGGTAATTTTAGAGCAAGAAGATCGACAATAGGTAGTTGAAAAATGCTGGGAGTTAAACATAGACGTACACCAAATTTTCGTCGGCTTTAAGCAAGCATACGACAGTATTGATCGTAACGTACTGTAACAAATAATGCCGTCTTACCAAAATGACAATGACCTCGATGACCTCCAAGGTCCGCATCAATAACCAACTCGCCGATGCCTTTGACACAAATATCGGATTAAAGCAGGGAGATGGGCTGGCCCCACTGCTGTTCGATTTGGCTTTGGGGAACGTGAAAAGGAAGTTACCTGTCTATACGTGAGGTACATTACTATACAAATCGAGCCAAGTAGTGGCCTATGTGGATGACATCAACATTCTGTCACGGTCATTAACAACTGCCAAAGAACTTTTCCTGAAACTCGAGAGCGAAGCAAAACTAGTAGGGCTACAAATCAATGAAAATAAAACAAAGCTCAAGACGCAGTCGAGGAAAAATACCTCAAATGCATAAAATATCACACTTGGCGAATACAGTATCGAAGATGTGAGCGAGTTTGTGTATTTAGGCGCCAAAATAAAGGAGACGGGTAATGAAAGAGACGAAATACGTCGAAAAATACAGCTCGCAAATAAAATATTTTCTTCAGTTTTGACGATCTGGAAGACCAGCTGCATACACAGGAAAACAAAGCTCCAAGTATACAAATCTGTGATAAGACCTGTGTTATGCTATGGGTGTGAAACATGCACCCTAACCCAAGCATCCGCAAATATATTGAACGCCTTTGGGCGACGGGTCCTGAGGCGAATAATCGGAGCAAAGCTAGACGGGGACCAATGGCGAATTCGATACAACCATGAGCTGTATCAAATTTTTGACGAACCGGAGCTCTCAACGGTTATAAGACTGCGGATGCTGTAATGGGATGGACACATGAATTGTATGGACGAACAACGGATACCCAAAAGGTATTCATTGGAAGAACTGAATTCCGGAGACTAGTGGGGAAACCGAGGAAACGCTGGTCTGACATCGCTGTTCGAATTTCGAAATCGGAGGACGTGGTCAATCGACCGAGACAGTTGGAGGCGCTATTTTCAGGAAGCGACCGCCCGAAAGGGGCTGTAGTGTTACGAAGAAGAAGAAGAAGTATAGATGGTAAAGACGAGATCCTCTCAAATCTTGCCCGCGTTTGCCAGGCCCAGTCTGTTATTTTATTTTAGCAATACATCCCTTCAGTAGGTTACCTCAGCTTCGACACCGTCGAACCGAGTTCTACGACCACTTAATTCGTGAATGCAAATTTTTTATGCAGTCGGCCCTTGTTCTGGGGAAAAGAAACCGCCCCAGACACCGCAATGCTTGCCTACCGGCTCATTCACGCATCCTCAGACAAGGCCAATTCCGACGAGTGCCAACATTTTCGCTCGCCGAGGCAGCAGGCCATCGCTGCAGTCCTTCACGGACATTGATAATTCCTTCAATTTCACTACAATAGGGCTGGTATCGAAATTGATAATTCGACTCCGGACAGGAATAGAAACAGGATTATATCTGATAGATTGCAGAAACTTGCCCTGATTGGAACTCGTTTTGAATTGGTTCATCTACCAAACCCTGAGAGGGTAATCAAATATTGTCAGAGGTCGTTTAAGCAAAAGTTTCCGACTCCAAATCAAGCCTGAACGGTGAATTAATTCTTCATTTCAATGAAACATTAACATCTGGTCTCATACCGAGCTTGAATCTTATTGATTACTTCGTCAGCTATGAAGACTTGTGTTTCATATTTGGCAGCATAAACAACAAGAAATCATGTGGTACTAACGGTATTCCAAATATATTCTACAACATTTGCCTGAGGTTGCTATTAGGAATTATTGCATATTGTTCGACAACATGTTGAGCAATTCATATTTCCCAAATGAGTGGAAAAAAGCGAAGGTATTTCCAATCTTGAAGAAAAGGAAAAAACTTTCCAGTCCTAAATCAGTTTGCTGCTTAACATCGGAAAGGTGTTTTAAGTAGTATAAAGCATTAAACGCCCACATTGACAAATATGATTTGATGCCGAATTGCCAATTTGGTTTTCGTGCCAGGCATTCGACCATACTTGCGATAACGAAAGTAATCTAAGAGAACTGTTGGAAACTAAACAACAGAGAATGTTTTGAAGCGTGTCCCATTGATATGGAGAAAGCCTTCGATACAGTGTGGTTAGATGGACTAACTTTTAAACTCCTTCAGGACAGGCTCCCGAGCCACCCTTGTCACCATGATGTGTAAAAGAGTATATGGGAAATCATTTGTTGTAACTAATGGAAATCTGACAACAATGTGCGAATTCAAGGTCTTGAAAGGTCTACAGCAGGGAACAGTTACCACGCCTCTGCTTTTCTCAATATTCATTCGTAAGTTATGGAACAGCTTTGATTTTAACATCTCGCCAACACGATCATTGGTAGCGTTTGCTGATGATCTGATCATCTACACCAGCGGCTCCCAAACTTTTCTGGCTACGGACCCCTCAACCAAGCCCCTTTATTTCGTGGAACTCCATATCAAATTATTATAGATAAAGACACCGTTATTTAGAATAAGAAGAAAAACCTTTATTAAAAATATAATTGAATTCTTTGCTCACGTTAACTTTCAATGTGAAGAATGGAACTATTTCGCTGTTTTTTGAATAATTGTTTTAAAGTCCGGTATTATATCTAACAGTTATATGCACATGTCTGGGGTACCATCCATTCTCGACGTATATTTATTTTTTGAGTAAGTATAAGCCGAAAAGCCTATTTTACAACGATACGTTGTGACAAAAGGTAGCAAAGTTAAAATATCCTCTCTGACTACCTCAGGATATTCACTTTTAAGGCTAACCCAAAACTCGTCACTGAGCGCGATGATCAGGAAATGTTGAATAAAGATGTAATACGAAAGCCAGCACCAAATACCTACAAGCAGATAGTCAACATTATTCAAAATAAGCAGTTGTATCAATATCCACATATTCTGAAAGCGAATACTTTGAGTCGTAATATAATACAGATCGTAAGCCTCATTTGTCAGGGTGCAAGTAAATTAAAAACCTGGTTTAGATGCGTAGAATTTGTTCTGTCATCAACCACCAGTAAACTCCCCAAAACGGATGATATCAGCGAAGTTGTCACGATCAGAGCAACTGGTTAAAGTATTGATGCAAATGAATATCGATAGAAATGTTGTTTTGGTGGAGCTGCGCGAATTGACATTTGCGAATGCCAATCTATCGGACAACCAAAGACGGCGAAACCCGATGAATGCTGGTAGGGGGGGTCGCTGATGCAAGCCATCACCTCAATCGAAAGTTCAATTGCCTCGAAGAGAAAAATTAACGGCTCGCCGGTTGGAACCGAGCTGACTAGGAAGCAAAGGACGGGTCTCTTTTGGTGGGCGAAGCCCGACAGCGGAGGATTGACAGTGCGACGGAGTATCAAGGACGAGTATTCTATTTAGCGGCTCAACGGAGGAATAGTAGATAATTGAGTGAAATTTTCATCAGCGACGTGGAATATTGGATGTGGAAGTTTGACGAGTTGTGCGCTGGAGCAGATAACTTCGCGACGCGACTTAATTCGGGGATCCCCAATCAGGAGATTAGAAGTAAGGACAGGTAGAGTGGATATACATATTCTTCATTTTTACTATAACTAAACGGTGAATTATTATTTGCGATTTGTTTCCTTTCTTTTACAACACAGTCTTGTGCGTTTGAGTAAAATTATTCTTGTGTACACTTGGCTCGGGTATGTTTCAGTATCCTGAATAAATTTTCAGGAGGTTTTCAATTCGTCAAGTCAGGTGAACACATACCAGGTAAAGAGTGTGAAGTGGGCGCCCCGTCCTTTAAGAATTGTTCTTTCTGCGTAATTCCTATCGGGGAAGCTCCACTAGGTTAGGATGAAGGGTCTTGATTTCAGCTTAGTGAAGGGTGTTTCGGCGGCCGCGTTTCTCGCTTGGCGGCTACTTGGGACAAAGGGACAAGCGAGTGGCGCCTCCTACGACCGTCTCCGACGGGCTAACCGGATCCAAAGTCCCAAGCCGAAGGATCCTCAACGTGTAGGGTAAAAAACATCAGTATTGACTTTAAAGATTTATTTAGAGCAATCAGTTTACTATATACTCTATTGTACTTGAACGATATTCATAAAAATTGAAAATAATCTTTGGATTAAAACAGATTGTGGCGTTATTGGAAGCAATACGTTATTTAAAGGATGATTTCATTTTTAAAATTGCGGCTAAGTTCTTTGTGTGGCAAGACGATTGAGTTTAGAAGAATTTTCTCCGAAGGAACATTTACACAGCATCCTGCAAGAAATGAATTTCGATATGTTTGGAATGTTCAGAGGCTTTGAATTGAATTTACCCAATATTGTAATTGAAGGGTTCAACTTCCCTTCCTTATTGAACAAAGGTGGGTTGTCCATTTTAGCGAAAGGTTTATTCGGATCAGGATCACTTGGCGTGCCTTCAACTCTTGCCCAAGAGCCGATACTTGAGCCACGGCCAACTGTAATCGATACAAGTCGTTGTGAGTTTGTACTTTATCATTAATAAAGACTGGAAAACTTACCAATACTATGCAAGATCAAAGTATGATCTTTAACTACAGCATTTTCTAAAATGATTGATTCACGAATTCTTACTCCTGGGCCAATAGAAACACCGGGACCGATGGAAACATTTGGCCCTAGCTGAAAGCGAAAATAGATTATGGCAAATATTTAATTAGTCTGCGAGAAACCACTCTTACGTGTGCTGTAGGATGGATAGATGCTGTTGGGTGAATGTAGACATCGGGATAAATTGTACAGATCAAACTTCCATCACTATTTTCATCTTCTTTAACGCCAGCATTGGCCAACCGTTCGGGATGTGTTCGCCTGTAAAGTTCTAATAGAGAAATTTTTTCGATGAAATAATTTTTTTGTAGGAAATTAGTAAGGTCGAATTTAACGTACCTAAATAATGGCGATTGGCATAGATTGCGGACCCAGCTGTTTTTATTTGTGACCACCAATTATTTACCTATGTAGGAATGTTGTTAGTTTTTATTTTTTTAAACCTTAAAAACAGTTAAAATTCATTTTTTACTGACCGGTAGCGCGAATAATTTTCCCGTCCCAGCCAAAGGTGTGAGAACTTCCTGTTCCCATTGAATATGCCCTTGATCGCGGCCATTGTGTCCATTATACAAACCATTGAATTCCAATTGTCGCGAGTGGAAAATCGATGACATCAAATTGAATACGTCCGTGGAACACACGTAGACCCCACAATTAATAAAAGTGGAAACATACGAGCTTGGCTTCTCCACATAATGAGACACTGATCCTGTGTCCTTGTCGAATACAAGACATCCATAGTGAACAGCTTGTTGTCGTGTCGCTTCCGTGCTCATAATTGTGATCATTGCTCGCCCATCGCGACTCATGTGATAATCGTGAAGGGCTTGCAGTGGGAAATCGGCACAAACATCACCGTTTAAAACAAAAAATGCTTTTGGATTACCAATGCCGATTTGATCACGGAAGTGATACATTCCACCAGCTGTTCCGAGGGGTGTAAATTCTTGGAGGTATCTAAAACAATAAATACGAGCATCGATCAAAGATATTGGATTATTTTATATAATAAATGAATAAAGATTTGTTTGATGCTATTTGGCAATGGCGCCAGTAGATTGACGATTTTCGGCAATTGGATTTGGTATTTTACAATTGATTAGAATCGCAAAAAAAATTGTTTCTGAGATTCTACAGAATTATTTTCATCGAGATTCAAAGTAATTTAGTTCGAATTTTAGGTGCTTTTGCTAACAAGAGACATGAGTAGACTTATTCTACAGAGAAGGAATCTTACACAAATAGTGTAAAATGTTGCTTTCCAACTGCAATATTGGCGATAACAACTTGCTACTTTACTGATCATACTTTGTAATGATGAATTGAAAGGGAGAAATGACAAATTTTGGGTTAATTCTGAAGATTCAAAGGATTATATATAAACTTATTACCTTATATTGACATTATACAAGCTCTGCATATCGTTAACAAATTGCTCCATTTCGGATAACGGATAGTAACCAATAATCAAAATTTCCTTGAGGTGTTTGAGCTGCACACATGCTTCGATGTGGTGCTGAATAATAGGCCGCCCGGCAATAGGAAATAAAGGCTTCGGAATGTCCAAGGACAATGGCCGAAACCGGGTACCTAAAATATGAATACTCCCATTATAGTTTCTTAATTTTTAATTTCTTTGTAGATAAGTACCTTTTTGAGGACCTCCAACCAGAATTACTGCCTTAAGCATCGTAATATTCAATTTACACTAAATAGAACCCTCTATTGACGTGTTCTTGTACGTGACGAGTCACAAATCCCCAACAATCGTAAATGTGAAGTAATCCAAACGTCAACTGTCAGCAAATCAATTCATCGTCAGCTGACTACTGATCACAACAGGAAAGAAAGTTTGGCTACCACTGATGTCGGTTGCTAAGGGATGCAAATGTCAAACAGTTTTGTTTACAACACATTGGAATTTTACTTTAGTCAGACGAGTTGGTAAACAGTCCGCGAAAAACCTGTGGAAAGTGCAATTTAGTGCCCTAAGTAACCATGATATTCAGCATCATAGAAAAGATCAACATATCTGTGTTAAGAATGTGAACAAATTCAAGCAGAAAACAACCAACATCAGTCATAAAATGAATGAATTGGGGAGTGACTAACAACCATAACTTTTCTATGTCATCAGTGTCATTGTTAAGTCGAGGTACGAACCTACAATACTATGACTTCCAATATACCGATTCGTAAAACGGTTGAATCGGTTCGTAAAGTGATAGCGGATATTGACGAATCGGAAAAGCGAAATGTCGTTAGTGAAAAAGATTTGCGTAAGCCGAAGAAACCGCATCGGCATGTGCATCGTGAACGAACTAAAGACTTGAAAAAATTAAGTTGTAATTTTCCTACCGAGCGCAGTCGAAGCTGTGATCGAGAAGCAGATACAGCTGTTGGGTATATGCAAATTTTGGTAAGTGGTCAAATAAATAAAAATTTTATTTCAGATTAAATTGTTGCGTATATCTGCCCGTGCTTTTATAAAAGTGCTTATTTGAGCGAAAGGAATTCGTATCACTAGATCCGTCTTCACCATTTTGCAATTTACATCTTCTTCTTACTTTTCTTCCCGCGCTGATATACGAGTAATTACTTTAACTTCAGTCAGTAAAGAAATAAATTAAAAATTTTTAATTTTGATGCCTAGATAAAGATGTGGTACGAAAGGAACCTGATATCCGTGATATTGACACACATGCAATTAAAATATAAACTTAGTGTAAAATGTCTAGAGAAGTCAAATGTCAGAATGGAATGACAGCTAATAATGAATTTATCTGGTTTATAGCTATATTTTTCAAATATCTTTTTGTGAAATCGGTTTCATCAGCACCAAAAATTTAGCGACCAAAGCATAGTAAATGGTCTCGGGGTCGCACATTGGGTTTACTGGTTCCCCAATTATGGGACATTTTCGAGGTGATATTGTAATAAACTTTATTGAGACTTTTTATAACAAGATTATAGAGCATGCTTAACGACCATGTGACATTTGACAGTATATGGATGACAAATAAACTTTGACGGTTAGAGTATATACTGATGTTACTAATAAACACAGTCTTTGTTTAAGTCAATTCAAAACACAGTCTTTATTAAACTAAATCAAGCACATACTTTATCAAATTAAGGCAAAACCGCTTCACGGGGAACACACAGATCTTACACCATTTGTCTCACTAGTTACGCCTTTTCCACCATGGTACTTTTTTCTGTAATTAGAAAACAAAAGAAGGTAAGGGTTATCACTCAGTGAGCAGCTCAGGCAAGCACACATACAAACACAACCACCGCGATCTGCCACCCCTCCAAAACACACACTCGGACTCACAGAATCGTGATACTCATGGGGCCGTTCCGATCGCACACATTCAACTACGTACACCACCCACTTCAATCTTGTCGCGATGCAGTCCAACTTACGAATGGACTTAAGTAACAGGACATCAGATGGGCACACTTCTTCTGTCACATCAATTAGGCCTGCCATATTTACGATATTGCCATGCTTACATTTTCCCTCTTAAGGCTAACAGCTCGGCAATCTTGACTTAATAACCGCCGTCGGCCACTGCTCCATTTTTCGAGTTGTCGTTTTTTAAATCTGATTCACCTTGTACACTCCAACTTCTCACATGCTCAATAGTCTTCACATTCTCATAAGGCGTCCCTCTACTGCGTGTTGATCCCGGAAGTTCAATAATCACATAACGATCATTTGGTAGCTTCTTTTTCTCAATAAATGGTCTCTTATATTTCGGCAAGAGTTTCCGACTTCTACCGTCAACCAATGCGGGGTTTTCCACCAACACAACATCGCCAACTTTACACTCCACCGCGCTCTACGTCGTTTGTCGAAAATTGCTTTTTGCCTTTGTTGATCTCGCATTATTCGTTCTATTACCTATTACCGTAGCTCGTGAAGATTTTCAACTACAGGTCTATTTTCTTGGACTTCCTGGAAAGGATCGCATCAGATGGAGCTCTTAGTTTATAGCCAAGCAGTAACTCACATGGTGTGGCTTTTGTAACGATATAAATTGTTGGCTTATTGATTGACCCCATTCTGTCTCGGTCATCGCCATAGTAGCCAAACCTGATAGTACGGTTGAATTGAACCTTTCCACTTGACCATTTTCTCTAAGTGTTGCTACCTCTGTCTATACATGTTGGATCCCTTTTTCCGGGCAACATTTCCTTTATTCGTTACTATCCGATTTGTCGTCCCAAAACTAATTATCAGCAACTCCAAAAAATTATGACTGGTTGAGTTTTGGTACTTTTGACTGCGCGAAGGCATTTATATTTAGTAAAGCTTTCAACTACTACAATCAAATATTGATTTCCTCGTGTACTACGAATGAAAAGTATAACCAAACCACCGCTTTATTGGGGCTACTCCGGCGGAGGCTCCACCTACCCAGACTAACTCACCAAAAGACGGGCGTAGACGCCACTCGTTCGTTCCTTTGAGCCTCTCAAGGGGTCGATCGAGAAGACGTCCGTCCGGAGCGAAATTACAATTAGGCAAGTTTTGGGGCTGGCCGCCACTTAGCCACGAGAATCACCTACCAAGAAAATCTTTCACGCGGGACGAGCTAAGGTGTTCCGCCACAACACAAAATCCGTATTTTCCCACAACAAGGGAACCGAAGCTACCCAGATCGCCACTAGATTTCTCTGCACCCACAAACACTACCACTTGAATTAAATTCGCCAGATCTTCCGGCCTGGTCAACACCCCGGGAAAAGAACTCCCGAGCCACACTTTTTACAGTTGGAAAAGAAAGTTTATTTATCGAATTGTAGCGAGGAAAGGAAAGTGAACAATTATCTCATTCGACTTAATACGTTATTTTATTTAACCAATAATTCGACCAGCATGTGGAAAAAAGTGAAAGCCACTTGCATTTACTCCCTATTCTAGTAAGAGGCCCCTTGCTTCCGTTTGCTTGATTTTCTCATCTCAGTTTAATGATTTGATATCCAATGTGCGGCTCCAATTCCACGTCAGAAGAAAGCGGTCGCTGATCACTTGTTCGATGATATCTCGTTCGGTTATCACTTGTTTGAGTATATCTCGTTCATATCTCACTTGTTGAATTATATCTCGTTCGAATATCACTTGTCGGGTTATATTTCGTTCGCATAACACTTGTTTTAGTGTATCTCCACGGTTGCTCGAAAAGAAACTCCCCCAAAAGAACAAAAGAGAAAGCGCGCCCATCTTTCCGGGCTTAAATAACTTCCGGGTTAACATTTTTTTCCTCCCATCCACCGGGAAAATCTTGTTTTGGAATGCTTTCCTTCCGTTGCTGCGAGTTTTCCCCTCGCTTGATTTCACTCATAATAAGTTCCACTCGGTGGTGATCCTAGTGGGAATTAAGTGTATTACCCGCTGGTAAGTGTATTACATCTGGACGCGCTGTGAGGATTTCGCAGTAACCCTCGTTTTTTTCCTCTTTCCCTTGAGCCGGTGCTAAGATTTCTTAGCTTCTCTTATCACCGTCGGTAGTTCAATCGCCGGGCCAGTGCGTAAAGTGTCGTTTATGTGTAATTATCTACCATTTTTCACTAATTTCGGCCGTCGAATCTCTTCTCGGAAATGTCGCGATTTTCTTTATTTCGGTTTCCGTGGAGGAATAAAGTGAGTTTAGTGCGAGTGAGTGAATATGACGCTTCGCGACGATATCGGCAGTTTGTAGGTAAGAAATACAACAATTATACCCGTGTTTCTTGCGTGTAGTTTAGTGCATTTGTCAGCTTTCTCTCGTTTGAGCTTGGCGTAATTGGCGGTCATTTGTTGATGTGTCAAAGCGAGTTTGATTTGATATTTTTAGAGACATTCATAGCCTCTGGTTTGGCTGAAATTTCCTACGATGACTTCATTCTGGCTTCATGTTGTGAGCTCAACAAACGGCATTCACGTGAGACCTTTCCATACTCAAAAACGTTGTTTTATTTGGGTCTGTTTGTAACGCCTCAAGATTTGGTCATTTTGTGCAATATTTTTAGCTTCCGGTTTAATTTTGCTGCTAAATATCGAGCTGCAGTGAATTCCTCCTTCCTGGTCTCGATTTCTGGTGATTTTCGATCGTAGTTAACAGTCAATTCTTCTAGAACTTAAAGTACTCCTTTCACCTACTCCTTAGCACTTCGTTTTCTTGTTGCTGCTTCTTATAATTACGTTACGCCTCGAATCCCTGTTCGTCCTGTGTTTGCCACTAATGAAGTGTTAAATTCGCGAGTGTCTTCCAGCGGTATACGTGCCATTGCTGCCTCAGCAGTATCTCCGCTAGAGCTGCGTGAGTGTAAAGATGTTTGCGGCGGGATCGTTAAGGTTGTGTCCTAGGCCGGGAGCTCAGCGGCTGCGCACTCAGGTTCGAATTTGAATTAGTCAAAGCAAAAATTATTATGTGGCTTTCTTTCCGTAATCTAATGAATGAAAATTTAAATTACTTGCTGTTAGTTACATCATTAAGTTATCAAAAAAATTAATAAAGTGCGGCTCGGTATTGCGTAGGTTAAACTTTTACGAAATCGCGTATGGTACTGTTCGGGGTGAGAAACACTATGGAATCTCAATGTTCACCCGTAACAAAGGTCCCAAATGATCCATGTGAATTGTATGAAACGGGGCCACTTCCTTCAGTATGGGGTTTAACAATCCTTGAACTTTCCCTTTCGGCTTCTTGTGGAAAAGACATGGTATACAACTCTTGATGTATTTCGTTACATACTGTCGCATTTGTGAAAACCAATACGATTTTCGGATCTTGTCTGATGTTTTGTTCACAGAAAAATGACCAAAATCATCGTGGGCTACTTTCACAACTTGTGACCTCATTGACTTTGGGATTATCCATTGATTCCCAGCTTCGTTCACTTTATATATCCGTTTATTTTCAATTACAAATTTTTGATGGACCGATCTTTCGTAGTCTGTTTTCGTTTCACGTTGAAGAATTTCATGCATCAGCTTAAATTTGGCATCTCTCAACTGACCTGCGAACACCCAATCAACTTCTTCAATCCGCAATATCTCGAATCCACTTTCGACATCCCAGATAATTAATTTTTGTTTGGAAAAAGCAACATTTTTTTGGATTCAACGTGAGGTTTTCCTTCGTTACAGCTTTCAAATCTTGTTCCAACTGCATGAGGCCTTCCTCAAAATCTTTAAAAGAAATCAAAATGTCATCGAGATATACTGCCACGAAACGGCCCTAGAATTTTGTTGACCATCCGCTAAAACGCACTCAGAAATGTCGTTATTCCAAATGGCATGCGATTAAATTCGTATTGTCCATCGCAAGTTACGAATGCTGTTTTGGCTCTTGACTCCTCTGCCATTGGAATTTGATAATCACCGGAAGTCATATCCAAACTGGTAAAATATTTGCATCCGTTCAATTGATCTAATTGATCATTAATATGAAGCAATGGAAATCTATCATTTCTCAATTTCTTGTTTAACGTTCTATAATCAATACAGAGCCTATACTTCCCATTTTTCTTCCTCACCAACAAAATGAGTGAAGCACAAGGTGATGCTTCTAATAAATCTTTCACAATTTTCTGAACTTTTTTCCTATTTTCAGGTGTCATTCTGTATGGCCAGCAGACTACCGGTTTTTCATCATTCAATTCAATTTCCAATGTTGCGGCTGTTGTTTGTCGCAAATCTTCTAGAGAGTTTCCGAATGATTTTTGATGCATCATAAGTAAATTCATTAGTTGATTGTTTTCTTGGCAGTCAACTCTTTCGATACATGGAATTTTATGTGTTTTCCGTGGCATTCCCTATGGATGGTATATTTTCCTCTCTACAAAGTTTGACCTCGAGCGCATACAAATTTTAGACGTAAATACAATTCCCTATCGCTTGTGTTTATAACTGGTAAAGTATAACACATTGTTTTTCTTCATTGACTCTTGTCACATATCGCGGTAGAATGTACTCATTATGAGGCATCATCCTCACCCTTGTATCAATAAAAGTATTTCCAGAGCTGCTCGCTTGTCACTTCACATTAGCTGCATGTTTTGGAGGTATTAGTGCAGCATCTTTGATCGACAAACAAATTTTTGATGATGCAGACTCTGCCACATTCGGCAATTGGTTCTAAAAAAACCGAATAGTATTGTTATCTTCATAAACGGCAACGTTGTCCTGTTTCGACGTGGCCCGTCCAATAATAATGGATATTTGCTGAGTATCGTTCGGAACCACCAATAAATCTGTTTGCTCTGCAACCTGGTCCAACACAACCCTGACATCTCTCAAAGTCCCCAAAGTTCTGACTCTTCCACCACCGTAACCAAACCAATAAACTTAAAGTACTTTGGAGTTTTTTCTTCGTTGAATCGTCGGCATTTTGAAAATTCGGACTCCTTCTGCTGCTTCGTCGACGACTCTCTACGGTGGGGGATTGTTTTTAGATATCCCAGTAGTCCTTCATTTTCGTAGTTTCCCACTCGGGCAGCAGCTTGTATATTTGGAACAGGAATCCCAGCAATAATGCATGCACCAGCCTTTCGCCCAGTTATCTTACACAGGTTCAGTAGAGTGAGTTTCTCATAATAAAATTTGATGATGGGCTCATCTTTTTGCCACACACACGGGCTGTCATCGCCCCTAATTGTTGGGCGAAATCCACTTCACCAGGAAATACACTAAGCAGGATATCTTTCCATTGGTCTCACGAGTAGTTGATGAAGGGTAAACTGGAATGCCACGTTGCGGTATATCCTTTTAACTTACTGGTGCCGTAATGCGACGTCGTGATGTTACTCCAATCATGCATTACCTTCAATTCATCTACTTTCCTCAACCAACGCGCCATATCCTATACCCCCTCATTAGGACAAAATGGCGGAATCGTTTCACTCCCAACCAGTGAAGCACTTTGACCACGGTTAGCCTCTGACTTCTTCAACAATGACGTAATTAGTTCGGCCATATTGGGCAGTTCGGAATGCTCTTCACGTCGACCACTCCACTCAGAGGGGGTATCTTCTTCATGCCACAATGCAATTTTTTTAAGGTTCACTTAAGCTAATTGTATTAACAACGTTCACAACACCGGGAACAAATTCTACTTCTGAGTTAATAAACACAGTCTTTGTCCAAGTCAATTCAAACCACAGTCTTTATTAAACTAAATTAAACATATACTTTATCAAATTAAGGCAAAACAGCTTTAAGGGGAATACACAAGCCTTACACCACTTGTCTCACTAGTTACCCCTTTTCCACGATGACGTTTCTGTCTGTAATTAGAAAACAAAGGAAGGTGAGCGTCATCATTCAATGGGCAGTCCAGGTACGCAAACATCAAACACACACCCACAACCACTACGATCTGCCACCTCTTCGCGACACACACGGAGATCCAGTCGCAAGACAAACTCAGACTCGAAAAATCGTAACACTCATGGGGCCATTCCGATCGCACACATTCAACTGCTTACACTACCCACCTTCAAACTTGCCGCGATGAAGTCCAACTTACGAATGGACTTAAGTGACAGGACATCAGATGAGCACACTCCTTCTGTCATATCAATCGGGATTGCCATGCTTACGATATTGCTATGCTTACCTTTTTCCTCTCATTACCATTACATTAGTATTTTTGGATATATAGATTTGCTATTTGGTTTAGAAGTTAAAACTTGAAGAGTTTGACAAATAAATACTTTTAAACTTAATCTAACCTTCATATAAATTTAATCTATTCCTACATCTAACGTAAAACTATAAGCTGTTTAGTATAGCACTCTATCTTATACTTATATTTATTCTTGAGTACATTTTTATTTTATGACACTTAAAAACTAACCAAATTTACATATTTTTTGTATAACTCCGGTAAATGGTTCGCAAGAAATGTAAAACGCCGATTTATTGGTAGTTATGGAATTATTGGGACCGTGGTGGTATTCTTCAATGAGTTTAAAGGGTCATAGGTAGTAGGGATTGTTTGATAGTAGGTTCAAAAAGTGCGCGAATACATCGAAGAGGTTGCTCCCGCCACTTCTATAGGCGTCTTATAGTCGTCGCCAATATGCAGTTGAGAATCGGTTCTATCCCCGTATCTTTGTAAAGGATGGAGTCCCTGTAGTACTTCTTATGAGGGCGTCTGTATTTAGACAGGCATTTCCTAAGGATCTTCCTCTTGAAGATTTGTATTTCTTCGGCAGTAGTAGGCGAGATTGTTAGCCATGTTGGAAACGTGTAGATAATGATCGGCCTAATAAGAGTTTTGTACATTCACATCTTAAGTTTTAGGCAGACTGATTTTGAGGAAAAGATGGATACAATAATTGCGGACGCTGTTTTAGCTTTATTGAGGGTTTCCTGGCGTATCTATTCAGCTTAAGCTGGTTATTAAAATGGACTCCAAGTTATTGGATATTTTCCTTGAAGGGAATGATTTCACCAGCAATACGTGCTTGCACACTCCTACTTTGAGATACAGCAAAGTGGGGCCTTCTCCCGTTGGCATTTCTAAAGCAGATGAGCTCCGATTTGCTGGCAGTTATTTCGAGCCCCCAATCCTGTAGACATTGAACGATGTTGTGGACAGAGCGCTGAAGCTTTATTTGGGCCATCGCTGGGAGGCTATGGGTGACAGTGAGGAAGAAATCATCTGCATACATTTGTAATGAATCACGCGACGCCGCTGGCGACCAATACTAACACACTTTGCTGCTAGGTTGCTTGTCATTTCACGATGATTGCGACGAGCGCATATCCCACGTCAATTTTGTCGTGGGATGTCAAGAGGATTTGACAGCCACATGGGAGTAAAGTGTGCACCTAGTGGCCGCCACCCATGAAGAAGTCCCGGAGTGTGCCGACAGTTCCAAAAGGGTAAATAGTAACGCTTCGATTCGATCACCAACTGTTGCGACAACAAACCCAATAACTAGTCGGATTGCAGGAATTGGGAAAAAGGCAAGAAGAATACGAGTACGAGCCAACCGAAAAGGTAGGTAAGTTGACCGTAATGTCCTGTTTGTAAGGTAACCAAAAAAAGTAGCACTTTAAATACGATTCCATTAGTGAGTTTTCGTTTCACCGCTCTAATAGTCTGTTTTTTCGGATTCCTCCTGCTATTTAGAACCAGACTATATGTGCAACGAATGGTGCCGTTTATTATGCCGCTACTCCACCGGCTCCGATAAGCAACATACCTATCGATCAGTTTGCAGCAGTTTACCCACCAGCAGGTGTGCCAACAATATACCCACCTTCAATGCCGTACCAGCCGTTTTAGCAGTACTACAGTGTGCCAATGAATGTTCCCACCATTTGGCCTCAGAACTACCAAGGTAATTAGAAATTGGTAAATTGGATACTACGTGAAAAAGAACTGCACTTTCGTATCGGTGTTTACCACCCTAGTAAGGACTTAACCTTTTCATTCAATTTACCCCTACATACCTACCTGAAGGTTCCCGAGGTGCGCCGATGCCAAATAACAGGTTTACACGGTTGTACATTTATTGATAAGACTAGAGATGGTGCTACCTACCAAGAAGGTCGTGAAGTTGTTACCATAGGCGACTGGACCGATAGAATATATCAACATACACCACCAGAACAACTTATTGCGAATGTTGTCTCCGGACGAAAGAGGAGGCTGCAAAAATACAATTTCCTCGACACAGTCATTTGGAATCCTTGGATAGACAATCCAACCCAATCGGCACCTTTGACTATTTCACAAAATTCTGTTCATGCAGGTGCTTAGATACTTTGTATATATTATTTTGTATTGCCTATTCATAAAGTAGATTAAAAAAATTATGAACTGCACGTCTGAGAATGAGAACGGTATTAGCCCTGCACAAGTGTAATATCATCATGTTTGAATGCGAGGAATTAATCTTGAAAAGATCTCATTCGATAAAATTTTAATACCATAGAAAGGTTTCTACCGAATCAACTGCAAAACTTCAGTGAGCTAATTGAGGCTTTCATTTTATAAAAAAAAATTCCCTAACATTCCTGCTGTATAAATATAGTTTTTTGAAACTATTATCTTTCTATTCCTCTCTCTATCAGTCAATTTAATAGTGGAATGCACCCGTTTCAATGATTTTTTTTCATTTCGGAATTAACTTAATACTTCAAATCAACATGAATATTCCCACCAGTAATAAATTCAATGGCGTGCTTTTCAAAAATTGTATATTTCTTTATTGTTAGCCGATAATTTTGATAAAGTGAAAGAAATCAACTTCCTTTTGTTTCAAAAACACAACAAAAAGAACACGTTAATGAAAACTGCAATTTAAGAATAAGAAGCTTTTAATATAACTATTACAAAAGAGAAGAGAACAAGAATTAACTATTTAGATTTACTTGATAATATTCAACAATTATTTTTATTATTAAATCACATTAAATTTTATGGTTTTTTTTCCGTGATTACTATGAAAATGATGAACTGAGAGAAAATATTAAAACTTGAATAGAATTATTATAAAAAACTTAAGAGTTAAATCAGAGAATAAATAATAATGAATTGCTAACTAACAAAACGACTTTCCTTTCCAGTGGTTCTTCCTTTCAGCGGGAGATAGAGTGCAGGGTAGGTATGCGGTCGTGAGGGTAGGGTTTGAGAAAATCCGCTGAGGTCGGTGTCGCGTCGCGTGCGGTACGCGGTACCTTTGTTGTTTTGCCTTTTTATTAGAGTCGGGTTGAGTTAACGTAGTATACTTTTCGGTACCGCGTCGGAAATTCGGGAACGCGAAGTAAAAATTAGATTTTGTTCTTTGACTGATTGATGAAGAAATACGGAGTAACGTAAAATAGGTTTCCTTTCCGTATGGTTTTGTTTTGGTGACGCGTTTGAAAACGGGCATGTATTGGTGGCTGAATATTGTAAATAAGCGTAATCCATTCGGAGACCCGCGACCGAAATCCTCTCCAATCTAGCTAGCCGACAAGCAGCCACCGCGTGAATGGGTTACGGTGCATGGATTGGTTGACCGGTTGGTACTATCCGTTGGCACTACTCAGACTTAACGTCTAGAACCGATGAGAGGTCGGTTCCTCGTACGGACGTAGACTTAAAATCATTACACATTGCTTTATCGATGGTTGAGGAGTTCGGGCGTGGGATATCGTCAAGGAAAAAGTTGATCAGGTGGCAACCGAGAATAGAGCCTTGTGGGACTCCCGAGTTGATAGGGATAGGATTTGATGTGAGGCTCTCCAGTTTAATTTGGGATGTTCTATCCAAAAGAAAGCTATATAGAACTCTGAGAACTGTGACCGGACAGGATGACATTTTCAATTTGTGCTTGAGACCGTTGATCCAAACTGAGTTAAACGCTTTTTTCAGGCCTAGAGCACAGACCACTGTGCACTCTTTTCGCCGAAGATTGCGGGTGACTCTATTGTGCAATACCATTATTGCTTGCTCAGTAGATCATTCACATTCAAATCCAAACTGCGATTCGGGGATCAGGGGATTAGTAAAATTGTTCAAGTTTTCCAGAATGATTTTTTCCAGGTGTTTACCCATGTAAGGCAAAAGAGAAATTGGCCCAAAATTATTGATGTTGCCTTCGCAGCCTAGTTTTGGTATTGCGATTAGTTTACTGACTTTCCACCGTTTTGGAAAGTATCCATTATTAATACAATTATCGAATAATATGGTCATGAAGGAAGCGATAGTCTTCCTGCATTTCTTGAGTATTCTGTTTGGGATGCCGTCAAGGCCGTGAGATAGCTTGCTATTTAAGGCATTAAAAAAATCTTCTACTTCCGTTTTCGATGTGAAAAGTCTGGCACAGTAGATGTTGTGGAGAGGATGCTTTATTATAACTAGAGAATACAATTAAATAAGATCTCTCGTATCCTTCTGTCGTTAGTAGAACCTCTGCTTTAGCGCTGTTATGCAAAGCTATGGTGGACGACTCATGGCGACAATATAGTTGTTTGAATATCCCTCACATACAACAATCTTGTCAAATTGTGCAGTGAAAACTTCATTCCCTCGCGTTATAGGGTCTTTCTCAATATCGACCTTGGAACTCTTACGGTCTGTGAGTTAATTTATAGTTTTAAACACATCTGAAGATGGTCGCAGTGATCACAGTCTACTTTTATAGAAGTTGCTGACTTCAGTTTGATATGTTTTTAGGATTTCACGGGAAATGCTTATTATTTGCGTTTTAAGTTCCAAATACGCCTCATTCAATCGCATAAAGCTTCCTTGATAAATACGCTTAAGCCCTTGGAGTACATGCTTCCGAGTTTTTATTAATTGAAAAGTCTCTTGGGTTAGACATCTATAAAGCGGGTAAAATGCTGTCTAAAAACATTGAATAAAAACTGAAGTCCTATTACGAAAGCATCAAGATGATTTTCAAAGTGGACGATCTACGATTGACCAGATACTTTCAGTTAAATTGGTGCTTGAAAAGTGCTGGGAATATAGTATCGATGTACACCAGCTCTTTGTACACTTCAAGTACGAAAGTGTTGACAGAAATGACCTGTACAAAATAATGATTGAATTTGACGTTCTAACTAACTCGTCTGCTCGACTAAGGTCGCAATGCTAAACACCGAGTCTCAGGACATAATTAACAGAACTTTGACTGATAGTTTCCTAATGAACTCAGGCCTAAAATAGGAGATGTTGTTCAATATTGCTCTGAAACACGTGACCAGGAAAATGGCAGTAGACAACACAGGCACACTACTCTCATGCTCACGCAACTAGTAGCGTATGCGTAATGCCAGATGCGTTCACACGGCTGGAGCTAGAAGTAAAAGAAGTCGGTCTCCTGATCAATAAAACTAAATTCATGACCCAAACAAGAAACGATAAGCCTGTACGACAAAAACCTGACCTTAGGAGACTATAACTTGAGAAGTGTGGAAACTACCCACATTAGCTCTCATACTTCCATCTTGATAGAAAGGTCATAAAAAAGGATAAAATATGAAAAAGAATAAACGCAGCAAACAAAACCTACTTCTCAGTACTTCCTATGTTAAGATCCGTAGATATTAAGAGAGAAAGTAAGTTTCGCGTATAAAAGTCTCTAATAGGATCTGTGCTGCTGTATCCATATGAAGCTCAGACTCTAACACATGTTTTCGAAAAAGCTGCTCAGGACGATATATGGCGCAGGAAAGTATGGAGTAGCGTAAAGCCTTCATAGCAACGACAATTTATATAATCACTATGACGACTCACCTGTGTCCACATGCGCAAAGCCACACAAACTGCAATGGACATGACATGTGGAGAGTTGACTGCAAGGAGAGTAGACTGCAAGAAAATCGTCCAGCTTGTAAACCGAGAAAATCATGGGAAGATTCAATCGATGCTGACAGCTGATCCCTGCTTGGGATTTTCAATTGGCGAACGAAGTTACAGAACCGCGACGATTGGAGGGGGCTGTTACTGGAGGTGAAGGCCCGGATAGGAGCTAAGCCATAAATGATGATGATGATGAAAAACTGACATAATTTCTGAAATTTTCACGTTCATCTCGTGCTTTTAATAGAGATTATTATTATTATTTGGCAAAATATGACTTAATTTGGACGCTTTATTTTAAATATTTTCATTCGATCTGTTGGCTAAGATGGCCCTATAGTTAACTTAAACGCAATTTTAAATGAAAAATAATTTTATAGTGGCTAGAGGTTTTCTTGCACTCGATTCTAATCGTAACAATTTCAGACTAACCCTATACAGTGTGAAAGATAACACTGGTCTTCCATCAATGTACTCGTAAATGAGTAATTTTAATTCAACGATGTAAGATATGAAAACGTAGGAAAATTCTATTTAATTTATTTATGTTTGCTTGAACCTGACCGGAGCGGGAGGCCAGTCGAGGTGCAGACTGACGCGAATGCGCAGCGTGTGCGCGCCTTAGTCCGTGAGATCGGCGTTTAATAGTTCGAATGTTGGCCTTGGAACTGGGTATGAACCGTGAAACAGTCAGACAAATTTTAACCGACGATTTTGGGATGAATTAGTTGTGCGCGAAGATGGTTCCAAAGAACCACACTACACCGCCCGCAGCGTGTCCCAGTATTTGGCCTCTAAAGAGATCGCCGTGTTGCAACAGTCGTCTTATTCACACGATTTGTTACCCTGTGACATTTTTTGGACCTTAGAACAAAATCGGTGGTCAAAGGAACCCATTTTGAGTCGATTACGGACATCCAGGTGCTCGTGACGAGGGTACTCGTGGACATCCCAGTCGAAGTATTCCAGAAATGTTACGAAGCATGGAAAACGCGCTGGGATCGTTGTATAGCTGCCCAAGGGGACTACTTTGAAGGGGATGGCAGAGTTGTAGAATAATTTTTTAATATACGGTTTTCATGGAATCAGTCTCATTACTAAATTGGCACACCTCGTACGTCTATGAAACTTCTCTCGCTACATCCACAGAACAGATGCTTCTTTTCTGGCTCAAACCAACCATGTAGTTTCGCTTATTATTAATTCACATACTTTGTTTGTTTTCTTTTCGTTTAAAACAAATTTTTATATGGTAACACATACTCTCGCGCATCTCAAGGTCACCAAGCAAGTGGAGCTGATGTGCTTTCGTTCTGTATGTATCCACTTTGTGGTTTTAAAACTCAGAAGAAATTCAAAATATATACTACTTAAAATATAAAACGAAGATTTTAGATATCTAATTAAAAATATGTATACTACAACAAACTACTCTTCCTTTCAGGTTCAAACCAAAGACGAAAAAATTGAAAAACTTCTGCAGAAAGTTGCCGATCTGCAAAACTACAACGAGCAATTTTCCACAGAGAATGAAAACCTTCGCTCTGAAATCAAAAGCCTCTCTGAGAAACTTGACAATATTACCAAAGCATTTTACGACTATCAAAAACAACCGTGCAAGAAATGTTTGGAGTACGAAAAACTTAATGACGAATGGGAAAATGAACGCCAGTTAATAACAAAGACCAATAAACATTTAACAGATGATGTATCGATGATGAAAACTTTGGTGTACCGCCTAAACGTTCAACTTGAACGTTACCAAGAATTATTAAGAAAGTCCCAAGAAAACGAAGACGACTTGACTGAAACAACAACTCGATCGCCTTCTGAAGACAACGAGGTAGCAGTTAGAAAATGGGGATCAATAAAATCGCATACATTGTCTCCTCTACTGAATGCGTATGAAGAAATGATAAAGGAAAAGGAAGATCTCGTAGCTCAGCATGAGCGGGAAATGAGCCGCTTTACTGGACTTTTGAAGGAGATTATGGCAGAAAATGAAAAACTTCATACAGAAATAGATGATTTAAGGAAAGGTAAGGATAGTTGGGTTGAAGAGAAAACTCGTCTTCAGGCCCAAGTTGAAATCTGCCGTACAAAGGCTGAAGTACAAACTAGACGTGCAGATGTAGCAAAGGAAAAGCTGGTGGAGATTCTTCGATGCTACGAACAGAAGGTACAAGGGCAGGCCTTGGATATTGAACGATTACAAGAAGCATATTCTCGAGCGAAAGGTGAAATTGTGTCTTTAAGAAGTGCCCAAGCTCACCCAGAAATGGTCGTTGATGGTCTCAAAGAATGTCAAAAACTTTTTGAAGAGCTTAAATCCCACCATGATAATGAAAAGAGTAAAATATCTACTACGCTCGCTGAATGCCGTAGAACTCAAACCGAAATGGAACTTACAATATCAAAACTGCGCGAAGAAAATGCTAACCTCAAGGACACCATTGAGCAGCGTCGAAAAGTTGAAGAAGCCTTGCGGAAAAAGTGCATAACCCTACGCTATAAACTACGGACCGTGATCGATTCTAGAGAGGCGATGAAATCCCGGCTTAATACTGCTCTGAATTGGGCACAAAAGTTAGATGAAAATCGACGTAAAATGAAGAACAGTTGGAATGATGTGAAGGAGTTGGAGAACATTGTGCGTCACAGAGAAGCGCAGATTAAAGGAATGCATACAAAATATACTGAACAAATTGCTAACTTGGAGACAAAGTTGCTGCAACGGGAGGAGACAATTCGAAGTATACTATTGGAAAAGGCAAAAGTGAATATTCCATCGCAAAGTATGGAAGCAAAATTGTAGAAAAAAACAGAGTAATCTTCTGTTAGTACAAAGTATTATAGATTTATGTTTTTGTTATGTTGAATTTTGTTTAATAAAATTTTATTAAATTTAATAGATGTTTCAATTTACTTTTGTAAATTTTTTCTATTCATATTTGACTCCTGAAAGAAAAATCATTGAACGCAAGATAGCTCATATTCAGCAGTAGTTGCTGTTATTCATCATCTTCTTCTTCGTAACACTGCAGTCTCTCTCGAGCCTTCGCTTGATGCAAAACACTTCCAACTGACTCTTTTCATCGACCGCGTTCTCCCAAATTCTAAGCATGAGTTGGTTGGAGTGACCTTACAGGCGACAACAAATACGTATTGGAATTGAATGCATTTTGATTTTCTGGAACGAGGCGCAAGGCCACCTCTAAGATAATTATCACTATGAAAGTCTCAGGAGAGTAGCGAATAAGATAATTAGAATTTAGAAAAGAAAAGCCTAGCGAACAACAGGAAAAGCACACAAAGCAGTGAAAAGCCTGAAACGATGCAATCAGCTCTAGACGACGCTCTGCCGAGGTAACATAGGCAACATCATCAACTTTATTGTATGAAAGTCACGGTCATCCGGCATCATATCCAGGATGCTTCCGATATCAAGATACAAAAGGAAAATTTATTCCAAAGAAAACACAAGTACACCACAGTGTCATACCTTCAAACTTCATCAAGCCTGGAGTATCATTTGCATTCGCCGTTAGAGGACCAGCAGAAAATGCTACAAATAATGTAAGTGGCAATAATGAGCTGCTTCTTAAAATTTCCCAGCAACTTAATTCTTTATTGGGGAGAGCTGATAAACAGGATTCAAAAATTAACAATGTTTTCCAGCATTTAAATACCTCAAAATAACTTGCCACCGTGTCACATTCCCATGGATAGGCTTCTTCTCATCTCGATCAACGTCAACTCCATTGTTACTCTAACATACATCAACGTGACTATCTCCTAGAATTCATTGTTAAGCAAAAGCCTGACATCATGCTTCTCACTGAAACCCACCTCAATTCATGGCATTCCATGACATTGAAAGATTTCGAATTTGTAAGAAACGATAGGATAAACGGTTATGTGGGAGGTGGCACCGGGATATTGGTTAGAAGATCCTATTGTTTACAAAATATTAATAAAACCGAATTCAAATACTTTGAATCTCTTGAAGCCTCCGTTATCTAAATTTCACTGCCAGGTGGGAATAACCGATGCAACTGGTCGAAATGTTCTCAAGTTCACAAAGGAGCTCAATTTCCTGTTTGGAATACGTGAAGTGAACAGACTGCATGATTATTATGTTCTTGCCGATAACCTGAATGCACGGCACATATCATGGCTGAACGCTAACAATAATCGAAGAGGTGTATTCCTGAAATCGTGGATAACAGAGAACCAAATTGAATACAGGTGCCATCTATATGGGTTAGAGTTCCCAACATACCCTGGGGTAAATTCATATTTAGGCCTCTGCATTGCTGACGCGAGTCATGAATTCAGCTTTAATAGTCCTCAACCTATCTTATCATCAACGGAAAGTTTCAAAAGAAGTTTAATCAGGATTACCAGAAGGAATATACTTCTTTTGATGATGGCAACGCTTGCTCAATGATTGTTAATGACAGGACTCTGACTAACGATCAAATAGATCCCTATTTGACGAAGTTAAAGAAATCTGACTTTGGAAACCCCTGAAAAACTAGTTCCTGAGTTATTTCGATTTTCCGAGCTTGTAAGGCGTAATAAAAGTAAAAAAGTAGCTTCGCTGACTACAATAGTATTTATTTGCTGTATACGCATTTCAAGAGCGACTTACTCCCTTCTTCAGTTCTTAGCTACAAACACTATGAAAGGTGTAGTGAAATGAGTGATGATAAATG
This sequence comes from Odontomyia ornata, assembly GCA_963969285.1. NCBI lineage: Eukaryota > Metazoa > Arthropoda > Insecta > Diptera > Stratiomyidae > Odontomyia > Odontomyia ornata. The sequence continues at coordinate 14,859,457 of OZ017742.1, read as the reverse complement.
CCCGTAAAGGACTGCAGCGATGATCTGCGGCCTCGACGAGCAAGGATGTTGGTGCTCGCCGGAATTGGCCTTAATTGAGGATGCATGAATATGCTGGTAGGCTAGCATTGCGGTGTCGTGGGGCGGGTTCTTGTCCCCAGCGCAAGAGCCCACTAAAAAAAATTTCTAACTCGTGCTACACTGAATTTTGCGTCCGCATTTGGCTTTCTAAGGAGACTGCTGGTCTTCCGTGGTTCGGAAATGCTTTAGATGGGATTACTTGGAATTCATTTCGGCGTTGTGTGCCCATAGTGGGCTTCATTCTTCCTCCTTTTGCTGGCAATAAGAGTTGGGATGACTGGCGCTTTGCAAAGTGTCTGAGCATTGTGCTCTCTCTGTCCTTAACCACTTGCGTCTGTAGTGTCCAATCACAAGTCCTTGCTTATACCCTTTTGGACACTACAGCTGGCTTTATTTTCCCTCAGTACTGTGCCTTCCGTATGAGCCACTCTTCTTCGGAACGGTCAAGAGCATTTGAGCTGCTAGCATCTTCCCTATTAGAAGGTCCTCTACACTTGCATTCCGTGCCTCAGTCGCTTCGGTGGTCCCATCGTAATATTGTAAATATACATCACAATATACCTAGCCTACATGTTAAAAAAATCTAAAATTTTTGAAAAAAACAACACAAACAAAAATAACATTCAATTTAGCAATGATTTGCTGAAAATTAAAACAGAGAAACGAAAAAATAAACCACGAACAATTTAGCTATTGCCATTCATACGGCCTGGTTCGGACATGCACACACTCTACAAAAGATCACAACAAATGGTATTGCCTCAATTAATTATTGAATTAGGTTCTCAGATACATCACTTTTTTTGTCCCTCGACCTAATCAAAGATTAGGTAAAATTGGCTATGGCGTGAGCTAATGCCCCCTCACACAGGCCAGAAAGCGGAAGCATGACGTCACAATGCGTACCAAAATTTTAGACCTATTGACCTGTTCTTTTAGACCAATTGCACAGTTTTTGACAGTTCCCACTGTGACGTCGTGTACGTTAATTGCTTTCCTTTCGGGCCTGAGTAAGAAGGCGTTGCATGAGCGCACACGCCATCGATGAACGTTCTTGGTCCTTTGAACTTCTGATTTTCTGTTGCCTTTAGTAGGCTTTTTATATTTTTGACTATGCATAAAGCTTGACTGTTTGGAGTATGTTAATAGATAGTTTAGATTCAGACATAATATATGAAAGAAATAATGGTTACAGGATAATCTTAGTCGAGTGTTTTAGAGTTCTGTCACAACTTTCGTCAGAAATTGGATAAGTTGATCGAGTAAATGACTGTTATTATTATTGAACATTTCAGGAATAGAAAGATTACTATTGAAAATTTTGTACTTATCTCTTAAAGTCTCAAATTGTTGACAATTAAAAATGCTGTACTCAAGGTCATCTCAAAAGTTACACCACTTGCAGTTTACGGAGGACACAATCTTGGATCTTTTAAGTCTAGATAAATTATATGCTCTGTTGGTGAGTGTTCTATTTAGCTGTTTTTCAACTTTGCAATAGCACATGATTTTTTGAAATTATGGTTTTATCTTTATCTAGAGACTAGGTTGGCTTGGAGCCATGGACTGAATTTGAGTTTAATAGTTTCAATGGCCTAATACACCTCCCATCCTCTATTAATTTCAATGTTAATTAGATCTACTGTGTCATCCCATTCAGTACCATAATTTGCAGATACGTCTATAGCAGTGTTTTTCAATCTTTTTGTATAAGGGACCCCTTGACAGGATGAAAAATTCTCACGACCCCCTTAAGACATATACTGACAAAACTTTATTAATTTAAATGAGTATGTTTACGATTTCCTCTATTTTGATACCTATCTACAAGTGGAAAGAAGTAGTCTACCCCTACGGGAAAGAGGCGTGATTTATATGTATGTATATATATATGACGGCCTCTGTGGTGCAGTGGGCGAAGGCCCGGCTGCGATGCAGAAGGCTGCGGGTTCGATTTCCGCCGGGTGCAAGTATTTATGCTTAAGAAATAAATATTTGTGTCTGGCCTGGGTGTTTTCTATGTATCATATGTATGTATTTACAAAAAAAAATGTATAATATCGACACCTGCAAGGAATAACATCGTAACTCAGTTTTAGGCAATTTTAAGTTCCAATCATATTCGTGCTCGAATATGATTGGCCCAATTATAAAATGGATAAGTTTCTCAAAAGATCGCAGCCTTCAACATCTGGTACAAATGTTAGTGGTGGAGGTGAATCAAAACCGAAAAAAATAGACATTATGACGAGAATTACTTAAAATACGGGTTTAAAGTCATAAATAATAAACCTCAATTTGTAATTTGCGGCGATGTTTTATCTCGTGAGAGTATGAAACCGTCAAAACTTCTGCGGCATCTTACGATCAAGCATCAAAAAGAAGCTGATAAGCCGTTGGAATTCTTTGAACCAAAATTGAAAGCTGTTAGTCAGCAGCAAAATACTATGGTCAAGGAAATAAAATAGTGTTGTCCTAGTCTTGTACAAAACAGTAGAGTTGTAAAAACGATAACAATTAAAAATATTAAAATTGTATTCCTCGAAGCGCATCTATGTTTAAATTTTGAATAGAGATGGATACTAATTGAAACTATCGATATCAAGTAATTCTCATTATTTTTTATCCGGCTGCAGCAAAGCCCAAAAAGGGGTTATGAATTTAATTAAATGTATTATTTATTTATTTAAAAAACTAAAAAGAATAATTTGGTTGCGTCTCAAAATGGATGCGCTTCGAGGAATACCCCATTTTTCCAATATCTTTATTTTTTTAGTGTTTGCATACTGCTGAAATTAATTGCAACTCAATGTTAGTGTGCAAGGCTTGTGCGATTTTTATTTGTTAGTCATGTATTTTTTTATATATTATATTGTTTTATTTGTTTTAGGTATCCAGCGTAAACGACTCAGCATTATTAGCTAGCTACAAAGTCGCATATCGAGTTGCTAAAGCAGAGAAGCCGCACACAATTGCAGAAAATCTTATTTTGCCAGCTGCTCTGGATATGGTCGAAATTATGGTCAGCAAGCAGGAGGCAAACAAGTTAAAAAGCATACCGCTTTCTGATAATACTATTTCACGCAGAATAAACGATATGGCCAATGATATTCGAGATCAAATAATCGAAAATTTAAAGAAGAGTCCACATTTTGCTTTGCAGTTCGACGAATCTACAGATGTATCCGATTGTGCTCAGTTTGTAGTATTTGTGCGCTTTGAAGCAGATGACAAAATCACAGAAGAAATATTGTTTTGCAAAGCACTTCCTGCAAATACTTCTGGCCAGTGTTTGTACGATATGTTTTTAGAAAGCACTTGTAACTACGATATTGATTGGAAAAAATGTATCGCTATTTGCAGCGATAGAGTGAAAGCCATGACTGGTAAAAAAGCGGACTCGTTGCGAGATTAAAATCAATAACGCCAAACGCATCATGGACACATTGTTTTCTTCATCGTCAAGCTCTAGCAGCTAAAGTTTTACCGTCTGATTTAAATGACGTGCTTACGGAGGTAATAAAAATTGTGAATTCTATCAAAGGTAAAGCCTTACAAACCCGGCTGTTCAGAATTATTTGTGAAGACATGGGTTCGCTTCATCACAATCTCCTTTATCACACAGAGGTCAGGTGGCTTTCCAAAGGAAAGGTATGGACAAGAGTTCTAGAACTAAAAGCTGAACTGTTAATGTTCTTACAAGATTCTAAATCTGAATATGCTAATCATTTATCTGACCCTGTTTGGCACTTGAAGTTAGCATTTATGGCAGATCTTTTTAGCTATCTTAACAACTTAAACAAAAGCCTTCAAGGGAGAGAAGAAAATATCTTAACAGCTAAAGATAAAGTGAAAGCATTTCACGTAAAACTTCGTACAGGTCATCTTCTCTGCAAAACAATATATTTGAGTCTTTTCCGTGTGTTCAGAAGAATGTTGATGATAATGCAACAACGCAATCACTTGTAGTAAAAGCTCACATTCCTTCTATGATACCGAGCTTACATAATTTGCAATAGAAATGATTAACATACTTTCCAGACTTGCACTCTTAAGCTGACAATGGGCGTACGTGGATTTTGGTCCCTTTCTTGGATAAGTCAATAGAATTGGCAGATCTCGCTATAAATCTGAAGGAAAAACTTGTAGATTTAGCTTCTGACGGCGTGCTGAAAATGGAATATCATTCGCAAAGTATTGACGTGTTTTAGATGAAAAGAAAACAAGAATATCCAGAGCTGGCAAGGGAAGCTCTAAGATCATTAGTGCCATTTGCCACCTCATACTTGTGCGAATTAACATTTTCCTCAATGGTGGACATTAAAACTAAAAAGAGAAACAGACTACTACTAGAAAATGATTTAATCATAAACGTTTCTAAAATAGCACCACGCTTTGAGATTTTTTTGAAAAATAAACAAGCACATCCTTCTCACTGATATTGTATTTTTATTGTAGTGTAGAACCTTGTCATTTCTCTTGTGCCGTCGATCACCCGAATAAGGCTTCGCGACCCCCTTAGCAAGACTTCACGACCCCCCTAGGGGTCGCGACCCACAGATTGAAAAACACTGGTCTATAGTAACTGGAAAATTGTCGGATTTAGGAATCCAATATAATACAAAGATGATGTTAGGGGATCTATGAGAACTGAGAAAATAACTACTTTATTATGAAGTCTGTTACTAGTTTCCGAGCCAGCTTAAAAACATAGCATTTATTTCTGCATTTGTGATTTTTGGGATTTTGTTGAAACTGAATAGCTTTGTTGAATTATCATTTAGACAGTGGATGGGACAGCCTGTGCCCCGGATGATTTTTACTACATCTGTGAAATATATATTCGCATCAAAGTCACGGAAAAACTATAGGGTTTTGCCTATTGAGAAGAGAAAATTATTATAGTTTAGTATGGGTAGGTTTTCAGCTATATTGCTCATAAAGCCATCAACTTGAAACTTAATGTCCTGAGACACAGGAAGGTGATTTCCATAGCACGTATTGTTAAAGAAACTTTTGTATTTGGAGAAAATGTGAGAGTAGATAGAGCATGAGGATTTATTTATCATTGCACTTTTAAAGTTTTCCATATGCAAATTGTTGGCTATTTACTTAGCAACAACTTGCTATAATCTGAGGTGGGCCGGGAGTTCCTTTGCCCAAGCATCTTTTGTGGGCTTTGGTTTTTAGAGCATAAGTTTTTATAGTAGTATTTCGGAGGGAGTGTAGTAATCGAGCCATCTAGGCAAACTGCTTGAAAACCATCATAACACTGATTCAATTTTAATTGCGAATTAAAAAATAAATTATTTAAATTTACAATTAAAATTTGGACACATTGTCCGCAATGCAAACTACATTGGACGTATGAGTGGGCTCGTCAAGAAACTCCGTTGTGACAGGAACCGTTTTGTGGCTGATCGCGACAAGTAAGGAGATCTGCTTGGGTGGATTCGAGATTCTGTTACAGATCACCACACAGAGCGCATGGTGCGGAACCGCGTTGGCAAGCAGAAATTAATTGAAAGTTGGATTTTTGAAATCGTTTTCAGAGTCGATAGAATATCCTCGTTAGGTGATGAAGAATCGCTCAGATTCACTTGCCCCAAACAAATTCTTCTCGCGCGCTTAAAGAAAAAACCATAAGACTTGCATGCCTATCAATTGTGGCTTTGCAACAAATGTGCATTTTGTGCGTGACAATTAATAAAATTGAGGCCAATTTGTCTGGAAACGAATTTTACTACAATCAATGTGCCGAATAATATGTTCTAGTGCAGTGTTCTAGTTCGGTGAGTAAATATTTTCATAGGCGGCAGAATAATAGCATATCCATAAATATGAATCCATACTTATGTATGAGTAGTGTATAGTAGATGTTAAAGCGATGCGTGGTAGATTGTAAAGTGTTGAAATGCATAGTGAATCTTATTACGAGTATCCTCACTACAATGCTGTCACTAGTGATCAAATTTTATTGCTATAGATTAATGAGTCAAAGTTAGTTTTATAGTAAGTTATTCTAGGAAATAGCTAATTGCACTTCGCGTTTAATTCAATATATTAGCATTGTTATTTAGTGTTATATACTTTCGTGAAACATCATCTTCATAAGGGAAAAGTTAAAACTATATAAATTTCTCGACCGGACTCCAAACTACATACTGCCAACCCCATCGGACACCCATGATTGCTGTATCGCCTTAGTAAGATTCTGTATGGGACTGTGCTTATCCTGTGCTAATCATTTTAAATTGACTTTGAGTTAAATTTCGTTTATCTAGAATTATCGGCAAATTTAAAGAGCCGCTTAACTTTGCTAAAAAGAACGCTTTCTGATGACTAGGTGTGATTTTATTCATAAAACAGGATACAGATGTTCCAAAAAAGTTGGATGATAGTCGGTTCGTATGTGGAAAAACAATTGGATGAAGAGATTGAAAAATTGGACGGTTTAAATATCGATATTCAAACTTTAAGGGACCAAAGACTCAAAGAGATAAAGGAAAAAGCAAATAAGCTAGCAGGCTAAGAGATGATAAGGAACAAATTTTAGAACAAGAAAACCACAAAAATCCGAACAGTCTTTTGCTACGATGTGATATTCTGATTAAGTGCTAATTATGTACTGCATTGTTGCATTTCATCAAAATTTAATTTAACACTGGTGTCAACCTTCAGGTTTCAAACGTGCTTAGAAATACACTGCTTAAATATATTATTATGTTTAGAGGTTTCCTCCCTTTCATTGCTGGGACAAGTTTGTACACAAGGCGTACCGGCTTTGTTAAAATTACGAATTTCATCAAATTTTCATTGTGGATTATAAACTTGCTTGCATGGGTGATACCATGATTCAATATGGTATAAATTAAAGAGCATGTAATTATTAACTTAAAATTTATCATTATGTGTGCATCAAGTGCAAGCTCAAAAACAAACCGGATATTTTACGCATCTTAGCAATACTGCTAAAATTAAAAATTCGTGTACAAAACAAGGGTAGTAAGAAAAAGTTTAAAACTAATGACGGGAATAACGCTAACAAACTCAACATACGGTATGGATTTACAGATGCAGTTCTCATTCTTCTAATTTGGATTATAACAACAGGAGAGCTGCAATACACTCTCGTTGATCAAAAAGTCTCATCACCTCCTGTAGGACATTCATGTTGGGGTTAAGCAGTTAGTCGCCGCCAACCAATTCCATCTACGATATTAGCTTGTCGACCAGTTGAAGGGAAAAACAAAGCGAATGAAGACTTTCTTTTTTTGGCCCTCACATCAATTTCTTTAATCAGTACTTTCAGCAATCAGGCGCCTTGCCCAACCTAAACTAGAGCGCTCGTTGGAGGATGATTGGGTGAGTACCCTTTTGGTTCCTCTCATGTAATTTTTTATGCATATTTTTTGGTTTCTTTTTTTCTGAATATTTATGTATATTCTTTTTCTTTTTTTTCACTCACCTTTATTTACGCATACAATTTCACATTATTTCTATAATTTTGGTTCTCACATTATTTTATGTAAATTTCCCCTTTCATATTTGTAGGTATAGTTTCATCAAAGTTTAAATTTTAATGCAAACATGTTATTCATATATGCGAACAGTCATAACAAATCGTCAAGTTTGAGTTGCTGTGATGAATTTTAAGTTTGAAAAAAAAGAAGAAAAGGGCCGGATATTAAACCAGATTGTTAAGCAGTGTGTCAGCACATCAACATTTTGTGAATTGAGCAATTGTATGTTCTGATATTTTTGAGAATAAAAATGGAAAACTAAATTTTCAATTTCGATCTTTCCATTCGTTTTTGAAACCTGATCGGGTATGGGACCCGCCACGTTGGCTGACCCCTCCACTCATGAGCTAGCCATCGGGTGAGATCACTCCTTATTATGACGTTACAAGTGCTCCTGCATGGTAGAGTGGCCTTTCGCTCGCGTGCTCATTTATGGTATAGCATTATATGATTCCATCACATAAGACCATAACATAAATTTGCCACGTTGATGATTTTCATTTGAGGGAAAAGTTCATGCGAACTATGTTTGCATGAGTTTTTCATTCAAATGAAAAACATCTGTCCCTGTCTACGATGGATCTTGAAACGGATGGGGGATGCGAGGGGGGCACCGCTTCCACCTGGATGCCCCACTCTTATTTGGGGACCATAAGTATCTCCGATAAAGACGAGATCTTCTCAAGTCTGGCTCTTTTTGGCAAGCCCAGTTAGTCGTTTGCTTCGACAAACACATCCTTTTAGTAGGTTACCTCGGCATCTGTCGATCCGAATTTTATCTGGTAATTCGTGAATCCGAAAATTTTTTAAGTGGACCCTTTGGAGTAATCGAGCGGTCGCACAAGCAAACTGCTCGAAAACCTTCATAACACTTATCCGAAATTTTGATTGCAGATTTGGAAAAAAATTCCATTACTTCCATTCATGGTTATAAATTATAAAATATTTTTACTATTGATATTAAATGTAAATTTTATATCATTTTCTTCTATATCAAATTTAAACGTTTCCTTTTAATTATATTCTTTATGATATTTAACATTTTATTATTATTTAAAATCTTTTTTATTGTGCAGCAGAATGAGTGGAAGGCGCGTTGACTGCCATTGGAAGGGTCCCACAAGGCGACTATAAAGAACAAAGAACAACGGGGGAGTCGGTTCAAGATCGCGACGCATGGCGCACGTTGCGAGAACCGGGCAGCAACGGGTTGAGATATCATAAAACTTTTCGGTAGTTTTCATTCAAAAATAATCCAACTCGTATCAAAATGTATCTACGAGAATGCAGTTGCAGACAATCAGCATAAATACTGTAATAATCGAGGAGCTATGGCTCTAAAAGCCAGCGCTGCCACAGGCACACAGCACAAACTCAATTTAACAAGGAGTAACCATTCCGTCACCTTCCCCATCGCAACACTCGCTCCTTTTTTTCGCATGAAAAATAAAACAAGAAAATTTCTTTTGTACTTAACTCCCGGGAAACAAAATTCTAAAACTGTTCAATATTGTTAATGTGTAGTGATTTTATTACAATATCTTTTGAATATAATTTAACGAATTGCGGTGTAACGCGGTATACAAATGCTTAGAACGAAACGGTTAACCCCTTAAATTATATGAACGATAAAATCATTGTATCATTTAAACCCCTCAAAATTTGTCAAATTTTACCCATTCCAACCATAATATTAATTAAAAATTGTTTTGTTTGTCGGTAATTAACGTGTGCCTGTCTAATTCTTCCGATTTTTCCCACTCAATTACGCCTAATCATTATAAACGAAAATTGCTTTCAATTTATAACTTAATCGAATCTACAAAAGACGACGTAAATTTTAAAAACAACCGAAACGAGTGTGCATTATCACCATCTCGGATCCACCCTAGTACGCATGATCGATCGAAAATCGTCGAAGTGCATTGAGTCGGTTGGCGCGGCGAGTGGCGAAGTGAATGAAAAGCGAAAACGTTTCCTCGTTCGGGGAGTCTGCGGAGATTGGCGAACGAGCGTGGACGCGAGGAGGGAGTACAGGGCTTGAGCGAGTGGTTAGCTGAGCGGGTAGAGGTTTTTTCAAAGGGGGATGGAAGACAGTGAACAGTAAGTGCGGGGGAATTGTTGAAACACTAAGCAGAGATATCGGAGTTTGAGTGTGATACAGGAAAAATTTTGCATAATCGAGACTCGCTTAAGTTTTGTGTGGAAAATCGAGATTTTCCCCCGGAATGGACGTGAATTCGTAACCCTTAAATCGTCTTTGGGAAGCAGGAAGTCGCCCTGCACGCGATCCGCTAGGAGGAACGGTCACTCTGCTGTATGTGTGTGTCGTTCGGTCGATTATCGAACGGGAAGACGGAGGGTGCTCAAGCACAACCTTCGGGTGCTTGCTGGAATACCGTATCGTGTATATCTGTTTGGAATACAAAGCGCAAGATATTTGAATACTTTAAGATCTCGAAGTGTAATTTTCAGTTTTTTTGATATATTGCCTAAATCATAATGTGATTGTAATGACGCAACGTAAAATGGTGCTTTTAGAAAGTCCAGAAATTGAGAGGAAATGTGTAGTATGATGGACGATGAAAGTGCTTTGTGTCGATCCTCGGGTAGCGCAAAGTTTCACCCTTGACCAATAATTTCCTTGAATGGCTGATTGGTCGCGATAAAGTGAAGGGGAAAGATTTGCAATATGTGGAGACGAAACATTTCATGATTTTTGCTTGTCTCCTCTACACTTATAGTTCCTACACTTGCACTTTGCATTAATACATACACCCGTGCAAGTATGACGTTTGAAGACGCTAGTGTTTGCTCCACATTGGAATATCTATGAACAATGTTTACATTTGGAATACAGTGAATGGCTATGAAAGTGCATCAAGTCAATATTTTGGTTGATAAATCTAAACGCGGATAGTCGAGTTCAAAAATATTTTTAAGTGGCATAAGAACGTTGGCTAGTCCTAGACAAGTGTGTGTGAACGAGCGAGAGAACGGTTCGCAGAGTGTGGTGAATCGATGCAATTTGAAGTGTTCTAGGCAGTGTACGGGACGCAAGACGAAGGGACAGAAGAAAGTTGGATTCGAACTTTCCATGGCGTGCGGAAGCCATTGACTATTCCGTCGCGACTGAAAAAGAAAGATTGCGGGGAGTCAAGTGGAGTGTGCCGGGGCAATCAGACTTGCGTAGATCGATCATTTATATTGGATTTATTATAAGAAGAGTCGAAAATTCCATAAGTGGTGTGGTGTGACTCTGTCCAACGACGAAATCCCGTCCGTTGTTGCGCGAAAGGTTAATACCATATTTGCAAGTCAGTGTGCGTGCGGATGACAGTTATGGTGGCTAATTTGCTGTGAACGAAATGATTTCCATGGTTTCAGACATTCCACGGTGCTTTGTTTAACAGTGATGGTGTTGTGTATGCTGGTGGAAACGAATAGTCACAGCTATTGTCACCTGTTGTTACACCGCATGTGTCTGGGCGTCAAGCTAATGACAAATGGATATTAAATGTGAGTATTTCGAAATGATACGTTATTAAGAGCGGTTAAGAGCGATGGAATACTGGTGGAGATCGTAATGAGAAAGATTATGTATAAGCGAAAGCAAAATTTAAAAGGATAAAAAGATCAAATGGAAACACACAAATGAGACAAAAAATGATAATGTACACACTGTTGTGTAACTCTACATATTTTTATATTCACTTAAAGATAAATACATTTCACATGAGCATAAATTCTAATTGACATATTTGTATAAATACATTTCATAGGAACATAAATTTTAATTGCAAGAATCTATTTCGAGCAATTCAAATTGTAATAAATATAACCCAAACTTATATTTCAACGCGCACATAAAATTCTTATCGTAAGAAACATTTTATGAAAATCAAAGTCAAGTTCAAATAATTATTTTGTAACATGATCACTTGATTTTGAATTCGAATGCATCGTTCATTGCATTCTTCATACAGACCTTTTCTGTGTAATGCGATACTAGTCGCGTGCTGAAGATAAACAAGTATATGCATTTTCATTCATGCGATCTGATATTACGACGTGCTATGCCGTAATGACGCATCTGTGAAATTGTCCTTATGTTTCGATAGACAATTAAAGGAATGTGAATGCATATGCTTGTGAACTGACCAAGTCAAGAATAAGGTCAAGTGGTTTCGGGTTTGTTTAAGGTGTGAAGAATGTAATGAGGATGTTGACACTTGTCGTGGAGTAAAAATTTATGAATAATAAATGAACGAAGAATTATGTTTTGAAATTGAAGTGTTGAAAGTAGGTTTTGGGTTTAGGAAAATTTATGACCAATATTTTAAGTAGGTTTACGAACTAATATTTTTGTATGTGTAATAATTTAAGTAGAGCATGACTTCTAGAAAATGATATAAATACCGTTGTGAATTTTAGAGAAAATACAGTTATACTTTTGACTTTCAACTTGCACTTTTCTCTGCGTGATAACGCTGTTTGAATTCGAAGTTATAATTGTCTACGCAATAACTTATCGTTGCGCTTACGTCTAGACTGCAAAGGAATTTAATACTCATTTGCAGTCTTAGTAACAGTAGCGTAGTGGACACTATGTCCTCGCTATTTTATCTGCGGCCCAGCCGCTTGGCTAGGTAGTTTTTTTAAACTTGATTAAATATTCTTGATCCCACTAAAACCTACATCCACACATAGTGAGGAACAAGAACGCGTGCAAGAACGCGCATCTTTACATGGCGATCCTGCTTGTCCGGGTTTGGACGCGTTAGACCTTATTGCTAACCAAGAAGAGTTCGACGCTGTTTTCGAGAGGTGCTGTAGAGTTGTAGAGGAGTACGTTCCAGAACCCGTGGCAGAACGGTATTTGTCACCGCCACCTTACATTCCGGCTGAAATCGGTACCCCAGATCTTCGAGGACCAAAGCCACGTCGAATTGAACCGTTCCTGAAGAAAACAAGAACGGAGCCGAAGGACATTTTGGAATCTATACCGAAGAAGCGACGACCAAGAGGTGGTCGTAAAACGAAGCTGAAGCGTCAGCGAGCCGAGCTGCATCGTGTAATTAAAATAGCGGTCGGAGAGCAGAAGAGAGTACTACAGCGGAAACTTTTGGACCTCAAACCGGCGAATAGACATTGGGCACAATGGGGAATAGCTGCTCCGTTGGAAACAGTTTCGTCGAGGAATATCAACAATCATTGACAACATCCATAGTATTCATAGTAATAATGATAGTTTTTTATGTATACCACAGATACAATAAGAATTACGTGGTAAAAAGACTAAATAGAAATATTAATATTTGAAAATTTAATTGTTTTTGATGTTAGAAGTATTTAGCCTATTTTTTTTGGTTTATGGAGTCTATGGATTAAGAATTATTTACCATTGGCTTTAGGATATCTTGCTTCGAATTTAATGATTTATGGAGCTTTTAGAAAAACTGGTGGTTGAGAATGAAAAGGTTTTGAGTAATTTAAAGAAATGTGCAAAGAGTTTGTACACTTTTGAGACACTCCAGGCTAAATTAGATGAGTTGCAAATTAGAAAGGAAAAGTTTAATGATATACTCAAGACTTGCAAAGATGAAAGTTCTAAAGTTTTAGATCTCAAGTTAAAGTTCAGAGCACTATCATCCATTTTGGAGGGCGAAATCTGGTTACAGCTGAGCAAACAAGGGTATTCGGATATAGAAGAAATCAAAGAAGATTCTATAAGTGAGGATCTAGAATCTAGTTTACAGATATTAGAAGAAAGATTCACCATGGCCGATTTTAGTTTAGAAACAGCCATGAAGATCATCCCTGTTTTTGATGGGAAGTATAAGGAATTGGACCCTTTCCTCAAAATACTAGAAATCCTCCATACAACCCTGTCTGCTAATGCTAGGGCTAGTCTCATTGACTTCGTTGTCAATGTTAAATTAAGTGCCACAGTCAGACTTTCTTTGGCAAATGTTTCAATTACATCCTTCGATACCCTAAAATCAGCATTACGAACAAGATTTAAGAATAATAAAACTGTACCTCAGATTCATACCATGTTAAGTAGTACTTACCAGAAGAAATCTTCTGTGAGTTCTTTTAAGGACAAAATCTTAAACTTGGTGGATGAACTCAACCAATTACAAATACAGGAGTTAGGAAGTCAAGCTACTCCGAACGAGAAGAAAGTTATCGCACAGATGAACGACACCTATGCGCTAACCGTTTTCAAAAATGGGCTGAATGATCAGCTAAGGAACACTATTTTTTCGGCAAGACCAAAAAGTTTTACCGAAGCTGTATCACTCGCACAGGAATTAGAAAATGCAGAGACACAGGCTACTAATAGTGTAATGCATTTTAGTGGCAATGCCAACAAGAAAGGGAGAAGATACGATAACCGTAATAGGAATAGCAATGATAGGAATAATAGACATAACAATAACTATAATAGGAATAATGATAGGAACAGTAGAAGTAACGATAGGGACAATAACAATAGAAGTTACAACAATAATAATAACAATGATAGGGATAATCGTTACCGTAGCAATCGCAATAGCAACAATCAATCAGATAATCACAGGCGTAATAGGCGCAATGGTAGGAGCAACAACAATAATAATAGTGACAATAGAAGGAGAAATGTCCATGTTGTTAGCGACCAGGGAAACGTGCTAAGTTCCGGAGAGGACATGGAGAACCTCCCGGTATAAGAAAATTGGACACAGAGCACAATATATATAGAATAACCGATAGTTGTACTAATTTTGTGAGAATTTATAATTATAACTCTGATAGATACTTATTATTTTTAATCGATACAGGTGCGGATGTGTCTATATGCAAAGACGATGTCTATAAGGATTTAGAATATTCTATAGATAGTAAAAATAGGATTAGACTTACGGGAATAACAAAAGAGGTAACCACGTCCTTGGGTACTTCTTACTTAGAGATATTAATTGGGAATCATAAAGTAACGGAATCATTCCACATTGTAGACAGTAATTTTCCGATAAGTACAGATGGTATTATCGGCAGAGATTTGATGGTCCATTATTTATGCAGAATTGATTATGAGACATTTACAATAACCTTCAACGTAAATGATGAAGAAGTTGTACTACCTATGGACACGAGAAGACAACAGTATTCACAGATAAACATTTCGGCAAGAACCGAAATGATTGTTCCGGTCAACATAGATATTGATGAGGATAGTATCGTGCTGAACACGGAGATTGAGAAAGGTGTATTTGTAGGAAATACAATCATACCTGTAAGAGGTGTACGGCACATTAAAATCATGAATACAACAGACGAAGATATTGTCATAAAGCATTTCAATGTTGAAGTCGAACCATTGAAAGATTATGACATCTTAAAAGGGGAAAAACAAAGTTTCGACAATGATCGATTTAAGAGATTACTGAACGTTATAAATAAGGATAGTCTGGATAAACCTGCAATGCAAAGTTTGCTTAAAATCATAAAAGAATATCAAAATGTATTTCATTTGGATGGAGAAAAGCTTGCAACGAACAACTTCTATAAACAGAAATTACAAACCGTAGATAACAGTCCGGTTTATATTAAGAATTACAGATTACCTCAATCCCAAAATGAGGAAATCCTGCAACAAGTCAGAGATCTGGAAACCAGTGATATCATCGAGCCATCAACTAGCCCGTATAATTCTCCACTGTTAGTTGTACCAAAAAAGAGTACAGACGGAAAAGCTAAATGGCGACTGGTTGTAGATTTCAGAAGACTCAATGACAAGATAGTCAACGACAAGTTTCCTTTGACGAGACTTGAGGACGTCTTGGACAGGCTTGGTAGAGCAAAATATTTCTCTACGCTGGACATGACTAGCTCTTTTCATCAAATTGAACTTGAGAAAGAGTCTAGACCATTGACAGCATTCTCCACTAACGATGGGCACTATCAGTTCAAGAGGTTACCATTCGGATTGAAAATTTCGTCCAACAGCTTTCAAAGGATGTTAACCATAGCTCTCAGTGGCCTTAGCCACGAGGCATTCTTGTATGTCGATGACATAATTGTATTCGGTTGTAGCATCAAACACCATAATGACAATCTTTGCAAAGTACTACAAAGGTTGCGTCGGTATAATTTGAAATTAAATCCTGAAAAATGCCAGTTTTTGAGATCAGAGGTAGTATACTTGGGTCATTTGATAACCAGTGAGGGAATCAGAACTGATCCAGCTAAGAACAATACAATCAAAAACTACCCAGTACCAAAGAGTGCAGATGAAGTACGCAGATTTGTGGCTTTCTGCAATTACTACAGGCGTTTTATACCAAATTTTGCCGAGACGGCGAAGTGTTTGAATGCATTGCTAAAGAAAAATGTAACTTTTGTCTGGACTGAGGAATGTCAAAAAGCATACGAGACTTTAAAAAGGAAACTGATAGAACCACCGATACTTCAATACCCAAACTTCGCAAAACCATTTATTTTAACCACAGATGCTTCAAACTATGCTTTGGGCGCAGTTTTATCTCAAGGAGAAATTGGCCAAGACCTACCAATTTCTTATGCTAGCAAATCCTTGGCTAAGCACGACATCAACAAACCGACTATCGAAAAAGAGCTTTTAGCTATTCATTGGGGCATAAATTTTTTCAGACCCTATCTATACGGACGAAAATTCGTGGTTGTGACCGATCACAGACCACTAGTATCATTGTTTACCCATAAGAATCCCTCATCAAAACTGACTAGAATTCGTGTCGACCTATCAGATTACGATTTCACAATTGTATATAAGAAAGGTAGTATGAACACTAATGCGGATGCATTGTCAAGGATCGAGTTGGATTCGGACACCTTGAAAGCGATGATACCTCCAGAAACTGATGAAAATGCGAAAAGGAAACTATTAGCGATTACAAGAGGTATGGCGAATAAGACAGAAAAACAGAATGAAGTGGTCAACAACGAGGGCACCCAAACTCCAGTAGAACCTGATCAACTCTATTGTTGGGATTGCACGAGTTTGTCTGACATTACCGGTATTACGAAACTGAGATTTATCCTGCGCAGTGAAGTTAAAAATAAAGATGTTTATATTGTACGTACAAAAGATATTATAGAAGTACATTGTAGCGATATATCTGATGTGAAATCCGTTTCCGTCAAAGAAAAGCTAACAATGCATAATGGTACCAAAAGTAACAAGAGTGATGAGGCAAATAGTGATAATCCGAATCCGAAATTCGTTTCGATTTTGGAGAAACTATTTAAATTCGCGAATCAAGAGAACATCAATGAACTCTCACTATCTTGTGAAGACAGTATTTTTAGGTCTATAGACAAAACAGTATTTAAAAGAATAATTAATATGTTGCAACAGAAAACGCGTACGCAAAAGAAATTACGGATTATGATATACAAACCGCCTACCAAGATAACAGATAAACTTGAACAAAAGAAGCTAATAGAGGAGTATCACAACTCACCTCATGGAGGACACCTAGGAATTCGCAAAACATTGTTAAAACTAAAACAACGATACTGTTGGAAGAATATGAACAGTATGGTTAAAATCCATATCAAAAATTGTGCAGCTTGCCTAACTAACAAACAAGTAAGGCATACAAAAGAGAGGATGGTTGTAACAGATACACCATCAACAAGCTTTGAGACTGTACAAATAGATACTGTAGGTCCATTAAGAATCTCGAATAATTACCGATACATATTAACACTACAATGTGAGTTAACTAAATTTGTCGTTGCTTTCCCAATAGAGAATAAGGAATCAAAAACTATAGCGGTAGGTTTAGTAGAAGAGTTTATATTAAAGTATGGACACTTTAAAATACTTAAGTCTGATTTAGGAACTGAGTTCACCAATAGACTTATGGGCGATATATGCAACTTATTAAAGATAAAACAAATTTTTTCTACTCCATACCATCACCAAACGCTAGGTTCGGTTGAAAGAAACCATCGGGTTCTCAATGAATACATGTATTCTTTTGCTGATGATCAGCAATGGGATAGATGGATTCCGTACTACACCTTTGCGTACAACACTACACCTCATATAGATACCAATTATACACCTTATGAATTGGTATTCGGCAAATTGCCTTACCTTCCAAATGATTTAATTGAGGATGGTGAAAAGATTTACAATCTGGATGATTATGCTAATGAACTCAAAGTAAGATTAAAAATGTCTATTTCAAAGTCTAGGAAGATAATAGAAAATTTGAAAGCAAAGAGGGTTAAAGAACAAGGTCGTACAAACCCTATACACATAAATATTGGAGATCTTGTATTAGTAAAGAATGAGAACCGTAGAAAACACCAACCCCCTTATAAAGGTCCATATAAAGTAATAAATGTTGAAAATAGCAATGTTTTAATTGATCTAGACGGACTCCAAAAATCAATACACAAGAATAGAATAAAACCATATAATGTAATCATTCAATAAATGTTAATAATAAGAAATTAAATTTATTGCGAACCGTATAGTGTAATTGTACAAAACATGTAACAATATTGTATGGGACATATTGCATTTCTATGTATAAGTGAACTATATATATAAAATTTTTTTTTTTTAGATTCGTATTAATATATTGTATAAAATTTCAATATATCAACACTCATCTAGAGGATTAGGGTGTTGTGTAACTCTACATATTTTTATATTCACTTAAAGATAAATACATTTCACATGAGCATAAATTCTAATTGACATATTTGTATAAATACATTTCATAGGAACATAAATTTTAATTGCAAGAATCTATTTCGAGCAATTCAAATTGTAATAAATATAACCCAAACTTATATTTCAACGCGCACATAAAATTCTTATCGTAAGAAACATTTTATGAAAATCAAAGTCAAGTTCAAATAATTATTTTGTAACATGATCACTTGATTTTGAATTCGAATGCATCGTTCATTGCATTCTTCATACAGACCTTTTCTGTGTAATGCGATACTAGTCGCGTGCTGAAGATAAACAAGTATATGCATTTTCATTCATGCGATCTGATATTACGACGTGCTATGCCGTAATGACGCATCTGTGAAATTGTCCTTATGTTTCGATAGACAATTAAAGGAATGTGAATGCATATGCTTGTGAACTGACCAAGTCAAGAATAAGGTCAAGTGGTTTCGGGTTTGTTTAAGGTGTGAAGAATGTAATGAGGATGTTGACACTTGTCGTGGAGTAAAAATTTATGAATAATAAATGAACGAAGAATTATGTTTTGAAATTGAAGTGTTGAAAGTAGGTTTTGGGTTTAGGAAAATTTATGACCAATATTTTAAGTAGGTTTACGAACTAATATTTTTGTATGTGTAATAATTTAAGTAGAGCATGACTTCTAGAAAATGATATAAATACCGTTGTGAATTTTAGAGAAAATACAGTTATACTTTTGACTTTCAACTTGCACTTTTCTCTGCGTGATAACGCTGTTTGAATTCGAAGTTATAATTGTCTACGCAATAACTTATCGTTGCGCTTACGTCTAGACTGCAAAGGAATTTAATACTCATTTGCAGTCTTAGTAACAGTAGCGTAGTGGACACTATGTCCTCGCTATTTTATCTGCGGCCCAGCCGCTTGGCTAGGTAGTTTTTTTAAACTTGATTAAATATTCTTGATCCCACTAAAACCTACATCCACACATAGTGAGGAACAAGAACGCGTGCAAGAACGCGCATCTTTACAACACGCTCAGCAGCCAAACATTTATGCATTATTACACAAATTTACTATATTTGATTGAAGATCAAAAACCACAAAACGGAAATTACAAGAAATCTGAAGGAGAGAGAATTGCAACGATCACAAATAAATCTTTACGAACTTATATTGAGAAATACAAGCAGCAAACAACATATCGAATAATTCAACGTGTCTTCACAACCATCTCTTGTTAAAATAACAGCAAATGTCAATGCAATCTATTTCATTCTTCATACAATAAGTAACGATTATAATGTTTCGTCTTCAATTTTTGTTTCATTTTGTATAACGAATTATATGATTGTTTATATTTTTGTTCGTTAAAGGACATTACCTTATTCACGTATTAGCATTAAAAACCGTTCAATTATTTGGAATTTATGAGAAATTCATGCTGATATCCCTTTGAATCAAAAATTTGGCGCTTTATATAAAATCAAAAGACAATAATACATTCCTTATCCCTATCATTGCCATGAGTAATCCTTTTCAACCTTCCATAGTGAATCCATGGAAACACTACTAAATTATCCTTATTTAGTTAATTAAAAAAAAAAAATAATGAACGGTGTATTATATTAATTGAAGGAAAACAGAATAAATAAAAAATGAATTATAAACCTTAACCGTCGGTCTTTCCCTTTCGTTTTATCGGACCGGGTATAGGACCCGGTACGGTGGCAGGCTGCACCTCAAAACCATGAGCCAGCCACCGGGTACAAATTAATCCTTTCTGTTTCAGGTGACCGTTTTGGGTTGAGTGGCCCAGGCAAAGTGCCTTTTTATGGCATAGATTTATGCAATCCAATTGTATAATTCTATGACATAAATTGGTCACCGGGGTACTCCCCTTCTGATGGGAAGGTTCATACAATTCAAGTTGTATGAGTTTTCCACTCAGAAGCGGAATACCTGGCCACTTCAACAAGCTATCTATGGATTTATTCCGGTTGGGTGGGTATGAAGGGCTCCACCACCACCCGGTTGCCCCTCTTTCATTTGTGGGCCATGAACTTCGTTGGGTAACGACGAGGTCACCCCAAGTTCGCCTTTCTTTTCAGGTTTCACTTGTTCTCGTAACAAGTTACATCTCCCTCGGTGAGGTTATCTACAATTCTTGCGACTTCGGTCGCCTTTTGAGCTATCGACTAATTCGTGAATGCGAAATATCTTTGTAGTGGGTCCTCGTGCTGGGGAAACGAACCCGCCCCACGACACCGCAATGCTAGCCTGCCAGCGCATTCACGCGTCTCCAGACGAGGGCATTCTCGGCAGATACCTCCATCTTCTTCTGCCGGGGCAGCAGACCATCGCTGCAGTCCTTCACGGACTTATGAAAACTCATTATTCACTACAATAAGAACGCGGAACGTTATAATTAACCATTATTGAGATTATGCCGAAGTCACCGTCAATATCAAGCATTCTAAGAGGACAATCGGAAGGTGTGCACGTTCGGCGATGAAAAAATTTGGGTGAGTTTGCATTAAGTTGAAATTGGTGTCTCATTATTCTGAAGTGTATTTTCTCCAGTCTTAGTTTTCGCGGTCGATCGCTACCACCAGTTTTTGCAATGCAAGCATTTTTTGTGTAAAATATTGATAGGCTGATAGTGTTTAGGCGTACAGTGATTTCACTTGACAGTGAATTTTTGCTGTAGTTCGTGAAGTAAAAATAATAAATTGCTCGCGACCAGTGTACTAACCTTTACCAAATAATTGTCATAGCCCGCAAGTAAATCAAAATCGTACGTGAAATCGTACGCTTGAAATCGCCAACTAGCGCGGACGCCACGAGAGATTAAAATCATTTATTTATAAAATTAAACAGGCGATCGTCGGAAAATTTTTGGTTCCACTTAGTGAGGAAAAACTTTAATCTATTAAATTGAATTATTAAAGTTTAAGGTGCTTTTGTCAATGAAAATTAAAGTGATCTATCTTGGGCCTCCAGAAAATTAAGATATACTGAAAAATTGATATGTTTACGTACGCACGTTACGGTACTGAATACAAAGAGATTGGAGAAAGAGCGCAATTTGAAAAAGTTTAAAAGATAAAGTGATTGTATCATTTGTGAAGCAAAGCTATACTTTGTTCAGTTTAAAAAAAATAATTAAACATGATAAGATCTAACCCTTGAGGAGGAGCGTAGTCATAGCCGTGGGAAAATACAAAATTATTTTCTAAAAACCGTTTTGAAGTTAGACAATTTTAATTATTAGTTGATACAAGTGCGCAAAATATTCTCCAAACAAACAAAGATAGATTTTTTTTTGGGTCCCCTTTATTCCTGGGCGGTTTCCTTCCTCCTCAAAGTCTTTCCACCAGGCATTGTAAAGCATTTTTCATAGAGCTTGACAGGGTTCGAAAAATTATAGCATTGAGAGAGGAAATATTGTTGACACATATTTTGTGGTTGTTCATACCATTCGCTGAAAGGCTGGTTGTATTTTTGATAGTGATATTGTCCACCGTATATTTTGCCATCTGTCAAGGGTCAGCAAAGGTCCTTTTTCAATTATTCACGACTGCAAGAATTTGCATTATTCTCCAATATGTTAGAGACAAAGTTAAATCAGTTTGAGCTAGTCAACTTTGCGCCATGAATTTTACGACGATATACAGACTATACATTGTGATTTTGTACACAATTTGCTAGCGTTGAACTTATACGGTGTCATTGAAATTATTTGAAATCCAGAAAGATGTTGCACGAGGTTTGAGATTGAAAGTGCTACGACAGTGCTATTGTTTTGCTGCTGAAGTAGTTTTTTTTAAATAGAATTGACAATATTTGTTTTCTTCACTTTACTGCTCTTTACTGGAACAAAGCTATCCCTTAGTTAATATTTTTACTGCATGAATTTTGGGTTTCAAAAAAAAAATTTTTTTTGTGTAAATTGGTTTCAGTCATCACCACATCGTTAACGAGCGCTCGTCGAGGATGCCGATGAGTGTTTTTTAGAAAAATATTTATATGTGGTTTGTTTGGGTAGATCGAGATTTTATTTTAATAAATTTACTCAATATAAAAGGGAAAAAGGAGGAAGAAATTTTTGAAGTTCGCGTTATATTTAAATTGTACAACCGAATTTAATATTATTGTGAATTCGGAAGACAAATAAACAAAAAAATGTTGAATTTGTAGAGAAACAAAACTAGGTCTTTCCATTCATTAACCCTTACTAGCAACGATGGCAGTCCCCTCCACTGAAATGAGCTGGCCATCGGGTGCGCTCTTTCCTTCTATTGCATTGTAGGGGCTCTTGCTTGGCTAGAATGGCCTTCCCCTCACGTGCCCTTGTATGGAATAGTGTTATTTGATTCCAGCGCATTATACTATAGCATAAATTGGGCACATTTATATTCCTCATTTGATGGAAAAATTCATGCAAATTATGTTTGTATGAGTTTTTCACTCAAATGGGAAATATATGGCCACGTCTGCGTTTGGATCTTGATCCGATTGGGAGGGTGTGAGGGGGCTCCCACCTGGATGCCCCACTCTTATTTGTGTGCCAAAAGTATCGTTGGTAACGACGAATTCCCTCAAGTCCGTCCGTTTTTTTCCAGGCCCAATTTATTCTTTGAACAAGCGATTTTAGCCCTTAGTAGGTTCACCAGTCGATTGACATTCAGTCCTTTGTAATTCGTGATTGCGAAATTTTTTCGTAGTGGGTTCTTGTGTTGGGAAAAAGAACGCTAGCCTGCCAGGGCATTCACAAGTCCTCAGACAAGGCCAAACTTGGCGAACATCACCATCCTCTCTCGCTGAGGCAGCAGACTATCGCTGCAGTCCTTTATGGACATTTTTATACACTAACATCCCTACAGGAGATTTATGTTATTTAGATTTACCTTGGTTTTAGGTCTAATAATCGATCTGAACGTGTTGATAGCTTTAGACGCTGACAGACCATGGTGCGGGGAGCTTAGTTTGAAACCTATATTAATGACTTTCTTTGCCTCTAACGTCTGTTCTTTGTGCTAGATGTTGATAAAGTTTTGGTTGTTGTCTACTTAAAAGTATGAAATTTTCGTCTCAGGGAATATTGATATTGCCACCTTTTAAGGCTTGGGACGGATTTTTTTTTTAACAGAAAAGGCTATTGCTTGAGATTTGCTGATGTTCAGGGCGAGTTTTAGTTGATCGTAGTTTGTAATCAAATGATTAAATTTTGCTTGTAAAGCATCTAATGTTGCTTGTTTTCGATTTCCTTTATAGATGACTACAAAGTCATCTGCATATTGTACCAGTGTTGTGGAACTGTCTGAGATTTTGTGAAATTCAGGCGCATAAAAAGCAAACGACTTAAAACATATATTTGAGGTAAACCATTGTTAAGCGTAATGCTGTCCTTATCTAGACATAGTTTCCTGCTAGAAAGAAAGTTGTATGTCCAGTCTGGATAATCATGGTTGTTATTTCGATTTATAAGGGTACTTAACAGAATGGGGATAGACATTTGCTATGTCACAGGTGATCGCCATAATTGATTTTGCGCTCGTAGAGTTTTTAGTTGGACTGAGGATTAATGTACATGTTGGTTGATTTACCGCTCCTGTACGCGTAGTAGTGAAAATTGAGCAAATTATTTTGTTCCCAAAAGTCTGTGATTCTGTTTTTAATAAGGTTCTTTATTAACTTTGTGGAGGTATTAATAAGGGAAATAGGTCTATAGTTTTCATAGCTGTGAAGGGTTTGTCTTTTTTGGAATAGTAATAATGCGTATGTTTCTAAGGATTTCGAGAATGTGCTTGTTTTTTAAACTGAGATTAAGAGACTTTAGAAGTGAGGTTTTATTGCTGTAGTTCAGAGAGTTGATCATATTGTAGTCTATTAAGTCTGGTCCGGGAGATGTTCTTTTTCTACGATTGTTCAAGACTTGTAAGAATTCACTAATAAGAAAAGGGTCAACAGGCATGTTTTATTGGTTGTGAGTTATTCCATTGGTTTGTGAGTGGTCAGTATTTATCGTTAATCATTTTGAAGAAATTTTTATTAGTAAGTGGATCCCACTGTGATCTTTTCACACCATGATTATTTTTATAATGGAATTTATTAAATACCAAAAATCCACCGTATTCCCACCAGATACGTCATTTAACATTTTGCTAAATCATAATGTCCCATTAATTTTCCATACTATGGCAACACACTCGCTCTCTTAAACAAACGTTTTCTCTTTACAATTTACTCCAATCATTCACAATTTCCGGCCCACGTGCATTTGACATTTCACCAGCTGAGTAAACTGGAGCTGACAAAGCCGAAAGTCCTCCGCATTTTCTTTGATGATTAATCGCGCTGGGGAAACCCTGCTCCCGCCCCCTTCACTTCTCGACCTAGCACAAAAGTGCGTCTCCTATGAATTGCATTTCCAACCTCACCTACCCGCGCATGCGTCTCTTCCGAAACGACAAAGAGAGTTGAATGCATTTCCCATTCAACTTTCGTTTCAACTGAACCATTTCACCGAATTTTCTTTGTATCGTTTGCCAGCCATCATCGATCGCAATGTGCTGTTGTTTGGCTTGAATTGAATTAATAAATTGCGAAATGTTTCTCTTCGCGTTCTCTGCTCTCCGTCCCGATAACTGGGTCCACAGTCGCTCACTAGACACTTTTCTGGTGGGTGTTTTGCAACAACCGAGTCTGAGTTGTGAAAATTGAAAAGTCCAAGCAAATTGACTTTTCTCTCTACGGGTGGAAAGTTGTAGTTTGTTACACAACATAACGTTGCAATTATCGTGAAAACTCTAGAGGAAATTCCTCCTTACAATCAGTGATAAAGTAGTTGAGTTGTGAAGTTTTTTAACTGTTTTCTAGTTTCGTTTAAGAAAAGTGTTTTTACTGTGAAAATTGTGAATCGCCGAATTTTCTCGCTCGGTCGTGCGAATGAGTTTGGCGTGTGTGTGAATTAGTTGAACGTGATAAGAAATAAGTCTAATTGGAAAATTAGTGGGAAATAGTTTTGCGTTCGTGTTGGGAGAAGTTGGAAAAGTTTTCTTTGGTCGATGACGGCAGCGGCGACGTGGACGTGAAAACTCATTTATTTAGTGTTGTATCGATTTTTCCGGGCACAAAGTCACCCCCACGTCGAACGGGTGGTTTTCCTCGAGACGACGTCGCCGTGCTGGGTCGCAGAACGCCACGAATGCATCGTAAGGGAGGAAAATGAGATGCCAATGTGGGTGAAGTATTGCTTCATACTAAATTTGATGATTTATTCCCGTGGAGAACGGTTCTCGGCTAACAATGAATGAAAATCTCAGAGGGAGGGAGGGGAAGGCTTTGCTCGCGGTCCGAAGTGAGGTTATGCGGAAAAATGTCTTCTGGTTGGAAGCTGCAATGACTAAGACAGTAATTGAGCGTAATTTAAATACAAAGCATGTCCCCATTACCCGAACAACCATCCGCGACATCCTCAAAGTGCGCCCGCCCGTCTGTCTGTTGTCTGTCCAAGTTGAAGGTATTTCACGGCCGTCTGAGCTCATTTCGGCTCCGACCACGATTCGTGATGCAGCAAAAAATGGTTTTGGTTTTTCTAATTGGATTTCTTCAGTACGGTATGAAATTATTGTTATTTGCCGGCAACTACGGCGGCCTCGAACTGGTTCTGTGGTTTGTTTCGGCTTTTGTTGTTCGCTTATTTTTTGCTTCGTTTTAAGCCGCGGCTCGGGTTCAATGAAATTTGAGCTTGGAGTTGGTGCTTCTGCTGTCAGCTCTGATTGCTTACTAATGCACTTATCGGAATTTTGACAGGTCGGTTTGTTTACGATTACGGTATAGCGGTACGACCGGCATTTTCGTTTCGATGCTAGGTGATATGCCGTTATTGAGATGACGGGCGAATGTAGTAAATTGGAGATTATGAATCGTTAATTGTGTCGGTTGGATTTAAAAAAAAATCGAATTCTGCGATATTACTGTGTTAATAATATGTAAGCATTTGTGATGGAAATATCACAAAAACATTCTTCGATCAATCGCTGTAAACTTGATGAATCTCGACTATTGAGTTGAGTTAGTAGAAGTGCGATCTATGCAGAAGTAGGTACGTTCTAACCAATCTCAGGTTTAAATAATTTGGAGAAGTATGTTTCTATGAAGTGCAGACATCAGCAGTTAATAAATTTATAAAAACTTCGACAGAATGTACTTCAAATAATCGGTGTGAAGAAAAACAAGTTTGGTAGACAGGCCTATGATCAGGTCTGAAGGGCTTTGTAAAGGATTTTCCATTAAGGACATAATAATATTATCTTTTAATAAAACACAGAATTATTTGAGCTATTGAGTTCAAATTTATTGTGGGTGTGGTGCAAGCATTATATTTTATGAATGGAATTCGATTTCGGTCGTATGACTAGCACGAGTCCGTTAACAGCGGTCGATTCTTTGGACCCAATTTTCCACCACTCTGGCCAACATTTCGACCGGAACGTTCGCAATTTCGCGTTGGATGTTATCTTTGAGCTCGTCTACAGTTGCTGGCTAGTTGGCATAGACCAGTGACTTGATATAGCCTCATAAAAAGAAATCCAATGGCGTTAGATCACATGAACGAAGTGGCCATTCGACCGTACCATTTCTCGAGGTAACACGTGTGAGGCGTGCTGTGTGGCTAGTGGAACCCTCTTGTTGAAACCACATATCGTTGATGTCAAGTTCATCCAATTCTGGTCGCAAATAATCTTCCAACATAACACGATAGCGCTCTCCATTGACGGTAACTGGACGGTGGTTTTCATCCACAAAAAAAATACGGCCCAATCAAACCTCCCACGTGAAAACCACACCAAACAGTATTTTTTTGCGGATGCAACGGTGTCTCAAGAAGCACATGTGGGTTTATTGCTGACCAATAACGTATGTTTCGCTTATTAACAAAGCCACACAGCCAAAAATGAGCTCCATGGCTGAAGACGATTTTTCGATGAAATTCTTCGCTTTCTTCAAGCTTTGCCAAAGCCCAACTGGAGAAGTTTCGGCGTTTCGAATGATCAAGTGGCTTTAGTTCTTGAGTCAATTTGATCTTGTAACTATGTAGGTCAAGACATTTTCGTCTTTTTGGGGATGCCCAATTCTTGAGAACGGCGTAGAATCGACTGACTTGGCTTATTTTGAATCGATACACTTACGGCTGCGATATTCCCTTCCCTTCAAGCAGTGCGACATCCTTTTGGCACTGGAACGTACAATAGTGAAAATTTGGACTCGAACTTATCCACTAAAGCACGCGCAGCCTATCAGGTGGGACGATTATTACGGCCGAAAACTGGAGTAAGTCCTCTTAAATTTGCGACAACCGCCTCAGGATTTCGGTAGTAACTTTTATAATTTTCAAACGATGCTGGTTCGTGAACTTTACCATGATAAAAATGCTAACGTTTTGAGATTGACAGTTTATTAAAAAAGTTTAAGGGTGCGTTCATATAAAGATACGACATTGTTATGTCCCTAATGGAAAACCCTATATAATCATAATTAAAGATATAATTAAAACAAATTAATTTCTTTCACTCGGTTATCTACCACATTTTTCTTCTTTTTCATTTAACTTAGAATTAATTCACTTTGTTTTCTCTATTTTATGTTACAAGTGCATATTTTCTATATAGCAACAAAAATTTACGTAATATTCAAAAATTTTACATTCCTACTCTAATTTTATTAAAAAGATTTTTGTTTGTTTGAAGTATGTACTTGAATTGAGAATGTGTTTTAGCCATTATAGTTAAACCTAAATTTATTTTCGATTTTTTAAATGATGAAAAAAAAGAAATCGTTGTTTATAAAATGCGACTAACATATCAATGAGTTATTATAATCTTAGCGACGTCATGATTAATATTTGTTTCGACAGCAGTAACGACTTTATTATTTATATCTCTTCTTCTCCTTCTTCTTCCTAGCACTACAGCTCTTCTAGGGCTTCGCTTCCTGAAAATAGCGCCTCCAACTGTATCGGTTCATTAATCGCGTCCTCCGATTTTGAAATCCGAGCAGCGATGAACTGTCAAACCAGCGTTTCCTCGGTTTCCCCACTGGTCTCCGCCCTTCAGTTCTCCCAACGAATACTTTTTGGGTATCCATTGTTCATCCACACGATTCATGTGTCCAGCCCATTGCAGGTTCCGCAGTCTTACAATCGTTGAGTCCTCCGACTTGTCAAAAATTTCATACAGCTCATGGTTGTATCGAATTCACCATTGGTCTCTGTCTAGCTTCGCTCCAATTATTCGCTTCAGGACCAGGCTTTCAAAGTTGTTCAATATGTTAGCGGATGCTTGGGTTAGGGTCCATGGTTCTCACCTGTGGCATAACACTGGTCTTGTCACTAATTTGTATACTTGGAGCTTTGTTTTTCTGTGTATACAGCTGGTTTTCAAGATGTTCAAAACTGAACAAAATATTTTATTTGCGAGCTGGATTCTTCGCCGTATTTCGTCTCTCTCATTACTGGTTCTCGTTAGTTTGGCACCTAAATACAAAAATTCGCTCACATTTTCGATACTGCATTCACCAAGTGTGATATTTTGCGTATTTGAGGTATTTTTCCTCGATTGCGTCATGAGCTTTGTTTTACTTTCATTGATTTGTAGCCCTACTACTTTTACTTCGCTGTCGAGTTTCAGGAAAAGTTCTTTGGCAGTTGTTAGTGACCGTGACAGAATGTTGATGTCATCCGCATAGGCCACTACTTGGCTCGACTTGTATAGTAATGTACCTCACGTATCGACAGGTAACTTCCTTGTGAGGTACTCCAGAGCCAAATTGAATAGCAATGGGGCCAGCCCATCTCCCTGCTTTAGTCCGATATTTGTGTCGAAGGCATCGGTGAGTTGGTTATTGATGCGGACTTAGGAGGTCATCGACGTCATTGTCATTTTGGTAAGACGGACTAATTTGACGTTACGATCAATCCTGTCGTATGCTTGCTTAAAGTCAACCAAAAATTTGGTGTACGTCTACGTTGAGCTCCCAACATTTTTCAAGTACCTGCTTGACTGTGAACAATTGAGGACCTTGCAGCAAAAGGGGGGCAGATCCAAATTTTTATCAATGACCGTTATTTTGCCTACAATTTGAAAAAAAAATAGTGTTATCTTTTGATGCATGAACGGGGCAGATCCGATTAAAACAAGCGCCCTCTAACAAAACTAGTATGTGCCATCCTATTGCGTTTGGTGCAAGAAGGCAGCAGATCCGGACTTGCCTCCTTTTCGCAACCAACGATTCGATTGCATCATCTGTGACAATACAGTGCATGTTTCGAGTTTGGCCCAAGTAGATAAACGTTTTGTTTTGTATTTTATATATACTTTCAATGGGTCAAGTGTGCATAAAATGAGTGAGTCTGAACCGTTTAGTAGTTGATTATCTGATATTTACCAGCCTCCGGAACACGACTCAAGTTCAAGTGGTGATAGAAGTGATCCTGATTTGTCAACATTCCAAAACCAAACTAGTGCAGACAACGATAAAGGTATGAATATTTCGGATAAATCTGATGTAACTCATTCATGCCCATCATCGAGTGGTGGAATCTCAAAAAAAAAGAAAAGCTGCAAATATTTCACAATGGAAACGCAATGTTATAAGAAAGGGTTATTGCTACTGGAAAAAGCTATTTAAACTATAAACGTCGCGAAAAGGGAGAAAGAAAAACAGGACCGGATTGCTGTTGCAAAAAGTATAAATGTTTTGTTCAAAATAATGAAGAAATGCGCAAAATAATATTGAAAAATTTTAATAAATTGGGAGAAACTTTGTGCAAAACGTATATTTAGGAGGTCTTATTAAAACTGGAAATGTTGAAAGGGAAAGACCAAAAACTGGTACCAGGAAAAAAAGGAGTTGTTCATTGCATTTGGAATTACAAATATACAAGTTTGTAGAAATGGCTTTGCATCTATCCATGGAACCTCTAAAAAGTGAGTAGACAATATTTCTGAGGAGTATCGTGACCCTACTGTAATCATACCAGCTAAATCTAAGCGTGGAAAACATCAAAATCAACCAAATCGTATTTCGAGTGGTTGGGCTTCCAAAGTAGACTCTCACATTAGAAGTTTTCCACGACGCGAGTCTCACTACAGCAGAAATAAAAGCTCTCGTTATTATCGATCACCTGTGTTTAATGTTAAGATGACGTACGATTTATGTTTGAAGCAGAATGAGTCTAGTCTCGAAGCATCTGCTAACCAATAGTATCCTTTGATTTTTACTACAGATACTTCAAACAAAATTTTAAATACAGCTTTGGGTCACCATGTTCAGATACATGCAAGAAGTGCGACATGTTGAATAACAAATTAAAAGAGAAGACATTAGACAATGATGAGTTTCCACCAAGCCAAAGCTGAAACTTTTTTTGTTGATTTAAAAGAGAAGAGTCAACTTGCTATTTCCAATGACAAGTGTTAGGTGTTAACTTTTGACTATCAGAAGAAATGCTTTTACCTAAAATTCCAGCAGGCCAATCATTTTACAAACGTCAACTTGGGCATATAATTTATGTATCCACTCAGCAAAAACAGGCATCGGTCATTTTTATTTATACGATGAAACCATAGCTCAAAAATCACCAAACGAAGTCGTATCTTTCATAAATCACTACATAGATAACATTTTTATCAAGCACAGTTAAAATACTGTATTTATTCTCGGATAGTGCAGCAGCGCAAAATAAGAACTCGACATTAGTTCAATATCTGTATACTCTTATGAGGTGTTCAACTATTGAGAAGATTGTTCATCGATTTCCTGAGCTAGGTCACAGCTTTTAGCCATGTGATCGGTATTTTGGCGTAATAGAGAAGTTCAATAGAAAGAAAGACTACATTTTTACTGCTGATTATTTCGATTGCATTAAGCAAGCATCTAAAAATTTTAAAGTTGTGAATGCAGATCAAAACATGATTCTCAACTTTAGTAAACATTTTGAAAGTCATTTAAAAAAAGTTATAACAAATGTAGAGAAGATACGGTTCAAAATATCTCAATATCGAATTTTTGAATCCACTAAGGACCACATTCAAAGTTTTATAATTTTTCCTTAATGAGAAATGTACAAGCCAATTTATCGGTTCTGCCTTAGCAACGGTTGTATGATAGTGCATTGCCGTTGAAAACCGCAAAGTACAAAGATATTATGCGGCCGGTAAAGAACTGTGTTCCTACAAATAAATTATATTTCTACAACGCCCTTAAAGAAACTTTTGGACCGAATGATGACATTTCTCGCAAAGGCGACGACGATCAAGCTGAATTTGGCTTATAAATTCATAATTTTTGTTTTTGTTTTTCTTTACATTGTTTTATCTTCCACATGCTGAGTAATAGTTCTCGAATTAAAAAAAAACTTATATTTATGTATTTTACTATCGATAGTACAATATAGGAAAGTATTTCTCTTGAACTTTGGTGCAAAACGGAAGCAGCTCCAAACTTTAAAAAATCGTAGTAATTCTTAAACTTCTTTGTACATCTTATAAATTTGAGTAATGTTTGTTAAAAATGTCCATATTATTTGATATCACTAGCTCCAAAACATAAATGTATTATTCCATTTTTAAATACGTTTTCCTTTAATACCCAACAGTTTTGAAATTTGGACTTGCCTCCCTTTTGCTGCAAGGTCCTCAATTGGTCTATTGTCAATCTACTTGCTCTAAAACCACCTTGATACTCCCCAATAATACTGTTAGCGTATGATCCGATTTTATTTTCTAAGATTTTAGAAAATGTTTTGTACGCCGTACAAAGTAATAATATTGCCTTTATAACTCTCGCACTGTAGCTTATCATCTTTTTTGTGGATAAGGAATATAATTGATTGGCTCCACTCTTTCGGCATATGTTCTTGTTGCCAAATGTACTGGATGACTTTGTGAATAGCTTGATGAACATTACTGTCACAGTATTTGATGAGTTCCACTGGAATTTCATCGATGCCCAGCGCTTTATTATTCTTTTGGGCTTTGATTATGGAACAAACTTCATCCAGAGTTGGTGGCCCCAATGGAAGCTCTCAACAGACATCTATAGACTCCGATGTACTGGAGCTGCGCGGAGGATTAAGGAGGTTCTTGAAATATGATGCCCATCTTTCCTTAATCTTGATTTCATCAGCGATGATATTGCCGATGTCATCACGACAGGGCATTGTTTTGAGCTGATAGCCACGTTTCAGGCTTTTAACTACTTTGTATGCTTGTCTTGTGTTGCTGCTCGGTAGACCTACTTCGATACTTCTCAATTGGTTGTCATAGTATTTTCTTTTCTTAATTCCAATTATTTTTTTCGCTACTCTTCTAAAATTTTCATGTTCCTCTCTCTTCGTCTTGGTTTTCCTACCTAAATATTTTTTGTACGCCTGATTCTTTTTGTCTAACGCATGCTGGCGTTTATCATTCGAACTAATCATTTCTTTCAAGCTGGGCTTGATGTCGGATCGTCTGTTCTGCCTCGGTCTTAATCGCAGATTTCACTTCCACCCACATATCGTTGCTTGTTTTAAGCGATGTGTCTAAAAGGATGAGAGCTACCTGGTTGTCGAGGGTCTCCAAAAAATTTTTTGCCACAGACGCCGTTTGGAATTTTTGTAGAGGGCTGGTCTTCGCCGAACACGCCGTTGACATACGACATCGATACGTTTATTAGAGTAAGTAATGCTCCGAGCTACAATTGGGTTCTCGGTATGTACGGAAGTCAAGTATGCTCGAGCCCCAACTTTGTTGGATCAGAACATAGTAGATCTTGTTTTGTGTGTTGCCACCCACTGGTACGCAGGTTATTTTATTTATTTGTCGATGTGGAAAGCAAGTTAAACGTATGAACAGATTTCTGCTACATGCAATGTGAATCAGCCTGTGTCTTCTTTATCTTCGTAGTGCTACAGCCCCGATCGAGCCTTTGCTTTCTGTAACAAGCCTGTCCAACTGTCTTGGTCCATTTACCGCGTCCTTCAATTTTCAAATCTGAGCAGCAGCGAGCTGTCTTCGTCGACCGAGTCAGATCAGCGCTTCTTCAGTTTCCCCACTGGTCTCTCACCTTCAGCTCTCCCAACGAATATCTTTTTAAATATCCGTTGTTCGTCCATACGATTCATGTGGCCAGCCTATTGCAGCTTCCGCAGTCTTACAATCGTTGGGACCTCCGGGTCTTCAAAAATATCGAACAGGTCATGGGTGAATCGAATTCGGCATTGGTTCTCGTCTAGTTTCGCTCCGATTATTCGCTTCAGGACCCATCGCTCAAAGGCGTTCAATATATTTGCGGATGCTTGGGTTAGGAACCATGTTTCACACCCATAGCATAACACAGATCTTGTCACAGATTTGTATACTTTAAGCTTTGTTTCCCTGTGTATGCAAGTGGTCTTCAAGATCTTCAAAACTGAATAAATTATTTTATTTGGGAGCTGTATCCTTTGGCGTATTTCGTCTCTTGTATTATCGGTTCCCGTTACTTTGGCGCCTTAATACACCTTACTCTTTTTTAACACGATATTTTTTTGCACGATTTTGAAATAACACAGCTCAGAAATAATAATAAATTCACTTTTATTTTCACGAATTTTTCGATTTAATACGAATTAGGAAATTTTTTTCCAAATTTCCAAATTTTTTTTTCCAAATTTAGTAAATTTGATGTAGTCAACAATTTTGTTTATTTGGTATCCGCAGGTGAATACTCCTTTTTCTTTAAAAACCATCGGGCCTTGTTTTATTGTGTCAGCAGACGCGTTTCGACTACTTCCAGTCATCTACACTGAAGATGACTCAACTTTTTTGCTATTTTTAGGTGCATTGCGTAGGCTTTTAACGTTGTCTCTACTAATTTTAAATATAACGCTTGAATACTGTGTCCTAAAAGTTGCCGTTCCATTTTCTTAAAATGTTCTGTACTAAAAGGTTTTCCAATAAGAGGTGTTATTTTAAATAGCCCGCTATTTCGGTCGATGTCACTTTTGAAGCTGTCATTTTTTGACATTTGACAAGTAGAAACTACGCCATTAATAAAAATGGAACGATACACGCTTCAACAACGCATTGAAATTATTAAAAGTCACTATTAAAAATGGCAAAAATTTGGCAGAGACGGTTCGTAAAACTCGAACATTTTTGGGTCGTCGTGAAGCACCCTGTCGGACCGCAATACAGAAATTGGTGGAATAGTTCGAGGTGTTGGGACAACTCAATGATGTGCAGAATAAAACCCGTGCACGTCACTCAAGAACAGCCGAGAATATTGCTGCTGTAGCCGAAAGTGTTGAAGAAAACCCAGGTTTGTCCATTCCTCATCGTTCTTTGGAATTAGGCATTCCACAAACGTCATTACACCGTAATTTGCATAAAAATTTGGGTCTTAAGGCTTATAAAGTTCAGTTAACACAAGAACTTAAGCCGGTCGATCATCAACAACGTCGTGTCTTTGCTGATTGGGTCCTTGAAATGCATGAAAATGATCCGGAATTCCATCAAAAAATCATCTTGAGTGATGAGGCTCATTTCCACCTCGGTGACTTCGTCAACAAGCAAAATTGTCGCATCTGGGGCTCAGGAAACCCAAGAGTTATGGTGGAAAAGCCTCTCTATTCTCAATGTGTGACTGTTTGGTGGGGTTTATGGTCCGGCGGAGTCATTGGACCTTAGTTTTTTTGCGCTATCGAGAGATGATTAATGATTTTTTATGGCCGCAATTGGATGATATTGATCTGGACAACGTTTACTTTCCACAAGACGGCGCTACGTGCCACAAAAGCAACAAAACCATTGATCTTTGACGGGAAAAGTTTCCGGACCGTGTTATCTCTAGAAGAGATGATCACAATTGGCCACCGAGATTTTGTTATTTAACACCTTGCGACTTCTTCCTTTGGGGCCACGTGAGAGAAAAAGTCTACGCCAACAGCCCAGCGTCAACGTCTTGAGTTGACGCTGGGCGGATGGAATTCGTGATGCTATCGAGGACATAGTGCAGCCACTTTGCGATTTAGCAATGGAAAATTTCACGAAAAGGATATGGTCCTGTAAGCGTGGTCGTGGTGGTCATTTGCCTGATGTTAGCTTTCACTTTTAACGGCATACCTTCGTCTTTATAATGAAATAAACATCCGATAATTTATATTAAAAAATGGCATTTTTCTTTTAATATAAAAAAAACACCTCTTATTGGAAAACCCTGTATTGGTTTCTAATCGAAAGTGCGTTTTCCATTAATCTATATTATTGGTGAGTTCTTACTTCTTTTATAGGTAATTTTATTTTAAATATTCGGTATTTAAGAAATAACATTATTTCCAATCAATTGTTATAGTACTCTATCAATATGATAAATTTTGATAGTGGCATGATTTTGAATTTCAGCTTAAAATTTTTTCCACGGTTTATCAAACAAAAATTCGTTTATTTTTCCATCTTATACGACTTTTGTAAATTTGGGAACACATATGAGACATGTCTTGTTTACACTATTTTTTTAACACGATTATGGCTGGAAAGTATCTACCGTGTAAAAAAAGAGCTGGGTGTACACAAATCCGCTCATATTTTCGCTACAGTGTTCGCCAAGTATGATATATTGTATATTTGAGGTATTTTTCCTCGACTGCGTCATGCGCTTTGTTTTATTTTCCTTGATTTGTAGCCCTACTAGTTTTGCTTCGCTGCTGAGTTTCAGGATGAGTTGTTTGGCAGTTGTTAATGACCGTGACAAAATGTCGTCCGCATAGGCTACTACTTGGCTCGACTTTTATAGTAATGTACCTCGTGTATCGACAGGTAGCTTTCTAATGACGTATTCCAGAGTCAAATTGAATAGCATTGGGGCCAGCCCATCTCCCTGCTTCAGTTCGATATTTTTGCCAAAGGCACCGCTGAGTTGGTTCTTGATGTGGACTTGGGAGGTCGTCGACGTCGTTGTCATTTTGGTAAGACGGACCTTACTTGGCTAGGATGTCAAAGCAAAGCATCATTTAGTAAAGTACGTTACGATCAATACTGTCGTATGCTTGCTTAAAGTCAACGAAAATTTGGTGTACGTCTATGTTGAAGTCGCAGCATTTTTCAAGTACCTGCTTGACTGTGAACAATTTGTCTATTGTCGATCTACCTGCTCTAAAACCACCTTGATATTCCCCAATAATACTGTTGACGTATGATCTGATTTTATTTTCCAAGATCTTTGAAAATATTTTGTACGCCATACAAAGTAGTGGTATGCCTTCATAATTTTCGAACTGTATCTTGTCACCTTTTTTGTGGATAGGGAATATAATTTATTGGATCCACTCTTTCGACATATGCTTTTCTTTCCAAATATGTTAGATGACTTTGTGAATAGCTTGATGAACACTGCTGCCACCATATTTTATGAGCT
This sequence comes from Odontomyia ornata, assembly GCA_963969285.1. Lineage (NCBI taxonomy): Eukaryota > Metazoa > Arthropoda > Insecta > Diptera > Stratiomyidae > Odontomyia > Odontomyia ornata. The sequence continues at coordinate 14,822,725 of OZ017742.1, read as the reverse complement.
CCATTGGAATCTCATCGATGCCCGGCACTTTATTATTCTTTGAGCTTTGATGGCGAAAGAGACTTCATCCAGAGTTGGTGGGGCTAATGGAAACTCTCCGGAAACATCTATCGGCTAAAGGCTCCAACAACATTAGTTACGTAACGTAAATGCCTGCGTTTCGTACCTTCAGTACAAAACCCCTCCGACAGTTGCGTACTCCTGCCTAGTCAGCTTGTACTCTAATTAAATTTAGTCTAGAATATGAATCAAAAACGAATCCTGTTTTCCTAAACATATTCCAAATCATAATAGTCGCGCATGGCTTAATTACAAACATTGCAGCAAATGTGCACATGACTTGTACTCAATTTCTTCGCGTTCTGCTTCATTTAATCAGCAATTTGCGGCTTATCAACTTGCCACTTGCTATCAAATATAGGCCACAACAATTTATACAATTCTCATGCCATAGTGCCATTGATCTTCGACATTTCAGCTTATCTAAGTCTGATTTATACTTTATATATAGTATAATTCACAAATAAACGCTAATGATCGCCCACTAAACGGCAAATCAAATACGAATTAATTTTTTTTTCCATCGTCAATGGCTCCGGCAAATTTATCTGCAATGACGCAGCTTTCTAATCTTATTCTATTCCGTTCAGTTCGAGATAAGATAAACGCACGCGAATTTAATCGCTCGTAAACATCTTTAAGCTTTCTTGCCATCCTCTCTCTCTCTTTTGCTCGCTCACATCTGGATAATGTCCAAATCGATGAAGTGATGGAGGAGAGTCCTTCGTTGAAGGAGAGGTGGCTCAAGTGATTGCGATAGATGATTTATATTTTCAATTTCCATGGAAATATTTTTGTAAGTGGATCTAAAAAAAATGTTTTTCTAAGAATATTAAAAGGCGGGAATCGACTATGCTGTCCAAAGATATCCAAATATGCATCGTAGATAAATTTCAATGAGTTTAGATTTGATTGCCAGGCAATCAATTTTATTTCTTTGGCAGTTGTTGATTGCTTTATGACAATATCTTATCAACGCGTACTAACTTCGGTATCAGATTAAATGATTCCTCCGTCATAAAATATAAATAAAAACTAATACCGGAATATTCTAACTAAGCCTGAACCAAACCGCGCCTACCATACTTATTAATATCCAAATTTAAACCTGTAATAAACAATTTAATTAACTTTTATGTACCTTAAAAGATTTTTAACTACTGTGTAAAGTAAACAAACGCATGAATAAATAAAAAACCATCAACTTTATCCGAATCGCCGATGAAAAACAAAAGGATGAACAAAAAATTGTTGGCATAATTTCAAATTTGTTGACTAAATCTGAATGTATCTTTTCCACGTACTCCACATTTCTGCATGAGTATCTACTACGTCGGATTCTGTTTCGGTGCATTAGCGTATTTCGTCTGTCGCCAGTTTTTTTAAAGATTGTGAACTTCAATCATTCAGACATAGTCACATGTCGGTACTTTTGATAATAATTAACAAATTGAAACAGTTTATTTTTAAATTGGCGACTTTATTTCGTGAATGTGTGGGGATGGGGATGACGATGGCATTGTGGTTGAGGACATTTTTGTTTTCAATGGGTCAAGGGTACTATACAGTAAAGATTAGATATGGCAACGAAAATATTTATTGATTATTTAGACTTTAGACTTTTTCGAGTTAATTTTGAACATTTTTCTTTGGGTAATGCATTTCTTGAATATTAAGAGGTAAATATGTACGTCGATCTAAGTTCGACCGAAGAATTTATACCGGCAAGTTTGAAACGGTTTCTGTCGCCGCGGCATTCACCGCAGTCGCAGACCTTTGAAATATCAATGAGTTTCCTTTCTCGAGGAGGCCGGCTAGCGTTGGGTAGAGATGGCAAATACTGGTACTTTTCAATCGCAGTGTTCGACTGCGATTGCTGTTTTTCAATATCTGTGAAAAAAAGAGCAGCTCTTCTAATCGCAGTGATTTCTGAAAAGATTGCCTTAAACTCTGTTCATCCGAAGCAAAATTAAACTTAATACCTACAAGATCAAAATTTTGAAATAAGAAAACTTTGAAAGCAATTATATTCAGAAATAAAATTATATTTCATTTTAAAGGGTTTTGTACTAAAATACAAAACCCTATTGCAATCACGACCTGTGCCCTTTGTCCGTCCGTCCGTCCGTCCGTCTGTATGTCACAGCACTTTTTCTCCGAAACTATAGGAGCTACAGCAATGAAACTTTGTGGAAAGGTCAGAATTGGTGACCTCTTGAAAGTTCGATAGTGGAAAAATTTTACAAAGGGGTTTAAGGGGGGTCTCCCCATATAGGGAGGTGACCCCTCAAAAAAAAATTTCACCATTGGTAGTCGAGTAGGGTTTCATTGGAAAGGTCTCAACGAGATCTTTTCAAAACAAGTCTTAAAATTGCCTTATGAGTACCGAGGGGGGCAGGGGAAGGGGAAATGTACGAACTTTTCGCGTACCCCCCCCTCGCGATTGGACACCTTTCATCCGAAAAATCTGAAAAAAATCATGGATGTAGGCCTATATGAGTACAACAACAACAAATACATGAGAAGTCAAAATTCACTCAACTTTGTTAGTAATAGTATGATTTATCGATTTTACGTTTTCTTGAATAAAATCTAGACGGTACCCTTAAATTCAATAAAAGCACACAGATGCTTATTTATAAGATTGATCTTTCCTGAAAGTTTCATAAAGATCGAACAGTATTTAACGTAGTTATAGCGATTTGAATTTTCCTGCATTACTATGGAACAATATGCCCTGTATTACTATGGAAACATATGGCTATGGAGCCATATGCGCTTTTACCCGACTTAGACACTACAGCTTTGCTAGGATTGGCATGAAAATTTCAGGAATGATAGGTTTCATGAAGATGAGTACATACAATTGAAACAAGTCGAAAAAGCAGGAGACAGCTCCTAGCAAAAGGGCTTTGTAACCATTCTAGGATTCGAAAAAACAGGCCATGAATCGATGATTACAGTACAGAGGAGTGGCCCCTGAAAAAAAATTTCATGTAAGGTAGCCGATATGAGTATCAACTGAAGGTTCTCTATGAGAGCTTTTCAGAACAGTTCTTAAACTGACAGTTTTTGCTTCAGTGGGGGCACAGGAGGGGGGAATACATGAAAAATGTGTTTCCTCCCTTGCGAATGGACACCCGTGATCTTAAAAATCTGAAATAATTATCAAGAGAGATATTTGTGGGTATAACTATAACAAATACCTCAGAAGTCAAAATTCTTTCAACTTTGCTAATAATAGTATGATCCTCGAACATGACATGTTTCTTGATTTTATTCGTTACTGGTTACTGCATTTTGTATGTTGAGTACAAAACCCTTCTGACATGAGCATAGGTCTGTCTACCCAACTTGTTAGTAAATTAAATGATGTGAAATTTGAATTAAATATGGTTTTCATGAAATTCCATTTCAAGTAAATTAGTGATTTGTGAATTCAATATAACTAGTATTTATTTTTAGATACCAAAAATTAAGTAAATAGCCGTGAAGGCTATTGAGAAAATTACTTAATGCTTAAAATACTGATTCAGAAAATCACTAAGTGCTTAAAAAATACTCATTCAATATATATCTACACTTACCAAATAAAACACAAAAATCTTTAAAAGTTCCTACTCAGATCGAAATGAATATAATATAATATTTTGAATATAGGTATGTTATAGGTTTTTTTTATATAAATATTTACATTTTCTCTACACGATGCACATTCTCGACAAAATTGCATTGTGCTGTTTTCAAAAAGACGTGAATTTTGGTTCATACACAAAATTTGCTCCACTTTTTGAGACTGAAACCTTGTTTGCGTTCACTTAGAACATACGCTTTCTTTGAAAACAGGCGCTCGCAAGGCACGGAAGTAGCTATTGCACACAAACTTTCTCTGGCTAGCTGGCTAAGATAAGAGTAGTCATGCTAATTTTCCCGCCACCAAAGCAGGGGATCGTCATTTTTCGCTAGAATATTTTCTTCTAGATACTTTTGGTTCTCTACAATTGTTCTGGAATTGGCAGTTTGAGTATATTTCACTTGCAATACTGCCTTATCATAGGTACTCCAAAGTGAAAATTCATCGCTTGAATAATCTCCAGCACTCACTTCTTCTCGTTCGGAGGTAAGGATTAAATTTTCATTTTGTCCACTACAACATTTATCTATTCTGTTGGCCACAGCATGAACAATACTTTCTTGATCCAATCGGCAGTGCATGCTTCCTTGTAAGTATTATTTTTGAATCGTGGATCCAAAAATTTTGCAACACAAACAGTATTGTTATTTTTTAAGATTATCAAATCATTTACTTAGTCCAGACTTCAGAGACAAGACTAATGATGTTACTGTGGGATGATAATGTCCTCTTTGCAATTGGTGACCACGTTTTAAACCGTTCACCAGCACAACGACGAAAGAAGCAGTTAAATATTTCTCTCCACTTGTTATTTTTGTAATAGCTTCGAATGGTTTCAAAGCTTCAATTACGCGCTGCTATTGTCCATTCATCTGCTGACAATATTGGGACATCTTTGTCTATAAGCGCCAATAGTAGTTTTAACTGCTTCTTGCAGTTCTAAAATTCGTTCAAGCTTATATTGTATTATGTAGAGTTCCACCTGGTCACAACATCTAATAGGGGTACCGGTTAATTCGTGTGGTTTTTTTTCGGAAATTGAAGCTTTATTGTGAAAAATTGCTTTTAAACGATCGGAAATGGTTTGTTCAGCAACGCCAAGTGATTTTGTAAATTGGGATGGATCGATCGAGCAATGTCTCCAATTCGTGATCTTCAAACTTTTTTGGCTGTCCGGGCCGTTCATCGTCCTCCAAGTCAAAACTGCCACTTTTAAACCATGCAAACCACTTCTGGCACGTACGCTTAACTAGAGCATGCGCACCATACACTTCCACCAAAATACGATGACTTTCGGCAGCCTTTTTCTTCAAAAAACTCTATTCGGCACAAAATTCGACATTTTCAGAGTAAAAAAAAGTATTGTTGTTTACGCTTCAGCTAAATGACACATGCTGATTCTGAAACTATATGACAGTAGCTTTCCAACACATATTTGGAAAGGCGAATCAGTAGGATAAAAATCAAGTTACGCCATCTGTTAGAAAACCGCACGAACTAACCGGTACCCCTATTAAAATAAGTTTTTTTGTTCTTTGCCTGCATTTTGCTGCTTCCGTAAAAATTTATGATTTTTAGTAGAACTGCTCGTAAATGAAACATTATTTTCCGAATTTTTTCAAGTACAGCTGCGAGAAACTTGAAGTCGTCTGGAGTTACAAGATTTATGCTGTGAGCCAGACATCCAAAATGCTTCCGACCCAAATGGGTAATATTTGCTGATTTTATGTTAGCAGCATTATCAGACACTGCAAGACAAACTTTTTCCGACAGATCCCATTCATCAGTAATCTGCTTAAATTTTTTTGCTAAATTGAAGCCGGTATGGTTTTCTTCGTAGTTTACGCAGCCTAACAAAATAGATTCAAGAGTAAAATCAAAACCAATGAAATGAATCGTTACTCCTATAAAACTTTCGTTGTTGGTAGAAGTCCAGCAATCTGTAGTTGAACTGCAACTCAAAATAGATTTTGATAAAATTTTGTCTTGCGGCAAAGCTTTCTCATATATCGCAGGTAGCGTTGTGTCGGAAATATGCAGCCGACTCAGTAAATTGTATGATGCATTTAAAGATTTTAGCCCAGTCATATTAGGTAAAAAAAAAGGGGTTAACCTCGGAATGAAAGATAATAAGCTGCAAATTGGTATGAACCTTTGTTTTGTCATTCTAAATGTTGTCTCAAAAGTCACAATCGTTATCGTGTTCGCGTCTCAAGATATTCAAGGTCAAAGGTCACAAAAATCGGTTTTTCGCGAATATCTGGCTTCCTATCGGTTAAATGAGATTTGCATTTATTATAAAAGTTGTAGGCTATAAAATTCCCTACAACTTTTGTTTAAACTTTTTTTTCATACGACCAACCGTTTTGAAGGTAGAGCGCGAAGAGTGCACATCGTACAGTCATATACGGCCTAATGCAAGGTCAAGCGTGAGTTATGGTTATCAGTACGTTATAAAGTCAATTATTTACTTGGAAATTATAATTATTAAACAATGCCTATTATTTATGTACTAACTATTAATTATTTATATTTAATTAAAGTAAGTAACTTGATTATTTATATATAATTATTCATATTTAACTCATCATTGACACAGCTATTGCCTTATCAGAACATCAAAAGACTGCTGTCATCATAGGAGAAGATATCGATTTGCTCGTTATTTTAATTGGACGTACTCAGTCACATCATCAGGAAATTTTTTTGAAAAAAGTTGGCAAAGGCAATGTCAAAACACAAATATATTCTACTAAAAGTTTTGACCAATATCCTCGTACTAAAAAGCACATTTTATTTTTACACGCATTCAGTGGCTGTGACACGACTTCTGCGCTATTTAAAAAAGGAAAAAAAACTGTTACTAGAGCATTGGAAAAAATTCCTGATTTAGATAAACTGGTGGAAGTATTTCAACAAGAAAACTGCCCAAAACAAACATTATTAGAAAATGGAGTGCGCATCTTGTTGGCATTATATAATGCTCCAAAATCTGAGGACAACATTGACCATTTCCGCTACACGCAATTCATCAAATTTACAAAACTAAATAAACCTGTACAACTGTCAACACTTCCACCAACAAGTGTAGCAGCTCATCAACACATAAAACGTGTCTACTACCAGATTCAAACGTGGTTAGGGAAGGACTTAGAACCTAAAGAATGGGGCTGGATGCTTGAAAATGAAATCCTGGAGCCCATACGAACGTTATTACCTCCAGCACCAGCCGAACTACTAAACGTAATATTTTGCAATTGCAAAAATGGTTGTGGTTCCCGCTGTGGATGCAGAAAATCAGGGCTACAATGTTCTTTAGCTTGCGGCCAGTGCAACGGACAAGCTTGCCTCAACGCTTCACTGTATCCAAGTAATCCCGATGAAGAAAATACATATGATCCCGATATTCTGGAAGGTTTGGAGATGAACATGACAGATAATGAGGATGATGACAATGAATCGAACATTTTTGAGCGACAAGAAGAAGAAGACGACGAACAAGAAGAAGATAATTAGCTTCCATTTCCAATTTCATTACAATTAAAATCAACAAAGATACTTTTGATAATTGAACTCACATTTTGATAAATGTATATTATGCCGTATTTAATAATAAATAAAAATATGTGTAAAATATATACTCTTACTATCATTTTAACTTAAAATAAAACTAAAATATATAATCCAGAATTAATAATATTTTATACTTAAATAGTTAAATATGAATAATTATATATAAATAATCAAGTTACTTACTTTAATTAAATATAAATAATTAATAGTTAGTACATAAATAATAGGCATTGTTTAATAATTATAATTTCCAAGTAAATAATTGACTTTATAACGTACTGATAACCATAACTCACGCTTGACCTTGCATTAGGCCGTATATGACTGTACGATGTGCACTCTTCGCGCTCTACCTTCAAAACGGTTGGTCGTATGAAAAAAAAGTTTAAACAAAAGTTGTAGGGAATTTTATAGCCTACAACTTTTATAATAAATGCAAATCTCATTTAACCGATAGGAAGCCAGATATTCGCGAAAAACCGATTTTTGTGACCTTTGACCTTGAATATCTTGAGACGCGAACACGATAATGATTTTGACTTTTGAGACAACATTTAGAATGACAAAACAAAGGTTCATACCAATTTGCAGCTTATTATCTTTCATTCCGAGGTGAAAGCCCTAATATGACTGGGCTATTTTAAGAAACGACCGAACCCGTAGTCCTCAACAATGCTAAATGATTGAGTCAACCGTAAAAATGTACATTAAATTTTCATCGATCTGTTGTTTCGCTGTTGTGGTTAATTTTTCCAGCACAAAATCGTACAATGCTCCTAGGACCATTGCAGGTCGTTTAAAAGCATATTTTGGCTGGCTTCTCACTTCAGTACAAGTATAGCGCTTGTGCTAGGTTGCGGTAGTTAATTACTTGATAACGTCACATCTATATTTTCGATAATTTCATTATAAAATGTATGAAGTAATAACAAATAATAACTTAAGAGAACAATCGAATACTATCGCCAGATTTGATGACGCTGATTTCCGTTAGTATTATATTACACAAAATTTTAAGCAATATGCAAATCGAGTAGCCGTACTAAAGCCCATATCGATGGAAAGACAGATCAAACTCAACTTATGGCAAAAAATACTCACAGTAGTCTTTCTGGAGGTACTGGAAGATGATAATCTACCAGCTGGGATTTTAATTGTTGGGTGCTTTGTTGACATGTGTCGCTTCAAATTTGTGACTGATGTCCTGTGCGAAATGTTCGTCTTACAAATCCCACATTTAGCAATGCAGCTATCAGCAACATCGAGAAAATCCCAAATAGGACTTGTTTTTTTTTCATTTAGTATTCATATTTTTGTAAATAATTTAATTTGTGTACATACTTAAAATAACAAAAGATTAAAATCCAACTATGAGTAACAGAAGAACAAAATTAGCAAAACCTTTTATTCGAAATCAAGTTGCATTATTACTGTTATTTAATTTTTATCACCACAAGCATTTAAATTTTACTAGCTATTTTTTATTTAGTTATAGCCGATATTTTCTAGTACCTATGAAACTGTTCTATGAATTAAAAACTCTCGCGAACAAAATACAATTTACTTAAATATTAATAAAAATTTTGAATGGTCATAATGTCGCATTCAAAATTCGAATTGAAAATGATTTTAAAATCATTAGGCAAGAAATTAGTAGTACTATGTACTTTTTTTATATTCCAGTGCTAGAAAAAGTACAAAACACAACCAATTTCGTGCCCAACGATTTTAATCTCATTTTCAATTCAAACTTTGAATGTGATAATATGATCATTCAAAATTTGATGAAGCTTCCATCAAATTCGTTTTGATCTCATTCGCAAAACAAGATTTGCATTAAAAAAAACATAAACTAATTTTCAAAGCTAAATAAATAATGCCTACAGATTTGCATACGCGATAAAGTGAAAATTGTAACATAGCCATATTTTCTGTTTTTAATGAAAAGATATATTTAAAAATATGTGCTTACTGTCTTACTGCCTTTGATAATCAAAATCACTTCACACTACAAATTCAATTCGAAAATTAATATGCGAATGGTCTGAAAAAACAAAAGCCATTCAATCATCAATCGGTCAGAATGATTGTCTCTGCTACTGCTCTTTAGAGCATGGTTGCTTCTCCATTTTTCCTCACAAATCGCAATAGCAGTCAAATCTAAATTGCTCCAAACCGCAGTGAATAACAAAGCCACGATCTTATCGAAAAGAACTGCAATTTAAATGAGCATTATTAAGTTCGATACCAACCCTATCTAGAAGATCTATCTCACTACTAGTGACTTTAAGGCTCGAGACATTCACTCGACACTTCTTACGAAGTATATTATTCACTTTTTCGAATACTTCGTCTTGATCCTGTGGGCTAATATCCCTCAGTTTTTCCGCCCATTGGTTGCTGACTTCACTCCTGAAGTATGAACGAATTATGTTAACTTCCGTAGATTCTTCAGGTGTTATTTCAACAAGGCCAATGAGGGGTGGTTATAGTTCAAATGATGCCAAAAAATATTATAGACGCATTTGAGAAAAAGGCTTTTCAATCTTTTCGACCTTGTGATGGTTGGTGTCTCATATCCTTCGACTAATAGAGGTTGATTTCATCGTTAGTTATATTCCTGGCATTAGGAACCATTGGAGAACAATTACAGATTTCAGAAGGTGGATATTGCATTTGGCATTCCCGATTAAACTTCCTGTGAAGCTTTTCCCAATCTGTTGTTTTGCAACTAAGCAGATGGCCTTCATTTTGAACTGGGATGAGAAAGACAACATCCCTTTGATGATTTACTTCTATTATAATAGCAAAATGGGCGCTACCTTTGGTCCAGATCTGTGGAACGTGTCTTACGATGGGCTACTGAGACTGGAGATGCCAGATGAGTCGCGCTTGATCGGCTATGCGGATGATGTTGCCGCTCTGGTCGCTGGACGCACCGTTGAACAAGCGCAACTTAGCCTAGGTAGGCTAATGTGCCGAGTGAGAGACTGGCTGACTGCTCGCGGGCTCAGTTTAGCACTGGAGAAAACTGAAGTGGTCATCTTGACAAAGAAGACAATCCCTAGAGTAAGGAGACATACGAATCAAATCGAAGCCATCGGTGAAGTCCCTAAGGCTACTGATCGACTCGAAAATGAGTTTCTCTAAGCAAATCAGGGCAACGGCTGAGAACGCTGCTTCGGAAGTATCGGCTCTGAGTCAACTTATGGCCAACGTAAGGGGACCCAGCCCATCAAGAAGAGGCCTCGTGATGAGTGCTATAGGGTCAGTGCTACTGTACGGAGCAGAAATATGGGGTGATGCTCTCAGTAAGGAGGTATACTGAAAACGCTTGGCACACGTACAGAGAATAGGAGCACTGAGGATTGCATCTTCGTATCCGACAGTATCTGATTCAGCGGTGAGAGTTATTGCATGCGCGATGCCTGTTGGCCTTCTTGCTAGAGAGTGCCGTGCTTTTTACCTGCGTCGAAAAAAGGGAGACGGTTGTCCGGGAGGAAAGACAGCGCTCGCTCAACGATTGGCAGCAGTCTTGGGTGAATTGCACGAAGGGAAGGTGGACTGCGCGCCTCATCCCGGATGTGAGACCGTGGCTGAATCGAAGGCATGGTGAGACTAATTTCTATCTGATCCAGCTTTTTAGTGGGAATGGGTGCTTTCAGTCTTACCTGCACAAGATTGGTAAGTAACGGTCTCCCGATTGGTGGCTTTACCCAGGACTGCAAGACAATGGCTGCCACACATTTTTTGCCGGCACAAAATAGAGCAGGCTGCGATGGGACCTCTACAGGGAGACGGGACTGCTTATCCCGAAAGATATAGTCGCGGTTATGCTCGAATCGGTTGACAAATGGGGTCTGGGTTGTTGAGTTAATAAAGGAGGTGTTTAGTGGGCAGTCCAATCACCTTCTTGCGAGCATGGGAGTCCTACACTCTGTGCGTAAATTACATAAACCTCCCAACACACCCCCGGCATGAAAACCGCACCAAACAGTAATGTTTTGCGGTTGTAACAGTGTTTCAAGAACCATGTATGGATTTGTTGCTGACCAATATTGCCTATTTTGCTTATTAACAAAGCCATTAAGCCAGAAATGAGCTTCATCTGAAAATTGGAGTAACAGTACAGGAAATGAAGCTCAAAAATGGCAAAACTTCGCAATTGTTTCGTCCATCATCGATTTGCATTAAAATTTGGGATTAGACTCATTTTATCCTCTAGTTCAGTTTTTGCGTCGTGCCGTTATACGCTTTTTGTGAAAACTACCCCTATATATAAAAAATTATAAAATAACATTTTAAGCCTTAATATTTGGTTTGGATTGGTTAAATGGTGATTGTTTTATGCTTTTAGATATTATTATCATAATATTTCAACCCTTAAAAATTAACCCTTGATAGAGTTTAATAGAAAAATAAATTTTTCCCAAAGAAAAACATTAATTATCATTGTGATTTAATTCAAGAATTCTGTTGTTTAAAATATTTATTAAGTTCATTTTGTAATTTTTCAACCCTTTAAAACTACCATTCACAATATTGCAATTTTTATAAACTGATTTGATAGATCTTTTTCTATTTAAAAAGAGTCGAATTACATACAAAAAAAATTAATAACACAAAAACACACCGCATATTCACATACATGTACATACATAGACGACTAAATTTACAAACACAGATACAATTAATAATACATTTTTTAACTCCTTTTTTGCATTGGCTAAAATCATTTTTAAAAGTTCATCAGGTGCAGGGGTTTGTTCATGTGCACGGAGTGTAATGAACCTTCTTTTAAGTACCATAACAACTGTTGAATTTGGTAGTGTCATCTTTTTGTGTGCTCGTCATAGGCATCAACAACTGGTTTTTGTTGTGGCTTTGATGAAATATTCATATCGGATCTGCTCAAGAAAAGCTTTCAAAACTGCTCAAGAAAAGCTTTAAACTTTTGTTGAGCTGTGTGTCTTTGGCAACTTCTCTGTATTTCGATTTGAATGGAAAAAGTCTTGAACGTGTAACGCACTACTGCTAAATATACCGATTATGTAGATTATTATGCCCTGAAGTAGGCTATTCGATTTTTTTCGAAAAAAAACTGATTGGCCTTTTAAACATAGCTTTTTCATTTTCAGTGATAGAGAGTTTTCTTAAAAACGATTTTGTAGGGTTTTTCAAGAGCTATGAGACAATATGAATTAAATACCTTAAGATCCCTTAGTTTTAAAATGGGGTGAGTCTAAAAGGCTCGATTAAGGTGGTGTTCGCTCGTAAAAAAAGGGTTTAAAGGGCCACATCTCGCCAAATATTTACTGTACAGAAAATCTACGCACAGACAACTTTTTGTCATTAAAAAGCTACAATTTGGTACTCAAAAATTTTTTTGGTATCTCCAGTATTTCTGGAGATATTGTAGTGATATAAGGTTAGATATAACATGTCCGTGCAGGACTGCAGCGATGGTCTGCTACCTCGGTGAAAGAGGATGGTAGTATCCGCAGCGATTGGCCTTGTCTGAGGACGTGTGAATACGCTGGCAGGCTAGCGTTACGGTGTCGTGGGGTAGGTTCTTTTCCCCAGCACATGAATTACGAAGAATCGAGTGCCGATCGACTGGGGTCGAGGCCGAGTTAACCTACTAAGGCCTGAAATTGCTTGTTCAAAGAACAAATTGGGCCTGCAAAAATAAAACGGACGGACTTGAGAGACTTCGTCGTTACCGACGATACTTATGGCCCGCAAATAAGAGTGGGGCATCCAGGTGGAAGCGGTGCCCTCTCGCATCCTCCCAACCGGATCAAGATAAAAATGTAAACGTGGCCATATATTTCCCATTTGAGTGAAAAACTCATACAAACATAATTTGCATGAATTTTTCCATCAATTGAAAAATATAAACGTGGCCAATTTATGTTATAGTATTATGCGATGGAATCACATACCACTATACCATAAAAGGGCACGTGAGTGGAAGGCCACTCTACCCGGGCAAGAGCCCCCTATAACACAAAAAGAAAGGGAGGAGCGCGCCCGATGGCTAGTTCATATTAGTGGAGGGACCTGCTATCGTTGCGGGTTCTATGCCCGGTCAGGATTACAAGTGATTTTTGTTATTTGTACTTCTTACAGGTCGATTGGTGTCGTTTCATTTTAAATCGTATTTTTTTTTCGCTCCATGTAATGTATTTGAAATATTTTTTTTTCTATTTGTCTTTGCCCGGTCGAAAATCAAAATGATCAAATTATAATGCTCTATATTTGTTTACGCAATTGTATTTTGTTTGACGTATTAATACATGTAAATACATATAAATATTTAATAAAGATATGAAAAAGAAACAAAATGAATATTCACAAGAATTCATAAACTGGGAAAAAATATGCATAAAAAAAGGATATGCGAAAAAAACCAAAAGGGTACTCACCGGCATCCTCGACGAGCGCTCCTTGAAAATGTTGTGGTTCACAGTGCTGTGATTGATGTGATTATAAACTAAACACTCGAATATTATTTATTATTTAACTCTAGGCCGCGTTTTAGTATTATTCGATTTACTTAATCCTTTTAACGTGTTTATTGGTATTTTCTTTTGCATATGCTAGACATCTAAGCTCACCTGTAGTTATGCAGCATGACAATCGAAGACTTTTCAACCAAATTTAGAACAGAAATCACATTTTTGGGATCTATTAATCTAAATTGCTTGGCATGGGAAAACGTAGAACGCGACTGTGTTGCAACGCCATACTTTGAAATTTCCTGAACTTTCATTTAACACTCAACAATCGGTAAAATGATGTGCCATCCAATTCCACAACTTTGTCACGAAGATATTAATAATAATTTCATAGGGGTCGAAATAATCGGATTCGACAACCCGAACGAAACGTCAAAGGGTGAATATACTGATCCAACATTACAATTGGTGCTACGTTACGGCAATTTGACAGAGTGGCTGCTATATATAAAGGAGTTTGCAGTCCTTCCAACCTTGCATCCACATCGGCTTCGGGTTGAAGCAATAATACCACACACTCTGCATTACTCCATTTACAAGCCGAATGTAGTAGAATCCACTTTAATTCACTCCGAGCGCTTGGATTCGCGTTGAATTTGGGCAGAAGTTCAGCTATTTCTACAAAGTTGCTATAGCAGGCCCTGTGCGGTGGTATGTAACCGTCTTCATCAACTGAATTTACACTTTACAATTTCTATTTTCCCTTCGTTAGCCGCCCATAGAATTTCACGGTCCAAAGATTCCATTTTCTTCCGGAAATTTTCGCACAGTTCATGAATTGAAATCAGAAAGCAAGGGGCCACTTTTTCACAGATCATTATTCGCTCGGCGTGGCGGTCTTGTCAAAAATTCAAGAATTGGCTTGAACACATGCAGCACACAAGAAATCATTGCTGTCGAACACGAAAATAACCAATATCTGCGAAACAAACGAAGATGTTGCAGCGGTAGTTCGTCCGTCCCTGAGCGGAATCTCTTTGCGTGGCGGCCTCGGGAAATTCACGAAATCTTTCCCGCACAAATTTGAAAAATACTGAAGATTAAATGCCGACTCCCCTATTTCATTGAGCCAAAGGCAAGCAGTAGGATTTGACTCGTTTGGCTTTTGCATGCTCCGATACTGTTCAATATATTCCGACGCGGCTACAATGGCTCTCTTGCTACTATCACTGAATGCATGGGCTCAAGCAAATTGCAATTCTAAGCAATTTTTACTATAAGTTCACTTGGAATTGAAATACACTCGCTCTTAAGGGAATCGACCGCGGCTGGTTACAGTGCGGAAAATTTATTGAAGAGACGAATCACCACAACGATTATTAATTTAATTTTGCATTTGTTTGCTATCCGCTAGCATCCAAGACAGAATCTGATGTATTCGGTATTCAATGAAATGATGCGTATTTTTTAATTTTTCCGCCAGATGTTACTTTCATAAGGCTTCTGGATTCTATGGTTCTCAGCGACGATAGTCCTTGCTAAATGTCACCTAACAATGAAGCCCGAGTGACTTGACACGTGAATTATATTATAACACGCTTTACAAGGGTTATTAGGGAATCTTTGTTATTATCAAATCGAGGGATGCAAGAAAGAACCCACACAACACAATATTTATTGCGAAAATTCACTTAACGTGTGACTGTTCGAAATCCGCGACGTCCAATCTCCCCTCGCAATCAATTTCTTCCCGAAATTGGACTTTTTTCTTTGCTGGCGCGGTGTTCGCGACGTGCGCAATGCGTGGTGTTCTGCAGAAGACTACCCCGTTGTTGCTGGTCATCGCCTTGCGGGACTCTTCACAACGGTAGTTGACAAGCCTTCCAGCCACTTTCCATTGCATTCCGAAAGTGCAATTCGTAGATAAGCTCCGTTATGAAGGGGTTGCCGTGTCTAGATTTCAATCGCAAATTTAAATGATTAATACGAAATTGCCAAAAATACGTTTCCTCTTTAAACTCCAATTTTTCGAAAATTAGGCATTTTTAATTGGTTAAAATTCTTGGATATATTTATAATACATATAAAAGCGAATCACAGAAGGGTGAAGCTCAATTTTAATTAGGGGGATAGTTAGGGGTTTGTAATGATTTTTCCGTCTACGTCACGATCGAGGAACCGACCTCTCATCGTTTCCAGACGTTAAGTCTGAGTCGTGCCAACGAATGGTACCAACCGGTCAACCAATCCGTGCACCGTAATCCATTTTCGCGGTGGATGCTTATCGGCCAGCTAGATCGGAGAGGATCTCGGTTGCGGGTCTCAAAATGGATTACGCTTAATTACATTTTTTTCTCAGCCACCATTAAACGCCCGTTTCAAACGCGTCGAAAACACAATCATACGGAGAAGAAACCTACTTTACGTTACTCCGTATTTCTTCATCAATCCAGTCAAAGAACAAAAATCTAATCTCCATTTCGGGTTCCCGAATTTTACTGACGTGGTACCGAAAAATATACTTCGTTAACGTGAATCCGAAGAAAGCTACGCTAAAGAAAAAAGCAAACCAACAACCGAACTCAGCGGATTTTTTCAAACCCTATCCTCTTTCCGGCATACTTACCCTGCACTCTCACTGCCTCTGGAAAAAAAAAGGACCACTGGAAAGGAAAGACTGAGTTAAGTTAGCAATTCATTATACTTTTGTATTCTTTTGCAAATATTCTCCTTAACATCTGTACAAACATGTCAAATGTGCTTATATTAACTTAAATAATTTAGGTTGTTATCTACATTTATATCTGCTTAGAACCTACTGTCTACTTATCGATTATTGTTTCCATCTTTCATTAACATTATCGATATATCCAGATATTATAGGTTTCCTTTTTCAACAATCACTTAGCTCGATAACCAGGGTTATATTTTGTTGAACAATTAATAAGAATTATGGTTAAAAAATGCAGATTATAATTTGTGTCCGTAATTCAAAAATTTCCTATTTTTTGTTAGGAACATGATTTATCTACGACAGTCTCCTTTTTGGTATTCATATCATTATATTACGGGGTTATTAGAAAGTCATCAGTAATTTAATATACAAGTACATACACACGTCGTCCACTGGCCTTGCTTAGTGTTAATGCAAACCTATTTACTTTTTATATATAAAATATATAAATAACTGTTGACTTTAGCCATCCCTATATCTCCCCTTTTTTTTGTACATGAAAGAAGTTTCTTTCAAGGAGATTGCATGCATGTGCATTTTACTTAAAGTAAATATTTTAGACATAAGATTTTAAAAGTAAGTCCAATGTAAGTATTATAGTTTAAGATTTAAACGGTAGAGTGAGTCACGTAAATACAATTTGTCTAAATCAAGGCTAGCCTCAAATTTGTGTCTTGCCTGTAATTTTAAGATGATCAGCATTACGGAAACTAAGCCAATTATTAAAAGAGTAATATCCACTACCGTCTTAACTTCATCATCGCTAATCACTTTAAACTCATTTAAATCTTTTTGCGTTCGATTCCGTTTACAATATCACATTTCAAACATCTTGAAGAAAAATTAAATCAGCCTAATATAGTTTCAACACCTTTCATCGATTTGACCTAATTTGTAGCTAACCAACGTTTTATTTTATCTTCATTCAAACATACTCCGCATTATTTTTTTTTCGTACATTGCAATTATTATTTCAATAAGAGCCGAAGATGTCGAATTTCCAAAGCGACAACTTCATGTTTGTTCAGTTATGTTTTATTACGGGCACTAACCCGATAGCAGATAGATTATACGTAGTTCTGCATTGATTCACAAGCAAGGGTGGAACGAGTATGTACTTTTAAAATTTGTTCTTTTATTTAACTGGGTGCAACACTTTTTATTCGTATGCTAATATAAGAGATGGAGCCCCGATATTTACAATTATGCTACTCGGAAATGTAAAATCGATTGAATCAAACTTGCACACTCGGTAAAATTCTTCGAACCTATGGTTTTTTGTTTACTGTTGACTTCGTACAGTTACAATGAGCTAATGGCTATTATATTTCATGCGATGTTAATTCAATCCATACCTATATTGAGACTGTGCGCTCAGCTGTCTTACGAATTTGGATTTGTGCCAAAAACTATCGTGCTCACTTGTACTTCATCACCTTGTCAGCGGTACAACCTTGTACAATGATTTTTAACGGCTCTGTTTCTTCATCATCATCGCTATATAGAACCGCTTCATCTTGATCAGGTTTTTCTGTCTTATAATCCTTGGATTCGTTCACCTTTGCCAGGGTGTTTAGAGATCTGCTGCTTACTCTCGAGAAGCTTCACTTGACGATCGCGGAGTGCCTGTAATTGTGGCCTCGTCAATTTTGTTAACGCTTCAATGGGGCGCTCGGCTCGTAGTGTTGATAATTCACCAGGAATTCAAGTTAACTTCGGAAGAGTTATTTTCTCCAATTTGGTTCATTCGGCGACGCATTCACATGCAAAACGACACCGTTGTTCACCAAACGCGCATTCCCATCTGCCTATAAACTCCGCCTAAATAGCGGCTTATATATATGTTCGACTGGTATATTTGGATTATTCACCAAATGGTCTCTACTATTGGCTAACGTTTTATAAAACCTAGAAAAACAATCTCTTATCAATTTGTAATTTTTAGTTATTTTATTTATACCAGCTATTAAACACGATAAACAGCTAAGGACCACAGTCTGATTAAGCGAAACAACAAGCACCATTAAGTGTTCTTCTAGATCAGCTAAAAATGATTCACTGGGGTGTTCCATTAACGCGACAACTTGTTCTGCTATTTCAGCAACCAAACTTATGACTTCGGTGTAATTGCTGAATGGCACTCACTACTCCCTCACTCTGCTACTATGTGGCTGTCACTTCACTTTGACATCCCACCACAAAACTGACGTGGGATGTGAAGCCGTCACAACCAACATGAGATGGCAAGCCACATGGCAGCAAGGTGTATTGGTAGTGGTCGCCGCGGCGTCGAATGATTCATTACAGGTTGTCACTGATTTTTTCATAGAAAAAATTAGGTACCGACCTTATTTTCATCATAAGTCGCTCAATTTTCATGCTAGAGATCTTTTTTTAAAGAAGGTATGATTATATACTTCAAAAAAGATTCTATAAATTTTCTTCGAAAAATGCAGTTTTCTAGTTATTTGAATCTTTCAAATTTAGCATTTCACGAAAAAAGTTAACCACTAACATGCCGCATCTCGTTTCTTATAGTCGTAGAAACATTAAAAAAAAAAAACAATTTTATGTTGTGTTAAAACCTACAATATTGCTCTCAACAACTTTTTTGATAAAATTCATATTAAAACACGATAAAATGCGCATTAAAAACGTCGATTTTATCGTCCAAAAACTGTTACTTTCAAGCGCCAATAGCTCGAAAAATTTTAGTTTTTGCGAAAAAAAATGTATGGAACATTTTTAGGTCTTTGTAAAAAAATTTTTTACAAAGACCTACTAGTTTCGCGACCTGTCTTTCCGTCCGTCCGTCTGTCCGTGCGTCACAGCTGATTTCCTCAGAAACTATAGAAGCTAGAATGCTCAAACTTTGTGAAAAGGTCAGAAGTGGTGGTCTCTCAAAAGTTGAGGTCTTAACAAAAATTTAAAAAAATTTTAAGGGGGTCCCCCTAATAACGAATTGGCCCTTAAACATTTTTTTTAATCAGAGGTAGTCGGGTGGGGTATCTGATGAAAGGTCTTGATTAGAACTTTTAGAGTCTGAAATAAAAAAATCATTTTATGAATTAGGGGGTCCAGGGAAAGGCTTAATGTACCAAAAATTTGTGTCCCCCCCCCCCCCCTTGCGATTGGACACCTTTCAGCCGAAAAATCTGAAAATTATCACGAATGTGGACCTTTACGAGTACAAGGGCAACAAATACCTTAGAGAGCGAAATTCACTCAACTTTGTTAACAATAGTATGATTTGAAGATTTTACATTTGCATAAATTTGAACGATTTCATATCCAAGTATTGGACGAATAATTCAAATCATCGATTCACGCCATTAGAAAACTTGTTTCTAAACCATAGGATGTTTACAAAGACCTTCTGGTAGGAGCACTCTCCTGCTTACTCAACTTCTTTTTACTTAGAATTACTTTTTCCATCGATTTCTGTAGTTAAAATGTAATAAAAAACTTGCACCAATCCCAAAGTTTTAACGTACAGCGGCATGATATAGAAAATGATGTTTGGGCTATTCCCTACCTTCTGTGAAAATTACAAGTAAATCAATGCTGGCCGAAAAAAGTGCAAGCTAAAATGCTTCTGTTCCCGTAGTATTCGTATATGCGGTCTTAAAATTGCGACCACTGATCCAGAATTTCGGCAGTAATTTTTAATTATTTCCAAACATTGCTGGTTCGTCAACTTTACCATGATGAGCATGTTGCCTTTAACTAACGTTTTGGCATTGACATTTCATTGAAAAGTTTAAGGGTGCGTTCATATAAAGAAATGAAATTGTTATGTCCTTAATGGAAAGCCCTTGTAGTAACGAAGACACTATTTTGATTAGTAGCATTTTTCACTTATTCAAATAGTGATCAGCCAATCTACCCTGTATATTTGGGACTTTTTCAATGAAATTTTTAGTTTCGCGATAAAAATAATTCTTTCAAGCAAATGTAAGACACAAATTACTGTTCGATTGATTGACTCAAAATATACTCCAGTCAAAGCAGAATTGGTATGAATTATAAATTATCAGATGATCCCACAATTGCACACAATCACTCTGGTACCACTTCTCTACACTAACGAGCCCCTCCGGTAACTACACCTGGCCGATTCGTTTATCCTCACCAGTAACAAATTACCAGCATGTCTACGAAACACCGGTCCAAAACAAATCTCGCGATTGCAATTGGAGTCATTCCATTTGCCCGTTGAAAGCGCATGACCTCGTCAACACGAAACGTTGCACTCTTGAGCGGTTCAACTTGAACTGCACATTCAACAATGAAATCAACCCACAGTCAAGAGCGCGTTCATGCTCTCTTCGAGTACTCCATTCCGTTGTTTTTCCCATGGAAACCGGTTAAATGTGTGTTGAAGCTGTCATTCAACTTTTCTCTCTGTCGCTCCTTCGTGTGGGTTGGCAGCCATGCTTGTCCGATTGGGACTAATGTCAAATGGCCGAACCGGCATAAAAGTGCATTGCACGCTTCGTGTTAAAGAGAAAAGATGTTCCATGTACACTGATGAAAGCAACATGGAAAATAGAGAAAATTTGGTATAATGGCGGATGTGATACACGTTCTGCAGTTCGTCAGAGAGAGAGAGTCAAATTGGTTGAGGCTGAAAAGAGCCGACTCAGGGGCACGAAAACTTTGCGTCGCGTCGCCAGAAGTCTCAAGACTCCGCTGGCGCATTGATAAACCGGAGTTCATAGTCGACGGAGGGATTCCGTGTTGTGAGCGCGTTGCCGTCTTGTTCTTATTAATGTGATTTTTTGGCTCTGCTGTGTTGTTCTTTTATCTAAGAAGTTTGTCTTTGAATATTTTTTCCTTGATTTGAACGTGATAATTGAATCAGACACGTAATACGAATTAAACTTGTGGATTTCGCTGCTAACCGCCTTCGTTTGCTAGTTCCAAACCTGTGTGTTGTGTCTAGTGGTGCCACAAGACTTGAGAAGAAGAGAAAATAGTTCCTTAAAGGACTACGTGAACAAAAAGCCTTTCCGTCGTCTTTCGTGAATAGATCTGAGATTTTCACTCGTCCTGCCGAAAAAAATTGTTTTGAATAAAATTTGTTTAGCAATAAAATAAGGGGGCGGTGCTGGCGCACCTGACCTCGGTTCACTGGGAATAACGTTGGGTGTCCTTTTTGTGCTTGCAGGACTTGGCTAATGCATCAGAAAGCAGAAATTGAAATTCAACATACGGAAACTATCCATCACGTCTGCAAGGACACCGCGAAAGGGGACTGAGTCGCAGTGCATTTGCATTCGACTGCGGCATCCACCCTCCTCCTCACTCCAATTAGATCCCACGAGTGCAGAGCACTCGCTCAAGGGTGGAGGACACTCCGCGTGACTGTGACTGCGATGAATATTGGAAAAGTGAATAATCTTTGTGTCTAGGGTGAAAAATAGAATCCATGCCCTGGTGGTATACTTGGTAGTGCGCGTAGTGTACTCGTAGTTCTGTTCGCTTATCGGAGATTGTTCCTATTGCACTCAACCACCCCTTGCCTCGCCTGAGTGTCTCCTCGACGCCAAGTGCCGCTCAAGATGGTAATTCGGTGAAGTGTGCAACTGAACGCGACGACCCCACAAGGAAAGTTGAAAGGAATCCAAACAAAATCAGTTTTCCCAAGTGAAGTGTGCAATAAATAAATCGCGCAAAAATAGAAAAATCGGAAAATCCAGTGTCTTAAGTATATTCTTCCACCACTTCTTGTTTTTATTTTCGTTTCTCTGTGATTCCCTCGCAAATGAATGCAATTTTCTCCCCCGAGGCTCGCGTGGAAATTGACGGGGACTGCGACTAGTGATGAAAAGTGATCAAAGTATTTTCCGTCTGCTGTTTTCCGTTGGTCAATGAAAAGAGTGCAATGTCTTACGTTAGCAGACAATTGTTTTGGATTATTAAGTGAACTTGTGTTATTGGCTACGCGAAATCAAGTGGAAGCAGAAGCAGAGGAAGAAGTCGAAGAAGAGGTTGAGGAGCAGCCCAAGTGGCAGGTGAAGACGACGGCTAAGGTGAATAAACGTAGTAACCGGAGCAACGACAACAACAACAACAATTACATCACAAGCATCCACGCTCGCCTGCTATGATGGATCGGGAAAGCCTGAGCGAGTGGGCTAAAGATAAGCCACTCAGCATCTTACAACTTGATCCAGCCGATCGTGCTGTCTTAAGAATTGCAGGTGAGTTTTTTTCTAAATTATTTATTTTCTTTTAGGTGGTTCAAATTATTGCCAATCATCTAAAAAAAATTATTATATACTCGTATACTCGTATTCTCTTTTAGAATCTTATGGGAAATTTAGGTACAGCATTTATGCAGTCTGAGAGTCATATTCCATTAGTTTATCATACTAAATGGTTAGAGTGGGATTGCATAAAAATCATTCTTTGATTCTTCCAGCTTAAAAAAAAATGATGATTGCGAACAGAATTTTACGATTTTCGAAATGGAGGTCATGAGTCAAAGATCGACTAGAGTCATCAAAAACAGCCTCGACCGTAGATCGAGTAACGACTCATGCACTGTTTTCATCCTCCCACACTATATAATCTTATAATTACAGTTTGAAGCTTCAGTTTGAAAGGCGCTGTCATAGGAAAGCACTTGCAATTTTCAAAACGACTATGAAGTTGATGGTTTAGCATTGCTAGAACACGTTTTTTGTGAAAGTGCGCTCTTGCAATCTAGTAGAAAAATTACTGTTCGGATAGCAAAAGTAGAACACGGCTACTTACTTGCGGATAAAGTGAAAAACATGAAAAATAAAAAATGAATGCTTTAAAAGTAATAAACAAATGTTCTTAAGTCAATACCAAATCAGTTCTTCTTCTTTGTAGCACTACAGCTCCTCTCAGTCCTTCGCTTCCTGCAAGAAGTGCCTCCAACTGTCTCGGTCTTCACATTTCCGAACCCGGGCAGCGATGATCTGTCTTCCTCGACCGAGTCAGACCAGCGTTTCCTCCGTTTCTCCACTGGTCTCCACCCTTCAGTTCGCCCAGCGAATACCTTTTTGGGTATTCTTTGTTTGCCCGTACGATTCACGTGCCCAGCCCATTGCAGCTTCTGCAGTCTTACAAATGGTGAGACCTCTGGCT
Source organism: Odontomyia ornata (assembly GCA_963969285.1). Classification (NCBI taxonomy): domain Eukaryota; kingdom Metazoa; phylum Arthropoda; class Insecta; order Diptera; family Stratiomyidae; genus Odontomyia; species Odontomyia ornata. The sequence continues at coordinate 14,799,141 of OZ017742.1, read as the reverse complement.
CATGAAAACTTTCATACAGCTCATGACTATCTTGAATTCGTCCTTGGTCTCCGTCTAGCTTCGCTCCGATTATTCGGCTCAGGACCCGTCTTTCGAAGACGTTCAATATGTTTAAGGATGCTTGGGTTAGGGTCCATGTTTCACACCCATAGCATAACACAGGTCTTATCACAGATTTGTATATATTTGGAGATTTGTTTTCCTGTTTATGCAGCTGATCTTCAAGATCGTCAAAACTAAATAAAATATTCTATAAGCGAGCTGTCTTCTTCGGCGTTTTTCATCTCTTCCATTACCGGTTCTCGTCATATTGGCGCCTGAATACACAGTTTCGCCCACATCGATATTGTATACGCCATGTGTAATATTTTGGGAATTTGAGGTATTTCTCCTCGGCTGCGTCACGAGCTTTATTTTACTCTCATTGTTTTGTAGCCCTACTGGTTTTGCTTCGCCATCGAGTTTCAGGAAAAGTTCTTTGGCAGTTGTTAATGACCGTGACAAAATTTTAATGTCGTCCGCATATACTACTACTGTCAGAATTAATGTCAATATAATGCATTTTAAATACTACTAGTGGCATCTATGACGAACTGAGTATGTTTACCTACCTGCCCGTATCATATGACAATAAATTTAGTCTTTGACAAACTACCAAGCAAGTTTCATTAGGTTATGGGCCCAGTCCCGTTTTAACGAAATATGAAGTATTCTTATTGTGCTGATGTAATAATGTGGACGTCGGGGTATTTAGTGAATTTGCCAAAACTCACAACATGCGAAAATTATGATTGGGCGTTCGCAACAAGCAATTTTTGTTACTTGAGTGTATTGACATTGAAAATGTGCCGGCGACTATCAATGAAACTGAGATGAAGAAAGCCAAAGCTAAACTCGTAATGACTTTTGAGTGTTCGTTATATGTGCATATCAAGAGTGAGGCTATAGTGGACGGTGTGTGGAATAAATTGAAACAGTTATTTGATGACGCGGGACATCAACGAAAAATAAGTTTGCTTCGAACATTGATTTCAATACGTCTCGATAACTGTTAATCCATGGCATCCTATGTATCTCAAATGGTCGAGACAGCACATAAATTGAAGAGGACAGGTTTCGAAATCACAGACGAGTGGATTGGATCAATACTTTTGGCTGGACTCCCAGATAAATATTCCCCGATGATAATGGCGATAGAACATTCTGGAATCGCCATTAGCGCTAACGTCATAAAAACAAAGTTACTTGATATATGTTCGGAGGTTGGCACTACCGGTACGGACTCTGCATTTTGGACAAATCAACAGCGGCCAAAAAGTGGCAAAATTAACCGCAAACCAATGTCAACGTCAAATGATATGTCAGCCAGCAGTAAGCAAATAAAGTATTATAATTGCAAGAAAATCGGTCATTACAAACATAAGTGCCCTAAATTAAAAGCAAATAAACAATTGAATGTTTTTAGTGCGGCATTTTTCAACGGCTGTTATAGCACAAAAGACTGGTACGTCGATTCAGGTGCAAGCGTGCATATGACGTCAAATCAAAATTGTTTATTCCAACTCCGACCAGTGTACGAAAACAAAGAAATCGTCGTGGCAAATCAAACGACGGTGCCTGTAGTTAGTGTTGGTGAAACACAAATAACGACATGTTCTCAGTATGATGTGATTTTGAAGAATGTATTGTACGTACCTAATCTCACGACAAAGTTATTGTCCGTAAGGCAAGTAGTGTTCAAAAAGAATGTTTGTTTGATATACAACCAAGCGAATGAGCTCAATGGTGTGTACAAATTATACACAAAAAAATTCGAGGATTCATTATCGGCGATGTTAACACGGCAGAAAAGGTTAGGCCATATAAATTGTAAGTCCTTGCAAAAAATGAAAGAAGGTGCAGTAGTAGGAGTTTCTTATGACAAGAAAGCTGGCATACAAATACAGAATTGTGAAGTGTACTGTGAGGGAGAACAGACACGTTTCCTTTTCCCATCAGCTAACCATAAAAGTGAAAAACCGCTGGATGTAGTACGCTCAGATTTATGCGGGCTGATGGATACTAAGTCAATTGGTTAGGCAAAATATTTTCTCCTGTTTTTGGATGATGCCAGCAGAATGACTTTTGTCTACTTCTTGAAGGAAAAGAACCAGGTGTTCCAGTATTTCAAAGAATTTCGAGGCTTAATGGAGAATCAAACCGGAAACGAGATAAGAATATTGAGGACTGACAATGGAGGTGAATTCTGTTCGTGCGAGATGGAGAGTTACTTAAAACAAATCCATCAGAAGAACAATCCTCACACTCCGGAGCAGAATGGGCTCTCAGAGAGGTTCAACAGAACTGTAGTTGAACGGGCAAGATGTTTGTTGTTTGAAGTGAACCTCGACAAAAGTTTTTGGGCTGAAGCAGTTAATACTGGAGTATATTTAAAGAATAGAATGCCAGCCGCCAGTTTAGGTATGATGACACCTTTTGAGAGGTGAACAGGTGAGAAACCAGTCCTAAGCTACGTCAGAATTTTTGGCAGTAAGGTAATGGTGCATGCTCCCAAAATATAAAGACAAAAATGGGATAAGAAGGCTGACAATTTGGTTTTAGTTGGGTATCCAGATAACGTAAAAAGATACAGATTATATAACCAAAAAACTAAAAAAATACTACGAGCAGAGATGTTATTATTATGGAGGAAACGGAGTCGAACACAGCTCGGATGATAGCAAAAAATTGTGATGAAAATTCAGAGAACGATGAAAATTTAGAAGATGATGAAAGTTTATCAGAAAATCCAGTTTCAGATCCAAATGATCCAGCATACATTTGTAAGTCATCGACTTCCGAAGATGATTCTTATCAATCTATAGCTGAAGAAGAGTCTATCATAGAGGATGAAGTTTATATGGAGCTGGATACTAAACGTAGGAGTAAGCCAGCAGAAAGGTATGGTATAACTAATCGATGTATTCAGGACAACCTGGAATGATGCGATGAAGAAATCAGTTATGAAGCTGCAATGAATGGACCAGAAAAGGAACAGTAGAGACAGACGATGACAGGTGAACTGAAGACTTTTGACGACAATTAAGCATGGACATTTGTAGATAGGAAAGAAGCTGATAGAGTGATGCAGTGTAAGTGGGTATTAAAAAAAAAATACGAAAGCGATAATAATGTGCGGCATAGGGCAAGACTGGTTGCAAAAGGTTTCTCAAAAAAGAAAGCGTGGACTAGACTAAAACATACTCACCAGTACTTCGTTACTCTACATTAAGACTTTATTTGCTTTAAGTGTGAAACTTAACTTTGAAATTACTCACTTAGATGTAACTACAGCATTCCTGAATGGTTACCTACATAAAAATGTCTATATGCAAGTGCCGCCTAATTTGAATTGTAAAGGAAATTGTGTTCTCAAATTAAATCGTACAATTTATGGTTTAAAACTATCAGAAAGGGCTTGGAATGAAAGAGTAAATGATTGTTTATTAAAATTGAATTTTGTAAGGTCAAAGTTTGAACCATATCTATATATGAAAAGATTTAAAAAGGAGCAGATCATAATGGCAATTTTTGTAGATGATTTTTTCATTTCTTCAAATTAAAAACTAATCTAATGTCAAAATTTAAAATGAAGGATTTGGGGCAATTAAAACAATGCTTGGGTATGAGGGTAAAAATTTATGAGAATGGCTGTATTTCCTTAGATCAAGAAAAGTTTGTAGATCATATTTTAAGTAAATTTAATATGACAAACTGTAATGTTGTTGATACTCCCACTGAAAGTAATCTAAAACTAGAAAAAAGTGTAGATGTTTGTAAGCAATACCCATATTAGCAATTAATAGGTAGCTTAATGTACTTAAGTGTTTTAACTCGACCCGATATTTCTTTTGAGCCAATTTAATAATTGCTATTCCCATAATCATTGGAAGCATGCAAAACGCATCCTTAGATACTTATGTAAAACTAAATCGTATGGGCTAATATTTAGCAAAGATAATTGTAAATTGGAAGGTTTTGTTGGTGCAGATTGGGCCTCGAACACTCTAGATAGGAAATCTTACACAGGTTTCTACTTAAAACTGTCAGGAGCCATAATTTCACATGAATCTAAAAAACAATGCACTTTACCTTTGTCAAGTACTGAGGCTGAATATATGGCGATAGCGGAAGCTTGTAAAGAGGTTATTTATTTAAGAAGCTTGTTTTGTGAAATTGTAGGCAGTTGTGATTATGTAATTATATTGTATAATGATAATCAAGGTGCTCAGAAGTTATCAGAAAACCCATTATTTCATCAAAGAACCAAGCACATAGATGTGCGCCATCATTTTGTTAGAGAAGCGGTAACTAACAATCTCATTAAGATAGTGTACCTGCCAACATCTGAAATGCCGGCACACTTGCTGACCAAAGGATTAACTAGCGTAAAACAACGATTTTGTACAGAGGTTAGGTATTCAAAGCATTGTTTAATGGATTACTATATATTTGATGATTTGCTTCTATTAGTTCTGATGAGATACATATGTACCAAAGTTTAGATTATTTTAAGTGGAGATGTTAAGATTAATATCAAAATAATGCATTTTAAATACTACTAGGGGCATCTATGACGAACTATGTGTACCTACCTGCCTGTATCATATGACAATAAATTTAGTCTTCGACAAACCACCACGCGAGTTTCATAACGCCCGTCTGCGGCGAGCAAAGTTGGGACCACAGGGCCCCCGCTGCCGAAGCACCCCAGTTGTCAGGGGTAACAAACATTCCAAGTTTCAAAACAATCTTTTATTCGTTGCGATAGTCCAATCTGAGGATGTTTCCCTGGTTCCATGTATTGACTTAGTGGAGCGTTGTAAGCGCTTCGAATTAGTTAGTTCACGAGTGGCATTTTATTTTCCAACTACCCGCCGGCCAGCTGGTCAGAGCATCCCTCTATCCGCCACCGTAGGATGCGTTCGAATGGGAACCGAAAGCCCCACAGGGAATGTTTTAGGCTGGACTATCAAATATTTTCTCGCTCGCTGTGTATATAAATCGATAGAATCTTTTCGTAGCTCACTTCGGGTGCAACCCAAACTTGGTTAGACAATTTAGTTATATTAATTTGGTAGACAACTCATTATACCATCAAACAGAAATGTTTTTTATCACTTTTGAATACAAATGTCATAATAATAATCTATCTTCAAATTTATCCAAAGTATACAAGTGTAGCTTAGTAGTACTTTTAAATTCGCAATTCCAAACAAATTCAAATACTTGTAGTAACAATTTAAATAACTGTAGTGTCTCTTCTCTCGGTAACTCTTTGTTTAGAAAAACGTTTTTTATTAATTCGTTTTTAATGGTATTTGCAGCAACAAATTAAGTCCTATTTTCAACAAGTGTGTTATCAGTTTTTAACACGTAACTTACAAGGTTAACACTGGCCATCCATGCTCTTTCTTCCGTTCACACTTGTTTCGTGGCCGAAAATTCATTAACCTCTTAAGGCGTTAAACTTCCTTCTAAAACATAGTCACACTTCGTCAACCTAGTTCGACCTACCACAATATCAATCAAACTCCTGTCCTAAAGGCGCCTGTACACTCTCGTCAAAATCCAACGAGGCACGACGAGTGCAAGAGTGAACATGCTACTCTCGTGTTGTCTTGCTTTCTCTCGCCTCGCCTCGTTAGCTCTCCATTCCGTGTCGGTATTTTGTGCGTGAGTCAAAGGGCCTCGCAAGGCAGCGCGAGGGCATCCTTTACACTTTCGCGTCGTTCGGTTTCGTTCAAGTTGTCGAATCGTGAAAACGTATTTTGAAAATGTGGACTAACGACATAGAACTTAACTTTTTAGCAGTCTACCAAACTGAGCCTGTATTATGGGATCTAACGCATCCATTTCACAAGGACAAAAAAAGCTGCACGATGCGTGGACTAGAATTTCGAAGCAAATGGTAGACATCACTGATGGCGACATATAGGGGACACGTAAGAGCCTAAATTGTGCATCAAAATCTGGAGCTGGAAGTGAAGCATTTGCACAAATACAAACAAACTAAACACTGCAAATGAAGCAAGTATTATTTGTTTGGAAAAATAACGTTTTTATTTATACATCAATGTGTACAGAAATATGTTGTGAATTCTTCTCGTATTTCTTTTGCATTAAGTGTAGTTCTTCTGGGAATATTTGCCAAAGATCTTATGGCACAGCTTCCTTCAAACTCTTTAACTTCATTCCTCCTGGAGCCTAGCTGAACCAATACACCATTTTGGCCATAAATATTCACAGTTTCCGGTGGCGTATGAATTTTTTTGATGTAGCAGTTTTGCGGGAGGAATTTTGCAATAAAATGCATGTCATTGTTAGGATTGCTGTCTTTTCTGGATTAAGCAATATTGGCTTCCACAAATTTCTAAATTTTGAACCCAATATACCAAAAGTGTTCTCCACAACTACACGAGAGGAAGCAAGCCTGTTATTAAAAATGCGTTTTGGTGTGCCTGTATTGTGGGCACTAGGATATGGTTTCATAACGTGCATACTAAGAGCAAAAGCCCCATCTCCTAAGAAAACATAGGGAACGCCATTAGTTGAGCCTGGCAGTGGTGTCGGTAATGGTAAATTAAGATCATCAGAACAAATTTTGTGCCACAGTACGCTATTTCGAAATACGCCACCATCACTTATTCGTCCTTGACATCCAATATCAGCGAATATGAACTTGTAAGTTTGATTTACTAAAGCCAATAGCACGATGCTGAAACTTTTCTTGCAGTTTTAATACTCTGAGCCACTGTATGCTGGGCTTTGTATAACGATGTGCTTTCCATCGATAGCACCGGCGCACTGAGGGAAATTTTTTCTAAAACGTGCTTTTATTTGCCACCATGATTCTGCATTATCTGGAATCTGAAAAGATAAAAATGTAATTTAATAAGTTCGTTTTTGTTTTACAGAATAATCAGCCTTCTACAAGTCAAGACGCAAATGCATATGCAAACGATGCAGCAAATGTACAGTTCTCGGATGCAGCAGAAAATGTACAGATCTCTGTTGCAGCCATTGTTTCACAAGATTCTTCCAGGGGAGACGTATCGCCATCATTTGTAAGTCCTGTGGTACAAAGGCGTCGGAAAACCCCCATCAGTTGCAAGAAGCTGGACAACAAATGAAAGATGCGATGAGCACTTTAAATCAAGTTTAAAAAAACAAGAAGTAACAGAAGATGACTATGAGCGATATGGGAAAATCTTAGCCAATAAGTTAAGAAAACTATCTGAGTTGGAAAGAATGCAATTAATGTGGGAGATTGATGGCTTATACATCAGAACCATTCAAAAGAAACCACTTCAATCACAAAGTCGACTATTCGTTTCATCTCCCAGCCCTTCGCCCACATCACATTCATCGTATTCGACATATTCAGATGGGAAAAACATATCCCAACAACTCATTCTATCCCATGATTTTTCAGCGTGTTCAACACCTTCGCCTATTTACAATAATATAGAAGACATTCCGGGCATTCGGATACCGGAATCATCTCAACAAATGCCCTCAAAAGTAATAACTATCTTATCTAATGAAGTAATTGCTCCTGCTCAACCTGTTACATACTCTGAAAATTCTAATATTGTCAACAAAGCTTTTTATGATGCTATGCATTGACTTCACTCATTTTTCGATGCTTTTGATATTGTTTCTATAAAACTTTGTATGATTTTTATTGCAACTTTGCACTTTAATTTTATATAAAAAAAGTGTCAGTTTATCAATCAACGATTTAATAAACACAATACTCGTATATTAACGGATATATTATTTACTAACCTCAATTTCATTTTTTAACAGTCAATGCTGCACAGACTTCGGGTACTATTGTTGATATCCATGAACTAGATATCTTGAAAAAATAATGAAGGCTTTCGAAGCTGTCTCCCGAGGCCAAGAACCTCAATGTCGTTGCCAGACGAATTTTCGCTGGGATTGCCTTGCCTCTCTTAGCTGAGTATCTTTTGTTGATATGATGGGCTTCACTTTTTCAAATAAGTAATCAAAACCCGTTGATGACATCCTTGTGAATTTTCTAAATTCATCCGAAGGCTCCGCTACTAATTCTGCCAGTTGGCTTTGCATCGTAGCTCTGTGAAAATAAAACAGAACGCTTCCCGTGTGCTATTCCGATGCATAGTGAGCATTCACCATCTCCGTTTACGCCATTTTTTTAAACTGTTCTTGCATGATAGATTTGCACATAGTTAAAATAGCTAATAGCACATAAACTTACTGCTGCCGTGACTTCTAACGCGCCCATTCTTCTCGACGATTACAAACGTAATGAATAAAGGAGAATGTACAGGGTTGCTCTCATCACTCGGCCTCTCGCGCGAGAGCCCTCGGCGAGGGATGGCGAGAGCACTCGTGCGAGAGTGTACAGCCGCCCTAATACATTTTTTATGAATATTTTTTTAACCGAAGATAGTCGTGTGGGGTGTCAAATGAAAGGTCTTGAAGAAAGATTTAAAAAACAAGTCTTGAAACAGTGTTGCCAGCTATGTGCGTTGCAGGGCGAGGGGAATGTACGGAAATAGTCTGCCCCCCTCACGATTTGACACCTTTGATCCGAAAATTCTGGGAAAAGTCATTGACGTAGATCTTTATAAGCACAATAGCAACAAATGCCTTAGAAGTCAAAATTCACTCATCTAAGTTAATGATTATAGGATTTATAAATTTCATATTTTCCTCAATAGTATCTTCTTGCCATAATAAAACTCAATGTGATCTTACATTCACGTAGCCCTTTAAAAGGTTCTAGTATTTGGTAAGCTTGATGAAAATCGAATCGCAGTTACGGAAGTGATAGCCATTGGAACTTTCTCCAATTGAAACAAAAACCATAGGGTTTTCCTACTATATGGGCTCTGCATCGATCCAGGCCCTACTGTTTTTATTAGATCGTCTCAAAATTTTCAGATAAGATGAGTAACATAAACATCTTAAAGATTCCCTTCGGCAAACCACATTTGGTAGATCTCAACAAAATCGCGACCGGTCAAAATGGAGTAACGAACGTTTTTCTTTGAAAACAAGTATTTAATGTACAGTGAAACCTCCCATAGCCGGACACTCATGGTTCTAAGCTTTTTATCCGCCTGTAAGAGTTGTCCGTTTCAATTTATAGTTTTATTTTCTTATTCACATATTTGTGCATATAATAATTTTTATAGAATTTTGATATACATAATTATGTTTCGAAAAAACATAAAAACCGTTTAATTGCGTTGGAAAAATTGATTAATTTTTGACTGTTGAATTTTGGTTTGTCTCAATTTCAACTGTTCGTTCTCAAAATAATTCTCTGCATTTTTCAAGTGTTGAAATGCTATATAATCATTTCTTGCAAAATTTTTTAAACGTGCCAATTGCTTTAGAGCTTCATCACCGATCACCTCGTCTTCGAAACTACTTAAACTTGCATTGTCAAGTGGATCATCGCGCAAATTTCAATGTTGTCAGCTTCAGTGGAAACTTTTTCATTGATGTTCAAATATTCCTCCAAATTTTGGTGCCTTAATACAACGATACCATTTTGTAGACTCAAAAGTGTTGCCAGTTCATCCTCGGCTTCGAATTCTAAAAAACTCGTATCGGAACAGTTTTTTATAGCTGCTGCTTCAACTTTATCCCACAAGGCTTTGATAAAATATAACGCTTCAATAACATTTATAGATTCGGCCAGTTCTAAAGCTAATTTGCTGGTTTCTATTTTCGTTTTCGTGTTTTAAACTTAAGATTCTGTAGTGCACCTTGATATTCTATATAATACCTTAATCTTAAGTTTGACATAATGCAATTGTTTTAGCTGGTAAAAAAATGGTGTTTATGTTGGTAAGATTTAAGTTTTTAAGGATGAGATGTTGCATTATCCAAAAACAAAAGAATTTTTCGGTCCTGAGCCCTCATTTCCCTGTCAAATTGAAGCAGCCATTCAGACATGATATCTCGCGTCATCCATGCTTTCCTATTCGAATTCGAGCCTGCTGGCAAATCATTGTTACAAAGATTTTTGAAAGCTCGGGGAAGGGCTGCTTTGCCGATTACAAGCAGCTTCTCTTTTTCTTCTGCAATATTGACGCAAAATAAAACAGTGAGTCTTTCTTTCGACAGTTTGCCACCGATACATTTCTCCGATTTCAAGGTCAGTGATTTTTCAAGTAAAGCACGAAAAAAGAGCCTACTCTCATAAGTATTATAAATATTTTCCGGCTTGTACCCACGTACGCTTCACATGCTGCAACTTCTATAAATGAACCTGATGTAGTTAATTATGAAGAAGAGGCTCTTCGTGCTGTCGCTCCTCCACTGCAGGTATTTGTTTCGAGGCAAGCATATAAAACTACTGTCGAAATGTTAACTAAGCACGTGGAGCGTAAGCTTGAATCATCTTTTCCCATATTAGGCTGTGTTAAGTTAACGAAAGAAAATCTTCCTCATCGTCAGATCGCTTCCTTCAAAATTAGTGTTCCAGCAGAATGTAGTGCTTTGTTGAATCAAAATTTGTGGCCAGATGGAACTTTAGTCAAGCGTTACAATCCTCCCAGAAGGCGAAATTCGCTGAGAACTTCACATCGAAAAATCAACGCATAACAGACACTAAAACTTTAAATAATATTAACTTATATTATCAAAATGTAAGAGGCTTGCGGACCAAATTACATAGTCTTAGCGTTTCATACATTCTTGCAAATGATAACATTATTTGCTTAACTGAGACTTGGTTGAAGAGTGATATGCAAAGCTCGATATTTTTCTCAAATCACATTGTCTATCGGAGGGACCGTGATTTTAATCTGACAATGAAATCTGATGGTGGTGGAGTACTGATTGCTGTTGCTAAAGATCTTTCCAGTGAGCTTTGCAACAATTTTCATCCCCCAGACTTAACGGAGCACGGAATTGTCAAAATCAATACTCTTTCCGCCCCCTTTGTTTATATTCTGCATCTATCTTCCCTGTAACTCTTTTTTTGACTTTTCTGATTCACTATTTGACTCACTATCATCGTATTGTCTTTCGCTTCATCCCACTTCACGTATTATTATTTGTGGGGACTTCAATCTTGCTTCCGTAGAATGGGACTTAGCATCATCTATTGATATCTTGTCTTCTAATCGACAGTCTGTACTACTATCAAATTTACGTTCTAAATATAAACAATCGAATGCTAGACCTTGTAATGTCGAACATTGATACTGGGCATATTCACGTAGCTGCTGCACCTCACTCCTATGTATCTCCTGATCCCCATCATCCCCCTCTGTTGTTGGATATCAGCATGAGCTTTCCAAAAACACTTAAATGCCATCAGCCGCTCAAGTTCAATCCTGGAAAGCCAATTACAGCGCATTGTCGGAATCTTTGAATTCACTTGATTGGTTCTCGTTTTTTGACTGCCTTGATCGCAAAGAAGCTCTTACTAAATTTTATTCCCACCTAGACTCGCTTATCCGTCAATTTAAACCCCTATGTAGATCCAAAAAGAGCTCTGAGCCACCTTGGCTCAACCGGAAAATCTTAGAAGCTCTGAAGATTAAGAACAAACTTCACCAAAAGTTTCGATTGACCGGTGATTCTGACTCTTATAATGAATACTCTAGATCCCGTGCCTCCGCGAAATTATTAATTAAAAGCTCAAGGAAAAATTAATTTGTGCACATAGGGCAGTCACTTCATTCCAGACAGTCAAAGCCATTCTGGTCATATATTAATCATCTAAAATCCTCCCCGCACTTTCCTAGCACCATGAATTGGAATGATAAACAAAGTTCAACACTGGAATCCATTTCCAACTTGTTCGCGGATTTCTTTTCAACAATAACTTCCTCTTCAGCATCTGGTTCTTCCTATGATTTGCCTCTTCATTTTTCTCTGGCTGTTAGTGCTCCTGCAGTTAGCCCTGCAGATATCGAGTCCATAATTAATACTCTTGACACAAGCATTGGAATTCCAAATATGTTCGTCAAATCTCTGTCCTCTTCATTAAGTGTTCCTCTGAGTTTTATTTTTAACACCAGCTTGTCCTCCGGAGTTTTTCCTCGCTCCTGGAAGACAGCCAACATCTTCCCAATTCATAAATCTGGTCCTCTTTCGTGTGTCTCCAACTACCGTCGAATCTTACTTCTATCTTGTGTCCCGAAGATCCTAGAACGTTTCGTTCATAATCACATTTATGAACTTATATACTCCTCGATATCTCCTGCTCAACATGGCTTTCTTCCAGGTCGGTCGACGACTACAAATCTACTTGAGTTTACTCACATTGTTGATGAAGCCCTTGATAAGCACTTTCAGGTTGACGTCGTATGTACTGATTTTGCCAAGGCGTTTGATAAAGTAAATCATAACGTACTGTGTAAAAAGCTAATACAACATAGTATTTCTGGTTGTTTGCTCTCTTGGCTTATCTCATACGTAAACAATCGTTCATGTAGAGTAAGTCTCTGTGGAGTGTTATCTCACTCCTTTTATCCACAGACTGGCCTGGGGCCGCTTTTATTCCTAATATACATTAACGACTTGCCCTCTTCAATAGATGCTCCATGTCTTCTCTATGCTGATGTACTTAAAGTTTTTAAAGTAATTAGATGTATTGATGATTGTTTTTCCCTCCAAAATGACCTGAGCGTCCTATGCAATTGGAGTGAATTAAATTTTCTTTCCCTTTATGTGCAAAAATATCATAAAATGACTTTTTCTTTAAAACCGAGCTCATTTCCATATTGCCTCCACAATGAGCCGCTATCTGTAGTGAACAATTTCAAAGACTTAGGGGTGATCTTAGACCCGTGACTCAAGTTCGAAGAGCACATTCTCGACATCATGTTACGTGCTTCTCGGGTTTCCGGATTTGTTCTTCGTCACTCTTGCATCTTTGGAAATATCCTGTCTCCAGTACATCTTTATATAAGAACTGTTCGCCCTATCCTCGAGTATTGTTCCCAAATTTGGACACCGCATTATAAGTACTTAGACTCACTGCTGAAATCTGTACAACGGAAGTTCACCCGAATATTATTCTTTAAATTTAAAGTCCCATACTAATCTTACGAAGAAAGACTTTCTTTTCTGCACCTCCCATCGTTATCATCTCGTAGACACTTTCTTGATGAATGTCTCCTATATAAGCTTCACCATCATCAGTTGCATACAAATGTAAGAGAGTTACTGACAATGCGGACATCTAATTATCCCTCTAGAAATGAAGGATCTTACCAAATTCTATTTACAAGAACGGAAACATTTTACAATTCACCACTGCTGCGTCTGCCAAGAACCCACAATGCTATGGAGTTTGGCCCGTACCCTCCATCTTTAGTAATATATAAGCATAGATTTAAGAATTTAATTTTAAGAACCTAATACCTTTAGTTTTAAATACCTAGCCTAGTATATATATATATATATATATATATATATATATATATATATATATATATATATATATATATATATATATATATATTGTTACATGTACAAATAATTACATGTACAAATAATTCTGCGAGCTACTGTCGCAATTGTTTTCATCATCATTAAGAACGTCAACGAATGAACTTACTCGAACCCACGAGAACCCAACAAGCATGATCAACATCTGCAAGTGACGTCACTCCATTCATGAATTTGCTCGAACCTACCAGGTACCTTTCGGTAGAACATTCGCCAATGTACGAGAAATGGGTGAATAAGTAGAGACCCTATATAAAGGCGAGCTGAATGAATGGGGAGGATGATTTTCATTCATTACAACCGCGATAGAAAACTGCGATATAGTGGAACGCGAAGTAAAGACGATTGATTGTTTGAGTGCGAAGTGATTTAGAAGACAATTGCGATAAGAAATTTATGGACAAGTGTTAGATTTTTTTCATAGTGAAAATTAAAATTAGTGAAAGTGTTAAATTGTTAAATTTATCATTGTGCACTTTTGTAATTAAATAAACTCTTTTAACTTAAATTAAAAGACATTGCGTTTTCACTTTCCCGGAACATTAAAATTATCGGCCGCGAACCAATAACACGCGACAATGGTGTCAAGAAGTGCGAAAGAAAAATTTTGAAAGTGAAAATTTGAACATTTTTATAGTGCACAATAGTAAAATTTAAAGAAAAATTAAAAATGCCACGAAGCTTAAACTTAAAAATTAATGAATTGACCATATCGGAGCTCAAGGAGGAGTTGGAACAGCGGAATCTGGCCACACAAGGTACAAAGGCCATACTGATTGCACGCTTGCGTGACGCGATCGAGTCGGAAGGCGTGAATCTGGATTCGGGTGAGCTCTCAGATGCGGAAAAAGGCGCAGAAGGTGGAGAAGTGGACACACCAAAATCAAAGAAGCCAGAAAATGCGCTGATGCAAATGTTGATGCTAATGTCATCCAATTTAACTACGAAGCTTGATGAACAATCAGCGAAGTTAAATGAACAATCATCGAAGTTAAATGAACAATCAGCGAAGTTAAATGAACAATCAGTGAAGCTGGACCAACAAGCGATCGAAATCAAGGCAGACATCACACAGAAGCTGGAGAAACAGTCAACCGAAATAAAAGCGGAGCTCGGTCATCTGAACAAACAAATTAAAGGCGTCGAGGAAAAGGTTGACCAGGTCGAGGAAAAGGTTTACCAGGTCGAGGAAAAGGTCAGCCAGGTCGAGGGAAAGGTTAGCCAGGTCGAAGAGAGAATAAACCATGAGATGGAGAAAGTGAAAAAAGAATTGGAAGCAGCGAAGGCAGTGGTAACCACTTCACCAACCCCGCTTATAACCGCAGCGCAAAGCACATCCAGAAATGTGCAAGCACCAATATTCGATGGGCAAACGGTCTGGAGTATTTACAAAATCCAGTTTGAAGCAGCCGCTAGGATAAATCACTGGAATGAGCAGGAACGAGTAACTGTGTTAATTCTTGCTCTAAGAGGCCCAGCTGCCGAGCTTTTGCAGACGATCCCCGTTGAGCTGTATTCAAACCCGGCTGCTATAATGAATGCGCTGGACATGCGTTATGGAAACGATCATCTGAAGCAGATCTACCGGGCACAGCTACGACATCGGATGCAGAAGTCTGGCGAAACCTTGCAGCAGCTAGCACAAGACATTGAGCGACTGGCACTTTTGGCTTACCCAGCGTACGACCCAGAACATCGAAATGACGTAGCAGCAGAAGCATTCACCAGCGCCTTGAAGGACAAAGAATTGCAACAAGCCGTGCGGTTAGCTCAAAAGCAAACAGTCAAGGATGCATTGGCTTATAGTTTAAATTTTGAGGCAGCCAAAAATGTGACCCGTACCACTGCCCGGGTTCGCGAGGTAGTGGCAGATAATTGCAGGTGTGAGCGCGTGGGGATTGAGCGAGAGCTGCAGGTGAATGGTGCGCCTAGATGCTGGAATTGCGGGGAAAAAGGGCACCTGCAACGAGACTGCAAGAAGCGGAGAAGACCGAGCTATTGTCCAGGGTGGTGGAGATCCAGACCGTGTCAGGAGCCTAGAATGGAGGCCCATAAAACTGCAAGGGCCAACTTCATGGGGCGAACGTTGGCTAGGAGTATCGACATCCCCAGCATCGTGCCAAGGCAACATCGTGGAGAAGCAGACAGATGCCTTCCTGGTCAAGTTGATGAAGAACATTGCACCCTAACAAACGACACTAGTGCAACCCGATCGACGATCCGACCAGACCTAGTGAGGCCCCAACTGCTTCACAAGGGCAGAGTTCATGGAAATGCTGACGCCCTATCTCGTCATCCATGTCCAGCTAACTGCAAGCATTGCCGCCGGATTGAGGAAAAGGAGCCGCCCGTTGCTTTGCGACTGATAACGGCTGAATTCGATGAAGGTTGGTCATCGGAGGAGATTCGAAATGCCCAGCTAGCCGATGAAGAAATCGGACCATTGCTCGTCTGGAAGGAGACGACTGGGCGACCTGAGTGGAAGGACGTTTCAACGCATGGCGCGACCCTGAAAAGCTATTGGGCACAATGGAACTCCCTTCAGGTGGAGAGTGGTGTACTCAAGCGGAAATGGGAAACGGTGGATGGCAGCTCCTATAGGATGCAAACTATACTACCCAAAAGCCGAATCCACGATGTGGTAAAGGAAATGCATGAAGGATCCTCGGGAGGCCATCTTGGTGTTAACAAAACCTTAGCGAAATTGCGGGAAAGATTCTACTGGCTCCACGCTCGAGAAGACGTAGAGGACTGGTGTCGCAGATGCACAATTTGCGCTTCCGTCAAAGGCCCAAAGCGACGACTGAGAGGACAAATGCAAACCTATAACGTGGGGGTACCGTTTGAAAGGATTGCTGTTGACATCGCTGGACCCTTTCCTGAATCGGAATGGGGAAATCGATACACGCTGGTTGTAGCTGATTATTTCAGCAAGTGGCCCGAGGTCTACCCCATTCCCAACCAGGAAGCAACTACTGTAGCCGAACAGCTAGTGTTAAATTGGGTCAGCAGTTACGGCGTGCCTTGTGAACTACATTCGGATCAAGGCCGAAACTTTGAGTCACTAGTTTTTAGCGAAATGTGCGAGCAGCTGGGAATACGGAAAACGAGGACAACACCGCTGCATCCCCAATCCGATGGAATGGTCGAACGTTTCAACGGCACGCTCAATAAACACCTTGCCAAAATGGTTGACGAGAACCAAAAGGACTGGGACCGACATATCCCACTATTTTTAATGGCATATAGAGCCGCTGAACATGCTCGACGGGCCAAGCCCCAGCCAAAGTCATTTTTGGAAAGACTATTCGTTTGCCAGCCGATATAAAGTTCGGAACACCCCCTGAGAAACCCCAAACGGTCTCGGAGTACGCAAGTGATCTAAGACAACGGTTGAACCAGATACATCGGACAGTGCGAAAACACCTCGAATCGGCTACTGATCGCATGAAGACCAGGTATGATCTAAAGGCTAATTCTACTGGATTCCAGCAAGATGACTTGGTGTGGCTTTATAACCCGCAACGGCGAAAGGGTAGGTCTCCAAAGTTGCAACATAATTGGGAGGGACCATACCGAGTTACAAAGCGGATCAACGACGTCGTATACCGAATACAGGAACATCGTAAGCCGAGAGCTAAAATGAAAATCGTGCATCTGGACCGTGTTGCCCCATATTACACCCAGGGAGAATTGACTACAAATAGCGACACATCTTTTCGGGGCGAAAAGAACTGAGGTGGGGGCAGTGTTACATGTACAAATAATTACATGTACAAATAATTCTGCGAGCTACTGTCGCAATTGTTTTCATCATCATTAAGAACGTCAACGAATGAACTTACTCGAACCCACGAGAACCCAACAAGCATGATCAACATCTGCAAGTGACGTCACTCCATTCATGAATTTGCTCGAACCTACCAGGTACCTCTCGGTAGAACATTCGCCAATGTACGAGAAATGGGTGAATAGGTAGAGACCCTATATAAAGGCGAGCTGAATTAATGGGGAGGATGATTTTCATTCATTACAACCGCGATAGAAAACTGCGATATAGTGGAACGCGAAGTAAAGACGATTGATTGTTTGTTTGAGTGCGAAGTGATTTAGAAGACAATTGCGATAAGAAATTTATGGACAAGTGTTAGATTTTTTTCATAGTGAAAATTAAAATTAGGTAAAGTGTTAAATTGTTAAATTGATCATTGTGCACTTTTGTAATTAAATAAACTCTTTTAAATTAAATTAAAAGACATTGCGTTTTCACTTTCCCGGAACATTAAAATTATCGGCTGCGAACCAATAACACGCGACAATATATATATATATATATATATATATATATATATATATATATATATATATATATATATATATATATATATATATATATATTATGTTGTACTTTTCAATCTTGTAATTGGACTTTAGTCTATAGGTTGGTCGAAATAAATAAATAAGTAAAATTTAAGGCATGTCGACTTAAATTGTTCGACGTCCTCTTGACTTACATCAGAAGCTTCACCAGATATGCACTTAAAAATTGTTGTGCCTTTTACGCCATTTTTCCATATCCATTTTGGACGCTGAAAATCCTGAGTAGCCTACTCGTTCAGCTATTTCTTTCGCCTTTGCCTTAACAATTGGACCTGAAATAGGAATATTATGGCTTCTAGCATTTGTGAACCAATTGAAGCATATTTGGTATATTTGAAAACCACCGAGCTTAAGGAAACTCTTCTTCTGTTTTATGTTTCTTCCAGGCTGCCGTTGTAATCGAATAACTTCTTTATTTTTTAATATATTTCCAGCCTGTGTTTTCCCGATATTGAACCTAGTAAAAATGTGATTTTTTGTAAAAATTGTTAGTTTTCTATCAAGTTGAAAAACAAAAACCTCTTAGCTGTCCCCCGAACTGACAGTTTTTCTTTTTCGATTATGTTTATGACATTCACTTTTTCTTTCAAAGAAAGGATATTTCTTCGCGAGGTCATGATCAAGAAAAGCAAACAACACGAGCTTTACAAAGAATATGAGAATAGTACCAAACGATTCTTAAGTCACGGATTCAGTATGTAAACGACACACACCAATCATTAAATTTGACTGCCTCACCAGATATATTGCAATCAACGACACACATCATGCAGCCGAATTTGCAGAAAGGCATCCATCAATTTATTTTATGACAGTACTAAGTGTCCGCTTGTGGGAGGCATTTTGGATGAAATGTAAATAAATGCAGTGCCCGCGACTGTTCATTGGAGGGTCTGCATATCGGAGGGAATATTGTAATTAAAAACGTAACCAGAAACTTGTGTGTACGAATTCTGTCCGTATATGGGAGGCGCCCGCTAATAAGAGCTGGCTGCGAAGAGAGGTTTCACTGTGTATGTAATTGAAGTGTTTCTCGCATAACTTTAGAGTTGATGTCAACATATCATTGTTTGAGTACAAAAATTTTCTAACAGGAGCGTAGTTCTGTCTTCCCAACTTATTTATTTTTGATGTTGTAATAATTGATAGTGATCTTCTTCTTCTTCTTTTTTGCACTGCAGCCTCTCTCGGGCCTTCGCTTAGTGATAGTTAGAGTATCTCATTTTCATGACCGTATTGATTTTTTCGGAAGTTGGTTTTGTCAGTACCATCCATGCTCCCGTGTGCTTGCTCAGCTATGATATGATCTGGTTAAATCAGTACATATCACCACTGAGTGAACACTTATATTCTGTCCGAAAAATCCCCTGAACTAAGTCACGTTGCTCCCAACGAGATTTGAACCTGGGACCTTCGGCTTCTGCGTTCATGCTCTAACCACTAGGCCACACAGACTACTGTGATCTAATTTTGCATTAATTGCGATCGTCAAATAACCTACGAAATATTTCGTAGGACTAGCCATTTTGCTCTTTTGACCTGGAATTGTATAAGGCTTGTGTTGTACAACCAGAGAAATTCCAAAATGAGTATTTGGATCTGAAGAATCCAGAACGTAAATGTAATTTTTGGTATTTGCCTTATTCATGTTAATTCCAGCAAATGAATCATCATCACCTAACCAGGCGTCACTGTTAATAGAATTTCTCTCAGAAACATAAAATCTCGCCGTCATAAATCTGCCAATTAAAAATTATTCCGTTCTTTGCCTACATGCAAATTTGATCTTAAGCTCGCAGCAACTTCTTACCATTTCTTCGTTATGACAAAGAAATATTTAACATGGACATTATCTTCTCATACCTTTTCAATGCTTTCATTCTTTCTTCGCCCCTTATTTTCCCATGTCCCCCATCCTGTCTTCCGTTACAGCCTGCAGCATGACTCCCAGAAGTTTCGCGCTGTGAGTGCATTTATTTAATATATTTATTTCACATCCAGTGCATCTTTGAAAAACTTTACAATGTACTCCATACACGCCAACACGCCACACACGGCATCTCTCTGTCATGTGGTTACTTACCATTATAGTGAATATGTACAGTTACAGTTATAATGAATCGTTAAAAATGTGCATATGCACATACGAGAATAACTCGTAGTAGACGGTATAGAATGCGAGTACATATTGTACGAGTATGTTGGGTGTGAGTATGGTGAGTGTAGGTAAAGCGCGCGAGTTAAACTGAAAATGGTATTTGGTTCGCGTAACCAGATACTTTAATTAAAATGAACTCGTTGCGAGCTTGTGTGACCTGCGCTGCTGCTGGTCTACAAGCAATTTTCACGTTATCATGTTCCATTTCGAATGCGACGATAAGCTGTTACAGCGCAGAACTAACTGCAATAGTAGAACAACTAGCGTGATTGGTACTTATGAATTATAGTTTGCGATTTTTCTGATTATTTTTCTAGATATGAATCCACACTAACCGACAAAATGCGGGATAGATACTTGAAATAAATGTGCAATTGGTGGGCAGCGAAAAGTACCAGCTCCTTTACTTCTGAAGAATACAAGCTACAAAGTTCCTCTGGTATTTGAATCCTTAAACTACTCTTAAGAAGACACATCAAATACCAATCAGTGACTGTATATCAATTAGTACATTCATACGATATTCCGCTTTTCTTCTCCCATTAAAACCTGACCAGTAACAGTATTTACCCATAACTTAAACCTTCAATCTACAAAGTCTTCTTAAAATTCTTAAGCCTCTAATTTTCTAACAATGCACGATGGCCTGAAACCAAACAAACCTGTGCTGTTTCAAAACCACCCAAGTAAGAATTTCTTCAGCACAAAAGGCTTTAACGGGAAGCATCAACGTGTGAACATGTAAACTATTTAACACGTTCTAAGTTACCTCTCGCTTGCTAGATGCAACAACAAAACTTCCATTAACTCCTATTTCTAATTATTCTATATTTCTATAGACGATTCTCACAACTAAAATGTTTACAACCGATCGTGAATTGATGATAAACACATGTGCCCGTGTGCGCGCGAAAAAATCGGCGATTTTCCTTCCACCCAAAAACCAGTTAACCGAATGAAAAGTATCTAATTAAATACACATGGCATACATTTGGATTAAATTTCCACATGATGCAGGTCAAAACGTGCATTTATTGGGAGTGGTAGTGTGTTTAGTGTGTACGTACGTTATAATATCAAGGTAACAATGAGGAGATATGTAAAATGGAACATTTCGTGCTTAATTTTTTATTTTATTTTATTATAGCTTCATTTCCTTATTGCTAATCTAGACTAGTTGGATGGGTTGAGATGAGATATGATACGGGCAGTCAAAAAAGCTTAAAGTTAATTGACGAATTTTGAGGAGATTCATTAGAACTTCCTGCACGAGGAATTAAAAACAAAACCTGGCAGAGTTAAATGGTCATAACTAGTTTTGGCTTTGATGGCGTTTTTGTCGGCGAATTTATTCATACTAATGGACTTTGTAGGCTAATTTCACTGGTATGTGGTCAAAAAAGTAGGTAACGAAGTAGTGTTTCGCATGAATGTAAGTTATTTGAAGATTTTTATCATAAGAGCACATCAGATTGAATTAAAGTCGTCCTTGGTGCTTTGTGAATATAAATTGGAAGTTATTTCCTTCGTTGTTGAATATAACTACTCGTATATAGTTACCAAAATCAATGCAATTCTTATTTTTGGGGCTGTGGGCATGTTTCAGAGCAGTAAAGTTCCAGGTTCGAATCCGCCTGGTTGATGTTTGGTTTGAATCTTTTTTTTAGGGGCTGGATGTACGGGCATCTTTTTATCAGGCTAAAATTAAAAAGAAAATTAAATTATAGGATTCGCGAGAGCTGAAACTAACACTCGACTATCCTGCTTACTCATTGGGGAAGGAAGAGAAACGGTGATTATAGGCAAGACGGTGAAATAGAAATGAGTTGCGGTCACGTTGCAAAATTATCCAGATACATTGTCAAGCCGGCAAATGAAGAAGTGGAACGGGGAATATCATTGTAGAGTACCAAGGTGGTTTACGAAGAAGACGGTCTATGATTGACCAGATGCTTTCAGTAAAGCTGGTGCTCTAAAAGTGCTGGGAATATAATATCAATGTACATCAACTCTTCGTAGATTTCAAGCAAGCATATGACCCTGTTGACAGAAATGTCCTGTACATAGTAATGCGTGGCTTTTTTTTTGTTTGCCTTTTACGCACTGATTGTGGGATTCCCATACTCGCCTGCGACTGGACTACCCACTCAACATCTCCCCTGCCAACACGAGAACCCAGCCTGGAACCGTTTGACACATTACTTCGGGCCAGGTCTCATGCTGTTACGCCATGAGATGCATTCAAGCTAGAGGATCTCTCCTCTAGCGGAAGGAGAGAAGGGAAGAGAAATCGCTAGACAAGCGATCTCCTAGCCCCGACATCCGTTTTATCTTTTAGGACTGCCCCAACATAATGTACCACATGGTTCTATTTGTGAACCGATCCAAGCATCACTGCGACTATACGAGTACTTTACTTTCCGGGGTGAGCTCTCCTGTCGCAGCAAACTCCCTGTTTACACACAATAATGTGTGGCAGGCATCGTTTTTCTCTCCTGGGAAAAACTCACAATCGGGGGACCGTGACTTACGAATCTTGTGTGGGTAAAACTGAAAACACCCATACCCGTTCAAAGAATGGGTGAGATAGAAGTCAGTCTCATCATGCCTTCGATTTAGCCACGGTCCCAGATCCGGGTTGAGGCGCGCAGTCCACCTCTTCTTCGTGCAATTCACCCAAGACTGCTGCCAATCGTTAAGTAAACGCTCTTTTTCCTCGTGGGCAACCGTCTCTCTCGCGTTCTCGTTTCGACGAACGTAAATACGGTGGCACTCTCTAGCCGGGTAGGCAACAGTTATCACACCTGCAACAACTCTCACCGCCGTATCAGAAACTGCTGGATATGAAGATGCAATCCTCAGTGCTCCTCTTCTCTGTACCTGTGCCAAGTGTTTTCGGTATATTACAGACTTTCACCCATCGGTATTATTACAGACTTTCACCCATGGATATATCCCTGACTTTTGCCAATCGGTATTAACGGAGTCTTTATTAGCTGCTCCCATTTCGACAATGTCTACCCAATTAACTTCGGATAAAAATACAGTTTCAAGGTGCAAACTTAAAGTTGTCAAACCTCCTCTTCAAATATTTGTGTGGGGGATGTCGATAACGAAAAACTAATTTTATTTAAACAAAGACTTCAGAATATTGCGCGGAGGTAAACGTGAACGAGTGCTCGCCGTATCATGTCTTGAGGCGTTTTGTTTTTCTCTCCGCATTTCCATCCTTTATATATCCGTGGCGATGCAAGCGTTGTGAGGAATTTGGGATGCTCGCGGTTTTCCGGACTAATTGCACACGTTGTGTCGTCATTACTTTGTATGCGCGAAGGATTTCTTAATTATCCTTTTCGGAGAAAACAGGATTTGAGGTCGTTATATGCGGCGACGTGTATTTATTGCCGTCTGGGCTTATGTTGTTTTTATGGCCGGAAACTTTGTGTAGCGTTGCCGGCACATCACCCCCTTGCCAGTGATGAAGTCACGTTTAAGATGCCAATTCTATAAAATTGATACCGACGAAGTTTCTTGGCGGTTGTTGGCTGAGGGAAGCTGAGAATTGTCTCGACCTTTTCCGGTACTGGTTTGATGCCATCATTGGAGATGAGGTAGCAAAGAAAGAGTAATTCTTGGCGCCGAACTTGCTTTTTGACACGTTGATGACTATGCCGTATTTCGCCAACCGTGTGAAAACTAATGGTCTAGGTGTTCCTCCGAGGTCTCGGACGCCTCTAAAATGTCGTCTAAATATGTGAAGACAAAGTCCAGACCTCGAAGTACTTCGTCCATGAACCGTTGGAAGGTCTGCGCAGCGTTTCGGAGTCCGAAGAGCATGAATGGAAATTCGTAAAGACCAAAGGGCGTTATTATTGCCGTTTTATGGATGTCCTCTTTGGCCACTGGTATCTGATGATACGCTCTCACCAGATCAATTTTTGAGTATACCTTCTTGCCATGAAGTGCCTGTCCAAAGTAATGAATGTGCCTGATCGGATACCTATCTGGGACTGTGCGAGAGTTGACCGCACGATAATCTCCGCAAGGTCGCCAACCTCCATCCTGTTTTGTTGCCATGTGTAAAGGTGCTGCCTAGCTGCTAGATGATGGACGCGCAGTGCGTCGAATACCCTGCATGCAGCTGTGAGTCTTGCAAGATCTAATCTGCGAGGTTTGCTCGCTGTTCGTGGCCCAGGCGTCGTTTGGATGTAATGCCTGATATTATGACGTCTCTCTGGAGCGCGACCATCGGGGCGCGTGATATCCGGGAATTCTGCAAGAAGCGCGTGATATAAAGTATCACCAGAAACGACCTTAATAGTAGGTGTGTTGGAGCGAAACACCCGATCTTTTGAAGTTAATTGCGTTGCCCTGTCAATGAGTTGGCTTCTTTGAATATCAATCAGCGGTCCAAAGTGTGCCAAAAAGTCAGCTCCGATGATAGGTTTGGTGACGTCAGCGATGACGAAGTTCCATGAAAATGTGCGCCGCAGGCCAAGGTCGAGTAATAACGCTGTCATTCCGTAGGTAGCTATCGTCGATCCGTTAGCGGCAGCAAGTTCATACGAAGTCTTCTTAAGTGGGCTTTTGATTGCTGATCGACGGAATACGCGTAGATCGGCGCTCGTATTGACTAGGAAGTGTTTCTGACTTCCTCGGTCCACAATAAATAGGCGGCGTGTTTTTCGGCCAGAACCGCTGGCCGCCTTTAACGATCGCCGTTTGCGTTTCGCGAAAGTTTACATGGTGATCTGCATTTCTTCGCTCGTAGCCAAATCTGGAATGGTACCAACACAAGCCCTCTGCATCCTGGTGATTCCGTGCTCTTGAATTACTACGACTACGTGAGTTCGATCGTCTGTAATCTTGGCGGGAAGGGCGACTCGTCGATCCCAGCATTTCTACTTCTTGCTGCAATTTTTCCATCTGCTGATTTAGGCTCAGTGTGAGCTGTGCAAATCTTGCCCCGAGCTCAGCTTCGAATAGTGATGTTGCTGGCGTGACCTGAGCTAGGTGGGATACACTGTTCCTAGTCAGTAATATGATCGCGTCTGCAATTTCGGCTGCTTTGTCGAGAGGCTGGTCCTTCTGCGTGGCCATAATTGCTTGCGTTTGCGCCGGCAAGTGACTGGTCCAGCTCTTACGTATGATTTCCTCGTTGAATGCGTTGCCACCAAGAGAACGCAGATCTCTTAAAAATTGCGTTGGTTTTCTATCGCCTAGTGTTTCGCCTCCTAATAATTGTCGCGTCTTCTCTTCCTGCGATGTATTCAGGCGTTTAATTAGCTCTCCTTTTAGCTTGCTATATGGCTCGTGTGCTGGTGGGTTTAGCACAATATCTTTTACTTCGGTCGCGTAGCGAGTGTCTGGAGCAGAAAGCGTTGCATTGGACTTCGATTCCTCCGTTGTGATACCCGCCACCATGAAATTTCGCTCAATTATCGCAAATCAGAGCGCTAGTTCAGCGGGGGTAAAGGAGGGCAATCGCATGGATATATAAATTGCGGCTCCTTGTTGTTCGGCATTCTGGTCACGTCGGGGTCACCAATTATGTGGGGGACGTCGGTGGCGGTCGATGGTTATCGATAAAGTAAATACGAGATTTATGATGACGAAAAACTAATTTTATTTAAACAAAAACTTCAGAATATTGTGCGGAGGTAAACATGAACGAGTGCTCGCGGTATCATGTCGTGAGACGTTCTGTTTTTCTCTCCGCATTTCCATCCTTTATATATCCGCGGCGATGCTAGCGTTGTGAGGGATTTGGGATGCTCGCGGGTTTTCCGGACTAATTGCACACGTCGTGTCGTCATTACTTTGAATGTGCGAAGGATTTTCTAATTATCATTTTCGGAGAAGACAGGATTTGAGGTTGTTATATGCGGCGACGTGTATTTATTGCCGTCTGGGCTTATGTTGTTTTTATGGCCGGAAACTTTGTGTAGCGTTGCCGCCACATCTGTTTCTCGGCTGTCCTACGATCCTTCTGTTGATGAGTTTATAGACTACATCGAAGATAAACTGGGAACGAAAGAAGCTTTCATTAATTGCCTTAAACTTACGAAGGAAAATCTACCCAATCGGATCGTTGCTACTTTACAATAACCATGCTCAAGCCAGTTTTGGGAGTTGAACTGCGGCGTAGGGTTACCTGCAGGGTACGGGTCATCGAAGTTTTGATTTGCCTTTGCTAGGTCCTCCAGAAAAACCCCTCATTTTCCTAATCCCAAGATGTGCTCAAGATCCGGTCTTCGATCAGCATCCTTGCAAAGGATACAGTGTTTTTCCTTCGCACACTCTTTTCTTTTATGCCTCATTTCACTATATTCGTAGCATAGGAAACTCCTATCGGGACCTTTACATACTTGTGCGGTGTGATCTTAGCCAAGGCATTTGAAAGCATATCCTGCAGATGATCCACCCTAATCTTATTTTGCCCTTATTCAAAAATTGTTCGGCATCCTTTTCGGTCAAGTCAATTATGGCCATGTGTTGTCCCCTATGGTTTTCTGGTGTCAGCCTCGCTTTGATCCTGCCCACACTAGGTAGATCCCTTTCGATGGCCTCTTCTACCTCGGCCAGATCCATGACGCAGTCAATGCCTCTTATTTCGATCATTACCATCGGCTTGAGCCAGGCTACAATTCTGCTTTTGCTGAGGACTTTCTTTATTGTGTCGCAGAATGCTTCTTTATTGTTGGCTTCTGCTCCGAATTAGAACAGTATGTGGCTCGACCTGGTTGGTAGTATTGTTTTAAAAGCAGTGATAGTGTCTTTGGGCCTTACATTTACCCTGGTATCCCACAACAATTCTGCGTAGGATTGGCCATTTTGGGGTTTTACGAGCAGTGCTTGCTGCCGGGGTCTTCGTCGTGGCTTTTTTCTCTCCTGACTAGCGTCAGCTTTTTTTCTTGCTGGGTGTCCGTGCGAACTTTATTTTTTGACACTTTTTAAAGGAGCTTCTTTGCGGCTTTCTTCGCTCGATTTAGCGATCCATGCCCATCAAAATCCTCTTCCTTCCTTCTTTTACCCCGATCTCTTTCGATTGGGCTAGACGCCATTCTGGTATTGAAGTTTGATGGAGGAGCTATCTGCGCGTGCCCTTTAGGCTTAGCCCTCAGCGCTTTTTTAGCCTTCTGCTCTTCTTCGGCCTTCTGGTATTCTTTGGCCTTTAACCAGCTCCTCCGGCAATCCCTATGTGGTCTAGGAATTCCTTTAGTTCTTTACACCTTTGCTGGTTTTTGGTGAGTCCCATGCTGATTTTATTCTTTTTAGAACGTCTCCCGCTTTTCGGATTAGCCTTTCGTTGTGATGTATCTCGGGAGAGGTTATCGGCATCCGCATCCGAGTACAGCATTTCAGCCACATAGTCGACAGTGGCGGTGAAATCACACAACGGTGCTTCCTTTGTCTAGTTACTCCTTTCTCTTTCTGCCGTGATTACTTTGGGGACTTTAGGATGGTTATTTATTATTTCGGCATGTAAAGCCCATGCTTCGGTCGTTTCATTAGCGAACACAGCAGTAACCATCGAATTCTTGATGTTCTTCCTTCTGGCGCGTTCCGCGGAATTTCCCGCACTTCCTTTTCAGGATACTCTGGCATTCGCATAATTTTTTTGCTGCGCCCGAACGCCGCTGGAATTTCAGTTTGGACAAGGCTGTCCATTGTACTCTGTTTTTGGTCCGTCTTTTCTGTCATTGTATTCATCGTCGATTTTGTCGTCGTTAGTGCCGCTCTCAATGTTTTGTTAACATCGTGGCTGTAACAGTTAGCGCCGTTGCTGTTGTTATTTGCACTAATTTTTTTGGGTTTTAAAAATCTATTTTTAGGTTTTTTAGTTGAAATTGCTGCAGTATGATTGGGTCTCCCCTTAGAGCCGCTAGCTCCGTTCCAGTGTGTCGTCGATTTGGATCCTATAGTTTTCTTTGCAGAGGAAGCAGGCCATGCAAGGGTTGGCACAAGCCCTTATGGAGAACAGTGATCAGAGCCAGACCAGCGCTAATTGGGAGTCCGTCTCAACCGAACCTACACCACAAACTCAATGGTGCGAAATTTGAACGTAGTCCGAGGACTGTAAAGGTTTCACCGGGACGTAACATAGCGGTATGATAGTTGAATTGGAGCTGTTCACACACGAATGCCATCTGGGCGCTACCGTGTCAAGCAACTAGATCCAAACCATCATGTCCGCCAGCCCAAAGCATCAATACCAGTTAATTGCCCAAAGTGTAGTCCAGATTCAGATAAGATTGTCACCTGTCCTCTCAGGAAAAACGTGGGGCGGCACTCCCCAAAGAATGCTTGCCTCTAAGAGTATTCCTGCCGGCCGGCATTCTTTCTGCGGGAAATGCTTGACTTTTGCATCCCAACTAGACTCCTCCGCATGAACATGGTTACAATGCTAAACACTCAGGTCAAGGTTGACAGAGATTTGACTGATAGCTTCCCAAAAACTCAAGGCTAAAACATGTATGTAGGCTTGCCCCAAAGTTGTTAAATATTGCTCTGGAACATGTGGTCAGGAATACGCCAGCAGACACCACGAGCACGCAACTCTACAAGTTCACGCAACTAGAAGCGTCTGCCGATGATGCAAACATAATGTCCACAACCATTCCAAATGCGGAGGAAGCATTTATACGGCTGGAGTTAGAAGCGGAAAAAGTCGGCTTCGTTACAACGATGAGTTACATAATCTTTATGATGATCCAACTGTTTCCGCATGCGTCAAGCTACGCAAACTATGTACAATGGGCAGGACATGCGAAGAGAATGGAGGAGCACAGACTTCCAAGGCGAATGTTGAAAAGTAGATCATAAGCCAAACGTCCAATTAGGACACCGAGCAAACGATGGGAAGATTCAATTGATTCTGACAGCAGAACCTTGCGTGGGATTTAAAATTGGTCGAGGGATACTCAGAACCCCTTCGAGGTGACTATTACTGAAGGCGAAGGCTCGAACCGGAGTTATGCCATAAATGATGGTAAGCTCACCAAGCAATATTGGGTACTTCTTAAAATCGGTCGCACTTAAACCTGGGCGAAACTACGGCCAAGATACTTTGACATATCTAATGGCCAATATTCGATTTAGATTTAAGGCAATGCAGTTTCACTAACAGTGGACAATTTAAAATAGCAGCTTAGGGCAGTGTGAATCATTGAGACCTCTTTCCCTTTCAGATTGAGTGCAGTGGCTGAGCGCGAGTGATTAATTATTATTGTTATCTAAAAATTTAATTTGAATGATTATGTAAGTGGTTTTCAGAGTTTGGAGAAGGAAATTTTCATCAGGATAAATTCCACGAAGTTGCATTAAAACTCTGGAACCATAATTTGGGCATATGTTTCATATAATCGCAGCCTGTCCTGGTATAATGAGCCATAAGCCCCAATTACTGATCGATCGTCAGATTCCTATACAAAACATTGCCAACTTTGATGCGTGTTTCACTTTCGATTGAATATGATTTATAACCAACAAAGACTATGTAGACGCAACAATTGTAGGAAAGTCATTTTCTAGAACTTTTAGTTTTTAAAGTGGTATATACGCCATCTTGCAATACACTATGATGAGTCAATTATTGTATTATTTCTTTGCGTTCTTTCCCATTCCTTTCAACTTCGTTACACAACTCAAAAAAAAAGCAACCACAATTCTCCTCTATTGCCATTTTCCACCTCGTTGAACAATCTTCATTAAAATTTCCAGTATCTTTTTTCAGGTGGTTTCCAACACCTTCATAAGTGAATCACTACATACTCGTAAGTCGTAAAACTTATTTCAAACTCCACAGAAAGACAGCCTGCTTTCTGGACTCACTCGTGCATAAATTATGTTAAGCATTTCCCATATGTTCCCATATGCGGTATACGAAAACTTTGATAAACGTACCAAATGGATTTTCTTACACATACCAGGTGGATAATAACCGGATATGTTTAGTTCTTCCCATATGAGAATGTATAAAGCGTAACACAAAGCACAGGTGGAATGATTCTCATCAACAGCATTGGGCACATACGAATATGCTACCAACTGCTACAAGTGTATGATAGTTTGTTAAAGACTGGCAAAAAACTGTTCCCTGCTTGCGTCTCATCCCGAGGCACTTGATTGCATTCCCATTAAAAAACATTATTTTCAAGGCATCCAGTGATATGTGGATGTAAATGATTATGACGATGCAGTTGAGATGATTAACGAACCAGAAACAATAGATTTGTAGTGGATCTCGACCGAAGCGGCTAATAGTAAGTCTAGCATAGTTTTGTGGAATATTTTCAGCGGAAAGCTGGCGGAATTCTGAGAAGTAGAGGTTGAGAATCAGTCCGGGATTTGAAGGGTTTAGAAAACTCGTCAATGTTGTTATGTCTTCATTATATGCTACGTAGATACGAGCATTTATTTAAAGAGTTTTCATCAAAAATAATTTTAACCTCAAAGTAGAGAACTTTATCGGCAGGGAAATCAGAGCTGCAACAATTTAACCTTCTTAGCAAACTTCCAACAAACCGCACTTCATGTATCTACTCTGAATGTGCGCACTAAACAATCAATTTCAATCCAGTTTTCCAATTAATCTTAACATTACCATCGTGGATGCACCGCAATTCAACCCACCTGAAATAATCTTCTCGATTTATCTGTGCATCAATCAAGATGTTGGTTATACCACAACATAAAATATGTTAGGGAAGGTTAATGACAGTCATCATCTGGTTTGACAAGGCGCCTGGTTGCGCTATAGCCTACCCTATACGGAGGTATGTGAACAATTAGCCAACCCACTTCAATTTGGCGACTACCATATTCGTGATGTCAAGATGTGTGAAAAGTTGCTATTCTAGTTAGAATATAGCATGCTCGTAAAATGCAAAAAAAAAACAAGATGATAATCAAGATGTTCAGAAGCAACTTGAAATGGCTGTAAAAGTAATCGCCTCAGGTTTGATGAGTGGCACTATGTGGCGACTAATGTATGCAATTTAATTGGTAAGCTTGGTTAATGATTAGTTTGTGATGAATTATTATTTAAGGCTGATCTCAATAGAGGATCATCCGCTTCTAGAAATGGAAGCAGAAATGGGAATGAATGTATAATAATAATATTTGAATTCAAGCCAGTTGTAAGCTTTGAATTAGGTTATGATTTTCAAGATACCTGAATTAACGGTTTGAATGAGTTTTTCTGTACCTTTTATTTATATTTATCATCCGTCATTCCATTTTGAGGGTTTCGTAAAATAATTATACAAAACCCTTCTGAAGGTGCGACTTATCTGTCCGACCGTCCATCCATGCATCACAAAGTAAGTAAACTTTATTAAGACTTTCTAACTTGACATTACAGAGTATACTTAATGACTATGTTTCATTTAACAGTATATGGATGTGGGACTCGTTTTAACGGAAACACGGAAACATTTAAAAAAATCCGCGATTCGCCCCACAACTCGACCATTCTGTTCTAAGCGCCGTCCTCGGCGCTGCCACTACTATCGCCTGTATCGTTCTCAAGATATAGCTCGTCTTCTGCACCCAAATCTTGATGACACGGATACCTCTTCATATAATCGACTGCTGTTGTTGTTTCGCCGGGCCCTTCACCGTATCCGATCCTTTCGACACCACAGCGATCATTTTTTTAACAGTTGTGACCCGATATGGGCCTAGGAACTTTTTGTGCACCTTGAAGCCTCCGCCGTATTGCGTCCTCCTGATAGCAACAATATCTCCAATGTCGTAAGCGCTCGCTGGCTTGCGTTCCCGATTAAACGCCTTACGATTCTCGTTCTGAATCAACTGGATGTGTTTCATTCCTTCATCTCGCAGGCTTGATCATTCCTCGACCATACGCCTTACGGACTCTTCCCCGTTGATATACCGCAAAGGCAAGTCATCTGTCAACCGCATCTTCATTCCCATTAAAAGTTCGAATGGTGTGGTACCAATGCTGCGACTATACGACGAGTTGATGTATTGCTGCAGCCTCCCGATATGTCCAAACCACTCAGCGGGGTTGTCAATAGAAAGTTCCTTTAATACTGGAACAATGATTTATAATTTTTCCTCGTTAAAGGCATCGGTCCTAAATGATCGATGTGGTACGTGTCCAGCAGACGATCGCCTTCGTCAATAGGGTTAAGCCATCCCTGTCGTTTTCCCTTTCTGCCAGGATACATGTCAGCAATTTTCGATAAACTTCTTGATACGTGCTTGCACGTGTGGGAACCAGAAGTCGGATTTCACTAGGTGCTCAACTTTTTTCAGCCCGATGTGACGGTGTTCGTGGGCTCATCTGGTCACGTCGTATTGCCTTGCCTTGGGAACGACTAATCGCAAGACTCGGCTGTTGTCTTTGTAAACGAAACCATGTTGCGCTACGAAAGCGTCGTCAGTACCTCGTCTTACGATAATTTTCTCCTACTCTGGATCATCATTCCGTGTCCGTTGAACTCGTTCAGTTAAAGCGCATCGGTCCCGTCTTGCCAAGTAGACCGATACTGGGCTACGGCTTAGAGTGTTAGCGTGCTTCATTGACCGACCAGGTTGATATTCGAACGTATGTTCGTATCCGTCAATTAACAACGCCCATCGCGCTACTTGTACACTGGTTTCCTTCTTCGCCATTTTTAGAGCCAAGGCTTGACAGTCTGTCACAATCTTCACTGGATTTCTCAAAAGATACACTCGAAACTACTTGAGTGACTTGACAACTGCCAGTATCTCCAGTTCGTAACTCGTATACTTTATTTCTGCTGGCGTTGTTTTCCAACTGGCGTAATATGTCGGATGCAAGTTTCCATCCTCGTGATTGCGTTGCAGAAGAATGGCTCCTAGCCCGTACATGGAAGCGTCGGTGTGAAGTTCTGTCTCACGTCCAATACGAAAGAGTTTAAGAACTGGGGTCTTGATCAAAGTGGCTTTTACCTCATTAAAGGCGCGTAATTGAGCAGTTGCAAATTCAAAAGGAACTTCGTCTTTCAATAAGTCTGATAATGGGCGAGCAATCTGAGCGAAGTCCCTGATAAAATTCCGGAAGTAGCCTACTGAGCCCAAAAAGCGCTGCACATCTTTCACTGATTTCGGCTGACTAAAGTGTTCAGCAGCTAGTGCCTTGTCATGATTTGGTTATGTAGTCTCGTCCTCGACAATATTTCCAAGGTTTTCAACTTTTCACGTGAGCATTTTACATTTTTTCCAATTAAAATGAACGTTGTACTTACTAGCTGTCTCCATGACTCGTCCAAGCTTTGCACAGCCTTAAGCTTCGTTTCTAGCAGGAATGATAATGTCGTCAAGGTATGCCAACATCGTCCCGTCAGCCAAAAGATCTCTGAAAACGGCTCTTATATGTCTTTGGAAGACCGCTGGTGCATTACATATGCCAAATGGATCCCGCAAGAACTCAAACTGCCCATCTGGCGTTATAAAGGACGTGTACTTGATGATGCCCTCTTCGACAGGAACATGATAGAATCCGTTCTCCAAATCCAATACGCTGAACACCCTCGCACTTTGCAGTCCGTCTAGCAGATCGTCTATAATCGGCAGTGGGAATCGGTCTCGAACCATCTTTTGATTTACTAACCAATAGTCGATGCACATTCTTGTATTACCATTTACTTTTTCATCAACAACATCGGTGCGTCTTTCAATCGTCGGTGAATACTGTTGAACGAGCTTCTTCACTTCGTCTTTAATCGTTGCGTCGTGGATGCTTTCTACGCCCTCCGGCCAATGGTCACTATGTACGCTGATATTTTTTACGATCTTAACGTCATTTTCTTCGTCGGTCTGGAGCTTAATAAATACGGCCTTCGGTTTTTAATGTGGATTTCAATGACTTCTGACAATCCACCACCCAACAAAACGTCATTGGCCAGAATCTCGTCTGCAACAACATGGAATCGAAGAGTAACGCGCTGTTCGTCAAGAGTGAAAGCCACTCCAAAACTGCCCAATGTTCGGAAACCGGCAGATTCGACTCCATGAAATGGTACTGTTGCTGTGTCCAGCTTCGGTGCTCCAAGTCGGACGTACATTGTCGCAGTCGTTAGGTTTAAGTTGCTTCCTGAGTCTATGACCGCTTCGACCCCGACGCCATTGATTACAATGACTTTGTACACCTTCTTGCCCGTCGACTGTAAGGTGTTGACACGTCTTTTAGGCGGCTCCAATGGTGAATGTTTTTTGCAAGCAGACGCGATGTGCCCGTACTCGTTACAATGAAAACAATTTTCTGCTGATGTGCGAAGACTCTCCACAGGTGAACCAGTTATTTTGCTGCCATCTTACTTTTCATCGCATGGTACTGACTCAGCTTCCTCCTTAGCTCTCCGATCGTCGAAGCACTGTACAAGATAACTTTACTCGACTCAGTACCAGGGATACCAGCTTATTTCCAAAATGCATATAATAAGAATTGTTTTTTCTCACCTTTTTTCCTACACGTCTGTTACTTTCTGGATAGCCGCCGTATATTGAAAATAATTCATTATATTATTGGGTAGTCTACAAAATCGATCTAGCAAATGTCCGCTATTTTCTGTTGTGCCAATTAATATAATTATTTGGCTTGTATCATCAGTCACATTGTATTGTTTTCTTATGTAAATAGTAAAAAAAAATCAGCAGAAAAACCCGAAATTCTTCTGTCATGCGCTACCTTATATTTATCTGCAACCAAATAAAGCATACTTGCAGAATAAAAATTCCAACTAAGAAGCTGAATACATACTATAAAATCGGACGCGATTCTTTTGCACGAAAATTTTATCTGGTAATAAAATGTGAAGCTTTAGATATGTGATGACAGTCATTAGCAATAAAATTTCTTTTAAGGTATGTCTTACTTCGCTAAATATAGAAGAGCGTTCTCACGACATATTACGAAATTTGAATAACAAGAAGTCAAGTGCTTGAAGCAATAATGGTAGTAAATATTATTTTGATCTTGAAAAATTCTTTAAGGGTACACGTAATTGTTTTTAGGCATTTTCCACTCACGCACGTTATTTTGGCTACATTACAAACATAACTCGTTGGAATATTATGAGTAGAGCTTGTTATACACTTCAAAACTCATTTACGCATTTCGAGAAAAAGGTTTGATATAATTCAAGTTTGCACGACAAAATGTTCGCCACTTCAGATGACTTGGTTGCTTGATTTGATAAAATTATTTAAGTTTGAACTTATGGTCACCAAAAGATAAATAAAATTCAAATATTCTGTGTACTTCGATCAACAGAAAATATACTAACCATGCAACCATTCCAAATCTCAATGTGCCTTTTCGATACTCTTCAGTGTTTTACATAGATTGTATACGTTTTAGTGACTTGTAATATGTTACTTTCACTTTAAATGTCCGTATCTATTTCAAATCATTTAAATGCTTCCGATTTAATTTGAACGTTTAAGTGTTTTATTGCAAAGCGTTGAAGCGTTTAGTTTTCATAACGTTATAGACGCTTTGTAATAAAGCTTTGAAGCGCTTTAAGACATCTGGTCGTCTTGTAAGCCAGGTGTAAGGGCTTGGGACTCGTAATTTGGGAAGCCGGGTTTAAGTCCAGCCTGGGTAAAAACAGGGGTTTAAATTGTGATACAAAAATTCAGATAGACGATGATATTAATTCTTGTTTTACTGATTGTGTGTTTTAAATAGAAGCAACACACATAAGCGTATCGAAATAAACAATTTAATGTGTTTAAAAATTTAAAATACTTCTAAATGTTCAAAAACTGACTAAAAACTGAAAACACTTAAGTGCTTTTGAGACTTGCAGTGTCATCACCATCGTTTTTACCGTAATTTTTGAAGTGGCCAAATATTCTCTCAATTGTTGATAAAATGATTTATCATCGAATTTTCTATAACTTTAATGCACTTTCGAACATTATGTAAATTTTATATTTTCTGTCAAATTAAATTTCAAGTTAACTTATATATTTCCTTGTTTTTCTTTTTCAGGTAAGCCTTGGGAAATTAAATTGAATTTAATGACAGGAGTAAGTTCTTGTGATATTTTTACCATCTTTTGGTAAGTAGCATGAAGATCCATATCTAGTTAAAATATTTTATCGAGGTTTCCCGGAAAGCTAAGATCAAATAAATTTAAATAATTTTTAGCGCTTTGTACTAAAATACAAGACTCTATTGAAATCACAATCTGTGTCGATTTGTCCTTTGTCTGTATGACACAGCAATCTTCCTCTGAAACTATAGAAGCTCCAGCCATTAAAATTTATGGAGAGGTCAAAAGTAATGAGTCTTTGAAAGTTTTCGGGTAAAAAAATTGATTATAACGAGGTCCCCCCTATTCAAGTGACCCCTAAACCTTTTTTTTCATCAAATTTAAAGGGTATTCCAATAAGAGGTGTTATTTTGAATAGCCCGCTATTTCGGCAGATGTCACTTTTGAAGCTGTCACTTTTGGACATTTGACAAGGAAAAACTACGCCATTAATAACAATGGAACGATACACGCTTCAACAACGCATTGAAATTATTAAAATTCACTATATAAATGGTGAAAATTTGGCAGAGACGGTTCGTAAAACTCGAACATTTTTGGGTTGTCGTGAAGCACCTTGTCGTACCGCAATAAAGAAATTGGTGGAAAAATTCGAGCTGTTGGGACAACTTAGTAATGTGAAAAATAAAACCCGTGCACTTCACTCAAGAACAGCCTAGAATATTGTTGCTGTAGCTGAATGTGTTGAAGAAAACCTAGGTTTGTCCATTCCTCGTCGTTCTTTGGAATTAGGCATTCCACAAACGGCATTACACCGTATTTTGCATAAGGATTTGTGTCTTAAGGCTTATTAAGTTCAGTTAGCACAAGAACTCAAGCCGGTCGATCATCAACAACGTCGTGTCTTTGCTGATTGGGTCCTTGAAATGCATGAAAATGATCCGGAATTCCATCGAAAAATCATCGTGAGTGATGAGGCCCATTTCCACCTCGGTGGCTTCGTCAACAAGTAAAACTGTCGCATCTGGGCTCGGAAAACCCAAGAGTTATTGTTGAAAAGCCTCTCTACCCTCAACGTTTCATTGTTTGGTGCGGTCCGGCGGAGTCATTGGACCTTACTTTTTCGAAAATGAGGCTGGAGCAACAGTTCCGGTGCATGGATTGCGCTATCGAGAGATGATTAATAATTTTTTATGGCCAGAATTGGATGGTATTGATCTGGACAACGTTTACTTTCAACAAGACGGCGCTACGTGCCACATAAGCAATGAAACCATTGACCTTTTACGGGAAAAGTTTCCGGACCGTGTTATCTCTCGAAGAGGTGATCAAAATTGGCCATCGAGATCTTTTGATTTAACACCTTGCGCCTTCTTCCTGTGGGGCCCCGTGAAAGAAAAGGTCTACGCCAACAGCTCAGCGTTGATTCAAGACCTCAAAGATGGAATTCGTGAGGCTATTGAGGACAAAGGGGAGCCACTTTGCGATTTGGTTATGGAAAATTTCATGAAAAGGATATGATCCTGTTAGCGTGGTCGTGGTGGGCATTTGCTATTAACGGCATACCTTCCTCTTTATAATGAAATAAACATCCGATCATTAATATTAAAAAATGGCATTTTTCCTTTAATATCAAAATAACAGTATGAAAGGTCTCAGTACGATCTTTTCAAATAGATTTTTAAATTGCCTGATCTGTGTCGAGTGGGTAGGAGTGGCAAATGAACGAGATTTTCCTGTACTCCCCTCCTCCTCCGTGATTGGACACCTTTGATCCAACAAATCTAGGAAAAATCATGGGAGTTGGCCTTTATCAGTACAACAATAACAAATATCTCAAAGTCCAAATATTTTCAACTTTGTTAGTAGTAGTATGATTATCGATTTTACATTTTCTTGAATGGAATCGTAAGGCTATCTTTAAATTCAATGAAATTCGATATACAGATGGCTACTTATAAGGTTGATCCATCCTAAAAATTAGAAGGATTAAATATTATTTAACGAAGTTATAGTGGTTTTAATTTTCCTATATTACAATAGCAATACAGTAGAACCCAGTTTATCCGGATCCCCCTCATCCAAATCTCTGGCATATTTTGATCAAATTTTCGAGCATATCCGTTCATTAAATTTTCACATTAGATCGTGAATTTCGAACGTTATAGCAACGAAAATATTACAAAAAAAAGTTCCTATAAGTTGATTTGAATGAATTTTCCAGAAGCTACATCGTAGATTTTACAAACCCCTCAGATCTTATTCATGTACTTCTGTTATGATTGACGAAAATAGTAATATAAAATTTAAAAAATGGACAAAAAATAATTCCGCATTGAAAATTTTCAACATAAAGACATTGATATCGAGTGACTCATAAATTGTATAGCACTATAGTAGCCTTTTACCTATAACTCATACTCCTTATATTCCCTTTAGCCGCGGCCACCAAATACCAGCCTGTCATATTTAAAGTTGTCCTCAGAAACAGTGTACTTTCCACATGAGGTTTGATACTTTTGTTCTTTTTCCCCCACCATACACACTGCATTTTGTCTCCGAGCTTTAGCTTTAGAGTTCCATTTGCTCACCGAGTGCGTTTTTATCGGATTGTCAAGTGTTTGTGTTTAGTGGTTTTATGTGTAAGGCTCATTACACTAAATACATTTAAAACGGCATCCAAACGGACGAAGACTGGGGTTTTCATGAAAAAATTAGAAGCTTTAAATCGAATTGAAACAGGGGAAGCGACGAAAAACATAGCTACTGAATTCAACAATGTCTAGTTAGAAGAAACAACGCCAAAATATTGAAAATTTTTCTGACAAAACAGTATGCAACGAACACTAAAAGACCGGAGTATGGCACGAAAAGCAAAAAACGGAACACTTGAGCACGCGTTGTTTATGTGATCTTGGCTCAGAAAAGTTTTGAGCATAAAAAAAAAAATTCTCCAATGCCGACACAAAATTCTTTGCAAGCCACGGGTGGCTTGGACTGTATTCGTCAATTTACCCTTACAGGAGAAAGCTTATCAAGTGATGTTGTTGGTGTCGATTTATTCAAGAAAGAGTTCAATAAATTTGTTTTACCTGAGGAATTGACGCCCGATCAACTTTATAATGCAGACGAAACTGGGCTTTTTATCGGACTTCTGACCAAAACGTTAGCATAAAAAAGCAGAGACTGGCTAACAGTATGACTTGTAGTAATGCGTTAGGGAAATATAAGTTGCCACTGGTGGTTATATGGAAGTCAAAAAATCAATGTGCTGTAGCAAATCAGCCCTACGCCCTTGACAACGATCCGCAGGTTGTTATTGACGTCGACGGTTCCGAACGACCTTTTAATCACTCGCTGTCACTGACCCAAGTTTTGGCAGCTGGGGAGGACGTTGACAGTTGTGGTGGAATGGTAGGAGGAAGACTCCGGAGAAGATGGCCGCCAATCCGAGTGTCGTGTGAGACGTGGGTAGATGCTTGTTCTTTGGCAGAAGTGTAGTGTATTATCCGAGCCTAGTTGTCAATCGGGATTTATTTTACTAGCGAAGGTGAGCTAGATAGGTTCAAAACTATTGTGTTTAAACCAAAATCAAGTGCTACCCCCAGAAGTCCCACGTGTAAAAGGCCAGTCGAGACGATATCGTGAATCCGCAAAGCAACTACGACATTAGGGCGTGCTCGCGCGAGTGATGAATGGGCGTATTGTAAGGCAGGGGTGCTAAAGAAGAAAAATTTTCTTTTCTTGTATATTTTCCTTTCACGGTAGATTCGTGGCTTGCGATTGGAGGGAACGCCACATATTCGTTGTGCGGCCCTCGAAATTAACCTGCAGTCCTCCCCGACGAGCACGGCAAACAGAGAAACGGGAAATCGTCAGTTCTTTACGCCGGAGAGCCGTCGTCAACGAATGTCATCGTCGAGGTTGAACAACAAACTGTAAGTTTTTCTTAATTTTTTTCCATGCCCAGAATTGAGTGCGATTTGCACAACCATGAATGAGAGGCCCGTCAAATTCTATCGGCTGCCAAAATTATATCCATTCCTTGGAATGTTCATAAGGGAACTGCAAGCATAGAAAAACCATTCATTAACAATTTATTGGGACGGCATTGGACAAATAGTTTGTGCTCCACACTCAACAAATGTGAAGTTTTTCATCAGGAATCTTCCATTGATATGAAGAAAATTTTGTCGAGCAAAACAATTGAAGAATTCGATGCTCATTTCACATCAAAACTTTTTTGTCGAGCAAAACAATTAAAGAATTCGATGCTCATTTCATATCAAAACACTTTGGCTATTATCAAGCTGCCAATCTACATAATAAAGTACATAAAATTTCAGTGCCTTTACTTTGTCTCAGTGCAGTAGATGACCCATTTGAGCCATTAGATGCTGAGAAATCGTCACCTGTGGCAATCATAGTTACCGCTCGTAGTGGACATATTGGATTCTTGGAAGGATGGTGGCTCAAGTCCAAAGACCAATACATGGGTCGACTGTTTAGTGAGTTTTTCACGGTTGCCTTATACGATTCGACAGGGGAATTTGAACAAACATCAAAAGAAATGTGGAATAATGTTGACGTGTTCCGTGAAACTATTAAAGAGTGCACATTAGGATAGTTTTAGAGGTTAATAATCTTCCCTTCTCACAAGTTGGGTCTAACAAAAATTTTAGGCTTTAGAAAAAAAAAGTTTGAACAAAAATACGAAATTTGGTTGTGCTTTGGCTGAGTGAGACTAGATAGATAGAAAGATTTACGGCATTGAACGAAGAGAAGTGG
Organism: Odontomyia ornata; assembly: GCA_963969285.1. Taxonomy (NCBI): domain Eukaryota; kingdom Metazoa; phylum Arthropoda; class Insecta; order Diptera; family Stratiomyidae; genus Odontomyia; species Odontomyia ornata. The sequence goes on along the minus strand of OZ017742.1, from coordinate 14,758,308 downwards.
AATTAATTTTTGCAAGTTATCTGCAATGCTCAAAAACACACACGTAGAATGACAAATTTCGTACAGTTTTTGTTCTTAGTTTTAATATGGTACTAATTAGTTGTAGCGTTTTAGCATGATAGGTTAGAGATAGGGTCGACATATTTATTAATATTTTAAAGAATGTACCAATAAGAACTAAAATTAGATTTTACAATGGCGTATAATTTATATTCAATATGTGAAAACGAATCAATAGAAATTCAGCTCGATATTCACATAACTTTCGATGCGATTGATCGTGATTTAATTATTTTTTTAAGAGCAATAGGGTACTTCTATTGTAATCAAAGGCGTTGCTTGTGTGCCAGTTTCATATACTGTTACAGGGAATTTGAGACGGTAGCCAACTGAACCACCACTTAAACACCACCACCGGGAAGCGTGTTCCGAAGGATGCATCCTCGAGCCAAACTGGGATAGGGAACTTATGTATTGTACATAGCTCTAGTAAGGTTAGAATAATAATTAATTCTAATGTTAATGTATACAATAGAGTAGATTTTAAATTTCCTTAAGTTAGATTAATGCAGCTCAACAGTTTAGTTAGGCTCGACGAAGTTCCCGATACCACTCCCGAATGTGCACGGTTGCTCCACAACGACATCGTCTGTGATCAACAACTGCAGAAAGAACGAATCAAAAGGATGCGTGAGAAGCAATCATCGTAGGAACCGACAAGATGAGGAAATTCATCGCAGCAATTACAACAAAAACATCTACCACCAGATGCATATAAATGTGTCAACGGGCGCCTTTCCATCTCATTAACACGTATCTACGATGGAAAAAAAAGTCATAGTCTCACAATTCACAAGCCGTGAAGACGTCCTCCAAGCTCTCTTATGCGCCTGCTTTATTCCCGGATTCTCTGGTATTTTACCACCACGATTCCGTCGAGTTCGGTACATGGATGGTGCTTTCTCAGACAATCTTCCAGTTCTCAATGACAATACATTCTGCGTCGAAAGAGATATCTGCCCGCGTGATCAAAGCTCACAACTGTTTCATGTTAATTGGGCAAATACTAGCATTGAAATCTCAAAACAGAATATCAATGGATTTGTAATTGAAACGGATGTATTGCTGTACAATCGACTTTTGTTGTTTCTGAGACGTTACCACAAGATAATTCAGTGCGTAAATACAAATGTTCGGGGATGGAGATGATAAAGAAAATGAAGATGGCTATGATCCAGAGTGCTTGGAATGTATGAAACATCAAAAGGACGCTATGAGTGGCAACTTGCCCGAGACTGTGATGATTGTAATACAAGGATATATTGATTCAGCCAACAAAGGACTTGCAAATTGGTAGTTCAAACATCAAAACATCTAATTACCATCACTACCAGCAAACAGTTCCAGTTGATTTCTTTTGTGCCACAATAACCTTCAATCCTCGCACCTGCCATCAGTAAGCAATTACGTCAGGTAATATATCGTTGGGTGGATGAAATAAACGATGCCTAAGATATCCAGCCCCAAAAGACGCAGCACCCGCCAGACTACAACGGATCTAACAACACCGCTGAATGTCGAAGCTTACATTCACCAGGAAATCTGGATACCTGGAAAAGAAGGAAAAAAGGAACACAAAGTGTCTTGTCCAAGGGATAAAATATAAAAGTGCTACTTATCTGATAATCCTCAGTGATCCATCCAAAATCCGAGTAACCGCCAGCATTATGTTTATACTTGGAATACGTCAAATGTCCGTCACAGTGACAATTCCGAAAACAATATCTACGACTCCGAATTCCGGAAGCACCAGTTGAAGTGTGGTGAAAATTGCGATGGAATTGCCTAATCGCACGAACCGGGTTACAATTTCGGCAAGAAAAGGAGAAATATAAGGTTCACTCCGAAATTAGCGGTGCTCCGTTGAGAACGAGCTGATAAAAGGGCGGGAGACAAAGGAGAAGCCCTCTTTTTCGATGATCAGCACGTGGAGTTGAGAAGGCAGAAAGAAAAGTGTTTAAAACAAAAGTGGACGTTAAAAGTAATCGGAGAAAATATTTAAAAGTAATCGGAAGAAAAGTTTAAAAGTAATCGGAAGAAAAGTTTAAAAGTAATCGGAAGAAAAGTTTAAAAGTAATTGGAAGAAAAGTTTAAAAGTAATCGGAAAGCGGAAGTTTAGAAGAAATCGGAAAAGGAAAAAAAGGAGGAAACAAAGGAAAGGAATACGAAGGGAGGAGGATGTATCCCATCAATTGGCCATTACAGCGCAGGACCTTTTTCGCCGTGTAGTCGACGACGGGAACCCTATCAGGAGGCCTCTTTCGTAGATAGGTTAGTCAAAAGGAATAGTAAGAGTTGTTTTTGTTAAAAAAGAAATATTTTTGCATTGAAAAAATTTATTTGCTTTATTAAATATCAAAGAAAGTAGAATTTTCTTTGTTTTCTTTTATGCTGAATTCACATGAAAAATTTCAGACACTGTTCGTTACAGACAGTGTAACGGTTGGTTCGGGGTAATATCGCGCGCGGGAGTCCGTCAATGTGGTGTTTTTTTTAATTTTTGGTGGTATTTGAGTGATTTCGAGTTGGCTGGAGGAGATAGGGACCCCCCGAGTAGTGATATTCGTTTTGGTGCAAGTTGTGTTCATTTAACGAGCTTCGGCAAACCGCCTTACTCACTGGGCCTAACCCAAAACAGTGAGTTGGCGTCCACGCCCGTCTGCGGCGAGCAAAGCCGGGACCGCAGGGCCCCCGTTGCCGGAGCACCCCAGTGGTTAGGGGTGACAATGTTAAAGACAATTGTAAGGTTCATTTGTATTTTCAAAACCAAAGCATTTTAGCTTTATAAATTTCTTTGTTGTCCGAAATTAATTTTAAGGTATATTTCCAGCTATGGATTAATATTTAACTTTTAAAGAGATATCTAAGGAAATATTGTACATACGCGTGCATCGAATTTAACAATGTAACATACGAATGAACAAATGCGATCACCTTTAATATCTACAATATGTATGAATGAGTGAATTTAATTTTAAAAATAAACGTAAATTTTTAACCCGAAGGGAATTCCACTTTATGCAATCAATATTTTTCTAAATTTATAAAGTCAAGGCGAATGCATTACAATTTTGTAATTAAAGACGGATATAGTACTTACTCTTTTTAAATAAAAACATACATTTGTGTGAACATTTTAAAATCGGAAAGGTGGAACAAAATAATATGAATTGCTAAAGATAACAACGTCTTTCCTTTCCAGCAAATCCCTTTTTTCCAGCAGAAATGTCAGCAAACGGTAAGTATACCGTTACAAGAGTAGAGTTTTCGCGTCGCGCTCGGTACGCGGTACCATAATTTGCTTTGCGTTTTTATTAGAGTAGAGTTTTTTAGGGTCGAGCTAGAGTACGATGTTTTTCGGTACCGCGTCGGTGATATTCCGGAACGCGGAAGTTTATAAATTTTTGGATGTTGTCTGGAGGAATATAAGAAATAATAGAATAAAGTAAGGATAGGTTTCTCTTCCGTATGTAAGTGTTTTCGACGCGTTGATAAATCGGGCATGTGAACTGGTGGCTGAATTTTTGTATTGCGGATTTAGTCTGCTCGCGTAAGACCTGCGATCGACCTCCTCTCCGAACTTGCTAGCTAGCCAGCAGCCACCTCGGTGTAGACTAAGGGTGCCCCGACTTGTTGACCTGAAGGGTACAGTCCGTTGTCACGTCCCAAGACTTCACGTCTAGAACCGATCAGAGGTCGGTTCAGATTTCGTTCTAGTGATTTTAAACGAAAATCATTACAGGACGCTAAATCATCTGAACCACAATGCCTGTAGTCTCCGATCACAAAGATGTGCTTGGATGGTCAGTTTTTTGTTTAAGGACTGTTTTTTTAATAACTTTGTTCCTGATGTTCGGAAATTCCTCAAGAACGACAGTTTACTAGACAAGGAAATTCCGCTTATCGATAATGCTCCTTCTCATCTGGGAGATCAAGAACTAGTGGGTGGTGAAATTAAAGTGAAATTTCTTCCACCGAATGTAACCCTAATGCTGGAGCCTACAGACCATGGGGTCCTTAAATATTGGTAAGCCAAAAAATATTGAGCCTTTTTTGTCATTTTTCGATTGAATGTTTCTTTCATTTAAAATGGATTTTATTTAAGTACATATTGTCCATTATTATCTATGACCTTTTGCGTTTTTTTAAGATGGAGCCATTATTCCATCTGTGTAGAGCTTCTGTGGTTTATCGGCGAAAAACTTGGCCAAGTGATTTTTACAGTCCCTTTTTGAAGTGAATTTATTTTCATTAAGGAAGTTTTGCAGAGACTGAAACAAATGGTAGCCTGGTGGTGCAAGGCCTGGACTATACGGTGGATGCACCAAAACTTCCCAGCCGAGCTCTGTGAATTTTTGCCGGGTCATCAAAAATGTGTGTGGTCTGGAATTGTAATGATGGAAGACAACGCCCTTTCTATTGATCAATTCTGGCCGGTTTTTTTGAATTGCTTGTTGCAATCTGGTTAATTGCTGACAGTACAGAGCCGAATTGAGTGTTTGGCCAGGTTCTAGCATCTCATTGTAAACAATTCCCTTCCAATTCCACCATACACACAGCATAACCTTATTTGGTGCCAATCTTGGCTTTGAAGTCGTTTGTGATGATTCACCTTGTTTTGAACATGATCTTTTTCGAACGACATTCTCTATCTTACCCATTTTTCATCGCCCGTAATGATTTGTTTCAAAAATGGCTCGATTTCGTTGCGTTTTATTAGCATTTCGCAAATGAAAATTCGGTCGATCAAATTTTTTTGTGTTAATTCATGCGGCACCCAAACGTCGAGCTTCTTTGTGTATCCAGTCTTGCGCAAATGGTTCGAAACCGCCTGGTGTTGGATACAATATCATGGCTGCTTATGTGTCGGTCTTCTTCAATTTTTTGTAAGATTTCATCGACTTTTTCAGCGAGGCGCATCTTTGACATCAAAATTTCCAGAACGAAAGCGAGCGAACCATCTCTTGGCTGTGGCTTTTGATAGAGTATCTTGACCGTAGACAACACAAACTTTTTCACGAACCTCCGATGCATTCTCGTAATGATCATAGTGATATTGTCAAATAGAACGAATCTTTTCAGAAATTTCACTCATTTTTAAATGAATACAACTTTTGACACGAATGACGAAACGCAAAACTGTCCATATGAAAATTCTAGACTGGAATGTCACCTTTCAAACGTATTTCAGTTCGGCTCAATCTGATTAGTATTGCCCGATATATGACAACAAACACCATCTAGTGACAAAAAAGGCTCAACACTTTTTAGAATATCCAATATATTGATAATGCTTTGCGAAAAGATGAACAGATAAGAGTAATTTCTTTAAACAGGTTTTTATTTAACAAACTGAATAAGAAAAGTAAAAACGAAAATTAAATAAAATTTATCATAATACCAATGTTCAGGATACCTCCTTCCTGGGAAGCTCGTCAAATAGGCGGACTTAAGTACGTATGTTCTAGGGACATAGCTATATGTATGAACATAGATCATTTCAAAATATCAAATATATATACAAAGTTTGAGGTGCCAGTCGCTAATACTGAGTATTAAAAATTCACAATAGACGACACTTCCAGCTTTAAGCACATAAAGGGTGGTCCAACCAAAACGCACGATGTTAATTGTAAATAAAACAAAAAATTTTCGGAGAATTATGTTACGAAATATCACCCATATCCTAGCCACAGCTACGGTGGCCTACTTCTATCCGATCGTCCATATTTTCAATGGGAAATAATTGAGGTTCAATCTCGTTAATATGCTCAATTATCTCATCCTTTAGCTCTTGAATTGTTTTTGGCTTATTGAGGTACACTTTTTCTTATAAATATCCCCAGAGAAAGAAGTCCAACGGTGTCAAATCACATGTTCGTGGCGGCCAATTAACATCGCCACAACGTCAGATAACACGGCCATTTCGTTGGCTGTGTGGCAAGTGGCACCATCCTGATAGAACCGAATCCGTTATCATCTCGCAATAGCGAACACCATTCACGGTAACTGTTTGGCTGTCCTCATTTTGGAAGAAATACGGCCCGATGACACCGCCAGCCTATAAACCGCACCTATCAGTCACTCTTTGTGGATGCATCGGCTTTTCAACAATCACTCGTGGATTCTCATTTGCCCAAATGCGGCAATTCGGCTTATTAGCGAATCAACTGAGGTGAAAGTGTACCTCGTCGCTGAAAATGAGTATTTTTTTGTAAAGTCAACATTCCCTTTTGTCTGTTCAACCAACCAATCGGTGTATTTTCGACGCTTGAAATGGTAATTAGGCATCAGCTCTTGACTCAATTGAACCTTGTAAGCGTGAAAATTCAAATCTTTATTCAAAATTTGCATCAGTGATGTTCGTGAGATCTTCAATTGTTGGGCACGACGACGAGTCGGACTTGATGGCTCTTCTGCCAAACTGTCGCGAACAACAGCAATGTTTTCCGCAGAACGAACTGGGCAAGCATGCACAGGTATTCACATTTCCTACAGACCCGGTTTGCTGAAATTTGCGCGTAATTCTCCCGATTGTGGACACAATTGGTCGATTATGCTGACCAAAAAATCACGAAGTGTACGAAATGCATTTTCATTTGAACGCCCATTTTCGTAAAAGGCTTCAACAACCTTAACGCTCTGCTCAATTGTGTTTCTCTCCATGGTTGAATTCGTCAAACACTGAAACCAAGAAATGTCAAATTAAGTTGGGCGGAAAATTTGACGTTAAGGTGTGACTCACAATTAACATGGTGCATTATGGTTGGACCGTCCTATATATGTATAATATTTTGAAATGATCTAGGTCCATATGTCCATAGGTGATTTTGGTGGACTCATATTACAAAGCAAGTTAAATAAAAGCTTGTAAAAAAGTATACTCACAATGGTATTAGATGTTTAAAAATTATGCATTTCAAATAAAACTTTCAAAAGCACAATGCATTACAATTTAAAACAGAAATCTGTTTCGAACCATCGTAATTTCACAGTCGTATTGAAATAGGTGAAAAGATACTTTTTAGCAGATTATCTTACTCTAATCACCATCCCAAACTAATGGCCTACATAATTTTCGCGCGAAAAAAAAACTACTTCACATGATTATAATCATTTCATACTTAATTTTAAGTTGAGCGTATGTAGCACATATTTATAGAATTCTTATGAGATCATAGACCTCGCCCAACAAAAATTTTGTATGTTTTTCTCGCTTCCTTAATGCAATTGTAAGAAGAAAAAATTCTCAATTTCATTCAGAGTGTAAAGTCATGTATACAGGTGTTACCACTTCAAGAAAAGCAAATTTATGCTCAAATCGATGCTCAATTCGTGGCTTTTATCTGGAAGCAGTCCCTGGATTGATCAGTTCGAAGTACTCAAACCCCCCAAATGGAAACCAAACCACAACGAAATTAATAATTTTGAAATTAGGATATTTTATCCAAATTCTTCATTTTGAGTAGTTTCTCAACTCTTTTCTTCCTTCAGATTAAACAGCAACACCTCCTTATCCACATGCCGAAAATTTTACATGCCCCAAATTTATCAAACTCAATTATAAGCACTTACAAAAGCTCCATTCTCATTGTGCAACCACAGATTGCTCGCGATTCAAGTTGTACTTTGGCGGGAATAATTTCTTAACGCTGATCATGATGATGATGACGATGATAATTGGAAATGTAGCTTGCCCAACTCAACAACAATCCAATAGGGAGTGGTTGCTGGTTGGTTGTGAGTTCTTAGAATCAACAATGCAATAATTCAACGTTCGCCTTTTCAAAATTTCCTCTGCACAGGCACGTTGTCTTGGTCTAACTTCGCGCCAAGATTTGAATTGATTTGCATATAAAGTTGCTATGAATGCGGTCACCAAAGGCCAAGACAACAACTAACCGACAAAAATAACAAAAACAACGAAAACGAGATCACTTTGCCTTTCGTTAAGTTTGTTTGGATACGTAATTTTCAAAAGCCCTGGATCGGACTGCGCGTTAGAAGCGAACGTATCGTTTATCATTTTGATTTGTTTGAATGTCACGTTCGATTTTTAGCAGTCAGCAGGGATCATTAATTTTGATTTGATGGAGGATGCGAGGGAATTTTTGCATTTATTGATTGAAGAACTGGTTCGGTGGCGGATGATCTGGTTTTTCAAGGTATGAAGAAGAAGTTACGCAATAAAAGGAATTTTTTTGAAATTCTTTAGCTCTAACTTCATTCGTGTCAGATTTTTACTTTGCTTTTAGCACCACAGCCCCTTTCAGGCCTTCGCTTAGCGATACTTAGAGCATCTCATTATCTTGATCGAATCAAATTTTTAAGTTTATTCGATCGAGAATGATAAATTATCTTTTGAAAATCTGATGAATTTCAGGAACTTTTAACTAAGTATATTTTATTCAACTTTTATTTCATACTTAATCACACTTCTCGTAACAATCAAGAACAATTAGAACTAACCTCTCATTAAACAGCGAGGAATTAGATAAAATTTCCCCAACACATTCTTTAATGATCCTTAAAAGCATCCATTACACAACTTTCTCACAGCAAATTTCACACATTGGTGAAAATGGTTGCAGATAAAAAAGTATCTGAGCAATTTATTTCGGGTTGCTATTTCATTTATCTTTCGTTTGGGTGTGCAATTCTTTTTTGATATCTTCTATGATTATGGTCTGTAATCTTCTAAGATGTTGTTTGTTTCGTTTTTATCTTGCATTGGCGTCCTCTTTAGTCTTTCTCGTATCATTCGCACAGTTGGGATAAAATATGTATTGTTTGCCATTGAGCTATTTGTGTTCGTATCTCTCCGCATGATTGTTTTTAACGAATAAGATTTATTTGGGCATTACTTTGGATGAAAGGAAAGATGTATTGATGCCGTTGTCAGTTGAACATTTACAGCAAGTTGATATCTTTAGGATCAAAAGCTGTTGCATGATGTCGCCGTAGGGATCATGCTTTTAGGGTTCGGACAGATTACGGAAGATTGTCGCCTGACTATCGTAATTTCATCATCACCTATAACGTGACAAGCCAAACTGGGTTTGGCCTCCAGGGTTAATCTATTCCAATCATTCTGGTTCGCCAGTTGATCACTCCCAGCAAGGATCTGTTGCCAGCTTCTATCGTGTCTTTCCATCGAATCCTTGGTCTTTCCTCTGGACGTCTACCTTGTGTTCGGCCCTTTAAGGTTCTTTTGGAAAGCCGGCTTTCTCCAATGTTTTCTACGTGGGCCGCGCAACTTTACGCAAGTAGATACAGATAGTTCGTCAAAAAGTTCATACAACTCATCGTTGTAACGTAGTGTCCAGTCTGCTCTTTGTTTCACAGGGTCGTTCAAATATGTCCACTGCCTTTTCGGATTCGCTCGTCAGGGTCCATGTTTCTGTTTCATATAACAGCGCAGGTTTGATTAGTTATTGGTAAATACCAAGTTTATTTTGCCTGTTTGTACCGAGTGTGCTTGTATCCGTACTTTGAAAATGTTTCGATACGGCAGTCGTGTCGAAATCTAGTCGAACCCTTAGGCTAATTTATTGAGCTGTTGCTTTGTGCCTATAACGCTAGTCCAGAAGTAGCCGTAGACAGGTTTGAGACATCTTTCAACAGATTTTTTAGCTTCTCAGGTTTATACAGCCCAAGATTACATATGCCTTGATCTTTTGTAAGGCACTCACTTTGTTGATGAAACAGTCAACGGACGAGCAGCGTATTGGAGCAGTGGGTTTTATACAGTTTCCTTTAGAGGCCTATAACACATTTCCAATCTCCCACACGGTACCTTTTCCCTTGATCTATCGATGGATGATGTTTAACAGGATTTACGAGTCTTCTTCTCTATCTCTCAATATCCCATCCTTTTCCCCCAACAATGCTAGATTTTCTTGTTTGAGAAGCAAAATTATGCGAAGCATGTGGACCAGCCTAATGATTATGTTTTGAGTTTGATGATTTTAAGAGACTTAACAATTTCTATCCAGCTGCTTCTTTTGATAGATAGATTTACAAATATATAACCAAACCAATTTAGGCTTCCAGATTTTTTCAAAAAATTGTGGTCTTACAAGTTGTGTTCCAGAATAAACGAGACTTTTGTCATAAATTTTTTTTGGTGGCGCCATCTGTGAATGAGATAGTGCGTTGGAAAGTTACATCCCTCCCTCATTTCCAGTGAAAGTTTGGTGACATTCGGTTTCAGTGGAAGCGAAGTTATTGCGTCTAAAGTGACAGTTTGTTTGTGTCATCGGTACAAAAATGAGTTTCGAACAAAGAGCTAATATCAAATTTTGTTTTAAAATCGATAAAACGTTTACCAAAACATTTGAATTGATGAAAATTTTTTTATGGCGATAATTGTCTCTCTCGTGCCAGAGTTCATGAGTGGTTTACACGTGTCAGAGATGGTCGTGAGAACATAAATGACGATGAACAGACGGGCTGCCCAAAATCAGTGACCACCGAAAACTCCATCGAAATTGTGCGTGAATATCAAAAATGAGCCGAAATCATTTGAAATTCGTGTAATCGGAGTTGAATACCTCCCAAACATAGATTTATCGCATTTCAACCGATCATTTGGGCTTACGAAAGGTCTGTGCACGTTTTGTTCCGCACAAAATTGATAACGAAAAATTGCTCAGAATTCAACATTCGAAAGACATCATTGATGAGGCTAGAAAAGACGAGAGCTTCCTTTACAACATTGTAACTGGTGACGAAACGTGGTGTTTCCAATATGAACTCGAAACCAAGCGTGAAAGTGCCGAATGAAAGGCCCCAGACGAGCCACCACCCAAAAAATTGCGTTTGGAGAAGTCAAAAATCAAGTCGTCGACATTCATTTGTTTTTACGATTCCAAGGGAATTGTTCACAAGGAGTCCGTGTCAATGGGCTAAACCGTCAATGCAATTTTCTATCTTGGCCTTTTGAAGCGTTTGTTGCATCGCATTCGTTGAATGCGGCCTGAATACTGTGAAGGAGGAAGCTGGCGCATGTTGCATGATAATGCACCATCTCATCGATCCACTCTTGTGACTGATTTTTTGACTAGAAATGGCTCCCTGTGACTTCTACCTATTCGGAAAATTGCATTTGACCATGAAAAGAAAACGCTTTGCGTCTGTAGATGGCATCCAAAAGGCTTAAACCGACATTCTGAAGGACATTCCGGTCAATAACTTGAAACACTCTTTCGAAAAGCTTTTGGATCGGGCATTCAAAAATTTGTTTTTCCTTAATTACTACTTAACTACCTTCATTATTTTGTAAGCTTGAATAGCCAGGTGTATCCGTTGTCTGGGTCGCCGTTCCAAATGTCCTGCGTCTTCCGATTGAATATCTCCAAACGTTCTGCTACATCAAGCTTCCACCCGGTTGTAACCGTTTTCAGCATGCTTACGTTGTCCGCAGTGATGTCATGTTTTTCAAGGACTATATGCTCCGCCACTTTTGATTTGAAGTTTTTTGCATCCTGCTTTTTGTTTTTGTTGACTGCTTCCCTTAAGTGTTCATTCCATCTGACATCTGATCTCGTCGTTTGTCCAATATAACATCCATTACATTTCGTAGACGATACCTTGTAGACTCCACTCCGCTCCAATTCGGGTATGGGGTCCTTGGTTGATCCAAGCAAGTTCTACATTTTTGTGGCCCGGCTCGTATAAATTAGGTCGATGTCTACGTTCTTCATAGCTCTCTTCATTGTTTCCGTCGCGTTACAACCAACCTCATCCGTTGCTCGACTTCCGCAGTTAGCGTTGTGAACTTTTTATTGAAGATCTCCTTCGTTCGTTTGGCTAACAATTTAATAAATTATCCGCATGGTGTCCGTTGGTTTGCGGTATATTTCGAATTCCAATCCATTAGCTCCTCTACATACAATTACGTCCAGGAATGGTAGCCGCCCCTCCGACTCCAGCTCGTGGGTGAAACTGATGTTGTTGTGTATTGAGTTGATCGCCGTGAGAGTTTGCTGGACCTGATCCTCTTTGATGATCGTGAAGATATCGTCTACATAACGCACCCATCGATGTGGCAGTTTACCTTTTTGTGCTAGCTTCTCCTCTAAAAATGCCATAAAAACTTCGCTTAGAAACGGGGAAAGAGGGTTTCCCATTGGAGCATTGGACGCAGGACATTTGGAACGGCGACCAAGGCAACAGATACACCTGGCTATTTAAGCTTACAAAATAATGAAGGTAGTTAAATAGTAATTAAGGAAAAACAAATTTTTGAATGGTAAAAGGATCAGGTAATTAGAGATTAAGTAAAAGTACTTTGAGGGATTAGATGTAATTAGAGATTCATTTTAATAGGTTAAAGAGCTTAGTATAAATATTAGGACACTTATAGTTTAGGGAATAGTAGTACTGAGGAAGTTCTCAAGTAGAGAACGAAACAATTGTATACTAAATTTAAAATAAAAATAGTAGAATTAAAGGGTATATACTTTCTTTAATTTTTTTATATTTAGACAGAGTCCAACAGTACAAACAGTACAACAACACATACTTCAATGCACTACTTTCTTCGTGCTGCATTCCGCACAATACCATATATAGGCATATGTGCCGACTTGTTAGTTCTTCTCTCGATTGGCACTATCTTTTTGCAATGGTTTATGACTTCAACTGACTTCTTCCGTCCCTTTTTTTGGGTACATTCCCAGTGCCAATCAATCCTGAAGCAACATTAATTCTAAATTCCTTCAAGCATCGCTGCATATTTTTTGAAATAAAACATATGCATTTACTACAGTAGTTTCCAGAAAGTGCCAAACTATTCTGTGGTACCATTTTTTGCTTTTCCGATCAATGCTGCAACATTTTTTGAGCATGTCAGCCTTACCAACGGCTGTCGACAACTACTTTTGGGCAATTTACCACTTCCAACGTACCATCCTTGTTTCTTCAATTAGTCGTAATAGCGTCTTCAGTATCCTGGTAGTTTGATAAAAAATACACAGGTTTTTATCTTCCATTTTAGGCACTTTTTTACACCCAAAAGTAGATTCACTCCTATAAATAGTTTGATTTTTTCAGATGTAGTTAGTAGGAAAGTTTTATTTCCTTTATTGGTGTTTTTTGAGTAGCGTATAAATTTGTATTGAATGCAATGGACTCCAACAAATCATCTAGGAATAAGCACAAAAAAGTATCTATAGTAAGCTCGATTGCATCGCCCGTATTTACGTTCTCAGATAAATCAAATGTTGCAGGTTCCTGATAGAAATTACGTTTAGTTCAAGTTGCACTGGCAAATTTGGGTACAGATGTAGCAGCTAACCTTTCAGCTACTCTTGCACATGGTTCGACTTTATCACTCTCAATCTCAGCTTTTTCAGGTTAAACTTCTGCGACGGGGTCATCCTGCTCAACAATAATATTTTCATCAAGATTTCCAAGTATCTGACCAATTGTATGATCAAGTTCGTCTCCGTCCCCTGACAAATAGTCATCTGCCAAGGATTCGGAATCTGACGGAATTTCAGCCAGCAAGTCATTTATTTCTATATCATCCATTGCTTCAAGCTCCACAAAAGACCATTTTTTTCTTCCTTCTGCAATTGCAGAAAAAAATTTTTTTAGAGGCCCACATAGTATGTTCCCAGTGTTTATTACACGTACCCACCTCTTATCACAAGATATAAAATGAAGTAAAATTTAGAAAATTGATAGTCGCGATATAAAATACAGCTACCACCATTAGTATTATATTTAAGCATATAATTTAAGTGGCATATAACCAGTAGGTGTTGGCTGATAAATTATTAGATTGCATGGAGTGACCAGTGGTACACAAAGGGTTAAATCACAGCCACTTTACATGAACACAAATCACGTGCGTTCAGTCACACAGCTACATGTCGAATATCCCAGTTCCTCTCGTTCCAATTGCAACTTGACTATTCGGCTGTCCTGCTCTAAAGACATCAGGAATTCCTGCATTCGATCCTATGCAAAGACTGAGTTGACCTTCCTACTCGATCTTTCCGCGCCCGGTACACCCTCCAGCACGTATTACAAGGTTCGGTCCCTTCCGCCTCGGCTCCAGATTTCAGGAGGTTCCTGAGGACTGCAATTCATTCAGCACCAGCGCTAGGCCACCGACTTGGTACTTGGTTGTATTTTTCCGGTTTTGGTCAAATCGAATTTTCTCCTTCTGCTGCGTCGCAACAATATTATTACGGGCTTTGTCACGTAATGTCGCAAGATTAAGTTTTTCTTCATTGACGTCCCAGTCATGCAGTTCTTTATATGAGGTATGATCTCTCATGTCGTACATCGCATTGCTGTTAACACCGTTCGGCTGTACCGCTTAACCTGCCTATTAGCTCGGAGGGTTGCAGTCGCTGTCTTGATATGGGTGATAAGATTTTCGGCACAATAGTTCGCAAATCATTTTGAAGTGTAAGCACTGCCGCAATCACTTATTTTTTTCTGGGATCCCAAGATAATCTGACATTTCATCTATAATTGTAATCACAGGCTTCATCTCAGTAGACCACCGGTTTTAATATATTATGTTTTGTGAACTCATCGACCGTGCCCAGAAGATGCATATTGTAAGCGCGGCTTTAATAAATGGTCCCATATTATCCAAATGAATAACAAGACGGTACTGAATCTCATGAGATAGGATGTAGCTCGCCTTACTTTTTGTCATATTTTCTCCTCGCATAAGCACATTCAAAGCATATTTCGAAATGAACTTTCCCAAAATTCCTCATACTGGCAAACCAGAAGTGTTATTGCAATATCTCCAACGTTATATCAGCACCGGAATGACTCGCATAATCGTGCCAACTTCAAACGACCGGATACTTCAGCCCCGGTGAAACAAACCACATGAGCTGACCGCCCGCTTTACAAAACAGCTTCCCATTAGTTTTTATGATCGTAGTGTACTTGTTTTTCCTCAGCAGTGTTCGGGGGCTTTCATGAAATTTCCATTATTGACTCGCATGTATTGCCCATTATTTGTAGTGTCCCTAGCCAATTCTGAGTATACATATTCACGCTCAACATCTCAACCGGATGCTCCTCCTCATTTGGTAGATTCTTCATTAAACCACCAGCATGCTTACAGGACCATATCCTTTTCATGAAATTTTCCCTAACCAAATCGCAAAGTCGCTGCCTATGTCCTCGATAGCCTCACGAATTCCATCTTTGAGGTCTTGAATCGACGCTGGGCTGTTGGCGTAGATCTTCTCTTTCACGTGGCTCCAAAGGAAGAAGTCGCAAGGCGTTAAGTCACAAGATCTTGATGGCCAATTGTGATCACCTCTTCGAGAGATAACACGGTCCGGAAACTTTTCCCGTAAAAGAGCAATGGTTTCGTTTCTTGTGTGGCACGTAGCGCCGTCTTGTGGAAAGGAAACGTTGTCCAGATCAATACCATCCAATTCCGGCTATAAACAATCATTAATCATCTCACGATAGCGCAATCCATTCACCGTAACTGTTGCTCCAGCCTCATTTTTGGAAAAATAAGGTCCAATGACTCCGCCGGACCATAAACTTCATCAAACAGTCACACATTGAGGGTAGAGAGGCTTTTCAACAATAACTCTTGGGTTTTCGAAGCCCTAGATGCGACAATTTTGCTTGTTGACGAATCCACCGAGGTAAAAATGGGCCTCATCACTCAAAATGATTTTTCGATGGAACTCCAGATCATTTTCATGCATTTCAATAACCCAATCAGCAAAGACACAAGCTTATTGATGATCGACCGGCTTGAGGTCTTGTGTTGACTGAACTTTAGAAGCCTTAAGAGCCAAATCTTTATGCAAAATACGATGTAGTGACGTTTCTAGAATGCCTAATTCCAAAGAACGACGAGGCATGGACAAACCTGGGTTTTCTTCAACACTTTCGGCTTCAGCAGCAATATTCTCGGCTGTTCTTGAGTGAAGTGCACGGGTTTTATTCTTCACATCACTAAGTTGTCCCAACAGCTCAAATTTCTCACCAATTTCTGTATTGCGGTCCGACAAGGTGCTTCACGACGACCCAAAAATGTTCGAGTTTTACGAACCGTCTCTGCCAAGTTTTCACCATTTTTATAGTGAATTTTAATAATTTCAATGCATTGTTGAAGCGTGTATCGTTCCATTTTCATAAATGACGTAGTTTTTACTTGTCAAATGTCAAAAATGACAGCTTCAAAAGTGACATCTACCGAAATAGCGGGCTATTCAAAATTACACCTCTTATTGGAAAACCCTTTACATGCATTGCCTCTGAATTTCATCGACTACTCACAATTGGTATTAGTTTTTGGTTCTGTAATAGCTTGGCAGATTTTTTATTTGCTGCATATTACAGAAACTCAAATGAATATAATATTGTTGATTTATTTGACTTTTAAGAATAAATTCAAACTATTCTATGTATGTATCTTTTTGTATCATACAGAAAATTATTTATTATCTCACCTGACCGAGATCAGTTTATAATCTCAGATTTATCTGAGTTTATGATCTCAAAGTCAGCTACTAGTTCAAGTAAGATAGTTAAACATGACATCACTTCTCGATTTTTCTTGCTATAATTGTTGTTCATATTCTTTACTGATAGATAGCTAACGAAAGAATAAAATAGTGAATTGTTCGAACCTGAGTAAGGCAAAAAAGATTAGGCTAAGGTCATAACTTCAATAATTGAACTATGGAGCTATTCCGAAGCTTAGTATGGATCTATGTATTGTTGATGTATTTATACAGCTGAGACCATCAAATAAATAATGAAATTTGTGAGAGACTCAAATATAATCTTTTGAGACGGTGAAAAATTCTCTAAAATACAGAATATTGCGAAATACACGCGATACGACATATTTTCTTAAATTTTTGTCACTGAGTTTAAGTAGCTTTAAGATAAAGAAGCAACAATTAAAGATTATATAAAATATGTACTTTTTTCAAGATAATATTCGTACATAGAGTAATATATATAAAAAAATGTGATAACAGACATTTTGATTGACAAAAATGTTGAATTGCATTCACTCCTAACTAGGCCATAAGCTTGAGATTTAGAAAATCTAGATTACATGCATTTAGATAAGGACTTGCAATCAAATAAGTTGATGAAGTCACGTTTGAAAAATTTCAAATGATAACTGCACGAACTCCGGCATAATTTGAAGTAATCAAGAAGCCTTAATCACTGCTCTTATTGCCAATAATCAAATCTATAACGTTCGTTACAAATGAAAAATCTTTTATGCATCACATATTCAAGCATCGTGAGTTCAATCGCTAATTACAAGTGTAAATCGTTAAAGATTGTTGGAACTTAGTCGATACAACTTAATTTCATGCAAAACTGCTCTCATCTCGCTAGCGTGGCGCGGACGATGATTAAATTCAATATCCGTTCAATAGCTAGAGGGCTTTGACTATAAAGTATTCATTCACATGTTGTATCCATTCGTGTGGTACTCAGTGACCTAATTATTTACCTTTCTATGAATAAACGGTTACAATTAGTGCAAGATAATTTGCAGAATACATGTTAAAAATAAGAAGAATGCTGCTGGCGGCATTTGTTGTTATGCTAATCAGAATATGATTAGATTGCTATATTGGGGAGATGTATAATGATTTGCTATTCTTAAAGATATAAATTTATTAATAGTAAACTGAAAATACTTTGTATTGATCTAGTAAAAGTACGGGTTACACATTAAATCTCCTCAAATTAGATTGAATAAGTTGGGTAGGCACAAGAGTATTTTTGAATAGCAGACGTAGTAGACGTATTTTTAAAAGCTCCTGTCAACAATTTTCCAAACGTCAATTCAAAACTAATTTTCTAAAAAAAACATTACATCGTCGAATTATTCGAAAAATTTATCGAGTGTCTGGATTTTACTTGCGAGGAAGTCTCAAAAAAGAAGAAAAGTTTTCACCGGGGGCATGGAGGAGCCCGACGGCTTTCCACCGCTGGAGGACCCAGGGCCACGCATTTTAAATCCTAATAATGAAAAACTCGTGAAACGAAAAAAAGACGAAGAAAGCTTTGAGCATAGGAAGCGTATTACGCGTTCAAGCGAAGAATTAGAAAGTGTAACCAGAGAAAACGCAAGAGTTACTAGAGCAAATGAAGAGATGAAACTCCGAATTCAAAATTAGGAGGAAATGACCCGGAGATTATCAAACGTCAACAAAACTGATTCAGCCACAAAATACGTCCGGAAAAGAAGAAGGGACAACAAATAAAATGAACGAAAAAAAAGCAGCCATGCAAAAGGCTCAACAAATAAAGCAACACTACCAGATACGAAAAAGACAACAATTCATGATGCTGATGTTATACTAAGTGCGGGATGAGCAAATGACAGCGCAAATTACCATGCAGTACTTGCTGCGATTAATGACGAGATGGACATCGAGATGAAGTGCCAAGAAAACAGGTAATATCATTGATTCTAGTGATAATTTTATTGAATACTTAAAATCAAAAAATAATTAGAAGAAAAAGCCAACCGGTGTGTCTGCTGCGTCTCCTATTAAAAATAATAAGATAACTGAGAAAGTTCCTCTGATTAATGTCTTTGGGCAGCGCGGAGTAGATATGGTTCGGATATTGGCAGCTGAACATAAGATCGTTAATTTCGAAGTTGAGAGAGTGACCGCTGATAAACTCACAATTAAAACAAAAATACCGGCTGATTTCAAGCTAGCGCAAGATGTTCTTGATAGTGTACAAGCTCCCCACTTCACATACACGCCAAAGGCGGAAAAACCTCAGACCTTCCTGTTGAAGGGCTTGGACTGTGGGGAGAATACAGTTGATCTCCTTGAAAGGTTACAGGAGGCAGCACCTGCTGTCAATTTCATTAGTGTGGAAAACTTTGTTGCAAGGAGATCATCTGTTGAAGCCAAAATATTACCATTTTGTTTGGTAAAAATTTCTAACGATAGCAATGTAAGTGCCCACCAAAACGAAAGGTACTTGAACTTTAGAGTTGGGAGGTTGGAGCGTCTCCAAAAAGCTGAGGTCAAGGCCAAAGATTTGGTCATTCGGCTGCCAATTGTGCCATGCACTATCGCTGTGTTAAATGTAAAGATATTCATGCCCCCGGTGAATGCAAATTGGCTCCGCCAAAAGAAAAATTATACTATGTTAACTGTAGTATATTTGGTCATCCAGCATCATATCGAGGATACCCTCGATATCAATATGTAAAAGTTAAATTTTCCCCAAAACAAACCCAAGGACATCGCGGCGTGTTACCTTCCAACTTAGTCAAAACCGGAGTATCATTTACACTTGCCGCTAGAGGACCAGCAGACAACAATTTAAATAAAATAAATAATGTAAGTAAAAGTAATGAATTGCTCCTCAAAATTTACCAACAGCTTGAATCTATTTAAGAAAGAATAAATAAGCAAGATCAAAGAATCAATTCCATTTTTCAACGCTTAAGCCAACATGCTTCAAAATAGTTTGTCATCCAGTCACATTTCCATGGATAAGCTTCGTCTCATCTCGATCAAAGTCAACCCCGTTGTTACTATACATCGACGTGACTATCTCCTTGAATTCATTGTTAAGCAAAAGCTTCTCACTGAAACCCCTCCTTAATTCATGGCACTCCATGATATTCAAGAATTTTGAATTCATAAGAAACGATAGGGTAACCGTTGATAGAGGAGGTGATACCGATATATTGGTTTGAAGACCCTATTGTTTCCAAAATATTGAAAAAGTCAAATTCAAAAGCTTTGAATCTCTTGAAGTGTCCGTTATCAAAATCTCACTACCAGGTGATAACCTCTCGTTATCTCTGCCTATGCAATTAGTCGAAATGTTCTCAAGTTCAAGGAGGAGCTCAATTCCTTGTTTGAAATACTCGAATTGAATAGACTGCGTAGCTATTATATTCTTGCCGGTGACCTGAATGCCAAGCATATATTATGGCTGAACGCCACCAATAATCCCGGAGGTTTATTCCTGAAGTCGTGGATAATAGAGAACCAAATTGAATACAGGTGCAATCTATATGGATCGGAGTTCCCAACATACCCTAGGACAAATTCATATTTGGACCTCTGCATTGCTCACGCAAGACTTGAATTCAGCTTTAATAGTCCTCAACGGAAATTGCAGGTGCTTCCTTATGATAGCGACCATAACGCAATCGCACTGGAAATCAATCATCAATGGGATGATGTCTTCTTCATTCCAGTTCAACATGGAAATCATCGGTTGAATTTTAAAAACCGGACTGGGGAAAGTATCAAAAGAAGTTTAATCGGGAGTAACAGAAGCAATGATGGCATCACTTGCTCAATGGTTCCTAATGACAGGAATCTAACTAACGATGAAAAAGATCTCTGTTTGTCGAATTTAGAGAAGCTGACGTTGGAAACGATTGAGAAAGTAGTTCCCAGGATTAAACATCGAAACAATTTGGAGGGATATAAAACACCAACCATTTCAAGGTTAAAAAGATTGAAAAGCCTTCTTCTCACACACGTCAACACGTCTATCGGCGATTTTTGGACTACAATCATCCCTCGTTGGCTTTGTTGAAATTACTCCTGAAGAATGTCCAGAACTTAATCCGTTCATACTTCAGGAGTGAGGTCAGCAATCAATGGGCGAAAAAAACTGAGGAAGGTAACACGCCCACACGACCTAGATGGCGTTTTCATAAAAGTGAATAGTTTGTTCCGTAAGAAGTCTCGAGTGAAGGTATCGAAACTTAAAGTCGCTAGTGATGAGATAAATCTTCTCGATAGGGCTGGAATTGAAATTGATAGTACGACTCTGGATAGAAATGGAAACAGGATTATATGTGAGAGATTGCAGAAACTTGCCCTGAACTCATTTTGAGCTGGTTCGTCTACCAAACCCTGAGAGAGGGAATCAAATACTTTCAGAGGCAGTTGAAGCAAGAGTTTCCGACTTCAAATCAAGCCTGAATGGCGAATCTCTTCTTCATTTCAATGATACATTAACATCTGACCTCATACTGAGCATGAATCTTATTGTATTTTGTCAGCAATGAAGACTTGTGTTTCATATTTGTCAGGATAAACAACAAGAAATCATGTGGTATTGACGGTGTTCCAAATATAGTTCTCCGACATTTGCCTGAGGTTGCTATTAGGAATTATTGCATATTCTTCAACAACATGTTGAGCAATTCATATTTCCCAAATGAGTGGAAAAATGCCAAGGTATTTCTGATCTTGAAGAAAGTAAAAGAATCTTCACGCCCTTAAAGCTATCGCCAAATCAGCTTGCTGCCTAACATCAGCAAAGTGTTTGAAGTGATACTAAACAAAGCATTAAACGCCCACATTGGGGAATATGACTTGATGCCGAATTGCCAGTTTTATTTTCGTGCCAGGCATTCGACTATACATGCGATAGCAAAACTAACCTCAGACATCTGTTGGAAACTAAACGACAGAGAATGTGTTGGAGCATGTCTAATTGATATGGAGAAAGCCTTCGATGCGGTGTGGTTAAATGGACTAGTCTCTAAACTCCTTCGCGTACATGCACTGGTAAACGTCGTAACCATAAGGCACGTAGAGCACATTCTGGCAGCTGCAAGTCTGCCAGGTTTTGCATCCGACGAAATAGATGCGATGGCTTTTGGTCACGCAATTCAAGCTCCGTTAGCACTTGCGTTAGCTGCTGTTAAGGAGACGTAGCAAATCGAGCAATCAACTGCGTTTCTAGCTCCTCATATTTGTTTCCGACCCGTGGATGCTTTACTACCTCCGCAACTTGCTTGAGGATGGTAATATCGAGGGATGCCACTCTCGCGTTAAATTTTGCCGTATCTGAATATTTTTTGTAATGTCCGACAGTGGATTCAATCTGGGAAATCCAAAGTTTGACTTGCGACTCCCAAAATGGCGGTTACTTTACATCACGCACAGCTTCTAGTCGAGGGGGTTCACTACCGAGCCACAATTCATTTGCGAGATTCAGCGAAGTTTTCGGAGCTTCCGTAGTAATGTTTCTTTCTCCGGGTGTTAACGATTCGCCACCGGTCGCTATTGTTTTTATTTTTTGTTTTTTCACTCGTTTATTGATAATAACAAAACGTCAGGGTCACCAATTATAGGAACTTGTGTTCGCGTCGTTTCCTATATTAACGAAACATCTAAATATTGGATAATTGAAAAAAAGTATTTAATGAGCGCACAAACATTGATCTTTATCGTTTGGAGTATAACGCCAGAAGAAACTATATACATTATAATTTAAGCTATACATATTGTCGCGTGTTATGGTTCGCGGCCAATACTTTTAATGTTCCGGGAAAGTGAAAACGCAATGTCTTTTAAATTAAGTTAAAAGAGTTTATTTACTAATAAATGCACAATCATTAATTTAACACATTCACTAATTTTCAATTTATCTATAAATTTTTCACTTTAACTGTCTTATCTACCACGAAAATCACTTCACTATTCCTCGATCAATATCGCTTACCAATTCGCACTCCACCCTATCGCAGTTTTTACTATCGCGGTTCTAATGAATGATTCATTCAGCTCGCCTTTATATAGGGCCTCTAGCCGTTCAATCCATTTCTCGTACATTGGCGAATGTTCTGCCGAGAGGTATCTGGTTTATTCGAGCAGCCTAATGAATGGAGCAGTGACTCACTTTCAGATGTTGATCATGCTTCGTGGGTTCTCGTGGTTTCGAGTAAATTCATTTTGTTGAGGTTCTTAATGGTTGTGAAAACAATTGCGACAGTAGCTCGCAGAATTATTTGTACATGTAACAATATTAAACAAGTTGGGTAGACAGAACTATGCTCATGTCAGAAGGGTTTTGTACTCAACTTACAAAATGCAGTAACCAGCAACGAATAAAATCAAGAAACATGTCAATGACGATTTAATTGGAGAAAATGTGAAATTCGAGGATCATACTATTAGTAACAAAGTTGAACGAATTTTGACTTCTGAGGTATTTGTTATAGTTATACCCATAAATATCTCCTTTGATAATTTTTTCAGATTTTTTAAGATCACGGGTGTCCATTCGCGAGGGAGGAAACACATTTTTCATGTATTTCCCCCCCTGTGCCCCAACTGAAGCAAAAACGGTCAGTTTAAGAACTGTTTTGAAAAGCTCTCATAGAGAACTTTCAATTGATACTCATATCGGCTACTTTTCATGAAATTTTTTTTCAGGGGCCACTCTTCTGTACTGTAATCATCGATTCATGGCCTATTTTTTCGAATCCTAGAATGGTTACAAAGCCCTTTTGCTAGGAGCTCTCTCCTGCCTCTTCGACTTGTTTCAATTATATGTACTCATCTTCATGATATCTATCACTCCTGAAATTTTCATGCAAATTCTAGCAAAGCTGTAGTGTCTAAGTCGGTAAAAAGCGCATATGGCTCCATAGCCATATGTTTCCATAGTAATACAGGGCATATTGCTCCATAGTAATACAGGGAAATTCAAATCGCTATAACTTCGGTAAATACCATTCGATCTTTATGAAACTTTCAGAGAAGATCAATCTTATAAATAGTCATCTGTTTACTAAATTTTATTGAATTTAAGGGTACCATTTATATTTTATTCAAGAAAACATAAAATCGATTAATCATACTATTACTAACAAAGTTGAGTGAATTTTGACTTCTCGTGTATTTGTTGTTGTTGTACTCATGAAGGCCTACATTCATGATTTTTTTCAGATTTTTCGGATGGAAGGTGTCCAATCGCGAGGGGGGGTACGCGAAAAGTTCGTACATTTCGACTTCCCCTGCCCCCCTCGACACTTACAAGGCAATTTTAAAACCTGTTTTGAAAAGATCTCATTGAGACCTTTCCAACGACACCCTACTCGACTACCAATGGTGAAATTTTTTTTTTGAGGGGTCACCTCCCTATATGGGGAGACCCCCCTTAAACGCCTTTGAAAAATTTTTCCACCCTTGAACTTTCAAGAGGTCACCACTTCTGACCTTTCTACAAAGTTTCATGGCTGTAGCCTCTATAGTTTCGGAGAAAAAGTGCTGTGACATACAGACGGACGGACGGACGGACGGACGGACGGACGGACGGACGGACGGACGGACGGACGGACGGACGGACGGACAGACGGACACAGGTCGTGATTGCAATAGGGTTTTGTATTTTAGTACAAAACCCTAAAAATTGTTCGGCATCTTTGACCTAATTCTCGAAGAGATGGCGCTTTGCTGGTAAACTTGCTGCTTCTTGACATGTTTATGAAGGGAGATACACGTAAATCCCTCCTGAGACTTGCAGACGTCATAACAGCATTTGTAAGTGGGCGAATTATGTTCTTGAGGTAATAATGCCTACTGGCAAAATAAGTGCTGTTTGAAACTTTGACAGATGTATCCGTATCAAAACTTTGGTAAGATTATACCACAAGTTACTATTCTCTACATTCTCATTTGCATAGAATAGGTATTGTTAGAGGACCCATTCGCCAGCGGTGCTTAGAAGTCGGTGAGAGCCCTGCTCCATGAGAATATTTGGCCTCTGTTTATGTCAGGCTGCGGATATTTGATGTCACAGGAATCAGCTGGAACACGATTAAAACCAAAAATCTGGAGGATATTCTTCGTTACTCCAAAATAACGAGTCGGTTCTGAAAGCTGAAGTATTCTTGTGCAATGGGCCAATGTTTAAGCATTCAAGAGTGGTCTAAACGGCCATCATTCCCCATTATAAAACCAACAAGCAAACGAAAATAAAATAAAATGTAATTTTTGATTGATTGATTCTATCATTTCCTTATGCTGATCTCTAGAATCTCTTATTATTAAGATTTTGTGCGTCGGAAGCAACCTGGGGTGACTTACTTCAATTTCAGAGTTTATGCTCATCAATTTTCTGCATAGTTCAATAATACGCCAATCGAAATTACTGAATGGGCCAGATATATGCCGATTGTATTTGAAGGCGAATGAAATTGAAATTGAGAAATTCTTGGAATGGGTCTGGTTGGGATATCCGATGATACATTTTTTTGGAAATGAGAGTTTTTGAAAAATTGTCGTTCAATACTTTAGGTACGGTATCTACTATCTGAAAATTAAATGGTAGAAGTAACTGAGGTTGTATATTATTTTTTGTAATCGGGATGGCTGGCCTTTTTTGAATGGTTTTTATACCCTTTTTTATCGTGAGAATATAAAGCAGAACTGATTAATAGCCTTTTAAATTATGCAGAATTTCACGTCGTCATAAATTTTTTGATATTATGAAGCCACTTTGCTTTAACGTTTTTGCTTGAGAGTCGAGCTGAGAATTTCCGACTCGCTTGTCCGCTTGTTGCTTTTTTCCCGGGATCAGTTTATCCTATTTCTGCTTCTGATAATTATCATTAAACGTCTACAAAACAATCATCAAATTTGTGTTATGCTATGAACGTGAAACGCGGTAATTTACTCAGTCGTTTGAAAAAAACCGTAAATGCCTTTGAAAGGAAGATAGATCTTGAGGTGGTTTTCATTCATACAATATTTTTGAAAATTGAATCTTTTCTGCTAATTTGCGGTATTTCATTTAACGAGCAGTCCATATAATTTCCTGAATTCTGAAGTTTTTACTTGAACCTTAAATATTTATTGATTTAAACTACTTCGTCGGGATTTTTCAAAGGGATTCTAGGGCGTGAAGTCTTGAGCCGTGCCAATGTACCGTACCCTAAAGGTCAACAGGTTCGGACATAGTGTCCTCCGTGGTGCCTGCTGGTCGGCCAGTTAGTTTGGAGAGGAGTGCGGTCGTAGGTCCTACCGTGAATAGACTGTGCTCGCTTACAATCTTCAGGCACCGTCAAATTGCCCGTTTAAAGCGTGTCTAAAATCACCATGAACACTACTTTACTATATTGATGCATATTTTTGTTTGAAAAAATCTGACTAAATACAAAAGGATAAATCAAGACCGAATTTACGCGTTATCGATCTATATACCGACATGGTGCCAATACCTCAATTACTATAATTCGACCCAAAATAACCTACACTAATACAATGAACAATCCAAAAACAAGATACTGCGAACCCGACCCGAAGGCATACAACCATTTAGTCGCGGCTTACTTTTAAACCCTCGGCAACATACTCACCTGCTCGTTCACTTCCTACTGGAAGACAAGAGTCGTTTCTTTAGTATTTCATAACTTTCATTTTATTTTGAACTTATTTTCCAAGTTGAGAAAAATAGAGAAAGGAGAATAATAAGTTAATTCGATCAGTAGTGAAAGTACCTAATATAATATGCCGTACAAAATGGATTTTTTGACAAGTAATATTAACTCTATATCATATGTAATGAGTTAATGTAAAAAAAAAAGAAATTCACAAATTCCAAATTAGCAACAAACCATGTACATTCGTCAATATTAAAAGCAATCCCGAAAGAATTGAGTTTCCTGAGGCTTGTTACAGATCTTTATCAAATTTATTAGATTGAAAATACAATGTTAAATCAAATTAAATTCGAAAAATGATACTAGTCCATCATTTCATGTTAAACAGTTTGTATAAGCCACTGGCTGTATACTTTTTTTCTGTTTTTTTCTATTTCAAAGTAAAAACATCTCCTTTCAATTAAAATTCAAAAATTAATAAAATCCCCGTTGGCAGCACTAGCCGGAAAGGTAAATTTCTCGTATGTAGCGTAAGGTTTCGAATAAGAATTTGACTTGCCTACTACTAGACTTCTTACTGCAATTTTCGTAGCATCACATGGGTATTTATTAACATAAAAAGAATCTGCTGACGTTCGTATTTAGAGACCTTTATAGAGGCGCAAATATTTTGCTAATTAAATTGAGTTGCACACTTATGGATCACATATTGAAAATCGGCGGATAATAAATTGTTATAAACATATAAATACTGGTTTATTCCTTCTCACATTTGCTGTTTACACATTTCACAGTGGTTACCACACAAAGGTCGGCTTAAATAGCTCAAATAGTTAATTTCAAAAGATTTCCATAAAAGTATAATCAGCACTTGCGTTGACATTAATATAAACATTTTCAATTCTTTGCTGAACCATCAAAGGCGGTCATTTTGAATTTTTATTGAAAATGGCTGCTTAAAAATATTAAGCTGTAAATTTTTGACATTTCTATTTGTCATCCAATTTGCATGATTTTTTGCAGGTTAAATTAACTTGCCTTAATAACTTATAATTTCAAGTTTTATCGGAATCTGTGGAAAAACTTGGCTCCTAGAGGGCTACAGAAACAAAAAACATATTAAGTCGCCCCCTGTATGGGGTGACCCCCCTTAAACACCTTAAAATATTTTCTTGCACTGCAAATTTTAAGAGGCACCACTTTTGATCTACGTAGAAAATTTCCTCATTCTAGCTCATGTGGTTTGCGAGAAAACTTGTTGTGACGCACGACAAACGGACGGACGGACAGACATATTGCGATTTTATGACTTTTTAGGGTGTTGTTAAAAATGGTCTGCTTTATAAATACTTCCAAGTTGTCATTTAAAACGTTTCCATGAAAAATACTCATTATTTCAGTTGTTATTAAAATAGCGCATTGCGCTTACCTTCTGACCTTTGGGGCCGCCATTTTGAATGCATGTATTTGATTTTGGATTATTTTAAACCTTTGTTTGCTAGGACCTCATCAGTCAATGTACCAAATCTCGTTCAAATCGGAGTTTCACTCTAGACAGGGCAAAATAATTCAATTTTTAGTGAAAATGGCAGCTAAAAATATTAGGTTTTAAATTTTCGACTATTATATCTTTCATACGATTTTAATAATTTTTGCACAATATTAGAACAGAGATCCACAATTTCAAGTTTCATCAAAATCTGTTGGATAATGTGACCGCTAGAGACTCACAATAAACTGAAAAAATCGCATATTTAAACCACCGCCGTTTTGAAATTTGCCCATGCATGATCACCAAAATGTCATAGTATCTAGATCTGATTTATTTCTATCTTAAAACCAAGTTTCATATACAAAGGATCAAAATTGCGAAGCCTTTAACGTTTATATATATATATATATATATATATATATATATATATATATATATATATATATACTCGTATATATATATATATATATATATATATATATATATATATATATATATATATATATATATATAGATATATATATATATATATATATATATATATATATATATACTCGTATATATATATATATATATATATATATATATATATATATATATATATATATATATATATATATATATATATATATATATATATATATATATATAGTACTCTCTCCGCAATAGGTAAATTTCTCTCGAGAAATTCACCTGATAGGCAAATATAATTTCTATGTGCACGTTTTCGAAATCAAATAGGAATTGTCAAACCCAAAATACTGAAATTATCAAAGGTAAAATACGTAGTAGAATTAGTATTCTTAAAGGGCTAAATATTGTACATACCTACATATATGTCGTCAGGATTTTCGTATCTTCTTTTCAGTTCCAATTTATCGATCTTTCCGTTTAAGCTACGTTTAGATATTTTGTATGTTCGTTTTTCCTAGTCGTTTTTGTTTAATTTTTTGTTTTCAATTGCTTAACTATGGACTTCAACCATAAAATTAATTCATATTAGACTGCTACTGGGTATTTTTTCTATCTTTTTTCCTTACATCTTCCTGCTAATTTATTGAGTTTGGTATTGAATGCATGGACCAAGAACATGATGAGAATCACCGTAATGATTTAAATTTCCGTCTCGCTGTGCACCGTGGTCCTTTGGCCACAACACAATCCGTGAACCTTGCTCACTCGCGCAAACAGTAATAGTCCTAGAATAACGTGTACGATTATTGTACCCGTATAAGGAATCCAAACTGCGTTTCACCCACCGCTAGCTCATTAGCAATTGCAAGTGGTTTATTGGTCAGAGATGTCAGAATAGTCTTCAAGTTCCACTTGCAATTCCTGTTCCGTGGCTTCATCTGAAATTGCAAAATAAGTCCGCAATAAATGGCAAGCCTGCAGTGGGCGTCAAAACTGCGGGTTTGCAGGAATAATGCCGAGCATAATGGGACACGATAGAGAAAAATTTCAAATATGCTGACATGTGAGGGTATCCCATCTCCACCTTCATTGATCATGCATACAAAATACGAGCATTTGGGTCAGTATGTCTACTGATTTTTGACTCTTGCTTTTTCTAGACCAATCATAATTTTGTATTCAAATCCCATAATGTCGAATCGGTGCCCATGCTGGGATCTTGCTTTGACCGCTACTTTACTGACGGACGATGGGTTTCGATGGCACTCACAACAAAATTATGGATGAAGCAAATGGGAAATTCTTTGCGAGGCGATTAGTGCGCAATATTTCACAACGGTTGCAAGAACAGAAATAACACTTTTACTATTCACTTCCTTTTCAACAATGGGGCGACGGATGCAATCAAATCACCGAAAATAAGATGGATATTGCACAAGGACGTTTTGCAACTTACCGAACGTAGACCGAAATTACAAAAAAAAAAATAACGCAGACAAAACGTGCTAACAAGGATCCTCTTGCTCGAGTACATAACACGACTGTCAGTGTGACACCCACCAGGAATGTCCGGAAACTCACACACCGAGCACTGTGTGACCAACATGACGGAATGTGGAAGGTGACGGACTTCCCCCGAAAGACTTCATTGTTACATCTATTTGTCATCCATGAAATCTCCCCGGCAATATCCAAGTCACGCTTGAAGCAAGTAAATATTGTATCTAAATTAGCAATGCAATGAAAAGCAAATTTTTAAAATTCGTCATTGTCCAGGTACACTTCAGCCAGTCTCAGGCCCTGACTTCCTGTATGTCTGGCTTGCAACCGTTTCGGTCTACAAACTCGGACCAGCGCGTCCTGGATTTTCCAACCTATCCCTTTCCCAAAGTTTTGCTAACCTATATCTTCTTTCCAAATCAATTTCCTCCCTGTTTAGTTGAAAGACCACTTGGGTTCCTCAAGCAGATTTGTCAAAACCGCTTATGAGCTCAATGAACTTTTAGTTGTTCTTATCTTTCTTATCATGCTTTCCTCTCTGGGCTACCCTACTCAATCATAAGTTAACTCTAGTGTGAGAATTTCTTTGCAATACGAATTCATAAGTTAAAAAAAAGTAAAAATCAAGGTAGTAAACAATCAAATACGACAAAAAGTATTTATTGTGCTTTCAATTAGAAAAAGGCACCTTGTTTTATCTTTCCTTCACATTTTATACATCTTACATTGGATTAGGAGAACTTGTCAGGTACAGTAATTTAGATAAATTTCACAGAAATTATATTTTGTCAGCGAAAAGCTGATGAAAATTTTTTTAAGCCGTTATTCAATAAGTTGGTGTTTCAACGAAATCATCAAATAACGAAAACAAACGTATATTCTTCCTTTTTATAAAAACTGCAAACTTTGCTGGTTATTTTAAATTAAATGAGGGTGTTAATTAAAAATATAGATATTATTTTCACATATCTTAAGCATCGCACGAGTTACAGTCGCTATTTTCCGCATCAACATGAATTACAATACATCATCCAAAAATATCAACAAGCACTTTACAATGAATAAAAACGATTACATCATCCAAAACAAAATGATCTATAATTATTGTCGTTGTATGCACTATATGAGCAGATGATGAATGAAGAGGGTTTCATTCTTAATACGTAAAAGCGATTCATTCGACAGTGTACAAAGAAAGCTAAGTAATTGAATTGAAAAAAATCATTTCAGTGACATAAATGAGACTTTTTAAAAAAGAAAAATTTTATTTCGATCGAAACTTGACTTTTGTGCAAAATCGATGTTATAGGTCATGCTCCTAAAACACGCAATATTATTTATAAATGAACTACACTGTTATCTGTAGTCTGTGTAGTCTAGTGGTTAGAGCATGAACGCATAAGCCGAAGGTCCCAGGTTCAAACCTCGTTGGGAGCAACGTGATTTAGTTCAGGGGATTTTTCGTACAGACTACTAATTTAATCAGATCGTATCAAAGCTGAGCAAGCACACGGCGAGCATGGTACTCACCAAACCAACTTTCGAAAAAATCAATACTGTCATGACAATGAGATACTCTAACTATCTCTAAGCGAAGGCCCGAGAGGGGCTGTAGTGCTACAAGGAAGAAGACACTGTTATCCGAATTTACGGGGGCAATCCAACTCACTAACACATGTTAATAAAGCAAAAATATTCTTTTAAAGCTCGTAAAGAATCTAAGATTTTATCTTAGTGAAATAAATTAAACGTAAAGATGGGATTATAACCCACAATATAACCCGAGATTCAAGCAATGAAAGTTTTAAAGGAACTAAAAATTCGAAATTTAAATTAATTAACAGTGTTTAACCTAGCGTGAGCACAGTGAGCAACAATAGCACCAAGTGTCGGGTTAGGTACTCGTATATAAGGCCCATATTAAAACAGATTCTATTTCCAATATTAAAAAAAAAATGTTAAGCAGGTATAGATTTGGATGTAATTATTCTATGAAATATACGCACTTAAAATGTCGTGGGACTCGTAGACCCAACTATGTGCTTGCCGAGTTAAAGGCGTTTCATTCAATGTTTTTAATATGGTCAAAAATTTGCTCCGCTTAAAATGTTTACAGAATAAAATAAAATACTGCATATAAACTTAATCGTATTAAAAATTTCCTCGAGGAATATATTCCTATTTCTTAAAACAAAAGACTCATATCCTTTCATTTAAGTCCTGGTAATTTCTTTCCAAGAACTCTTAACTAAATTTCCTTCTTGCCATTATCCACGCAGGAAATTCTGATTGAAATCACAGCTGCACCGCCAGCATAATCAAATAATCCAAAATACTTGAACCTGCATCGCAACAAATCACTTCCAACGGGTTATTAATATCTTTGAAGAAAAGAAATTCCATCTTACGCCCTTCATCGAAATTTATAGCCCATCATCAAATCACTGCTTCAAAGCTTCCGGTGACAAACATACGAGCCTGAGTATTATAATAAAATATTTTCTTTTTATGACTAACAGTAAGAAGTAGCACTAGCACTCTCTCTGTGGTTCTTTGCTAGAATTGATGCAATCCATACTCGCGATTGCGAGTGTACGTGCATAATTTATACAAAGAATGCATTGAAACATCTTGCGTTGCTTATGAATATTCATCTTCACATATGTGGAGAAGAAAACCGCATCCACATCATAACTGGAGTATGTAAACAGATCGTCAAGAAAAAACATTCCGACAAAACAATAACCACCTCTCGGATATGTAATGTAACATTGAATTTCTTTCTTCCCACATTATGTGTCATGCATGTGTAGCGTATGAAAGGTGCCTACATACGAGCATATGATGTATGAGGTTGCAAGATGATGATGTACAATGCTAGCGACAAGTTACTGGTTGCTGAATTAAATTATTGTAATATCTATAGTCAAAATTTATTTAATGGCATCACTCTGTAAAATGGCGCTCATGATTTCTCAAAACTCAAACTCTCCTTCCATATTTAAAATTTCAAAATCCTCAGTTTTATTTTAGGGATCAAAACAATATTCCTTCCTTTCTCAACTCAGCTCATCAATTTCCGTTTTGCATCGCTGTAGCCATCACATACTCAAAAATGTATAACGCCAATGATCCACCACCGGCTTCACCGAACGGGAAGTTGAATCAAGTTCAAGTTGATGGAGAATAGAACGGGCACAGTATGCGTTCTCCGGTGATGGGTTGGGTTTGGGTTGCGGAGGACGTGTGGGACGTTAGAGAAACCGTAATAGTTACATGGTACGATCAATGACACCAGAATCATTTATAGAGTCATTTCATATAGAGTAGAAAAACAAGCGATTGAGCAATAGAACACAGCACATCCACTTCCTCTTTTCCACCACCAAACTTGGACCGCAGAGAAGTCTTCTAACCACAAACCCAACAGTAAAGACAATGGTCAAAGAGGCTCTAACAATCAACACTTTATCCACTTCTAAGTCAACATCGTCGTCGATTTACCGCTCTTTCACGGCTGCAACAATAATTACAGTACATAAACGTACGTGCCACGGCAATTAATCAATTCAAGCTGATAAGGCTGTACATGCACTGTCAATCAAGTTGGTTGTTGTTTGGGCAAATTAAATTGTTTGTTGTTAGTTTTGCCTTATGGAGTTTGCTATTGATGTCAGTTGGCAAAATAGTGCCGGCTATAGGTTGGTTAATCTTCTTTTTATTACTTCTATGATTCCCATCCGTGTTTGTTGTCTTAAGCGATTAAAAAAGTAGCTTCGAGTGAGTTTAATCTACCCTTGCTGCTGAGAACTTCTTGAGCTTGCTGTTGAATACAAGAACCATCATCAAACTATGTCGTATATCGATCAACATCAAAGTCAAGCGCTAATTAGTTGAAATGTATCTTTTTTAATTAGAAGTCGATAATTGAGCACAACATGCAGTTTGATGATTTTGTTTACTAGGAATTTATTTGCTCAAATCAGAGAAGTCTACAATCTGCGATAAAATCAATTAAAGCAGTTTACTTAAAAATTAAGAAAAAAAGATGGAAAAGAAACATGATAATGTCCCTGTTTAATTTTTTTTAACCAGAAAGCATTCAGCACTAAACGGGACGAAATTAAGATCATTAACTTAGAGGCAATTTAATACTAAGGCTAATGTTTTGTAGATGTCCTGTTGCAAGCCACGGTGCTCATCGTGGTCATTCGATTATGGCAAAAGTTCGGGTTCTCGAGATTTCAAGTATTGATAGGGGTCTGTTTGGCAGGGCGTGTGGAAATCAAACAGATATAATTTAAATTAGAAAAAAGTAAAAACGGATCAATATACTATACCCAAAATTTAAGCATCATATTGAAGTGATTATTTCAGCTCTTAATATAAAGCTCCAGTATTCCGCGTGGTGTAATGGTTAGAATATTAAGCCCGTAAGCCGAAGGTCTCTGGTTCGAGTTTCGTTGGCGTCAACGAGATTAAGTTCGAGTGATTCTTCGGACGGACTATAAGCCCGTTCAGTTATGATATGTGCTGCTTTAAAATCAGAATGTATCGCAGCTGGGTAGAAGAAAACACGACTAAAGCGTGGTAATGCTCATATCACCTTGTGGAGATACATTCGATCATGATAATGAGATACTCTAACTATCTCTAAGCTAAGGCCCGAAAGAGGCTGTAGTGCTACGAAGAAAAAAAAAGCATAAAGCTCCATCCACCGTCACTAAAACTATGTAAAAAATTTCGGTCAAGGGCGAGTGCTTCGTGGTTTTGGGTCTTGGGACGTGTAAGTGCGTTGGAAAGCGAAGTTTGCGCTGTCGTGGGGCGGGTTCTTTCCCCACAGCACAAGGGCCTACTTCAAAAAATTTTTCGCACTTACGATTTCTTTAGATGACCAGTGTCAAAACTGAGCCGATTGGCTGGTGGAACAGGTGCCAATGACCGAAGTGACCTACTTATAGGGATTACAAGGAAAAACGCGAGACGTAAGGTGATTTCCTCCTTGCTGAAGATGGTCACGGCCCCCAAATGAGAGTGGGGCATCCACGTTGTAGCGGTACTCCCACTCGCCCCTCGCAATCGAATTGAAATTCAAAAACTGATGCCTTAGCCCATATAGGGTGTGGAAGGCCAAGCATCTGCATCGCGACTATCTGCTAACATAGGCCGAACAAAACCAAAAACGTTACATATTTTGATCTTTGTGGATTAACATTCCAGGCTAAATGTGTTGATTTAACTGGTCCTGTGGCTGAAAATATTATGAGAAGCGATTCTGGGGTAAACTGTTACTGCGCTACGTGCCGTGAATATACCATTTCATCATTTGTGGGCCGGCTTCGATCAGCTAATGCTACAGTGGAGTCCTTTCAACCTCCTTTTCGACAATGCAAGTTAAACTTGAAGGCACAAAAGTTTCTTTAGCGTCTCTCGTTTCAATTGCTCAGGCTGAATTATCTTCTACCTGCCGGAAGAACCAGCAACCAGAACAGGGTGTCAATGTTCTTCCTCCCGAAAATGTGCATGCTACACAACAACAGCAACCTCAGCAATTGCTCCTGAGTCTGCCGCAGAGTGGGGATCAGCAATAGCAGTTTCCGGAACAACCCTCGACTCAATATCTTCTGCTGTCCCCGCAGTTACTTTCGCCTAGTGTGTACGACGAGCTGGTGTCGTCACGCCGTCATTATATTATGCAATATTCTACCGTGTCTCCTCTTTGGCACCATCGACCTCTTAGGCGAAGCGTGCTTGCGCAAAAACAGCAAGCAGGTACTCAGGAGTCAATTTCGGCTCCACTTAACAAAGCTGCGGACCTGCAACAAAAAAGTCGCATGCAGCAGTCTTTCCTGCATATGCAGCAGCAACAAAAACTTCAGCCGCAATCCGAGCTGTGCCAAACACAATCAACGATTCACAATTTTTAAGCACAACAAAAATATATAGATAGTGTGTTAGCTGATAACGAAGTATTGCGAGCAGTCTCCCCACCTCTACAATTTTTCATATCAAGGCTCGCTTACAACACAACCAAGGATACACTTGCCAGCTACGTAATATCGAAGCTTGGTTACATGCCTAGAATTTTCAGGTGCATAAAACTAACAAAAGATAACCTTACTGACCAGGTTATAAGTTCATGCAAACTGACTGTTCCGGCTGAACTTTCGATCCTACTTCACCCCGATTTTCGGCCATAGGAGACACTCGTCAAAGCATTCGATACAAGGCAACCTAAGCGTCGATTTTGTCCCGACACTGGTTCCCAACAGCCTCAACAACCTTCAAGGATCATCTAACACTGAAATGAATTCTTCCCTTCCACCTTGTTCAACTATTTCTATTTATCATCAGCATGTTCGTGGCTTAAGAACCAAACTTGAGGACTTACTATTCGTGTCTCAATTAACTAACTATTCTGTTATCTGTTTAACTGAAACGTGGTTGAAAGAAAATATTTCAAATGCGGAAATGTTACCAGATTACTAAGTCTACCGATGCGGCCGTGACCTTAACGTAACTAATAAAGCTGATGGTGGGGGAGTCTTGGTTGCAGTTTGCAAAACCCTTGCCAGGCAGTCGATCCCTCAGCCCCGACTGCTGTGAGTCCCTTTTATCTTTTAAGACTGTATTGTAATAAATATGTAGGATCGCTTTGTAATAAATACGCAGGATTGCCTTGTAAATAAATAAGTGTTGAAATGCTTTTGATCTAATGAAACAAACACAAGCGTTAGACGCCTTCCTGCTTGTTTCCTGCAACGAGGATTTTTATAAACTATGAATGACAATTTGTAGAATGGAAACACAAGCGTGGAACGCATTCCTTTTTGTATCTATGCTAACAAAACAATCCCATGCGAGCGTTCGCACACCCTTAGCAAAGGGATATTTCTTAGTCAAAGTAAAACGACCAGCGTATCGAGAATGTGTACTTTATTGAAATTGCTTCTATTTAGATACTATCTCAACCTATCTGTACATAGAGAAATTAATATAACCTAATTGCTTACAAACTATACTCAATATTACATCGCTTATAAAAACGCGTTGCCAGATGTTAAATCTACTAGAATGAAAAATATACTAGAGTCAGCCATATTCGAATGTTTGCTTACTTTACATAACTATTTGAATTCATAAAGTATCTACTATGGAGATCACTACAGATCGCACGTAATACTCACAGGTCGAATTAATCTCAAAAACATTCATCTTTTAATTGCTGTCGGTGCTACCCCAAAGCTTTATTATCAGTATCTTCGTTACATCCAAGTTGAAGTGGCTGGCTCCTCACAATGCATCCCTTTATTTTTGTGGTCTATGGCATTAATTTATGCAAGCGTTGGTTTATTTTGAAAACATGGGGATGAGTACCGTGATAAGCTTAAACTCCAAAGCGAAGGTAGAGAGAACCAATCGCAAGTCAAAACACCACAGCTGATGCAACATACATACCCATGCTGGGCCAACTACTTCAAGATACAAGCACGAAAGGAAAGATATGGTTTGAGAAATGAAAAAGTTTTATTTTTAGCAGCCAATCAAACTAAACATGAAGCACTTGGAAAACTAAACAAAACAAGTTGGGTAAACAGACCTACGCTCATGTCAGTAGGATTTTGTACCCAACTTCTCACAAATGCAGTCACCAGCAAAGAAGAAAGTCAAGAAATATGTCAAAGAGATGTGCATGTTTAGAAGAAATTCCATTGTTTTTCTACTTTCAACGGTCGCCATTTTATTGGAGACCAACAAAAATCGCTCAAATCATGAATTCCTAATAATACTAATGTTATTGACCTTATTTGAAAATTTCAAGAAGATCAAATCATAACTGCAGTGACTGATACCAAAATCATGTGTTATTGTTGTTGTAATTGGAGAAATTTCAAATGGCTATAACTTCCGTGTATATCATTCGATTTTCATCAAACTTACAAAGTATTAGGACCTTTTATAGGACTACTCAAACATCGAGTTTCGTTCAGTTTAAGGGAAGGAAATTCGAATATCATACTATTATTAACAAAGTTGAGCGAATTTTGACTTCCAAGGTATTTGTTGTTGTTGTACTCATAAACACCTACCTCCATCATTTTTTCAGATTTTTCGGATCACAGGTGTCCAATCGCGGGGGGGGGGACACAAATTTTTCGTGTATTTCCCCTCCCTGCGCGCCCCACGAAGAAAAAAGTGTCAAATTAAGATCTGTTTTGAAAAGATCTTACCAAGACCTTTCATTTGATACCCATATCGCCTACCTTTGATGCATATTTTTCGGGGGCCACTCTCCTATATGCGAAGACCCCTTATAAAATTCTTCTGTAGTTGAACTTTGAAGAGAGCACCACCTTACACCTGCGTATAAAATTTGATGTTTCTAGCTAAGTAGTTTGCGAGAAAAAGTGCTGTGACACACGGACAGACGGACAGGCAGGTCGCGATTTTAGTAGGGTTTTGTAAAATTATTTTACGAAACCCTAAAAAGGCCATCACCGTCAAAACGCGTCAAGAATTCCTTCTTTACTAACATTATTTTAGTAAAAACTGGAAAAAATAAGGGGATTTTGACTTATTTTTAGAACGTAAAATTTAGCGATAAAAATGAAATCCTTATCTATTAGGTCAAGCATTCCAACATAAGACTGCAAGCTGAATATGAGCCTTCGGAAGGCAACACTTTTTGCACTCGTTAACACCAACAGGGCTGCCCATTCAACCACTTGTAACTCGAAATAAAACAATATTATGATAAAATACTAAACTTATTTATTAGGAGATCAATCTCGCATAATGACAGTTGTTTAAATTTTAATATATAAATCCCCAAGCAAACAACTTTACGGTCTCCGGGCCACGTCAGCTGTAGGAACTTTACACGAAAACTTTTATCTTTTTTTTCTCTTTTTCTTGGGCACTGTGCACATTTAGTCCTCTCTTGTCACTTTACTGAGCGTTCACTTTCAGAAAGTTCTTGGCTCCTATAAAGAATGTCGCGTAAAGTGTACCCTACTTCTCGCGACGAATTCGTAAATGGGAGCGAGAAATGAAAATGCGTTGCTGGGAAAGATAAACAGTGAATATGAGTTGGTGAATATCAAGTGATGTTTCCGCAAGAGTAGCCTTTTATGGTAATGTTTTTGAATAAAAGCCAAGTGCCAATGAACATATTTTAGTTACGAGGTGTGACAATTAAGTAATGAGACTAATTTTATTGCTGCGCTTGCGGTAAACTTGCGACCTTAAAATTCCATTCCCCTTCCCCGGCATCCTTCCCCTCTCCATTGATATATTTACCATCGCTCTAGCTTGTTTAGTTCGCCTGGTGTGTCGTTTTGAGTAGACTTGTGTTGGTGGTGCTCGTCACGAAAATGGAGAAACGAAATCAAGAGCAACGCGTCGCGATAAAATTTTGCGCCAGATTGGGCGAACCAGCTTCGGAAACGTACGCTAAAATTGTAAAAGGGCATGGTGACAGCGCTCTGAGTCGTGCCCAGGTGTTTTGATGGCATTAAGAGTTTAAAGAGGGGCGTGAAAGCGTGAAAGACGAGACGCGGAGTGGGAGACCAATCCAGGTGCAGACTGGCGCGAATGTTCAGCGTGTGTGCGCCCTAATCCTTGAAGATCGGCGTTTAACAGTTTGAATGTTGGCCTCGGAACTGGGTATGAACCGTGAAACAGTCAGACAAATTTTAACCGATGATTTTGAGATGAAAAAGTTGTGCGCGAAGATGTTTCCAAAGAACCTTTCTGAGGAGCCCTAAGCGTGTCTCAGTATTGGGCCTCTAAAGGTATTTCCGTGTTGCAACAGCCGCCTTATTCGCCCAATATGTCACCCTATGACTAGAAGAAAATCGGTGGTCAAAGGAACCCATTTTGAATCGATTACGGACATCCAGGCGGCTGTGACGAGGGTATTCGCGGACATCCCAGTCGAAGCGTTCCAGAAATGTTAGGAAGCATGGAAAACGCGCTGGAATCGTTGTATAGCTGCCCAAAGGGCAGCTATACAATGATTCCAAGGGGATGGCAGAGTAGTACATAACAGCTATATTACGGTGAATACATTTACCTTGCTTAAAGAAATAATTTACCAGTTCCTTTAAGGTTTTTTACCTTTTTATGGAGCTTGATTTTTGGTACATTCAGTCAGAGATTTAAAAATTTGCAAATACAACGTTGTTTGTGCTTAACTTTTTTTTAATTGATCACGACCTTTTTTACATAAATTTAATGTAAATCTGTAGGTTCACTTGCTCTACACTGAGCTTTTCATTGCATCGTACGGGCAAGGATCCCGTTTTTCGAATGGCTTCGAAAGCATCAAATTACTTATAAATTTTTTTTTTGATGTAGTGACCTAATTGAGCTGCATCAATATTTTTCTGAAAAATTATTAAAGAAAAAATATGTTAGAATATGGTGGTTTCAACGTGTGTACCATAGAAAATCTTATCAGGCCATCACACTTTAGACACCATGCTTAGAGGTAAGAAAATTATTCCAATTTATTCTGTTTATGCAAACTTCTTATAGTATACAGGTTGAAACCACCTTCTTCTAAAATTTTTCTTCTTTCATAATTTTTCTGAAAAATATACAAGATAAGAGCATTTCAGAAAAGTTATCAATTAACCACTCGTAGATACCAAAAAAAATTTGTTTTATAAATAACATTCTTGTTATAGTTTATGTTTGAAAATGAACATAGCCTTGTGACATTCAACCCACGATTTCCCATTTCTCAAAATTTTTCTCTCTTTTTTATCTCCGTACTGTGCCGTTTTTCTATGTAGGTGGCCTGGCACGGATGAACAATTTCCCCGAAAGAACTTCAACTAGCGCTAGCAGGCTTCAGAATCACATCCAAACGAACAGGACGTTCTACCTGATATTAAATTGTCTGCGACTGCGGTATACACCTAGAGTGACCACCTTTTTGGAGCGCGAATCCGGTACACAGAAAAAGAAGGAAAAAAAAATTGCGTACAAATACAAATATGAATAATGTCGTTATTTTTTTATTCTTTTTTCGATAGTGCAAGTAATACAAAAATTCATGCTGTGTTTTCATTGGCTTTTTTGAAAGTGTATTTACCATCGTTTCACATTTGTTTCAGAAGGTTGAGCTGTCCTTTCAAGAAATCAAAGAATTCCAAGCAATCTAATTTGACATTGTATCGAACATATAAAATGTCTCGCAATGTATGAATGTTCAATCGCGATTTGTAATGTGTCTAAATTTCTTTGATTAGATAGAAGATCCGTTCAACGGAGTCTGGTATTTCGGTAAACATCAAATGTACACGGCGATTTTTGCTAGGTGATTTTGTGGAATGTGATTTTTCGCAAAATATTGAAAAACATTCGACCCAACGCTTATCAACAGCAATCCTCCCATGATAGGATCCTTTCTTTGGAAACGAATTTTTTCAAATAGCTGAACTGATAGAGCAATTCATTCTTGCTCGATTCTATGTCAAATCGGCTTTTCGATGCCATAAATCTCGCAGCACATTCGATGAGCTCCCATTTAGGTGGCTGATCAAGTCCCACCCACGCAAAAATCATGACTTCGTCCAAGTGAATAGTCAATTTCTAAATATTCTCAAATCTAGAAAATATAAGTATCGTGCACAACATTGAATTGCTGCATTGATAAAACGCAAGTATACTTTGTAAATACCGTAGAATAATTTCGCAGTGTTCGTGACTCTTTGCTTCGAAACCGCTCCATCTCCAGCTGCGGCTTTCTTGATTTCCTTGGTGACATTCGTAGATACAAAATTGTCTTTCTCTTGATCGTCGAGCGATTCCATGAACATGTTGATGGCACTGTTCACTTCCATGGCAGACGCACCGGTTAAAAATTGTCACCTGTAGGATAAGAGCTCTAGCGACGTCCAATTTTTCTCGCAAAATTCGATGGCTCATCTGGTCGCGAAGGAAACGTAACGAAATTTTCCCTATCGGGCCATTGAAGTATGTTTTCAGTGAAACGGGGCTACTTGGGTCTTTGTTGAAATATTCTTTCAGGTAATCGAAAATTTGCAAAATCGATTTGACCGCCGATAACAGGCAGAAATGTGGTCTTACTGTAACCAAGTAGTTTTTGATATTCCATTTCAACTGATTCACAAAATCGTTTCAGTTAGGCAGCTCTTACCGATGAACAAATAAAAATGAGAATATATTTTTACAAAGATAGACTCAACGTCGAATGGTATTTGGTCACAGCCTGCTTTCAAAGTATTGTGGACGATGTGTGCTTCAAATCCTATTCTGACTAATCCAGGGTGAAGTAGATTCGGCTTAACGAATTTATTATTGAGGCTAGTGCGCTCGCGATTGACGAAATTGCAGCTTAAATTATCAATGCAGCCAATTTGTTTCTAATCGCAAATTTTCCCATGGCAGCCTGGACTAATCTGACAATAATGTTGGATATGTCACTGTCTTCGCCGTCTTCAGATGTTAATTCAATTATTCGTATCGCCACTCCTTCTTTCTCCGAAAAATAATGAACAAGCACAGGAAACATCTTGGTCTGGCCGTGACGAAGTAACAATCTCCCAGGCCCTTTTTTAGTTCTTTCACCACATATGGCGCAAATACACAGTCGCAACGAACTCCCATTTAGTGCGCGAGCAGGTGAATTGTAACATACCGAAATACTGGCGAATAATTTTGTCTACGCAGTCCACAGGACGAAAAGTGTGATTGGAATTTATAACGTGTTAGGCCGGACATTCTCGCAAGCCGCGTTTTGTTGATCATGTTTGGTGAACGTGGCACTATTGAAAAATTTTGTCAATGCTTGACTTGTGCTGGCAGTATTCAACGCTTTTTTGTGATGTTTCGATTTCAGATGCAAGTCGATGTCTGTTTCGCCGCCATTGGAAATACCACAATAAGCGTTGCACACATTAACAATGAGCATCACTGTCCAATTAATTTTTTTTTCATGAACGGATATTGTTCTTGCAATTTCTCGTTCAAAATATTTATTCCGCGTTTTCTCGGCATTTTATTATGAATTCAATGTTTTTTTTATACTGAGATCAGAAACTGCAATCATGTATTTTGAGGTTGAGTTAACAGCGAATGAACAAAGAAGACTCGCACGAATAAAGACGTCGCATTAATATGCACTCTACAAGTGTCGATAGATGTTGCGGCATCTGATTTATTGAATTCAATTTAAATACAGGTATAGCCGTCGAATTTTCGAAATCGAGTCCGAAGATCCAGATTCTTTATATGCCAGCCAATCTTGGGTACACAGTACATGGCTTCCCGAATTCGATACTGTACTGGGCAATGCGGTATAGGTGGTCACGCTATGTCTACCGTATTCACGACAACAAATATTTTGATGTCTTGAATTGTTAGTATAGGTGCCCAGCATTAAATGTGAAATTACTTTAGTTACATGACAGTGCCCGTCTAAACGTCATATTTTTCAGTTATCCTGCAATCAAATTGCATTCAGCTATCCTGCAGTCTAATTGCTTGGATACAAACAACAGATGTGTTCCTGATATTTTTTTTTGGTTACGCACTACAGCCCCTTTTGGGCCTTCGCTTGGAGATAGTCAGAGTATTTTATTATCTTGATCCGATGTATTTTGTTGTGTTTGAAAGGTGAATGCTATTTACGGACTAAGTGTGAGAATTGCGTGCTCACAAGCGACTGGACTACCCACTAAACACCTCCACTGTTAACCCGAGAACCTGGAACCGTTTGACACGTTACGCCGTGTGGCGCCTTCAAGCTGGGAGACCCCTCCTCTAGCGGGAGGGTAGAGAGGAAGAGGAATCGCTAGACAAGATATCTCCCAGCCCCGACGTACCCAACTACTGTGAGTCCCTTTTCTCTTCTAGGACAACCTGAACATAATGTGCCGGATTGTTCCATCTGTCAACCGATCCAAGCATCACTGCAACTGTATTATCCGGAATGAACTCTCCCGTCTCCCTTTAGAGATCCAGTCGCAGCCTGTCCCATTTGTTGCACGCAAAAAATGTGTGGCAGGCATCGTCTTCCTTTCTTCGTCAAAACCTACAATCGGGGGACTGTGACTTACCAATCTTGTGCAGGTAAGACTGAAAACACCCATGCTCGCTCAAAACCTGGTTCAAATAGAAGTGCCTTCGATTTAGCCACGGTCTAAAATCCGGAATAAAACGCACAGTCCACCTCCTCTTGGGGCAGTCCACCCAAGATTACTTCAAATCGTCGAGTGAGCGCTGTCTCTCCTCGCAGGCAACCGTCTCCCTTGCGACCTCTCTTCGACGCAAGCAAATAGCCGTGGGGCTACCTAGCAAGGGGATAGCAGGTATCACACCTGCAATAACTCATCGCCAAATCAGATACTGTCGGATATGAAGATGCAATCCTTAGGGCTCTTCTTCTCTATACCTGTATCAAGGGTTTTTGGGTATACCTCCTTACTGAGAGCGTT
Organism: Odontomyia ornata; assembly: GCA_963969285.1. Classification (NCBI taxonomy): domain Eukaryota; kingdom Metazoa; phylum Arthropoda; class Insecta; order Diptera; family Stratiomyidae; genus Odontomyia; species Odontomyia ornata. The sequence continues at coordinate 14,714,222 of OZ017742.1, read as the reverse complement.
GCCCCATATTTCTGCTCCATATAATAGCACTGACCCTACAGTCCTCATCAAGAGGCGTTTTCTTGATGGGTTGGGTCCCCCTACGTTGGTCATAAGTCGACTCAGAGCCGATACTCCCGAAGCAGCCTTTTCAGCCCTCGCCCTGATTTGCTCAGAGAAACTCATCTTCGAGTCAATCAGTAATCCTAGGTACTTCACCGCTGGCTTCAATTCAATTAGTATGTCTCCAATACTGATCATCCTCACTCTGGAGATTATCTTTTTTGTCAAGATAACAACTTCGGTTTTCTCCAGTGCTAAACTGAGCCCGCAAGCAGTTATCCAAACTCTCACTCAGTATATTAACATACCTAGCCTAAGTTGCGCCTGTTCAACGGTGCGTCCAGCAACCAGAGCCGCAACATCATCCCATCTAGCGCGACCCATCTGGCATATCCAGTCTCAGTAGCTCATCATAATACACGTTCCACAGGTCTGGACCAAGGACTGTGTCGTGTCGAGCAGGCTTCGGTCCTTCAGGTAGTCCTTAGAAGCTAGATCAGACATTCTGGAACTTGAAAAGGGTTTTCTGTCGTGTCCAGAATATCCACCAATCTAGCGGAGTTGAAGCGTTCTTAACGTCGAGTGTCACCAACAGGACGATCCGTCGCTTAGTGCTGCTATATCCCTCCGCCTTTTGACCGCGCTCAACTCCTCTGTAATCACATCAATGGTGGAACGTCTTGCTCTAAAGCTGTACTGCCGAGGAGATAGGTCCCCAGCAGCACGAATCGTGTCAATGAGTCTTCTCTTGATAGTTTCTCTGTGACTTTCCCAGCAGTGTTTAGCATGCATAACGGGCGGTATGCCGACGGCGATACGGGATCTCTTCCACTTGCTAATCAGCACAATGTTCGCCACCTTCCGTCGTACCGGGAAAACCCCGTCTCGTAGGCAAGCGTTGAATGTACTGAGCAGTAAGTCAGGACAATAAGTTGCAGCACCTCAGCTGGAACACCATCTGGACCTGGGGCCTTCCTCGCTTTCAATGAAAGGACTACCTCTTTCAGATCCAGCTGTGCGAAGGGTGGACATTTGATTGCTATTTCACCAAAGACAGCGCCAACACGGACAGGGAGCAGTGCCCGCACTATCTCGTCCATCCTTTCCGCGTCATGTATGCAAGGCTTCCGTAGGGCATCAAGCTTCCGCAAAACTAGCTTGTAGCCAAGGCCCCATGGATCCTTATTCAAATTGTCTACAAGACCTTGCCAGCAGCGACCCTTGCTGTTGTTAATCAATTTGCGAAGGCATTTCCTGGCCGAATTATATGCTGCTACCCGGTTGCATGCCTCGTCACGGTTCACGCCAAAGCTTGTGATATTCGCTTCGCTTTTCATCGATTTCCACCAGTTCACTGGGGGCTTGCCGTGCTGGAGTTTGCGACGGGGCATAGAAGCGTTGCAAGCAGTCCAATGTATTGGCACCCGACAGAGTGATATGATAATTACCACCTCGCTTTTGCACTATGTAAACCCTGCAAGCTTCACTTGGAAAATCATTGAGTAAATTCGAAAAAATATCTGATGGATGAAGAAATTTCGTATACATAATTATATGTAAATATTACAACTAATTAGCAACTTACCAGGCCACCGAATGAAAGATCGTTATTACGTTAATTTAAATAAATCTTGAATTCACATCCGTCTAAAATTGTGTTTTAACGCAACTCAGCCAAATATCATTATCGCTGCAAATTTCAATTTCATTTCAAGGACATAACATTCAACCTTTTCTCAGATGTGTCGATAATTCCAAAAAATGTGAAATTTAAATCATAATATTGGCATCTGCTTTGAATAGATAATTTTATTGATTATTTTTTCCCGATCAATATTGCGTATAAATGGCAAACTCACGAGGGTGTCTAAATTTTATTACTTTTTGCTTAAAAGGTTAATCGATTTACGCGATCTTATCCGCACAAAATGAAAAATAGATTTAAAAATAAAATTTTCCAAAATTATAAAATAAATGTGCATCAGAAGCAGATTATAATCGCGAAACTGAAATGAAGGTGATGTGTGAAAATTAGACATATTTATTTTGTCAAGTCTAAATTTAAATGATTACACATCTCGAGCAGATTTTATTTACTGGTCTGCGACACATTTATCTTTTTTCTTGAATCATTAAGAAAAATTGTGTTGCAGTTAACGAGGCGTAAAATAATCAACAATGCCTTCAAGATTGTTTTCCATTGCTAACATTTCACAATAACACCTCTATTGATAATTCTATCGGATCATTGCACATACTTAATTTAATTTATTAAGCTTTGCATGAGTGGACACATTGATTGCACATTGAACTAGCGTTACTCGTATGTGTAAGGAGATTAATATGTAACACAGAGTGAGGTAACTTTTTATTGAAGGTGTAGATTTTCAGTGCTATACGATTTACAAAAAATTCATTTACCCTAGGTAAAATAGATGCAATAAATTAATAACGCAGACTAATTCGTTTTTCTATAAAAAGAAATGAATTAAAAATAAACTTTATAAAGTGCAACTGCAATCACCTCGCAAATGTGTGTCAATGTCAAGTGAACTATGCAAAAAGTTAATTTTTTTTCACCCTAATATGCAAATTAATCTTTCGCTATCTTTGATACTAGCATTCTGCAATGTTCAATGCACTTTGTTGTCTTTTGTTCAGCTAATCATCTTTTTCTTCTCATTTGATGAACGCTCGTCGCTGTGCTGTTTGCAATCGACAGTTTATTTTTGTCTAATTTCTTTGAATAAAAATGAATGAAAACCTCCAGTTTTACTTTGTTCTCCAAAAAAATATTTAATGCATTCAAATTCATTTTTGTGAATCAAAGATCTTTATATTTTGCATAACAAAGCGACGATAAATTTGTGATTAAAATGGAAAGAAAGCAAGGACTTGTAGGAAATAACGCCTTATTGTTATAAAGTATGAATGGATCAATAAATTTTAGATTTATCAAAAAGATATTTTCTAGACCAAATCGCTTAATTTATACTGAGAACATATTAAAGCTGCAAGCTGAGGATTTTTTCTTTGATTCTTTGAATATTTTTGTGTACAGTTAAATAGATTGGTTGAACAAGTTATGTGGGTAAAAAACTCTTGCTTCAATTTTTTCATTGATATTCTTTTGTAACTACCATTGGACATAAGTTTAATTTTTAGCAGTGTAGTCGATTTTACTAACCTACCGAAAAAAAATCGGTTCACAAAATATATGTGCAAGAAAAAAAAGAAGATTTTTTAGTTCTCTACTAAATTTTTTAAAAATTTTACCTAATTTTCTAGTAGAAAGAAGAAATTTTTACCTGTCTTATCACTCTGTGAAACTTATCCCAAGTATTCCATCCATTTCCTATTAAAATATCGAATGAATCATGAATGCCTCATTCAATTGTAAAATATTTTTATTTACTGAGCTTTGTCGCGGTAGGTGATGAGTATTTGACTAAACAGATGAATTGTGTCACTTCAGCTATGAATGCTAATTTATCTAATTACGTAGAATAGGTTGACATCATTTTTTATAGAAACTTACTTCATCTGATTTGCAAAGGTGAAAAAAGCTTCACAAACTCTTGCTCATGACAGTTTTTAGCTCTTATATGGAGGATATTCAAATTGAATGGAAATTGAGAATGGAAAATTTTTTTTTTTTTTTTCAATTTCAAAAATCTGCATTAAGGAGTTGGCAATGAAATAGGTATTGATATTGTCCGTAAAGGACTGCAGCGATAGTCTGCTGCCTCAGCGGAAGAGGATGTTAAGATCCGCCGAGATTGGGTGTGTTGTGGGGCGGGTTCTTTCCCCCTAACACAAGGACCCACTACAAAAATTATTTCGCATTCACGAATTAAAAGGGTCGAATGCCGATCGACTGGTGTCGAGGCCGAGGTAACCTACTAAGGGTTACAATTGGGCCGAGCAAAAACGGACGGACTGGTGCAGATTTCGTCATTAACGACGATCCTTATGGCCCACAAATAAGAGTGGGACATCCAGATGGAGGTGGTGCCCCCTCGCATCCTCCCAACCGGATCAAGATCCAAACGTACACGTGGCAATATATTTTCCATTTGAGTGGAAAACTCATACAAACATAATTTGCATGAACTTTCCCATCAAATAAGAAGTATAGACGAGACCAATTTGTGTTATAGAACTATGTAATCGAATCGCATAACTCTATCCCATAAAAAGGCACGCGAGCGGAAGGCCACTCTACCCGGCAAGAGCCCCTGTTAACAACAAAAAAAACGGAGGAGCGCGCCCGATGGCTAGCCCATTCTAGTGACGGAGCCTGCCATCGATGCGGGTTCTATACCCGGTAAGGTAGAACGAAATGGGCAGACTGAGTTTTTTAATGTTTAACAATTCATTGTATTTCTTTAGGAACCGAAGTTAAACAATAAAACATAAGCGTGTTCTTCATTTTCTATGTTTTTTGTCTTCAATGTTGTTACCCTTCTAAGGTCAGAAACATACTTATTTGTTTTTATTGCAATCACGACCTGTGTCCGTGTGTCCGTCCGTCCGTCCGTCTGTATGTCACAACGCTTTTTCTCCGAAACTATAGAGGCTACAGCCATGAAACTTTGTAGAAAGGTCAGAAGTGGTGACTTCTTAAAATTCAAGGGCGGAAAAATTTTTCAAAGGGGTTTAACCCATTCGAGACGGCTCATATATTTGGAAGGTCTCCCCAGGAGCGGAAATTTTTTTTTGCTGAATTTAAACAATTGTTGCCTAACAAACATACCTGTACTAATGATCCGTCGATCCATTTCATATTTCACAAAATGACAACAATGCACACCATGTGTGCAGGCCGCTCCTCGCAATAAAATTATTTAGAAGAGCGTGTGTGCAAGAACTACGAAAATGAAAAAAACTTGTATACGATGAAAAATTATTTATTATAGAGTAATAAAATAACATAGATTTCTTATTTCACGCTCCGAAATTATGGAAACAAGGTTTGCCATACGAAAAAAACATATGATGAGCAAGTCGTAAAACATTTAGAAATTCAAGGAAGGACGATCCGCAGATTACATACATATAAAATTCAAAACAAATGAAGGGAGAAATGGAATGAAAATTAATTCTAGGAAAAATTCCCCTCCGAGCAATATAGATGTTTGAAATTGATAAACTAATTATAACATGGGTGAAGATAAGCTGAGAGTAAAAAACTAGTAAGATAGTAATAAAACAATTTTTGAAGATAGTCCTTAGTTTTGTTGAGCATGATGGTATCGTTTGAAGCATTCACCCAAACACAGCCCAGGATTTCCGACACAGGCAGGACAGGAATAATTAGTGCGTCGATATTTACCTGCTTGGGAACACATGCGACAAATCTTTCGTTTCACTTTTCTGTTTTTATCCCTAGGCAGGACTTCAGGTAGATGATCCAATGATACTGGTGTTGTAAGCTGCTGATCTCGAGGATTTTCAACCAGATTTTCCAATATCTCCAGGCGATACTGATAAAAGTTGTATTTTTTTGTTGATACGGCATAAGTTTTATACAGGTTGAACGAGTTCAAAAGCAAAGTTTCTACCAAATTAATCCATAGTTTGACGTACCATTTGAAGGTTCTCCTTGTGCAAGAATAATATGATAGCATTTGGTCTTTATGATCGATTCCATTCATGTGCTCGTTGTAGTGATGCAGGGCAGCAGGCTTTAGAGCTTTAAACTTTCTTTTATTTTCGTATTCAGACAAAGTCGCTCGATATTCACTTGAAATAAATAAAACGTCTCTTTTGTCTCTAAACTTGCCGATAAGAATATTGTTTTTAAACCGTGATATTAAATCGTTTTTTGAAAGTTTTGCATTGACCACCTCAAAATTGTTTCCTTTTCTAGTTCTTCTCAAATTCCCAGTACAATAAGTTCTATACTCAAGCAATTTCGGCACTAATTCATAGCTTGTATAATAATTGTCCATGAACACTGAATGTCCTTGATGCAAAAAATCTTTCATCAAATGAAAAACAACTTTATCCACATGCCCTTTTCCACTAATTTCATCGCCACTCCCGGTGTAAACTTTTATTCGCAACACTGTTCCCGAACTTTCACATAATATGTATAACTTTACACCGTGCTTTTGCTTTTTTCCTGCAATATACTGCTTGAAAACTAATCGTCCTCTCCAAGGAACTAAGGATTCGTCCAATGACAATTCTTTATGCGGGTAATAGACTTCTTTCATTTTATCATTAAAATAGTTGATGACAGGAATTATTTTTTTAAGGCGATGATCACTTTCAGTATCTGATGAAAAATGAAGCGATCTCAATATATTCTGGAATCTTTCTCTACTCATATGCCGCGAAAAGCACTCAAATCCAAAGTGCTTGCTTTTATTCCAGTAGTTATCAATTCTCGGGCAGCTTATGGTGCCTGTATGTAATAACAAGCTTAAAAACACCTTAAACTCCGCAATTGTTAGTTCCTTCCATTTCCTTCCTAGAACTATTTCGCCATACTTATTTGTCTCCTTCACTATCAGATTAAAAAAATTGTCATCAAACAAAAGTTTGAAAAAATCGTACGGTTGTCCTCCATTGGACTTTTGTAAACCTGCAGCACCCACAAACGGAATTTGTTGAAATTCACCGCTAATAGTCCAATTCTCAGTATCTAAATTTGATTCACCTTCAACGTCTTCAATATCACTTTCACTCTCTTCGGAATATTCACTACCCGTATCATCGACAATTTCAACGAAAGAATCATCAATATCCAAGTTTGTCTCTTCATCACTATCACTATCATTGATTACGAAATTTTGGTTTTTCTTTCTATTTAGCGGAAAAAATAAATTGTCACTATCACTATCACTGCTAAAATTCTGCAGTCCTGATGGTCCTGCCTCTGAGTCACTCATTTCATAAGGTAAATTGAAACGGAAACCAAAATTTACTATAATACACTTCTAAGATTCTTTTAAGATCACCCCGGTCTTGTTGCGACAATTACTTTTTCAGTAATGACTGATAATTGAAATAAAGTATCATTGCACACACGGTGTGCAGTCCGTCATTTTGGCTCGGAAATCCATTGCACACACGGTGTGCAGTCCGTCTCGAATGGGTTAAGGGGGGTCTCCCCATATAGGGAGGTGACCCCTCAAAAAAAAAAATTCACCATTGGTAGTCAAGTAGGGTGTCATTGGAAAGGTCTTAATGAGATCTTTTCAAAACAAGTCTTAAAATTGCCGTATCGGTACCGAGGGGGGCAGGGGAAGGGGAAACGTAAGAACTTTTCGCGTACCCCTCCCTCGCGATTGGACACCTTCCATCCGAAAAATCTGAAAAAAATCTTGAATGTAGGCCTTTATGAGTACAACAACAAATACGTTAGAAGTCGAATTTCACTCAATTTTGTTAGTAATAGTAAGATTTATCGGTGGGAAATACATGTAAAATGTGTTTCCTCTCTCGCGAATGGACACTTGTGGTCTAAAAAATCTGAAAAAATTATCAAGGGAGGTATTTATGAGTACAAAAATAGCAAATACCTCAGAAGTCAAAAATCGTTCAACTTTGTTAATAATACTATGATCCTCGAATTTCACATTTTCTCCAATAGAATCGTCTTTGACATGTTGCTTGATTTTATTCGTTGCTGGTTACTGCATTTTGTAAGTTGAGTACAAAGCCCTTCTGACATGAACGTAGGTCTGTCTACCCGACTTGTATTTTTACTAATTTTAAGTTTTATGACGGCGAAAATATTATTGTGTTTACATATTTATTTATTTCTTTTTTTTGAAAATTCTATAAGCAAACAATGAACAAGAGTGTATATTTAGCAAAATGCCTATTTTGTACTTTAAATTATTGTTTAAATGGAATATTTACGAAAAAAAATCTTCAACTCGTATTTCATGTGATATGTTTTCTTTTCTTTCTTTTGTTTTTAATTTTTTTTTAAGATCTACTGGATTTTAAATATGTCATATTTTTCATGATGAAAATGTTGAACGAAGGCTGATTCTTAATATCTTTAAATTTAGATAACAGATTGTTGGAAAATTTCACTTCTATTGAGATTATTCCAATTTTCTTTGAAAAATATAAAGAGCTTCAACATATTTTATGGAATTAATATCAGGGCAGTAATAAGTCGTTAAATATTTTGAAATATTGAAAATCTTTTCAAAATTTACTAACAAAATTATTTTACACTTATGAAACATTTAAAAAACTTAAAAAAATATATATTAATTTTCTGCTAAATATGAACATCCAAAAAAATGTTTCTTTTGCAAATATTAAATGTTTGTGCAGTGTAAATTTCTGTTGGTACAATTTGCACTATTTTCAATACATTTCGTTAGTAATTTATGATTTTTAAAATAATTTAAAATAATCCAATTTGAACGTTTTAATTCATACTATTCTATCATTGATTAACCACAATTTTTTTTTTGAGCAATCATTTCAAAGTATGGAAGAATAAATGCATTTATTCAAGTATCAGTTATTCAATTGGTTTTTTTTTTGAAAATGTCAATGGTGTGAATTTTGAAGAGAAGTTTTAAGCAGAAAAATTATGTGCATTATGTAGCAGTCTATGGCTATGCAGGAGAATTTTTTTTTAAAATTATGTTGGTCAATTTTTAAAGTAGTCAATTATATTTTTTAAATTAATATAAAAAAACAGGAAATGCATTTGTTTTATTTTCGGCATTACTTTTTGAATACAAATGAAATTGGCAAGAAGCCAGCATACAGTCTTGAGAATCGTTTCAAAAAAACTGAAATAAATTCCCAACCTTGACTTTGCCCCTTTTCCACTGAATATAGGGGAATGAAAGTGTTTGAAAAATATACTTTGAAAATGAAACACGAATAGCCTAAAGGTAGTGTCGACTCCCTACAACGGGGACCAGTTTCGATTCATCTTATTTTTATGAACACAATACAAATACCGACTGGAGAGACGCAACAATAAAGGAATGAATGGAATTAATGTGACAAATGTTAAAAATGTACGTCATTTGAAAAAAAAATGATTAAAATTGTCTAGGGGTCAGATCGACGATATTATAGCTTGTCTGGCTTTTCTGATTTAAAGTATTATTACTACTTATCTTAAGCGATATTCCTGTTGAGTTTCTCTGCTTGTAATAGAAGTTCGGAGTTTTCTTTAGAACGTGTCAACAGATCAACATCCAGGGTTATCCCTTTCCGACAAGTTCCACGAGTTATTTGGTTTGTTACGCCATTACCGCTTGTTGCGTTTGTCACTGCATCACCTTGTTCCCAAAGCATCTTCAAAGATTTCGTGGTAAATCCTGTAACTCTTATCGTGAAACACGACTCCCGTGCACAAATCGTGAGCTGCCTCTTGGATATCATCGGAAATTTCTTTGGCTGTTTCACGTATTTAGTAGGCTTGGTACGAGCTTTCTTCGATGACTTATTTGCTGATTGTTTTGATGATGGGCGTTCACTTGAATTTTTGTACGTTATAATATCACACGATGTTGGAAGAATCTTATGAATGATGATTTGTATTTTACGCAGCACACTAAATGTGCATTATCACATCGGAATTGGCGCTTTTGAGTCCAAGTGGAGTCGTGATTATCCAAAGCTTAACAACAGAGCGTATAATTTAACCAAATTCAAGAAGGCAAAAATTGCGTCCTCCGAAAACTGCAAGTGGTGCAATTCTATAGATGTACTCGAACACAGAATCTTCAACTGTCAGGAATTTGAACCGCTAAGAGGCACGTATAAAGTTTTTATAGACAATCCCTCCTTTCGATAACTTTGTGAAAGCTCCATTAATCCATCTGCATCCCAAATAAAGACATGGGGGCAACCTTCCACAAGTATCAATCTGCGGTCTCAACTTGAGATTCACGGAGTTGACACCGATGGATGCAAACTTCCCTGTTTCAATTGGAGGTTAGGTGCACCGCCCCTTCAAAAGCTTATCTCGCTAGTTTAAATCAACGTGCTATGATAATCGATAGAATTTATAATTAACACGACAAAGAAAGATCTTCACTGTTTGATAATGTGACGCAAATGAATTTCAGACTAAGCTGCCATGGCGATTCATACTACTTTCCTCAAATACGACCCTTCGGAAAGAACGTCGCTACACACAACAATAGATATTAGACTGGAGGCACTTATTCACCAAATTTCACTCACAATGAATTGGTATGATGAAATTGAATTTAGTTTTTATTGCTTTTATTTTCTCGCCTCACTCATTTGAACTAACCCCAAAATAACGCGACTCATGAGCGATTTCAGGCGGACTCATTTTCATATTTATTATTTAGTTTTGTAAATGCGTTGTTGATTTATATGTCGAATTCTCCACATCTGAATCGTATAAATGATCTTTACGAGTTTTTAATTGCACTTCACTGGTGTTGGTAAACATTAACATTCCTCCATCCCTCCTGCCATGAAGATAAAAGTATTTATGAAAACGTTCCTTTGTGAGTATATACTTGACGCCCTGAATATGTCGTTTCGGGACATTTCATAAAACAGCTAAGTTTAAAACTTGTTCATCAAAATCTTTCAAATAGCTACTCACCGCTTCCAAGTGCTGAAGAGTTTCACTTGTAAAAGTGTACACAGCAAAATTTAAAATCTTTGACGTTTTGTAGCATTTGACTATTTAAAAATAACACAAAAAGACTATTCACTTAAATATTTGTATTGCACCGGTCCACATCTCAAACCAGAGTTCTCCTTTCCTTCCTTTTTCCTTCTTTTGGTGTACCGCTAACTCTCGCAGCTGCCAGCTCAGCCGGTTTCGCTTACACTGCGTGGTGTGACACCCATATTCCCATATTTGAAATTTTATTTACAGATTAAAAATTTTTAAAAACAAAATTTAACTCAAGTAAAGAAAATTTAACTGAAGTGGAGAAAATGAAGACGATTTTAAATAGTAATAAAAGCTAAATTTCATGAAGAATATAATTAAAGGGAACATTTAAATTTAATATAAAAGGAAATAGATATAAAAATTACATTTAATAATAATAAGAAAGAAAACTATTTTACAAATTACGATTAGGAATATAATAATTTAATATTTTCTAAATCTGCCTTTAAAATTTCGAAAAGGAGATGGGAAGATTTTCGAGTAGTTTGCTTGTGTGGCTGCTCGATTACTACAAGTTTCTATATTTATTAATTTGTCTAAATTTTTTAAGAATTATTGAAAGATTGCCTGAATACATTCTATTCTTCCCAATAAATCGATACTATTATCTTAGTTTTATCCATTCTATAATTGCCAAAATAGTTTTCTTAGATAATAGTTTCGATGCAAGTACATAATTTCCATATAAATTCATTTGTTAGTGTTTTGCTTTAGCACTACAGCCCTTTTCGGGCCTTCGCTTAGAGAAAGTTAGAGTATCTCATTATCTTGATCGAATTTTATCGGCACTCAGGAAGGTGATATGGTCAGTATCACGCTTTGGGTGTGTGTCCATCCACAAAGCTGCGATACGTTCTGATTTTAAAGCAGTGCGTTTCAAAACTGGATGGGCTTATGGTCCGTCCTAAGAATAACTCGAATTAATGTTAGTTATTTGGGAAAAATTTATAATCTAGTTTCTCCTTAAACTTTAGTTTCGTGCCTTTTTGCCTTCCCAATTTTCTTTGTTCCTTCTCACTTGTACATAGTCGAGTTGAAATTACAGATCACATAGAATCAGCCCTGGTCCACCTTTAACATACAATACCTTCATCATTTCATATCAATCTTCTTTAGGCCTTAATCAACCTTCAATCATTTTGTTTATTTGATATCCACAGACTAATTCTCTTTTTTCTTGAAAAGTAGAAGGCGCTTCTTTGATTGAGCAGACGCATTTCGACTCCTTTGAGTCATCTTCAGTCTGCTCACTCAAACAAGCAAGGCCCGACGGCTTTTCAAGAAAAAACCTTTAACATGCTTAGCAGGCAGGAGCTTGTTCCTATTTTATTACATAGTTTTTTAGTTCAGACACTTATCTTAAAGCATGAGTAAATAAATGTAAAAAAAATTTGATAAATAAATACTTAGATTCAAAAAACGGTCCATATAAATTTGTTGCGCTTACCTCATAGACAACTACATATATGATTACACAGGCCTGTCGTCAAAAAAAATACAAGAAAATTTATAGTCAAACTTGATGTCTTTTTTGGAGCTGATTTCAAATATAATAATGAAAAATTTCTATCACGTCGTTTTCTTGAGAAATTCGATTTCACTTAGATTTTTATGGTAATTTATCAAAAATATTTATCAGCATTGAACTTCTTCCCTCCGTACCGAATACCATTCTTTGACACCTTTCCGCCACTGTCAATCCCTCCCCGTCACAACCCCTCTCTACCAATAGCCCCGCGCCAATCATTATCTCTGATTCTTATCTTAGTTCACGACCTCCGCTGCCCCTTTTCAAGCGTTATCTGGATGAATTCTGAACGTGTTGTTTTGCTTAAGATAAAATCATAGGCTGACGGACATGATGCTTTAGACCTAGTGGCTTTGCACGGTAACGCCGAGATGGGTCGCGTCTCCGTCCCGGTAAAACCTTGGCAGGCCCCGGAGTCCTGCGAAGTTCGCACCATTGGGTTGGTGGTGTAGGTTCGGTTAAGGTCTCTCAATTATCGCTAGTCTGGCTCTGGTCACCTGTCCCCATAAGGGCTTCTGGCAACCCTCGCATGGCCTCCCTGCTCTGCAAAGATTACCATTGGACGAAGAAGGCGACTACACACACGAACGGAGATAACAGCCCCGAGGGGGGGACCCAATAAAACTAGCGCAATTTCAACTTAAATAGATTTTAATAAATAAAAAAAATCACTAAAAATTTCAACAACGATGACCCAACCAGTTGCTGTATCCACGATGTCAAAAACGACGATGAATTCAATGACAGTAAAGGCATTTGGGCTTAGCAAAAAAATGATGCCAACGCCAATTCTGCCGGACGCGCTAGGTGTTCGCGCGGTGGAGGGGAAAGAACATCGAGAACTCAATGGCTACTACCGCGATCGTTACTGAAGCGAGAGTCTTAAATGGCGAAATAATAACGAATCATCCTAAAGTCCACAAAGTGATCACGGTAGCAAAAGAAAGGAGTAAACATTTCACCACCACCGTGGCAAATGTTGCTAAAGTACCGTACTCGGAAATGGAAGTCGATAACCTCTCCCAAGAAAGAAGAACGCAAAGTACAATCGCCGCCCAGCGACATCAAGAAGAAAGGTTAATCCGAAAAGTGGGAGATGTTCTAATAAGAATAAAATCTGTATGCGACTCGCGAAAAATCAGCAAAGGTGTAAAGAATAGGCTCCTTGAACTTAAGGCGCTTCAAGACCGGAGAAGCTGGTTGAAGGTCGAAGAGGACCAGATGGCCAAAGAAGAGCAGAAGACTAAAGAAGCGCTGAGGGCATGCGCAGATAGCTCCACCATCAAACATCAATCAAAGAATGGCGTCTAGCTCAATTGAAAGAGATTGGGAAAGAAAAAGGAAGGAAGAGTCACTTGCTGGCCGTGAAATGCTAGGTCAAGGGCTCGAGACAGTTTTGACAAAAAGAGCGAAGAAAGCCGCAAAGAAACTCCATCAAAAAGTACCAAAATATAAAACGAGGCTGACACAGAAAACCATAGAGGACAACGCATGGCCATCATTGACTTGACTGAAGAGGATGCCGAACAATTTCGAGATAAGGGCAAAGTAAGAATAGGATGTAATGTCTGCAGGATACGGCGAAGAGCAGTGCCCCTTCAATGTTTCCAATGTCTTGGCTATGTTCACATTGCACAAGTATGCAAAGGACCTGATAGGAGCTCCCTATGTTACAAATGCAATGAAAAAGGACATAAAAGAAAAGAGTGCACGAAGGAGGCACACTGTATCCTGTGCAAGGATGCTGATCCAAGACCCGGATCCTGGGTACGTCTTGAGATCAGGATAATGTCGGGTTTTCCAGGAAGCCCTTGCCAAGGCGAAATCAAAACTTCGATGGCCTGTATCCTGCAGGTAACCCTAAATCGCAGTTCAACCACTCAAAACCAACCTGAGCAGGTTGCGAGGGACATGAACGCCGACTTTTTGCTGCTGAGTGAGCAACAACATGAAAAAAGTTCTGCATCATGGTATCCTGATGAAACTGATACTGCCGCCATCTGAGTTTGGAACAGTGATTTCCGGGGGGAGGGTTGTAGAGAGGAAGATGGTTTCGTGTGGGTTTGGTGCTCAGGGACCACCTTCTTAGTGTGTACCTAGCCGATATTATCTTTACAAGCTTAGCTTAATGGTTTGGATGGCGCTGTCTCGAACGCAGATGGTAACATGCTCGTTGGGGGAAATTTCAACCCTAAAGCAATCAAATGGGGCATGCCTTTAACAGATCTGCGTGGAAAACGAATCCTAGAAATGGTGGCCAGGCCGGCGCTCGTCGTACTAAACACCGGAAATACGTCGGATTTCCGCCGTATTGGCTGTGAAGAAACCATACCGGACGTGACATTCGCCTCGGAGTCCTTAGTACGGAGAATAGACAATTGGAGAGTATTAGAGGACTCCTCAGCCAGTGATCATCAGTACATCATGCTTGAGATCCATAATATTGTCTCCCGACGTTCGTGCTCTCAACCTCCTACAATTGGGTGGGACATTGAAAAAATGGATGTCGAGAGGTTTCTCATGGTGCTCACGACAAGTGCCTCCGCTGCAGGGTGATTCGCAGGGGACTGAAGCACTGGTTGCTCAAGACGTAGTGAGCTCAACTATGAGCATCATCACGACTGCTTGCAGTGCTTCTATGTCCCGTCAAAAACGTCGGCACGGCAATCCCCCAGTGCACTGGTAATCGACTGAGATCTCTGAAAAGCGAAGGAAGTGTCGCAAGCTTCGGCGTAAGGCTCAACATGCACGGAATCGTGGCGAGGCATGCAACCGGGTAGCAGCGTTTAAATTGGCCAGGAAATGTCTTCGCAAACTGATTAATAACAGCAAAGCTCGCTGCTGGTAAGATCTAGTGGACAATGTGAACAAGGATCCGTGGGGCCTTGGCTACAAGCTGCTAATGCGAAAGATTGCCACCCTATGGACGCCTTGAGCGAGATAGTGCGGGCACTCTTCCCCATTCATCCCATCCGTGTTGACGCTGTCTGCGGTGAAACAGCAATCGAGTGTCCGATCTTCAGACAGCCGGAACTGCAAGAGGCAGTTCGTTCACTGAAAGCGAGGAAAGCTCCAGGGCCAGATGGTGTTCCAGCTGAGATGCTTTAACTTGTCTATCACAATTGTCCTAACTTGCTGCTCAGCACATTCAGCGCTCGCCTACGAGACGGGGTCTTCCCGGTACGATGGAAGGTCGCGAGGCTCACACTGATCAGCAAGGGGAAGGGGAATCCCTCATCACCGTCTGCATATCGACCGTTATGCATGCTAGACACTGCTAGAGAAACTCATTAAGGGCCGACTCGCTGACGTACTGCTGGGGACCTATCTCCTCGGCAGTACGGCTTTAGTGCAGGACACTCGACAATTGATGCGATTGCAGAGGTGGTGAGCACTGTCCAAAAGGCATGGGCCCATAGGAACGTTAGGAAGGCTGCTTTATGACACGAAACAGGCCCAACGAAGATTGGAAGTTACATCGGGTGTTGCCAGGGATCTATTCTTGGTCTAGACCTGTGGAACGTCTCTTACCATGGGCTGCTGAAACTGGCAATGCCAGTTGCGTCGCGTTTAGTCGGCTATACCGATGATGTTGCGGCTTTAGACGCTGGACACACCATTGAATAGGCGCAACTTAGGCTAGGTATGCTAATGCGCTGAGTGAGAGACTCGGTGACTGCTTGTGACTTCAGTCTAGTACCGGAGAAAACGGAAGTCGTCATCTTGACAAAATAGAGAATCCCTAGGTTAGGATGATCAGTATTGAAGCCAGCGGAGACGTACTTGTGGCTACTGATCGACCGGAAGATGAGTTTCTCTGAGCAAATCAGGGCAACGGCTGAGAAGGCTGCTTCGGGCGTTTCGGCTTTGGGTCGATTTATGGCTAACGTAAGGAGATCCAACCCAGCAAGAAGACGCCTTTTGATGAGTGCTGTAGGGTCAGTGCTACTGTACGGAGCAGAAATATAGGGCGATGCTCTCAGTAAGGTGGTGTACCTAAAGCGCGTGGCACGGATATAGAGATGAGAGCACTGAGGATTGCATCTTTATATCCGACATTCTCTGATTCGGCGGTAGGAGTTATACCAGGCGTGATACATGTTGCCCTCCTTGCTAGAGAGCACCGCGCTATTTACTTGCGTCGAAGCGAGGACACGAGACAGCACTCACTCAACGATTAGCAGCAGTCTTGGATGAATTGCACGAAGGGAAGGTGGACCGCGTGGCTCACCTCAGATCTGAGACCGGGACCAAATCGAAGGTATGGTGAGACCGACTTCTATCTGACCCAGCTTTTGAGCGGGCATAGGTGTTTTCAGTCTTACCTGCACACGCTCCCCCGACTGTCGATTTTGTTCAGTAGAGGAAAACGATGTTTACCATACACCCTTTGCGTACAAAAATTGGGATATGTTGCGACGGGACCTATACAGGGAGACGGGAGAGCTAACCTGGATAGTATTGGCGCGGTGATTCTTGAATCGGTTGACAAATTGAACCACGGCAAATTATGTTTGGGGCAATCCTAAAAGATAAAAGGGACTCAGCAACCGGGAATGTCGGGTCTAGAAAATTGCTTGTATGGTAAATCCTCTGCCTCTCACCTCTCCCGCTAGAGAAGGGCTCCCTCAGCTTGAAGGCGCCTCGCGGCGTAGCGAAACGAGACCTAACCCGAAGTAATGTGTAAAACGGACTAGGTTCTCAGGTTGACAGGAGGGGTTTTTGTGGATAGTCCCGTCCCTCGCGAGCATGGGAGCCCCATACTCAGTGCATAAATGGCATTCACCTCCCAACCACAAAAAAAAGCACATCGAGCACAGTATCAACGACGTAAAAACGACGAGGAATGCAACGACAGTAAAGCAGACGAAAAAAACGGACAGCGTTGTCGAAACAGAGTTTCTTGTGGTGTTCAGGTGCAGCAAAAAAAAAACAATTCGAACGCCAGAGCGTCCTAAAATGAAGAGCGGACAATGCTGCAGGATGCGCCAGATGTCGGAGTGGTAGAAGATAATGCAAAGAATATCGAAAAATCAATAATCGCTACTGCGATTGCTACTGAAGTCACGGAAGCAAGGGTCTTGCATACCGAAAAAGCCCTGCAGAGAACCACAAAATAATGCAATCATCTTCGACCGGCCGGAAGAAGAGCGGCTCTACAGTAATGGGAAATCGATTATGAAATGTATCGTTGCCACCTGCGATATACTACCGTACCTTTGCAAGGTGATCCAAAATGGAGCTTTGAAGCTGGAAGAGTTCGAATAGACCATTACAGGTGCAGATGGCAGATCAAGCTCTCTGAAGGCGCTCCTAATAACAGCAAAATGTTCGAAAAACGGAGAAGTGACGAGAAAGAGCCAAATCCAAAGTTCAGGTTCCACTGAAGGAGGGCTTCCAGGCAGCGCTATCCAAGGCAGCTAATAAAGGAGCGAAAATTGCTACCCTAGGAGTAGAAAAAATTCGGAAAACATAGAATCCTCGGGAGGGAAGCGGCATAAAGCTATTGGGCAGGCAAAACTGGATAAAGTCACTGGCGGTAGATCATATGCGGATATTCTGTTAGAGATTAAGGCAGCGGCAAAACCAGAAGAAATACAAACTGCCACACAAACCGTACGTCCGACTTGTTCGGGTAACCTTTTGGTGAAGTTGGGACAACAAGCCACTAACAAAGATGTATTCCGCTACGCTGTCAAAAATATCCTTAGAGACAAGGTGATGTAGCCTCGTTTGAACCTAGGACTGCTCTCGAAGTAAGAGATATTGACTGTGTTACGGATTTACCCGGGATCGAATATGCCTTAAAGCGAGATTTTCCTAGGTTGAGCGGAGCGGTTGGTTATTTGTTGGGTAAGGCGACGAGGAATCCCTCTCCAATGTTCCACTTGTCTCGGATACAGGCATGCTGCAAGGGGTTGTAAAGATATCGACAGGGGCTCCCTTTTGGTGCAATTGCGGCAAAATAGGGTATAAAAAGAAGGGGGGAGGGGCATAGCACAGCCACACTCTGCTGAGACGTTGACCTAAGGTCAAATGAATTAAAATATGCCGAGTTTTCTAGGAAGTCCTAATCAAAGCAAAAGCACTTCTGCTATCAGCCATATTCTCCAATTAGTCTTCATGGGAGCATACTCACTCAAAATTTACTGGAGCAGTTTGCGAAAGACAGTCGAG
Source organism: Odontomyia ornata (assembly GCA_963969285.1). Classification (NCBI taxonomy): domain Eukaryota; kingdom Metazoa; phylum Arthropoda; class Insecta; order Diptera; family Stratiomyidae; genus Odontomyia; species Odontomyia ornata. Next base: position 14,695,815 of record OZ017742.1, on the reverse strand, counting down.
CAGACTTGCTACGGCACAGCGAGTAACACCACAACCGAAACTTCGCAATATGGTGTCCTGACGAATCTGGGCTCGGAACAGTGCTGATGTCTTAGTGGATCGCTATGCGCGGAAGGATGGCTTCGTGTGGGTTCGGGGTTCAAGGACTACATTCTTCAGTGTGTAAATAACGCCAAATGAACTGATATCAACTTTCCAAACCAAGCTTAATGCTTTGAAGGACGCTGTCTCCAATGCAGATGGCCACGTACTCGTTGGGGGAGACTTCAATGCTAAAGCGATCGAATAGTACATGCTTAAAACTGTTCTGCGGGGAAAACGTGGCTCGAGAAGCCTCCAGTGTACTTGTGGATGACTGAAATCGCTGAAAAGCGAAGAGAGTGTCACAAGCTTCGACATGAAACTTAACGGAAACAGAACCGGGACATGGTATACAACCGGTTACCAGCATAAAAGTTGACGAGGAAATGCCTTCGCAAAATGATTAACAGCAGTAAAGCTCATTTCTGGCAAGATCTAGTAGACAACGTAAACAGAAGTCCATAGAAGCTTGGCTACAAGAGCTAGTTATGCGGAAGCTTGGTGCCCTACGCAAGCCCTGCATATATGAAGCAGAAAATATGAAGGAGATGGTGTGGGCACTTTTCCCGCCCATACCGTCGGTGTTGATGCTGTCCATGGGGAAACAGTAGTTGAATGCTCACAATTCACGCGGCTGGAACTTGAAGAGGCAGTCCTATCCTTGACACAAAGATATATATCACATCTATGTTTCCTTACTTTGCAGCTTAAATCTAACACTTCCTTAAGAATAAATTTCACTTGTTTTTATTTCCTGGCCAAAGAAACCGAATACGTTGGTGAAAATTTTTTTCATAGCTTAACTGTTTCATTATTTAACTTAACTGATCTCATCTGATGAGTGAGAAAGTTGATGCGTTGAGATTGGATGTGACTTCTGTTTATTGTCATCTTCCTCATTTTTTCAACTGTAGTTAGATGGTCTGCATCAGCCAAATTATTGATAGCGATAGCCAAGAAGACATTTAATAAGATAGAATTACATATCAAAAATGAATAAAGTGAATATATGCAAGCATCCCATAATTTCTCTTGAAGTTTCTCGAGCAATTTGCATGTACGGACTGTTCGATTACTACATAGCTGTTAGACAAGTAGGCTCAGCGGCGGTTTATTAGTAGTTGAACTTATGAAAAGTTTCGGGCCGAACTTCCTCCAGATCCGAAATCTAATTGTTGAATTACTGGACCCTGTTTTCTATACTAGCAATGATAAGTTCCCTTGCGACTGGATGCGACGGTAAGAGCTACCTACTGATAGTATTTGTGTCAGCGCAGGCTCACTGACCAGTTTGAAAGAATTTCACACAAAATTCTTCGTTCCAACGCTGTTGCGAACATTCAGCAAATGCCCATGTCATTTGAATCCAATGGAAATTTTGTAATTCGAATATGATTGGCAAAAGTTAATAAAAGCTGTCGAATACTGAGCAATCATTATCTCTTAGTTAAATCCTTATTCCCAAATAGCTTTTGGATTTTTTAAAATTAATCCTTGGATGCATGCGACTAAAAAAGCAATCAATGAAAAGATAATTTCAAATATGCAGCACATATGATTCGCAACAGTCTCTCTCGCATATCGATGACTATTCTTTTACTGATAGTTTTAAAGTTGAATTGTCGTTTATCTTCGGGCTTTTTGCGATTTGTGATCATAAAATCCTTAGCTGAGTCTTGAAAGAATTAGCAAATAGTATTGTAAACGAGTGGCGACTAAGACTTATCTTAAGGCAGTTGTCTGAAAATACTCCGTAGCTAACTATTGCTAGGGTACTGATATTTAAGTTTTTCACCTCGTGACAATCAATTGTAAGGTCGAAACGTAGGTTTGCCATTGAAAAACGGAGAAATGGATTTATGAAACAGTTTTATTCCTCTATTGATTGTGCATAGGATAGCTTTGAATATCTTATAAAATTATGCTACCTTTATCCAGCATGCAAAAACATCAATATTTGATACTTAATATGACCACAAGTTTCTCTTCTCTTACTGAATAATTTTGCAAAGGTTACTCGAACCGTTAAATTCGTGATATGTTCGCATCATTCAATTGCTCACTAAATCGCAATTACATCAACTCCAATCTATGTAGATCAACATTAAAATGCTAAAACTGTGCCCTAGGTTACGTGAGCACACTCTGCATAAATCAGATACAAACATACGAGTATTACATAAATGGCGAACGTGAACGCAATTGTAATCAATTTAATAGTTGTTTCATTTAGAACAGCAATTTCACGCTTAACCTTTCTGGCCAAAATAAATCGTCAGTAATAAATTCATGCTAATGCATGAAGTCATGCATAGATTCAGTGCCGTTGTTTCGCTGAGGTCATAATCAGCAATTTGCATATTTTAGAATGCTCCGAAAAACAAATAAACTCACTTAATCGCTTACTATCACTATCAACCTACACCTAATTTAAATAATGTTCATAGTTTTTCATATCTGATATCTAATTGCATCTTTTGATTGTTCAGACGCTATAAGGAATTAGATAAATATTTCGGACTGAATAAAATTACACTCTCATTTAGTGTGTCGCTTATCTAAGACGTTCATCATTTGGATCTTGTATTAATCAAAAAACCGTTCCCAGAAATTTTCGGGGGGTTGATCTATTTATGTCTGATGACATAGTTCATGGTTGAAGTGAGACTTCTTTGAATGTTGTTCAGATCGGCTTGAGGAGGTCAAAGCTTATTCTTAGAACCAGTCTCAGTTGAATGTAGATTAAGGTCTTTAAAGTCTTTTGGAGACCAATTATGTTTAATAACTCGCTCGATTAATAAATACAACTTTCGTTTTTAAGATTCTTTTGCTGCCTACGTTAAATACTCGTATGTTTTGAAACGAAATAAATGTTTACGATGCAGGGTGATGTCAATCTTTCTTTATTAAAAAAAATTGCACATTAAAATATAACGATCTCTGTATTCGCTTAAATTCAATTCAAAAGGTCACCAACAAACATTGTATGTTCAATTCTTCTCTGTTTGATAAATTGTCCTACTTTCTAAGGATAAGTCCACTATCAAAATTCAATATCCGGCATGTCACCTTGTAGATATCGTAAGCCCAGCAATGTGTGGAAGCGAACGTGAATCTTGGCTAAAAGCTACTACGTAATAAAAATTCAACCTAAATTTGCGGCAAAGAAAATAATATCGAATTTCTTGAGAGTTTTGTTATGTTGTTCCCGGGAGTGGTGGATTGGTCATGACATTAAAGTCACATTGTGTAACAGTTACAGTGCTTCGTCATCCACATGTCGCCTTTGAAAGGAAGGACATTGTCATTTTGCTTTTTTGTACTTCTTCTTTCTGTCGGCCGAAAATATGCAATCTAAAATCTTTCGATGAGATCATGACTTGAATTTGAATAAACCGAAAATATGCGTGAAATGGTGATGTCATACATGTATCTTGAGGAGCCTGTGCAACATTGTGCACTTCAAAATCAACAAAATATCCCGCAAGTCTTTCTTAAATATTATTGTTGTACCCGATTTATACTACAACACATGGTGCTTATGAACTTCCAATAGCACCTCTGGAGTGTTTCAGAACCTTCAGAATTCTCTTGTTTTGGTTATGTTTTTAGCTAATTTATGTGATAATGTGGTTACGTTTTGAGGTTCAAATTTATCCAGCTGGATTGAATTGTTTTTCTTGAATGAGAATTGCATTTTTATTAAACACCTTCGATGCTTAGTAGGGAGTAATATTTTATATGATACTTAGCCAGTTTTCTTTGATTTATTGAAGTATTCAAAAGCAAAGTAATTAGTGAATGCAAAATGTATTGAGATTATGAATCGGCGGTTCCAGAAAATCATTGCTTACCCAAAATGCTAAACACCCAAAACCTCACATCACGTCGGTGAAAATAGCAATAGAATGTCTGTTATACAATAGTATGGAATAGTTTTGTGGGTATTGCCATCATTGATTTTCTAACTAAGAAATTCCACCCAGTGGAATTTTGTCTTGCAAAAAGCGATCAATATGATGCCGAGAGGGGTCAACTCTTATTTCATTGATCGAGATTTATGACCAAATCCTACTTACACCTTTTTGCGGAATGACTGAGTTAGGGACGAACTTTACATATGCAAACCACTCATAAAATCGGTATTGCTAAATGAGTGAAAGTCTAGCCTCTATTGGGAAAATACGAGGGCGGTCCAAAAAGTACCCGACCCGACAAAGAAAACAGTTGAAAAAATTGCAAAGATGTTTTTTATTTTTCAACGTATTCTCCTTTTAGCTCAATCCACTTTTCCTAGCGATGTTCAATAGCTTCGATACCCGCTTTATAGTAGGAACCGTCAAGCTCCTCAAAATAGCTATTAACCGCAGACTCTATCACTTCATTGTTGACAAATCTTTTGCCGTCGAGCCATTTTTTCAAATTCAGAAAAAAAAAAATAATCCAAGGGAGGCGAGAAGGGTGCGTGAGGAAGCAATTCTAACTTCAACTCATTGATTTTAGCCATCGCAATGACGCACGTGTGAACTGGTGCGTTGTCGTGATGAAACAACACTTTCTTTTTCGTCAGATGGGGCCATTTTTTATTGATTTCATCACTCAAACGCTGCAATAAGGCTGCATAATATGCGCCGTTGATTGTTTTTCCTTTTTCGAGATAATTAATAAATATTATTCAACGCGCAGCCCAGAAAACGGATACCATGACCTTGCCAGCTGACTGAACTGTGTTTGCTTTCTTTGGAGCCGGTTCTCCCTTTTCAGTCCACTGCTTTGACTGCTCCTTGGTCTCAGGTGTAAAATGATGGACCGATGTTTCGTCCATAGTTATAAATCGACGCAAAATCTCGGCTTTATTGCTGCGAAACATCGTCAAACACTCGATGGAAACATCCTCACGTTGCTGTTTGTGCTCCATTGTGAGTAAACGCGGCACCCGTCTTGCGCACAGCTGTCTCATGTCCAAATTTTCGATCAATATGTGATGCACAGCACTTTTTGAAATGCCTGCTATGTCTGCTGTCTCGCGACTAAAAGTCGACGGTCATCCAATACAATTTTGTGGATTTTCTGACGTAGTTAGCTCATTTGGTCGGCCACTGCGGTGTTCATCTTCGCAGCTCGTACGACCTCGCTTAAACTCAGCTACCCAATATTTGACCGTTGTAAACTAATAGTAGTATATTCTGCGGTTGTCGGAGTCTCACTCACGACAGGATTTAGGATATATGCCGGTTTAAGCCTTTCAGTTGTTTCTGTGGTGTTTTTGGTATCTTGTTCTACTCGATGTATTGCGTCGTTCAATTTTTCAATGATTTGATGTGGACCTGAATACGGCTGCCATAAAGACTTTTTGTTACCGTCCTGTCTTACGAACACATGAGTGCACATCGGCAGATCCCTGAAAATAAACGGAGCGTCCTTGTTATAATGATGAACTGGAACAAGCCGAAGTTGTTGCACGTATTGTCTGAGCTTATTTACGAATTTGTAATCATCTATCGAATTTTAATCACACATGAGAAATTCACCAGATAAACGTAGTGAAGTACCAAATAACATCTCAGCCACCGAATACCCGAAATCTTCTTTGATTGCTGTTCGCAATCCCAGGAAAACGGTGCACGGAGAGGAAAATGCTGTGAAATTTAATTGAAAATGAAGTAAATTTTATTGAAACTGCAATGTTTATTGACCCTATTGCAACTGTCGTGAAAGCTATTACAAACCATGTAAAAAAAATCTACTGTACCCAAAATAAAATCTATTAACGTCTTCATGTAAAGAATTATTACACTCGCCACTTAATATAATAAAATTTACTGTTCCATTGTGTTGGGTTTCATTGCAGATTCAAAAAAGTATAATAAATCTCACCTGCTTAGATGTTGTATATATTTATAAGACAAGGTTGTAAAAAACAAATTGATTCCAAATCATATAAAACAATAAGATTAAATTTTTAACTCGGCCATAGACGGTTCCACGCCCGTTTGAGAAAGGAGGAGGGAACCCCTTGTATCCCCAACCCAAAGCTTCCATGACTCCTCATCTCAAACCCTCCAATTAAAGGGCAGTAAATGCTCTTGGGGTCCACATTGATTTTACTGGTTCCCCAATAATGTAACATTAAATGCCGAGAAATACTTATAACTGTAAATACATCTACAGCTCTGCTACTGAATCCTACTTGCACCTCCTTTGTGAGGACGTAAGAGGGTGAAGGCGAATCTTCCGCGCCTGATAACGGGATCGACGTAATAACCATGCCGCCGGAATGGAGGTTGGGCAAAGGGCTAACTCCCCGTCCCTGGAAAACCTTTAAATGTTCCGAAACCTGCAGATAGGCCTCCGAATGGATTGGACTCACGGCAACGACCTCGCAAACGAAAAAAGGACTAGGCATTGAATCTTGGAATGTCAGATCACTCAATTACCCTGGCGCTGTTAAGGACCTTTTACAACAGGCCAGTCAATATCAATTAAAAATACTGGCAGTCTAGGAAACGAATTCGACTGGAAACTACATTCAAGACATGAGATCGCACACAATATTCAAAAGAGGGAAGCCTACTGGAAAAAGAGGTTTCGGAGTGGCCTTCATTGTGGATAGGGAGTTCAAATCGCACGTATTGATTTTAAGGCAGTCAATGAACGGTTGTGTGCAATCCGTATGAAAGCGAAAGTCTTCAAAATCTGGCTGATCAACGTTCACGCCCCCAACAAAGAAAAGGATGAAGAAACGAAGGAAACGTTTTACAATCACCTGGAAAGACTGGTCGACTCATTGCCCACAAACGACACAAAACTAATTCTGGGTGATTTGAACGCTAAGGTTGGCAATGACCTATCTCCTCGGGGAACGACTGGAGTATATAGCCTCCACGATGAAACAAATGACAACGGCCAGCGCCTGATTGACTTTGCATGTGGCAGAAATCTAGTCATACGTTCGACTTGCTTCCAACATCGACGCATTCATAAAATGATCTGAGTATCATCGGATGGCAACACACAAAACCAGATCGATTATGTTCTGACCCAACAACGTTGGGCCTCGAGCATACTTGACGTCCGTACATACCGAGGAGCCAATTGCAACTCAGATCATTACTTGATTAAATTATCCTATCGATGTCGTATGTCAAAGGCATATTCGGCGAAGACCAGCCCGCTACAAAAATTTGACACCAAAAGGCTCCAAACGGCGTCTGTGGCCAAAAATTTCACGGAGACCCTCGACAACCAGCTGGCTTCCATCTTATTAGACGCATCGTTAAAGACAAGCAACGAGCTCTGGATGGAAGTGAAAGCGGCTATCAGAACCGTGGCAGAACAGACGATCGGACATCAAGCCCGGCGCAAGAAGAATGATTGGCTCGATGATGAGTGCCAGAATGCGTTAGGTAAAAAAATCAGACGTACAAAGAATATGTAGGTAGGAAAACCAGGACGAAGAGAGAACACTATGAAAATCTCAGAAGAGTAGCGAATAAGATAATTAGGATTAAGAAAAGAAAATACTATGACGATCAATTGAGAAGTATAGATGTAAGTTTAGCGAGCAATAACACAAGACAAGCATACAAAGTAGTGAAAAGCCTGAAATGTGGTTATCAGGCCAAAACCACGCTCTGTCGTGATGACAGCGGCAACATTATCGCTGATGAAACCAAGATTAAGGAAAGATGGGCATCATATTTCAAGAACCTCCTTAATCCTCCGCACAGCTCCAGAACATCGGAGCCTATAGATGTCTGCGGAGAGCATCCATTGGCCCCACCAACTCTGGATGAAGTTTGTTCCGCCATCAAAGCCCAAAAGAATAATAAAGCGCTGGGCATCGATGAGATTCCAGTGGAACTCATTAAATACGGTGGCAGTAGTGTTCATCAAGCTATTCACAAAGCAATCCAGTACATTTGGCAACAAGAACTGATGCCGAAAGAGTGGAGCCAATCAATTATATTCTCTATCCACACAAAAGGTGACAAGCTACAGTGCGAAAATTATAGAGACATATCACTACTTTGTACGGCGTTCAAAATATTTTCAAAAATCTTAGAAAATAAAATCGGATCATACGCCGACAGTATTATTGGGGAGTATCAAGGTGGTTTTAGGACAGGTAGATCAACAACAGACCAATTGTTCACAGCCAACTAAGTACTTGAAAAATGCTGGGAGTTCAACATAAACGTGCACCAAATTTTCGTTGACTGAAGCATAAGACAGTATTGATCGTAACGTACTGTACCAAATAATGCTTAGCTTTGGCATCCCAGCCAAAATAGTCCGTCTTACCAAAATTATAATGATGTTGACGACCTCCGAAGTCCGCATCAATAATCAACTCACCGATGGCTTTGACACAAAAACCGGACTAAAGCAGGGAAATGTGGTGGCCCCATTGCAATTTGGCTCTGGAGTATGTCAGAAGGCAGCTACCTGTCAATACTTGAGGTAAATTACTATACAAGTCGAGCGTAGTGGTAACCTATGTAGACAACATCAATATTTTGTCACGGTCACTAACAACTGCCAAAGAACTCTTCCTGAAACTCGACAGCGAAGCAAAACTCGTAGGGCTACGAATCAATGAGAATAAAACAAAGCTCATGACGCAGCCGAGGAAAAATACTTCAAGTACAAAAAATATCACATTTGCGAATACAGTATCAAAAATGTGGGGGAATTTGTGTATTTAGGCGCCAAAATAACGAGAACGGGGAATGAAAGAGACGAAATACGCCGAAGAATACAGGTCGCAAATAAAATATTTTATTCAGTTTTGACGATCTTGAAAACCAGCTGCATACACAGGAAAACAAAGCTCCAAGTATACAAATCTGTGATAAGATATGTGTTATGCTATGGGTGTGAAACATGGACCCTAACCCAAGCATCCGCAAACATATAGAACGTTTATGTGCGGCGGGTCCTGAGGCGAATAATACAAGCGAAGCTAGACGGGGACCAATGGCGAATTCGATACAACCATGAGCTGTATGAAATTTTTGATGAGCCGGAGGTCTCAAAGATTGTAAGACTGCGGAAGCTGCAATGGGCTGGCCACATGAATTGTATAGACGAACAACGGATTCCCAAAATGGTATTCGTTGGGAGAACTGAAGGGCGGAAACCGAGGAAATGCTGGTCTGACTCGATCGATGAAGACAGTCCATCGGTGCTTGGATTTCGGAATCGGAGGACGCGGGCAATGGACCGATACAGTTGGAGGCACTGTTTGCAGTAGTGTTTGTAGTACTAAGAAGAAGATACTGATCGTACCATGTCTTCGAGTGCCGATAAGATAATGAGATACTCTAACTATCTCTATGGCCCAAAACGGCTCTAGTGCTAAAATAAAAAAGATAACAAACAAAACCAAAAATAGTAAAATTCATTAACCTGCATATTTTCCTCATACCATGTAGTGATTTGGTGTGGATATAAAATGTCCGTAAAAGACTGCAACGGTGATCTGCTACCTCGGCAAGAGAGGATGGTAGGTTTCGCCGCGATTAGCCTTGTCTGAGGACGCGTGAATGCGCTGGCAGGCTTGCATTGCGGTAACGTGGGGCAGGTTCTTTTCCCCAGCACAAGGACTCACTACAAAAGAATTTTGCATCCACGAACTTAAAGGTACAAATACATATCGACCGGAATCGAGTCTGAGGTAATCTACTAATGGTTAAAATTGCTAACGCAAAAGAAAAACTAGGTGGAAGCTGTGCTCACCCGATGGCTAGCTCATCATAGTAGAGGGGCCAGCCATCGTAGCGGGTCCCATACCCGGTCAGGTTCAAATGAAGGGAAAATCGAGTTTTGGGTATTTTAAGAATTCATCTTTTCAGTTGTTCTTTAAGTTGAGTGGCACTAAACACCTATCTATACAACAACGAATAAAAAAGTGATTTAAATTACTTTCCAATTGGGAATCAGATTGACATGCAAAAGCCTTATGAAATTCGATTTAAAAATATTCGCAGTGGATTATTGTACTAACTGAGCTTTAGAAATCAGTACGCTAAGTATGTATAAAAGAAAAGTGAGTTAAATTCAATATTTCTATAGAATTTATTTATACTATGATTTTGCGTATTAAAAACCTAATATTGATTTAAGACTACCATTCTCGTACATTTTCTTTACACCAGTACCGCAACCAATGAATTTGGCGTCGACGAATACATGCGGGACCGTCTGGCACCAGGCATTTCCCCTAAATTGTTCTGAATATCATTCCGTTTCAAAACAAAGTAAATTAAGTTTTTTGAATTGTTCTTAAGCCATTGTACAGTACGGACAATACGTTTTCGAAAATATGACAACTTAAATGGATTTAATAGTTTCCATAATAGATTCTGCCTTTGGTCCGGACATGTCTACTAATCGTACTGAGTGTTTTCCAATAACTAATCTTTTGTTTGGCAAACACATAGGTTGTAAGAACGTAAAACGAAGGTACATAAAGCCAATTTAAAAAATTTTATTGCTAATTAATAACATAATAATATAAGGAAACCAAAAGGGTAGATGGTGCGGGTGATACCTGAAAAATTTTTGCAAAAAAAAGCAATCGATTCAATTAATTTGGAATCCTCTTTTACTGGGGACAATGATCGAGATGTGAAAGTAATCCACTAAATATTAGCAAAGATTTTACTGATAAAAATGTTTTATTTAATTTAGTGTTTAAGCTCAGCTCTTGTTGCCAACGTTCAATGCTTCCTCAAAATAAATTCGTCGACAATGTGAAAAAGAATGTTGTAGCGATGACGCGTGTAAACCAGGAACATTTATTAATCGATGCTCGATAAGGTCTGCTTGTATGTAATCCAATAAATTATTTGACTACTTCTCGAACAGATAACCCAAAACTTATTCGAATACCATTCGGACTTGGTTGACGTTTGAGAATAGGCTCAACTGACAAAAAGCAACCAACAAGGCCACATTTTTCAGTAATTTGGTACATACATTCTTCGCTAATGCGACACTCTCCATTATTATAACGTTGGATTGCGAACAATTTTTTCATTTTCAAATATTTAAAAGATCACTTCACCGTCCAATATTTTCTAGTTTTGCCCACATAGGCTTATAATTTCACCAATATCGGCACTTTCCGGATTAACCCACGTACAAACTAAAGGGTTTTCAATTGTTGTACAAATACAACTCCAATATGCTTTGGTCTAGTTTCACGTACTTAAAGAACCATTCAATCAACGTGTTATAGAAAGTTTATGAGATTCACATCCATTCTTGGAATTCTTTGGTTGACAATTTCTCCACACGAATGTATTGAAGTACCGTGTACTATACCATATCGAATCTTTGACTCGTCGAATATCCCACTTACAAGCAGTTCAGTGATCCAAAGTTTCTCGACATGAAGTTCTGTTACCAAGTGCAAGACGACCACCCCAGAATTTGAGTACCAACTCCCTGAGTGTGTCGTGCGTCTAGACCTTTTCCATTCAATACAATGCAAGCTTGAATTTTGAGTTCTAGAACGGTACAAGTCACCAATATGCAACGATCTGACATTCGCCACCCTATCAAATGTCCATTTCTCTACGAGAAAGTAGCTAATTTCCCGGGAAGCTGTCGACAATTCGATAATTTTACATTCCTCGATGCGGAAATATCAATCATAACGCGCCTCCATTAGGCAAGTTCGATTCAAATATCTCAACAAAGACGGAACTAATATAATTTTAGCGGATCGCGGTTTTCCCGACGTGCTCGCTACGGCGAACTCAAGCAGACTCCCCATTTTGTTGCCAACCGTCACCTTACGGCATCTGTCGCACCGGTAGTTCACGAGCGCAGTTCATCCCTCTATTTAGATTGCATTGGGCAATGCAATTCGTTGCCGTATCCGAATTTTAATGTAGATCTGAATAATTTAGTTTTTCAAATTTGCAATTAAAATTTGGATCAGTATTATGGAGGTTTTCGAGAAGTTTGCCTAGGCGACTGCTCGATTACTACAACCATTTCAATTTGTGTGCCTTTTTTCACGTTGGAGTCCTTGTATTCATTTTCATAAAAATAGTAGTGTAAAGTATAACGTTACTAATCTATATTACACTGCAGCACGAAATCATGTGTATCATAGTACATTCACATATTATCCATACTCAACCTAACCTCCGGAAAAAAATCGAACACCTGCCGAAGAGCGAACCATACATCTTCGGAAGCAGGTAGATACTGACGCGGGGATTGCCGCGAATATAAGCATGTGCTTCAATGAGAGATTTAGGGATTATCAAATTTCAAAAAATTAATAGCTTTGCAGGAAAACAAATTCGTTCTATGCAATCTTTTTGTTTTTATTTGGATCTGGCAACACATGCGTTGAAAATTTTATTTGCTTTTTGTTTTGTATTTTGAATACGACAGGCCTCGGATCAGCTGACGTGCCCCGGCTTAGCTGACCGGCCCCTGGGAAAATTCAGAAAGTGTGCAACACAGGGTAAATTTAAGGTGTGGATGCTATGTGAATGTACTATGATGTGTATGTTATTCAGACCAGGTAACCAAACATCTCTCTCAATTGTGGGATAGCTTAGCGGACAGTGTGCATGGCTAGGCTGTGAATGTCATGGTTTTAAATGAAAACAAAACTTATACGACGGTCGTATCGATCACCGAAACAGGAGTAAAACCCGTTGCCTGTAAAGTCTGTGTCATCCGGGTCGAGCTAACTAATTGTAAAAATTTTCTTAGTACCAATTCGTCTTACCTTTTTTATTGGCTTTATATAGAGTAATTGCGTTTGACATGCAAATTTTGTGATCATACAAATTATCACAATTAATATGAGCATGTGTAGATTTCGTTAAATTTACACTAATATATTATACACAGTCGGCGGAGAAGGACCAATAGGCAGTGAAAATCATAAGTTAAAACACCTCTTTATAGTCTTGCGGCCCGAAATTATAGTTATATCAACATGAGGATACACTCGTATATATAAAACTTATCGTCATTTTCGTATTGAAGTTCTGCATAAATATAACAGAATGACGCTATATCCGCCAAAAAACCATGAACCTAAAAATTTGGCATGGTCTTCAAACTTCAACTTGTTCTTTGACCAATTCTTTTTATTACCCATATGCTTGTTAAGATTATCGCTTACATCCGCGCCTCATTATACGTATATGACGCGACATTCCGTGAATTTATATAACATACTCGTCCACATGTGCATTGCATAATCACGTTCTCTCTTAGTGGAACTAAGTACAGTCATAAAATTGTTTCGAGGTGAATGTTCGAGTTAGTTTAGGGGAAGTTTAAATTAACAAAGACAAAAACTAAAATAAGGAAGAACTCTGTTAAATAAAATATTTTTTATTGGTGGAAATTAATTTATGTGGTTTTTGTTAATGGGGATTTTAATGACAGAGAGAAAAAAGTGCTAAATCGTTACCAACCTAAGAAAAAATTTATGAAATCTTAGATTTTAGCAAATTCGAAGGTTGTAAGAAAAAATAAGTTGTCAACAATTCATAGTTGTCCTTATACTTATCCTTCAAAATATTAAAATAAAAATCTCGCTCCTACAGACTTCTCTAAACCCCATATTCAATCTTGTTTCTGCGTCTCTTCACCGCATGGCTTTATATTGAGCATACTTTTGCTGTATCTTTATCTAGTCAAGTAAACCAGTAAATCATATTCATTAATTTTATCTCGTTGATAATGCACATATTTATACAATATGTACCATTTCGATTACCCACTTCAAATGGGGCGCCATCTAAAAATATTCCAAATCTTAGCGCAACATTCACTTCTTACCCCCACGAGCCCGCCATACGAGTATCTATTCGTTGTGTATTTGTTGTTCAATTTAAGATAAAACGAAAAACCACTTGAGATAGCCATTTGAAAAATAGTCTCAAAGTTTTCGAGTGATCCCCCATTTAAACACCAATCTGTCAATCAACATCATAGGACTAATTTATTTTCTTGTGAGGATCTATTTTGTGCTTTGAAAGATTAGCTTTCCGGATGGATTGCAATATCTTAAGAAGCCTCATAAAGGAACTCTCATCTCAGTTATATTATAATCTAATGACTTTTAATGTAAATTTAATTTTTGTTTTCATGATTTTTTCTCTTTTATTACAGGTATGTAATTTGTAATAATTTATCTAAAAGCTCTCGGATAAAGTAAGTAGCAAATATTCAAGATTTGTATATTTTCATATTCTGAGGTTGGCTAAATAACAGGATGTCAAATATATTTTGCGTTTTTAACTGCTAACTTAATAAAATTTATGTATATATATATATATATATATATATATATATATATATATATATATATATATATATATATATATATGTATATATATATATTCAACAAATTAAACAAAAAAATTGATAGGTATGGGATATTTTTGTGCAAAAGGTATTGTGGAGTTGAAAAGATACTTGTATCTTACTGTTTCTGTGAGCGTTAATTCTTCTTTGTGTACGGAGAGCCTTCTGCTGTGCTGCGTTGTATTTGTTGTCTGTGTTTGATAACGATGCATCTCCTTCTCTACAAAGAAATAGTCAATATTAGATATCTTTTTAATTTAAATAAATAAATACGAGTATCTTTCAGTACATAATGCAAAAATTCTACCTTCATCATAAAGTAATCTTTTAATCATCCAACAAACATGAACTACTCTCCCCATTTGCACTTACTTGTACTCTTCAAATTCATTTCATTCCATATTCAACTTATTTACCGCCCTGAAAAAAGAATCCACGAACCAAGGTATCATGGATGGATTAAAAATCAACAGGCTTTCCCTCCATTCCATTTCCTGTATGCGTACATGAAAATGATGTCATGTCTGAAATGGGGCTTGTCTTTCTTCTACCTTCAACCCTCTTCTTTTTACCATCGCTAACTTTCACGATGTCCCGCGTAATCAGACTTTCTTGTTGTTTTCGAAAGAGGTCATTCAACGAGGAGGCATATTCCGCGTTTCATTTGCGACTTTCCTTGTGAGTGAATTTTTTTTTCTATATGCGAGAGAGCCAAAATAGAAAATTCAGAAACAGGGAAAATTATATGGGTCAATAGAGTAGAGTTTGCTCGGAGTAAACATTAGGGAAAAAATATATCTATAAAATGGTTTTTTGTGTTTTCGTCATCAGTGGTTGATGATGGAAGCGCTTGTGGATCAGAAATTGTGTTTGGGGATGGTTTATGGTTGGTTGTGAAATATGATAGCAAAATTAATGAGTTATGGATAAGGAAAAGACAGAGATGGAGTCAAATGTGATGAAAGCAAGCTATTAGATCTGAGGGAGCAATAAATTAAAAATAATTTTGAGTATTAAGATTTATTTGAAATCGTAGTTGATTTATGCATGAAAATCGTAAAGAATGAACCAATTGCTTTTCACATCGATTAAGTAACTTGTGTGAAATTACACAAAAATCTTTTAGATGCCATACAAGTTCAAAAAATCTGCTTCAATATGTTTAGAGCAGGAGTAGCTCAATTTTACTCCTATTGATACTGTAATGGAATTTTACTCCTTGATTATTGGCAACAAAGATAGGTGTTGCTGTTGGCTCCTGACGGAGGATGACGACGCCAATGATGAGAACTATATCTACGATGAAGACGATGTCGATGATGATCACAAAGATGATGACGAGAGTATTCACCTGGGACCCAGGCCCTGGGTTCGCTCTAGTGATGAGAATCTAGACGAATGGCTCAATCAAATTATAATTGTATCCAAGTCAGGTCGGCAAACGAAGATTTGTCGAGGGGTGTCCATTCCAAATGTTGGCCATGGTGCGTGGTTGCTAGAGCACCTCGTGGGTCAAACCGCTCAACTGCGCGATTGCTAGAGTGCAGGGTGGCGATCTGATCCGAAGAACTGCGTGTTGAGGGGAGGCCAGACTGGTGTTAGCCCTTATCCAAGCCGCCACCAAACATCAAATCTAAATTATTCCCAAATTGTTACCAAAGTATCAGCTCATACGAGTAACACAGTAGAAGGCAGTGTAAAAGAAACAAGTTGGGTAAACAGACCTACGCTCATGTCAGAAGGGTTTTGTATTCAATTTACAAAATGCAGTCACCAGATCGAATGAAACCAAGAAACATGTCAATGACAATTTTATTGGAGAAAATATGAAATTCGAAGATCATACTATTATTAACAAAGTTGAACGAATTTCGACTTCTGAGGTTTTTGTTATTGTTATACTCATAAATATCTCCCTTGATAATTATTTCAGATGTCCATTCGCGAGGGAAGAAACACATTTTTCATGTATTTCCCCCCTGAAGCAAAAAGTGACAGTTTAAGAACTGTTTTGAAAAGCTTTTTCAGGGGCCACTCCCCTGTACTGTTATCATCGATTAATGGCCAATATTTTCGAATCCTAGAGTGGTTACAAAGCCCATTTGCTAGGAGCTCTCTCCCGCCTCCTTGACTTATTTCACTTATGAGTATTAATTGCAGGTACTCATCTTCAGTCATTCATTAAATTGTATCAAGTGTTCAAAGCATGCAATTTAAATGTTGAAGTTGGGAAAAATTAACTCAAAATTATTCAATCTTCGCATTTAAAACAGCCACTATTTTGCTTGGCGATTACTAATACCTCTAGCTGAACCGATTCTCGAAGATATTCATGAGACCTATCATTCCTGAAATTTTCATGCAAATCCTAGCAAAACTGTAGTGTCTGAGTCGGTAAAAAGCGCATGTTGTTCCATAGCCATATGTTGCCATAGTAATAAATGCAGCGTATATTGTTCCATAGTAATACAGGAAAATTCAAACCGCTATAACTTCGCTAAATATGATTCAATCTTTATGAAACTTTCAGGATAGATTAATCTTATAAATAAACATCTACCTACTAGATTTCATTGAATTTAAGGGTACCGTTAAGATTTTATTCAAGAAAACATAAAATCGATAAATCATACTATTACTAACAAAGTTGAGTGAATTGCGACTTCTCACGTATTTGTTGTTGTTGTACTCATCAAGGCCTACATTCTTGATTTTTTCAGATTTTTCGGATCACAGGTGTCCAATCGCGAGGGGGGGGGACACAAATTTTTCGTATATTTCCCCTCCCTGTGCACCTCTTGAAGCAAACTTTGCCAAACTAAGACCTGTTTTGAAAATTTCTCATCAAGACCTTTCATTTGATACCCATATCGGCTACCTTCAATGAATTTTTTCGGGGGGTCACTCCCCTATATGGGGAGACCCCCCTTAAATACCTTATAAAAAATTTTTGTAGTTGAACTTTGAAGAGAACACCACTATACACCTACATACAAAATTTGATGTTTCTAGCTTAAGTAGTTTCCGAGAAAAACTGCTGTGACACACGGACGGACGGACGGACGGACAGACAGACGGACAGACAGGACGCGATTTTAGAAGGGTTTTGTAAAATTATTTTACAAAACCCTAAAAATCGAAAATCGAGTGAGTGGCTTGCTCGCTAACTCGGACTCGGTTCTTTGGTCGACTCCATGAGTGAATGAGTAGTAATACTCGGTGAGTAACGATACACGATTCAAATACTCTATTTGAAGCAATTTTGAGTGAGTATCAATACCGAATACTTTCATGAGCGAGTATTTGATACTTACGAGTACTTATATTCACTAAAAGTATTCTTTACTTTATATCGAATGAGTAATTTTTGCACATCTCTAAGATGCTACTTTTGTCTTAGCACAAAGCAAGCAGTTACATGTTTGACTGGATAATGTACATCTCAAATAGATATAGACACCGTAAGACTTTACACTGGCTTCAGAAAATCCATGTAGCTTGGTAAGAGCGGTTTTCCCGGGAATAATGCCACGTTCAAAAGGGATTTCACCGTTACGGTTAAATTGTTCAGCATACTCTAACCAAGAAGCCTGGATGTTTTTAGTAAATTTTGGTCCCAAGTAATTTGTTGTTTCCAGTATTCCTGGAGAATAAGACTCGCGGCTATGATGAGTGGTCCCAGTATATCCGTGGTGAACTAAGATATGAAATCCAGCTCGCGCTATTACCTCGGCGATGCTTTTTCCGAGCGTTGATGGAGTGACAACTGCAACGGCTTGTGGTCGGTGAAGACAATGAAGACTCTGCCTCCGACCATGTGCCGGAAGTGTTTATTTGCTTCGTATATAGCCAAAAATTCCTGGTCGTAGTGCTGTATTGTTGTTGGGCGTCTGTTAACTTCTTTGAGAAAAATCCACGTGACGTTGCGATTCCTTCCTGCATTTGCTTCAGTACGGCTCCGATACCGTTGTCTGAGGTATCGGCGGAAAAGGACCATATAGCGTTGGAGTCAGGATAGGCAAGAAACCCCAAGTCCGCCTTTGACTACTTGAATGCAGGTGCCGCTTCGTCAATCCAGTTGAGAGGCGTTTGATCGCGTTTGCGATTTCCCGTGTTTAGCTATAATAGGGCGCGCTGGTGTTAAGCCGCATGTTGGATGAAACAGCGGTAGCAGTTGACCATCCCCAAGAAGGACTTCAGTTGGTGTACGGTCTTTGGCCTCGGTGGCGCGGAAACTCCTTCCGTTTTTTCAGGCAAAGGCTTCTACCCGTGGTTATTCATGGCGTGTCCCGACTTCCTGCTTTTCGAATTGGCACTTAGGAATGTTGATAATAAGGCCGAACTTGACTAGTCGGCCCAACACTTGTTTCACGTGAACCAGGTGTGCCTGTTGGTTGGGCGAGAAGATCAGTATGTCGTCGAGATAAACAAATACGTTGTCCAAACCACGAAGCACCTCGTGCATGAAGCGCTGAAACGCTTGACCCGCTTTGCAAAGTCCGAATGTCATAATATGAATTCGTACAAATCCGAACGGTGTGATGATGGCAGTCTTCGGAATGTCACTTTGTTCCACGGGAATTTGTTGGTACACCTTCTGCAAATCGATCGCAGAAAATCCGTCAGTCTGCGGTACAATCCTGAAGAAATTCGATTGTATAGAAGTCTGGGATTGTGTGGTTGTTGAGCGCACGGTAGTCCCCGCATGGTTACCAATCTCCATTTGGCATTTTCACCATATGCAAAGGGCTGCTCCATGCGCTTTTTAGTGGATAAGGTAGTCGAATTAGACTTCAGTGGTGGCCAGCTTGTCGAGTGAAAGTCTACGCGCCTTAGCGTTGACCGGTGGTCCCTTCGGTAGGATGTGATGCTCTTGGTGTTTGGTTGTTGGTTGTCCTCCGAGAGGTTAACGTAGTCCAACAGCAGTGATCGTAGCTCGTTACTGGCATCATTCGGGAGCAAGCTCACTTTGGGCGGTAGTTTGTCGATGTGCGCTATAATCGTTTTAAGGCGTGCGCGATCAATAAGTCGTCTCCTCTTCATGTCGATGAGGAGCCAATAGTGTTCGATGTAGTCGGCCCCGATAATTGGAGAACTTCCATCAGCTATTGTGAAGGTCCACGTCAACGAACGTTCGAATCCGTGAACCATTGGCTAGCACCAATTCGGAGGAGGCGTCGGGGGAACTAAGGTCTCAGATGGTTGGTGGTGGTACTGAGACATAGGCGCCGGTGTCGATAAGAAAAGCGCTGTTTATGTTGTCGTGGATCTTCAAACCCTCGAGGGTTCGCTACGTGTAGACCGTCAGAGCATAGTTTTTTAAATAGGAGCAGGGTTATCGGCAGTTTTTTGCGCTCGGCCCATAATGCTGCGTAGGCTGCATGCGATGTGCTACGTTTCGCGAAGTTGATCGCTGTCGGTTACTCAGAGCTTGAAGTGCGTCATCGAGATTCGTCATCCGGTGGCTGAGGTCACGTACTGCGGATGCGTGATCGCTTAATTCGCTTGTGATTCGCAGCGTTGGTGGGATGCTGTGCCGCGGTACTTCTTGTTTTGCGACTGCCGCGACTGACTGTCGGGTGACCTCGTGCACGCGATTAGCGATCATTGCGAGATGTCGGTTACTCGACTGGTGACGAAGTTTGCGTCTATCTGAGCGAACCAAAGCTCCACGTCCTCCTGCCATAAGGATGGAATTCAGAACGCAACACGTGCCATCCCTTCCGTGTCGTGGGCCTCTTCCTTCAGTGCGGGCCCGGCTTGTGGAACAAGCGTTGGCGTTGCTGTCACTGGTGAAACCATTTTAGGCATTGGTCGGGGCTGCGCGACGTTTCACGCCGCGAACGTGACTTTGGTACAATTTTTAGGCGAGGCTGATGGAATTGATAGTCAGCACTAGCACTCACAGCAACTCGATTTTGGAGCTCTGGATTTGCAGCTCTGAATTGAACACCAGCTTATTCGTAACGTCTTCTTTAATGGCCGGTGGCTGCGTGTTGCCCATTCATCAATTTCGTGGAGCATGGTTCGATAGTCAGGATCGCCAAGAACACGTGACAATTTCTACAAATAAATTTATTGAGATAAGACATACAAAAGGTAAAATGGGTAACGTCGTCTCGGATTCGAAGTTGAGATTTACGTGCACGTAGATGAAAGACTGACTGACGAGCGAATGGATGAATGAAGGAATGAATGAATGTTTGATACTTGTATTATCCACTTCTCCTGGTCGCACACCCACCAGCACATTCGATGCATCATGAACTCTGCTTCTGGTTTCCAATTAAGATATGCTGACTCGCGTTCGATACGTCATCGTGTAGATATTGGATACGCATGGATGTGTGCCGTCAGCGGTATCTGGACACAACATAGTTGGGCGTGTTTGCTTCGGAGACAAAGTTGCGGGTCCCCACGATGTCATCAGCACGTGAATATGGATCATGCATGCAAACCGTTGCATGGCCCGAGGCGCACAAGCGTGCATGTTGGATAGCTGGTTGGTCCGCCAAAGGCACAACCCGCACATATATTGTTAAGTTAAGTTATTTATGAACTGTATATACGTAAAATATCAGAAAAAAAAACTACCGAATAACGATCATGAATCTTGAATCTTGACGGGTCCTGAGGCGAATAATCAGAGCGAAGCCAGACGATACAACCGTGAGCTTTATGAAATTGTTGACCAGCCAGAGATCTCAACGATTGTAATGCTGCGGAAGCTGCAATGGGCTGGCGACATGAATCGTATGGTCGACGGCTTAAAAACCGATGAAAAATTTTTGGACACCCAAACTTTCAAGAGATTGCCACTTCTGATCCACCTGCAAAGTTTGGTGTCTGTAGCTGCTATAGTCCTGGAGAAAAATTGCTGTGACATACAGACGGCGTTCGGGGTTTCTAGGTTGCCCACTATGGTCACTGCAATGAAATGTAAATAAAAAATGATTAGAGTTAAAGTAAAGCAGCAGTAAGGTTTAGTTAGTATAGACTAGATCTAATATTTAGCTTTAAGAAAAAACGATTAGATTAAGAGTAATAGCAAATTCTATAGAATAATCTTGAAATGTTTTTTAATAGAATTAAGAATAATGCTTACTTCATATTAACGAAAAAAGGTAATTGTTAATGGCAGTGAATTACACTCACCTCTATAAAAAATAATTTTTTAATCTAGCATATTAATTTCGGTCACCGTTTCTGAAGTAATCTCTCTGAAAGAATGTGTCAATGCAGCATACTCATGAAATTCATTAATATCGTTCGATTACCTTTCCTGAAAAGTAATTTGCTAACGTATTAAATTCTTCCGTTCATTTCTCAAGTCTGAAAAGTCAATATCTTACTTTGCATTTTTCGTTCACTGAACTTTTTACCTACATACAAATTGATGCGTAGCATTATTGATTATTATTTGTAAATATTGTTGTCTTTTTTTCCATAGCTAGTAAATTTTTAAATAATAAATTTGGTTTTTGGAGATTTACCATTTTGGAGTCATTTTTTTTTTTCATTTTGGAGTCGTGGTGTGGGCTTGTTTCTGTCTTTGACTTCAAATTCTACATCATGGCTGACAAAGCCCAGAAGTTGAATATTGCAGCTATTAAGCGCATTATTACGAATTTTAAAAAGGATAGCGAATCAAGGCATTCATTTCAAAACAAGGCTCGAGAAAATGAGATAGGAGAGAAATCCACTAGCGTACACGGCGCTGGGGAAGGAAGCAGCAGAGTTAATACGAGCTTATTCTAGCGAATATGAAGCTTTGTACAATCTTGTAATGGAGTATATGATTCTATTTCGAGCAAAGGTATATGAGTTCAGAAACCACAAAGAATCGGCAGTTACAGAGTCTTTAAAGCTTAAGAGAATATGGATTACGACATTTGACGGCCGGTATTCGTCATGGTTTGGCTTTCGCGATTTATATAAGAGCATGGTGCGGCCGATTTAGCGGATTCAACGTTCAACGTTCCGTCTGAAATCGACATGTTGGTTGGGGCTGATGTCTGTGGTCGTATTCTGCTACCTGGTTTTATTTCTGGAAATCCCAGTGCCCAGAAGACGAAGTTTGGTTGGGTGCTTTTCGGTCCGACTACCACGCAAGCGAAGACTTCGTCACTTAACGCATTCATTTCCCTTGAAGAGTTTGACACTCATTTCGAGATTGAGGACATTGACGAGGGAAAAAAGAATCTAACATCTGAAGAATTGCAGGCGATAAGGGTCTTCACTGATACCACTCGACGTACAATGGAAAGAAAATACGTTGTAAGTCTTCCTTTCAAAACCCGTTCAGCTTTACATCCTTGAGACTTATAATACTGCTTACAAACAATTTCGTTATCTTGAAAAGGCTCTTATTCATAACCCAGATCTCTACGGGCAATATAAGGATTTTATGAATGAATATCTTAGTCTGGGCCATATGGAATTAATTTCACCTCGCAACGAAGGGGTAAAGCCTACTTATTATCTACCACACCACGCTGTAATAAAAAACAGCAGTTCTACAACAAAGTTACGAGTCGTTTTTAATGCGTTTCAGAGGGGCGCTGGTAAAAAAGCTCTGAACAACATACCAGCAACCCATTCTTCACCTTCTGATGCGGTGCAGACAGCATCGCAACGGCATTATCGGTTAAAAACAGTTACATATAGGACGTCTTGCGCACCGTTTTTGGCCATCAGGACCTTGTTGTAACTGGCAAATGATGAGCATCCAATGCCCACAAGCGGCTGAAGTAATATTGAAGGACTTCTACGTTGATGATGTCCTCACAGGTGGGGGAGGACTTGGACACACTTATCCAATTACAAACTGACCTACGGCGAATAATGCAAGCCGGAGGGTTCCACCTACAAAAATGGACAGCCAATCATCCCGATCTGTTAAAATGCATCCGAGTCGCTGACAGGGAATTACAAATACCATTTGACATCAGTGTAAAGGATGCAGTGAAGACATTAGGGCTATAATGGCATTCAGCAACAGATGATTTCACATATTCTATCAACAGAACTATCATTGCTGAGCTTACGAAGCGCAAAGTTCTCTCTGAAGTGTTCAAGGTGTTTGACCCTTTAGGATGGATTCAGCCATGCATTATAATCGGGAAAATTGCTATTCGAAACTTATGGGAAATGAAGTGCGATTGGGATGATCCCTTACAAGAAAAAGACGTGCAGAAGTGGCTCACAGCTCATAGACAACTACCTGCAATTAATAAGCTCAAAATTCCACGGTGGATTGGATCTACCACCAAAGATCAAATTGAACTCCATGGTTTTTGTGACGCCTCCAGGGAAGCTTTTGCTGAAGCTATTTATATCAAGGTTACATCGGCAATTCCTGCAAGGGTTGCGCTGCTCACATCAAAATCTAAAGTAGCTCCTGCTAAGGAAGAAGTGATTCCTCGGTTAGAGCTGTTGGGAGTCGAGTTACTCATTAAAATCATGGATCAAGTCACACGTGCGCACAACTGGAAACATGTTCCAACGTTTTATTGGACCGATTCTTCATCAGTCCTGGACTGGATCAGATGCATCCCGGTGGAAAGTTTTTGCTGCTAATCATGTTGGACCAATACAAAGGAAAAGCAGTCCTCGGCAATGGTATCATGTCGCAGGCAAAGACAAGCCAGCTAATTACGCTACCCGTGGAGTTTACCCGAAAAATTGATTGGACTTAACACAATGGTGGAATGGCCCAATCTGGCTGAAGACTGTTATTATCCCTTCCTCCGGCACCAATTAACCAGAAGAAACTAGTTTTAGCCGCAATAAACCTGGTACCCCTTGATCAAGAACCGGAGATACTACAACGCTTCTCATGCAACAAAAGCTGAAACGGATTATCGCTTTATGCCTACGATTCAAGCACAACGCGACAAGGCCATCACTAAAACGTACAGGATTTCTTACTATTGAAGAGTTACAAGCTGCTGAAACACTCTGCATTCGAATAGCTCAAGCACACTCATTCCGACACGAACTAAAGCAGCTCATGCGATCAAATCAAATTTCAACTAACAGCCACTTAGAACAATTAGCCCCGTGGCTTGATACGGAAGGTGTTCTTCGAGTGGGCGGTCAAATTTACCATGCTCTTGCAGGCAAAGAAACAAACCATCCTGCTATAATTCCAAAGGGATCTGTGGCTAAATTAGTTATCAGAAATGCGCACCTGCAGACACTTCATGGAGGAATCCAACTCACTCTTAGTACTTTGCGCTTGAAGGATTGGATTATTAAATTAAATGCTTACGTTCATTCCTTAAGGTAGGAGTAAACTTTTCAATTTTCGAAAAATCAATTTTTTTTTTTAATTTTCCAACAGTTTTTACCTTTATAAATGACCACCTAAAATGTTATATAGAAATTCAAACTATAAGGCGGTCAAAAACAGTAACGAGCGCACGCGCATTCTCAGCACTTTGCAGCTGTCAAGCGCGCAACGCTATATATGACGCCCCACTTTCTAAAATACCGGTATCTTCCACATATATACATTATAAAGTGTAATATTTTCATCTTTCTCACGTGCTTACAGTAGTTATTTGGTCGTTTATAAGTATATTTATCGCGTCAAAATGCCTACACCATACAAAAAAGCGGAAAACACTACGAAAAAAAAAATAGTCACACTAAAAGAAAATTTCTCGAATTTCGTGAAAATCAGTATAGTGCGTATAGTCGTGACGGTTTAGATCTTTTTTGTGGACTGATGGATATTACTTCTTGTTTCGGTAATACGACTTATTATGCAATTTTAGAAAATATTTTAATTGCGGCGAAGTGTGTTTCCGATGTGTGTTTAAAAAAAGCCGGTCAACAAGAAATGCAAAAGAATCGAGAAAAAGAATTGACCGAGGATGAGTTTTTTGTATCCGGAGATGGTATTTGGTCAAAACGCGGGTTTAGTTCCCTAATTGGCGTGCCAACAGTTATTGGAAAAAATACAGGCAAGTTACGGGACTATTTTGTATCATCAAAAACTTGCAAAGTATGTGAAATAATGAAAAAAAAGCTGAATGATGTTGAATTTTTAATTTAGTACGAGGGCGGGCATGAAAACGAATGTACTGTGAATTATAAAGGTAGCACTGGGGGGATGGAGGTACAAGGTATAATAGAAATTTTTAAGAATTCAATAACCCTTCATCAAGCTAAATACGCGTAATATAAAGGCGATGGTGACTCAAACACGTTTACTAATTTTTGCGAAGCCAAACCATACGGTGACAATTTTACGGTTAAAAAACTAGAATGTGTTTTGCACGTTGGAAAACGGATGTTTCGATATCTTAAAGATGTAAAAAAGCCTCACCGTGATGAAAAAAATTAAGCGGACGGAAGAAAAAAAAGAAGGCTGAAAAAGAAAACACACCGAAAGATAAACAGCCGCATAAAAAGAAGAAAATCAATGAGCCTCCACTTCCAAAAACAGACAGACCTTATGGGCAAAATTATTAAACAGATGTCGATATATTATAGTTTGGATATCCAACGATATCCTAATAATTTAGGAGAAATGAAGAGAGAGAGCTATGGGCCGGATTTTATCACCTGATTTCTACCGACAAAGTACCAGAACATCAACGCGCTAATCCAGAGTGGTGTAAATATTTGAAGGCACAGGCCAATAACGAGTTATTCAAACACAAATCGGCTCTTAATACACAAAGTGCAAGAGCTTGTGAAGCCTGTGTTCGAAAAGCTGACCAATGAAGATTTGCTCTCACGTTGTTTGGGAGAAAATACCCAAAACAACAACGAATATTCCTAAAAAAACTCTTTAGGCCATTGTTCCCAAACATACATTCGTTGGCCATATTTAATGAAGGTAGAATGACATTGTTGAAGATAATGGAAACCATGGGATGTACTATCGGCGTAGCTGCATACAGGTATGTGCAGTCTAAGGACGAAGAGCGAATTTTACAGGCTGAAAAGGCGAGCAAGGTGGCAACGAAAGAGGGACGGTTAGTTAAAAAAAAAGTCCAACAAGAGGAAGAAGAGGCCCATATTGATCAAATCTTGCTATTAAATGGTCCAGGAATAGCGGATTAATCGATTGCAAGGGACCAAATATAATATTTTCAATAATATTTTATAAATAATACGAGAAAAAACTTTAAAAGCGTTTTTCTCGAAATTACTCTTTTTTTTCACACGGCCGACAGTTAATCCCCGGATTGGCTGGACCGATTTTAATAAACCTTTGTGCGTCTTACTTGTTAATACATCTTACACACGAATTTACCACATTTAGGCCAAAAAATAAGAAAATTGAATTTTGGCGTAAGAAAAATAATCGGAAAAATGTGTAAATTTTAAACACTTTTTTTCGAAAGTCCGCCATTTTTTTATGTTTTTTTAATAAATGGAGGTAAATTCGTGAGTGCGAAACCTTCTTTTTTAAAATGCCGTTTGAGTTTTTTGTTTCAAGATTACAAATTCGGAGATTAACTGTGGGCCATGGAGGAAGAATTTTTTTAGATCTTGACTTTGACACCCTCTATATAATACAACAAATGTCAAAAAAAAAAATTATAATTTTCAAGACTCATGTAACCGTATTACGAAAGTTTCATTTCAAAATACAATAAAGGATCCGAGATAAAAATTTATAAATTTATGCCTTTTTTTCACACGAAAAGTGTACTCCTACCTTATGTCTGAAAAGTCAATATCTTACTTCGCATTTTTCGTTCACTGAACTTTTTACCTACATACTTACGAATTGATGTGTAGCATTATTGATTATGATGTGTAAATACAGTAATCCCTCCAACTGCGCGGTAGTTCCGTTCCACAAAAACAGCGCGCAATAGGAAACCGCGCTATATGAATCCAATTTTGTGTGAAAAGGGGGGGTTAGGTGCCAAATATTCGAAAATTTGACATACAAATTATATATATATATATATATATATATATATATATATATATATATATATATAAACATAAAAACAATTATTGTTTCAGCGACCTTTAAAACAGAAATCATTACATGAATTAAAAAACAAATTAACATGAAAAAACCAACAAAAAATTTAAAAAATATCATTGTGATTCATATAGTATTCTGTAATTAAAATTCTGATGAGCTTTTTTATCCTTGAAAATAGCTAGTTATCAAAGACTGTTTAGCAGTCTTTTTATATTCTTCATAAATTTTCTCATAAGGAGCCAAAGCAGCTGTTAAATATATGCTGAAATTTAAAGCACGTTCCACATCAGGGTCCACGACAAGAGCCTTCTCTTGAAGCTGACTACCAAGTTTTGAAAGATTAGCTAAATTTTCGGTGGTAAGCTTATTACTACTTATAACTTCTTTTACTTCTTCCTCACTTTGAATATTGTCATCGTTATTGAACTGATTTATAATATCATCAACAGTCATATTTTCTTCATGAGTTTCTTCAATGACTTCCATAATGTCTTCTAATACTATTTCTTCGAACCCGTCTCTACTAATTGTTTTCCCTAATGTCACGATTTTCAAAATATCTGGCATCTTAACCGTAGCTTCTTCAATGCAACTTTCTGGCCATATTTCCTTCCACACAGCGTTCATAGTTTAGTTTTGAACTTCGTCCCAAGATAATTTTATATTTTTTACCGCAGATAAAATATTGTACTGTTTCCAAAAGTTACGGATTGATACATTATCTGGCCCATCAGTAGCTTCAATCAATTGCCTGAAAGTTCTTCTCAAATAATAACGTTTGAATGCGGCAATTATACCTTGATCCATCGGCTGAATTAACGATGTAGTATTTGCAGGTAGAAATATCACCTTAATATTAGGATTTAATTCAGGCAAATAGGCTGGGTGACTTGGCACATTATCAACAATTAATAGAATTTTAAAAGCAATATTTTAAGCTTTGCAAAATTCTTCAGTTTCAATACAAAAACAATTCAAAAACCAGTTCTCAAAAATCTTCGAAGTCATCCATCCTTTTTTTAGATACCCAATGACTGGAAGTGAGTTTTTCGATACTCCTTTAAAAGCACGAGGGTTTTCTGAAGCATGAGTAAGTAATGGCTTGTTATTGATATCTCCAGTTGCATTTCCACATAATAAAACTGTCAGTCTCTCTTTTGATGCTTTATAACCAGGAGCCCTTTTTATATACTTGGAAATAAAAGTCCTACTAGGCAAAATATGCCAGTTTCATCAGCGTTAAAAACTTGACTTGGCAAATATCCACCCTCTTCGATAATACCTTTCAAGGTTTTTGGATATGCAAAAGCAACCAATTGGTCAGCACTTGCTGCTTCACCTGTGAATTTAATATTGTGAAGATTTTGGCGATGCTTGAAGTTTTTCAAACCAGCCTTTACTGGCTTGAAATAGATTTTTTTCTATATTAGATGTTCTACATTCATCTTCCTGTAAACGTTCTAAAATTGACAACGCTTTCGTTCGAATAATATCAGAATTAAGAGGCACTCGCCTTTGACTTTGATCTTCTATCCAGGAGCTAAGCACTTTTTCAGTTTTTTCAATTAAAAAATTTCTAGGTTTTTTTTATTACCTTTGAGGATATTGATGTGGAACAAGCAAACGAACTTTTTATTTTTTCTGCATTTGACTTAATTCTTCTTATGCTGGACTCGTTTATATTGAATCTTTTCGCTAAAACTGCAGTTTTTTCACCATTTTCTATTTGCTTCACGATGTCCATCTTTGCTTCCAAAGTTGAAACTTTTCTTTTTCCGCTTTTTTCCATTTTAATTTTCGGCTGTTGAAATTGTTAAAATTTCTTTGTAATATAAGAAATCACACGAAGCAAAAATTCTACTTATACTTACTACGTATGTCAAACCCACAGTCTTAAATTACAATGATGTTACGACACCACAAGAAAACTGAAATAGTATATAAAAACATAGACCTAATCCCGAAAGAGTGAATTCGATTCTGGCGCAAATACGTTGCGTACAGAAAAGCATATCAACACCAACGTGTGACGGCGATAGAAAACATTTAGCCTTGAAACGAGCACTCGCGTTAATGTTCGCGCGATGCTTGTGAATGCAATGTATTGGTGGCCACAACCTCGCCAACGCGCAGTGAGTTCTACGAAATTCAAAAATCTGGAAACCGCGCAGTGCGAAATTTCAATCGCGCAGTGCGAATATTGGTACTAAAAACTCAACTCGCACAGTAAGAAATCGCGCACTAAAAACCGCGCAGTCAAAGGGATTACTGTATTGTTGTCTTTTTTTGCATAGCTAGTAGTTTCTTTATTATAAATTGTGACTTCTTAATTGTAAATACATTATTGTTGTTTATATCGTCACCATCGCTAGTAGTATTGTTTCATTTAACTAATTGTTAGTTGTTTTATTTAACTAATTGTGATAATTGTTTCAACGTGGGAATATTCTGCTGATACAGTAATAGTTTTTTTTGCTGTATATTTTTCAATTCCAAGGTTGTTTTTTCCCCCGCAGGGGGGATGCCGGTCGACAAGAGCACACTTGGAGGCTAGCATTCCTTGGGGAGTTCCGCCCCCACGTACCCGAGGAAACTCCGCAGAGGGAATGCCGGTCGACAAGACCACTCTTGGAGGCTAGCATTCTTTGGGGAGTTCCGCCCCCACGTACCCGAGGAAATTCCCGCAGGGAGAAAGCCGGTCGACAAGAACATTCTTGGAGGCTAGCATTCTTTGGGGAGTGCCGCCCCCACGGACCCGAGGATATGGGGGGTGCCGTGAGGTTCCCTCCTGGGATGACAGGTAACGACTCTTATTGTATCTGGACTACGCTTTGGACAACGAACTGGAATTGACGCTTTGGGCTGGCGGATGTGATGGTTTGGACCTAGTTGCTTTGCACAGTAGCGCCGAGGTGAAACTCGTGTGTGAACGGCTCCAATTCAACTATCATACCGTCTCCGTCCCGGTAAAACCTTGGCAGGCCTCGGAGTACGTTCGAAGCTCGCACCATTGGGTTGGTGGTGTAGGTTCGGTTGAGACGGACTCCCGATTAGCGCTGGTCTGGCTCTGAGCACTTGTGCCCATAAGGGCTTGTGCCAACCCTCGCATGGCCTCCCTGCTCTGCAAAGATAACCATGGGACCAAAAAGGCGACTACACACACGAACGGAGATAGCGGCTCCGAGGGGGGACCCAATAAAATGGAGCAAATAAAATCAACAGATCAAAAACATCCAACAAATGAAACCACAAGCAAACAGGACGCTAGCACGGAGAACTCCTTCAGGCAAAAACCGCTGTTGGCAAGAACACCGATAAAACAAGTCACCGATTGCGGGGGGAGGCAGCAAACCCCAGAAACACTGTCAAAGTCAACATCACAGGTTAAATCATCGGAGACAGACCACAGACGGACTAACGAACGAAAGAAGGCAGAGTGCGTTGTGCAACCTGGCATCATTGCGGCCTTTGGGCGCAGTAGAAGGACTATGCGCACCCCGAAGCGCCCAGTGCAAGACGTACACAATCCGGAGCAAGCTGCGACACCAACAGAGGCCAGTGTAAGACTGGGGGAGGGAGAAGTTTTGCCGTTGGCCGACGCCACTTCAAACGCAACCCAAGCGATAGAAGCAAAAGGGCTAGCAAACGGGGGCCTCTCCCAAGAGGTGGCGCCAAATAACACAATCGCCCTTGACCGCGCCGAAGAGGAGCGGCTTACTCGGAAAGCGGGGAATATCGTCAAACAACTGAGGGCTGCCTGCGAAGTGCAGAAAAACATAGGCAAGAGTGTCAAGAATGGCATTCTTGAACTGGAGGAGCTTTTTGGCCGCATAACGCACTACAGGCGGAGGTGGCTTGCAACCGAAAAGCACCAAAAAGACACACTCTCCCTCGAGGCATCAGTGGGTCCTAGCAGCAGCAAAAGAATGGCCGGTAGCCCAATTGAAGGCGACCGTGAGAAAAGGAGGGAGGACGAGACCATAAACGAGGAGTTTCATGTGGTGCGAAACAAGGCAGCGAAAAAAGCGGCCAAAAAGTTACTCCTAGAAAAAACAGACAAAGAGCTCAACCACGAAAAGAACAAAGAACCCCCCGATATACCGCAGAAAACAAAAAGCAAACCGCAGCGCAAACCCTTGCGAGAGGCACTGCTTATTAAACCAACTAAGGGCCGAACCTACGCAGATGTCCTCCGTGAAATTAAAGGAGCGGCCAAGCCAGACGACACCAAAACTGCCATCAAAGCAGTTCGACCAACCCGGACCGGTGGCTTGCTGGTGGAATTCGGGCCAGAGGCCACAAACAAAGATGCATTCCGTGACGCGGTTCAAAAGGTTCGGCTTTTGTCGAACTAGCTGATAAAGACGCCCAGCAAATCCTGGCGAAGGGCAAAATTAAGATAGGTTGGGTGATCTGCAGGATACGGAGAAGAACGATCCCTATCCGCTGCTTCAGATGCTTCGAATACGGACACACCGCGTATGGCTGTAGGGGACCCGACAGGAGATCTCTGTGCTACAAATGTGGTGAAACGGGGCACAAAAGAAAGGAGTGCACGAACGAGGCAAAATGCATTCTTTGCAAGGATGCTAAGCTAGCACCCGGCGACCTTAAACATGAGCCGGGGACAGGGAGATGCTGGGTTTTCAAGGAGGCCCTAACTAAAGCCAAATCGATAGTCAAATGATCCGTATCCTGCAGGTCAATTTGCACCGAAGCACAAACGCCCAGGACCTACTTGAGCAGTTTGCGAGGGATAAGAAAGCTGACCTCCTGTTGCTGAGCGAGCAACATCATAACAAGCGTGGTACTCTGACAAATCTGGTACCTCGGCCATCTGGGTTCGAGACAGCGCCCGTCTTCAGGTGCAGGGCCATGGACGCGAGGATGGTTTTGTGTGGGTGCGGTATTCAGGGATAACATATTTCAGTGTTTATCTGACGCCTAACGAGGCAATGCGATCTTTTCGAACCAAACTCGATGCCCAGGAGGACGCTGTCTCGAACACAGAGGGCCACATGTTGGTCTGGGGAGACTTCAACGCTAGAGCCATTGAACCCATTCGGATTGTGGCATACCCCAGTATGCCACAATCCGACCCAAGGGGAAAGCAAATCTTGGACATGGCGGCCAGAACAGCGCTTTTTGTCCTAAATACTGGTAACACCCCTACTTTCCGCCGCTGGGGTTGCGTAGGAACCATACCCGATGTG
This sequence comes from Odontomyia ornata, assembly GCA_963969285.1. Lineage (NCBI taxonomy): Eukaryota > Metazoa > Arthropoda > Insecta > Diptera > Stratiomyidae > Odontomyia > Odontomyia ornata. The sequence goes on along the minus strand of OZ017742.1, from coordinate 14,663,205 downwards.
ACACTCGCTTCGGAGTCCCTGGTACCCAGAGTACACAACTGGCGAGTACTAGAGGACTACTCGGCTAGTGATCACCAGTATATAGCTGTTGAGATTCACGACGGTGCCACTCTGCGTGCATATGCCCAAACTTCAATCCTCGGATGGAGGACTGGGAGGATGGACGTTGAGAGGTTTGCTGACGCGCTTACGGCAGGCGCACCGTTGCTGGGAGCTCCGCCAGGGAGTGGAGGGCCTACAGCCAAGGACTTGGTGAACTCAACTATGAATACCATCATAGCTGCTTGCGAGTCTTCCATGCCCCGTCGGACACCCCGACATGGTAAGCCTCCAGTATACTGGTGGTCAAACGAGATCGCCGAACAAAGAAGCGAGTGTCACAAACTTCGGCGAGAGGCCCAGCGGGCGCGAACACGGGAGGAGGCAGACACTAGGCTAGCAGCATACAGGTCCGGCAGGAAATATCTTCGCAGGCTTATTAACAAGAGCAAGGCCCGATGCTGGCAAGACCTCGTGGACGATGTAAATAGGGATCCGTGGGGCCTTGGCTACAAGCTGGTCATGGGGAAACTTGGTGCCCTACGGACGCCTTGTATACATGACGCGGAAAAGATGGACGCGATAGTGCGGGGACTCTTCCCCGCCCATCCCGTTCGTGTTGACGCTGTCCATGGTGAAACAGCAGTCGAGTGCCTACTCTTCACACAGCTGGAACTGGAGGAGGCAGTCCTCTCCCTGAAAGCGAGGAAGGCTCCAGGTCCAGATGGTGTTCCAGCTGAGGTTTTGCAGCTCGTCTATCACCATTGTCCTGACTTGCTGCTCAGCACATTCAACGCTTGCCTACAGGACGGGGTTTTCCCGGTACGATAGAAGGTGGCGAGGCTCGTGCTGGTCAGCAAGGGGAAAGGAAATCCCGAATCGCCGTCGGCATACCGCCCGTTATGCATGCTAGACACGGCTGGGAAAGTGCTAGAGAAACTCATCAAGGGAAGACTCACTGACGCGATTCGTTCTGCTGGGGACCTATCTCCTCGGCAGTACGGCTTTAGAGCAGGACGTTCCACCATTGATGCGATTGCAGAGGTGGTGAACGCGGTCCAAAAGGCAGAGGCATATAGTCGCACCAAGCGACGGATCGTCCTGTTGGTGACACTCGACGTCAGGAATGCCTTCAACTCCGCTAGATGGGTGGATATTCTGGACACGCTGGAAAACTCTTTTCAAGTTCCAGAATATCTAATGCGGCTTTTGAGGAACTACCTAAAGGACCGAAGCCTCCTCTATGACACGACACAGGGCCAACGAAGGATGGAAATTACATCGGGTGTTGCCCAGGGATCTATCCTTGGTCCGGACCTGTGGAACGTGTCTTATGACGGGCTACTGAGACTTGAGATGCCAGATGAGTCGCGCTTGGTCGGCTATGCGGATGATGTTGTGGCTCTGGTCGCCGGACGCACCGTTGAACAAGCGCAACTTAGGCTAGGTATGCTAATGCGCCGAGTGAGGGACTAGATGACTGCTCGCGGGCTCAGCTTAGCACTGGAGAAAACCGAAGTGGTCATCTTGACAAAAAAGAGAATCCCTAGAGTAAGGATGATCAGTATTGGAGATATACAGATCGAATCGAAGCCAGCGGTGAAGTACCTGGGGCTACTGATCGACTCGAAGATGAGTTTCTCTGAGCAAATCAGGGCAACGGCTGAGAAGGCTGCTTCGGGAATATCGGCCCTGAGTCGACTTATGGCCAACGTAGGGGGACCCAGCCCATCAAGAAGACGCCTCTTGATGAGTGCTGTAGGGTCAGTGCTAATGTACGGAGCAGAGGTATGGGGCGACGCTCTCAGCAAGGAGGTATACCGAAAACAATTGGCACAGGTTCAGAGAAGGGGAGCACTGAGAATTGCATCTTCGTATCCAACAGTCTCCGACTCGGCGGTGAGAGTGATTGCAGGCGTGATACCTGTCGCCCTCCTTGCTAGAGAGCGCCGCGCTATCTACCTGCGCCGAAACGAGGATGCGAGGGAGATGGTTGTCCGCGAGGAGAGACAACGCTCGCTCAACGATTGGCAGCAGTATTGGAGGAATTGCACGAAGGGAAGGTGGACTGCGCGCCTCATCCCGGATGTGAGACCGTGGCTAAATCGAAGGCATGGTGAGACTGACTTCTATCTGACCCAGCTTTTGAGCGGGCACGGGTGTTTTCAGTCTTACCTGCACAAGATCGGCAAGTCACGGTCTCCCGACTGTCGGTTTTGCCCAGGAGAGGAGGAAAATGCCTGTCACACATTTTTTGCGTGTACCAAATGGACCAGGCTGCGAAGGGAACTCTACAGGGAGACGGGGGAGCTCACCTCGGATAATATAGTTGCGGTGATGCTCGAATCGGTTGACAAATGGAACCAGGTGGCACATTATGCTCGGGCAGTCCTAAAATATAAAAGGGACTCACAGCAGCCGGAGGCACTGGGGCTGGGGGATCGCTCTTCTGGCAATTCCTCTTCCCCTCTCCCCTCCCGCTAGGAAAGGGACTCCCCAGCTTGAAGGCGCCCCACGGCGTAACAAAACGAGACCTGGCCCGAAGTAATGTGTCAAACGGTTCCAGGCTAGGTTCTCCGATTGACAGGGGAGGTGTTTAGTGGGTAGTCCAAAGGTATCCTCCATGGGAGTCCCACACTGCCAGACTCGGCGGGCATAAATGCCTTCACCACCCTACCACCAAAAAAAGGGTTGTTTTTAAATAATTTTATTCTTGTCAATCATTCTATTTATTTGATATCCGCAGACCGATTCTGTTTTTTCTTGAAAAACCATCGGGTCTTGCTTTTTTGAGTGACTCAAAAGGCCCGACAGCTTTTCAAGAAAATTTTTTTTATCCCCAATCTTTAGTATATGTAGGTGAGCTAGTTAGGTTAAAAAGGTCAGTCAAGTTCCTACATATGAGAAGATTTGCCACGAGTAACTATCCCGATTGTGGATTAAGAAATTGTAAAAATAAAATAATATTTATAATGCAAAACGTGACAGAAAGTTTTAATAACTCTAGCCTTACAGTTTCAGAGAAAACCTGCTGCTACACATAGACAATCGGACGAAAACAGATCGCAATTCCTGTAGGGTTTTGTGTTTATGTAATAATTACATACATTTCATGTTTCATAAAAGCATGACGACCATTTACAATTGAAACCATAAACCACGAATATGCCATCCTCATAATATCACCATTAACACTATTTGCTACCATGAAACATGAGACTGTGCATGCCAAGCGTGTATCTTACAAATATGTCGCATATGTTTGAAGCATACATTGTAATTGACTGAATCAAATTACATTATACATTTCGTCGCCATTGTCTTGTATTGATGTTTGGATACTGAATCCATTGATTTCTTCCGTCCTAACTTCACATTCTAAGCTTTTGCGCGAACGTATCGACCGCTGAGGAACCATACTTATTGTTTGTTTGTATCTAAAGTAAAAATGTTCATGAAACAAATAAGAAAACGTTGAAAAGATTTTATTTCAGTTGGATGTTAAAAAATGTTACAATGTTTGGGTTGATAAAATGGAGTTGCCAATTAGAGTGGGAAGAATTAATAATGAACGTTAAGAAATTTAGTCTGTAATTAATAATTGCTTATGCATGCGAAATCTTTCAGCCAAAATAGATTAGTCCAAAATGTCTTATCTATTCATTAAATGAGAAAAAACGCACACCTGCAAGAATTAGCATTTTATCCTGACAAATGACTGGTAATTAATTTTTCTTGATAAATCTCACTTGCAAAAGTCAAGTTAATTCTTCCCGCACATGCAACAATGGCATCACTCTTATTTCTACTTCTTTTTCAAAATCTACCCAACATCTACCGACGAAAAAATATCCACTTAATATATGTAATCTTAAAAAGATCTACATACAACTTTGTGGATCCATTCCGCATGTACCTCTCACAAAAACCCCTAACAAAGTATAACTCAACTTCTTCACATAATTCATTTTATTGTATTTCGTTGCTTTCTTAATCAAATCGCAGACTACGAGGAAAAAATATACGTTAAGATGCCACTGGTGCCAACTCTGACTAATCTAGTTAACCAAAGAAAATTCAAGGTCAGTAGTTTAATCGGATACTAAAAAGCTTAGCTCTATTTATTTTTTTTCGTTTTTACTTTAGTTTTTGATTGTGATATCTGAGTGTGTTTAGCAGCCAGCTAGCGGAACAAGCGCTGAAATGGGTTTTCAAGTTTTGATAAGAAAAAAAAAAAATTAAAATAAAGCAAACGAAATCTTGAAATGGGTATAGGATAGGTTTCCAAGTTGAAACAATAATTAGGAGGGTTATAGTCTTGGTTGAAATTTAAATTTCAAATAATAGTGTCGGTGGATATGAGGTTTCTTTGAGGGGCTTTAAATAGATTATAATTATGGAAGATTACCCTTTTAAATCATAAAACGGTAAAAATAGTTATTTCGAAAAATTTCCATTAGTTCTTCTCTTCTAATGAAAACCTATTCTTGCTGTTTCAACTTACAGACAATTGCTTACCGCATAAAGGCTACTAATTTTAACAATTATCTTAAAACTAACTTCTTATCTCTTCATGTTTCGATAGCAATTACCTTCCTGCCATATCACACTTAAAGCCACTTATCATATCTTGAATTCCTTTATGTAAAACATGGTTGGTCCCCTGATAGCACTTCCTTCTAACTACTACATTGAACTTAACATACCATGAATTGGGGATTTTTACGACCGCCAATTGATTGCATAATGAAACGTTTAAATTAATAGAATCTTCATTTACTTTAGCAGCAATTACATGATGCGATAGATAGCGCACAAGAAATCGTAAATTAATTTGACTAATGAAGGAATTTCCCGGAGATTTTAACCCGGCAGCATTGACGATCACTTAATTGGAATTTGTTCAAGATATTGACACAACTGTCCTCATCACCTGATAGAGTTTATTAAATTGAAAGCACCACAAGAAATCCTACAATGGTTTATGGTAGCTCATCACTTTTAAAATTCCAGAACAATAAATGGATCGATAAAATATCCAGTCCTCATTGTCTGGATGAACATGTGAAAGCAATATCCAAGAAAATACTACGAGGCCAAGCGACTGCTGAATTGCCGCTCTTGAAAATTCTTCATCAATTTTATCTGCATGTAATTAAAATTCGCAGGGTCACTAACCTTTCCATTCCATCCATTCAAACAGACGAAGTGTTTACACATTTCCCTGATTATTTTCTTTTTAACTCAATGTGCCAATACGAGTAAACTTCCAGAATTTTTCTATTTGATGTAATTGGCCATATCTTGAGCAGGGTCTCTCTTTTCATTAATTTTCTTTGGCTTCAATTCCATGTGCATATTCTTATCATTTTTCAATGTCATGTGTCTGAAATGTTAAGCGACTGATACAATTCAAAGTCTTAGTATCTATTAGATTTCGACATGGTTCGCTTGTTGACCGTTAGCTTTATTCACGCCATGGTGTTTTAAAGTAATGAGTTTGTACTAAATCTTAAAGAAGAAGCTTTGTATAATTTTCTTATAGATTTAAGATTAAATGAATTAAAATTTTTAATTTTGCGAAAAAAAATTGGTATAATTCGAATAACGCAGAATAGTGATCATATACGAGTAGGCAATAATAATGTAAATTTGAGATTTTTTCAGCCTATCCTTTAGCGCTAAATTTTTGCTTTCCACCAGCTCTCACACATTTTGTCTCAAGTAAGTGCCATGAAATCCCCATTTGCGACATTTACTTCATAACCGCAATCATCCAAGAAGTTGATTTTTTGAAGAAAATAATCATCTTAGCACGTTAAGAAAATCAGCTGGATAAAATTTCCGATTGCGACGTTCAGGGGCCGATCTCACACGCTTATGATTGTGAGACAAGCGTGCTAACCATACAGGTTGCTACATTCCTAGCCACGGTTTGCATCACACACACCAATATAAGCTCCTCCGAATGCATGTACACCTCCGCCGTAGACCGTCCCAAGCCCGTTTGAGAAAGGGGAAGGGATCCCCTTGTTCCCCAACCCACGGCTTCCATAATTCAAATGATCTCGGGGTGTCACAGCTTAGGCTTACTGGTTCCCCAGTGATTGGACATTAAATGCCGAGAAATGCCACTACTAACTGTAAATACACCTACAGCTCTGCTACTAAACCCTACTTACATCTTATCTTCTTTGTTGTGACGTAAGGGGGTTGTTATATCGTGAGGGCGTAAATACTAAAACACTTTATTTAAATTCAAATTATTAACTTATTATTTATTGAACTAGAAGTCACATGGTTATGTGCGAGCTATGACACGCGGATGTTCACAAGAGGATGTACACTGAATCACATATGCATGAATGACAGCTAAGATTTTCAAGTACTGCCAACTATCAGATGTAATAAAAATTTGTAATAGAATATAAAAGTGAGCAATTTAAAAGTAACGACATTCAAATAATTAATATGTTCATTATGAATACAACATTTTCTCCCTCCTTTAGAGAATTTTTGATCTTCAAGTTGGTTTGTAGAAGTTTGGTGGATGACGTTGTCGCATCGATCTTCGTAGAACTGCATTTGGCTGGTTATTTTCGATACCTGGTGGTTCACCGGCTGGCGGAAATTGTACTGGAGCTTCTTGACCTTGTTTTACCTTTGGTGCTGGTTGATCAACAAAATCTGCCGCTACTGGTTGCTCGTGATTTTCATAGAGATGAAACTGTCTGTTTGATTCTGCCGGTTTGTTGTTAACTTCTTTGGATTCCAGTTTGTTTTTTTGTTGTTGATCAAGTGGTCGAAAGCTTCACATTTGATCAACATGTCGTTTGAAGGTGACTGATGTGATAGTGTAGGTCACCAATTTTCGCAAAAACAACTCCGTAGATCCATTTGTCCATTCTGAAGTTATTAGACATGAAGTAGACCATCTGCCCGGGCTGGAATTCTCGAAAATTTGAGTTGAATTTAGATTGTTGCTTCTCAGTCATTTGTGTGTGAATGTTTTCAGGGCGTACCAGATCTAAGCGGGTCCGAATGTTTCTACCAAGAAACAGCTGTGCAGGAGATTGTCCAGTTGTAGAATGAGGGGCTCTTCTATACTGCTTCAAGAATTTATTTAGATCTTGTTGTGGAGTAGCTTTCGTGGTTTGCATTTTGTAAAGAGAATCCTTAACTGTACCAACATATCTTTCAGCCTGGCCGTTTGTAGAAGGATGGTATGGAGCAGTTAGTTTGTGATATTTAACTCCGTTCATCTTGAGGAATGTAATAAATTCATCAGAAACGAATTGACGGCCATTGTCGGTTACTACAGTAACAGGAGAGCCATACGCAGCAAAAAGCTCATCCATAATTGAAATAGTTGCAGTGCTGGTAGTTGAATTTGTCGCTTTTACTTCTACCCATTTACTGTAGGCGTCAACCACGATAAGTAGCATTGTACCAGCAACAGGTCCTGCGTAATCGATATGGATACGTTGCCATGGACCCTTTGGATACTCCCAATGATGCTCACGAAATTTTGCTGGAGCATGTGCAAATTTAGCACACTCAGTACACGCTTTTGCGATCCGTTCTATATCAGCGTCCAGACCTGGCCAATAAACATATGATCGAGCTAAACCTTTCATTTTGGTTATTCCAATGTGTGCTGCATGCAGATCTTGTAGTATAGGTTGACGTAATGAAGTAGGAATTACAACTCGATACTCAAACAGGAGGCATCCGGATGAAAATGAATAATTACTTTCTGGAGCTTTGAGTCCACTTCGAGTCAAGTCTTGTCCATCTAGTAGCATTTGTACTATTTTTCCAAGATGTGGGTCTTTCTTCGTTTCTTTGGCGATAAGTTCCGCTCCTACAGGAAGTTGATTGATTTGACGTAAGATGAATATGTCCATTCCATCCAGATCCATAACTTCTTCCTCCCTTTGTGAAGTGATTTTACGAACAAGTTGTGGCTTATGAAGAGCTCTAGAACAGTAATCTGCGTTAGCATTAGCTTTTGTATTTTTGAATTCCACTGAGTAGTTAAAATTAGCTAAGTAATCTGCGTAGTTGGTCATTCTACTTATGCATTAAATTGGAAGTGATTTCTCTGGATGAAGAATCTGCGTTAATGGTTTGTGGTCTGTTATAAGAAAAAAATGCCGTGCATATAAATAGTAAAAGAACTTCTGACAACCCCAGACTATAGAAAGTGCCTCTTTGTCGATCTGTGGATATTTTTGTTCTGCTGCGGTCATTGTTCGGCTAGCGTATGCTATTGGACGTTCTGTCCCGTCACTAAGTCGATGAGATAATACTGCCCCTAAGCCTACCTGGCTAGCATCTGTAGCGAGGACCACTGGTAGTGCTGGATCACAAGGCATCAGGACTTGAGGCGAAATTAGAATATTTTTCAAGTCAGCATATGCTTTTTCTGCTTCGTCCATCCATTGAAAAGTTTCCTTTAGAAGCATATCCCGTAGCGGTCGTGCTCTAGTAGCCAAGTCGGGTATGAATGCGTTGTAGTACGTTGCTTTTCCAATGAACAGTTGTAAATCTTTTGGTGTGCTTGGTTTAGGCGCATCTCTTACTGCTTTAATGTGTTCGTCAGATTTGTGAACTCCTTGTGCATCAATTTTATGACCAAGAAACTCGACTGCGGAAGCAGCGAAAGTACATTTTGAGCGGTTTAGGTGAATACCATTTTCCTTGAGTTTGGAGAGTATAACATCAAGATCTATCAGTAAAGTATCAAATGAATCTGAAAAGACAAGCAGATCATAAAAAAAATTCAAGACAGAAGGCATATCTTTTATAATCGACTCCATTCTGCGTTGCCAAATTGCAGGTATGTTTGCTGCTCCATAAACTGCTCGAGTTGGTCGTATTAAACCATGTGTAGGAGTGTTGAGTGTTAGTGCTTTACTAAACTCTTCATCGACAACCAAATGTGTGTATGCATCTGTGATATCCAAATGACAAAATATTTTCGCTCCTTTCATTTTGTTGAATATATGCTCTTGCTTGGGAATTGGATGTTCGTCGATGATCATTCGCGGATTCAAAGTGGGTTTGTAGTTGCCAGTAATGCGAAGTTTGCCAGTAGTTTTCTTGGTGACAACATGCGTAGTAGAAGCCCACTCCGAGTGATCAACTCTTACGTAGTGACCAGCTTCTAGTTTTGCATCAATTGCTTTTGCATATGCATCTCGAAGAGCGTATGGAATATCTCGGGTGCGTGCAAAAACCGGTGTGGCTCCTGGTTTTAAATGCATTTTTACTGGCGGGCCCGAAAGTTTGCCAGCTGAAAGATTGAAAATATCTTCGTGCCTTTTTAGCAGCATATCTAAATGATCGATTTGCTTTTTCGTAAGTTCCGGAGATGCGACAGTAAGGTTATGTACATCCATTGGAGCGAACATTTCATTCATGTTAAGTTCGGATATGAATTCTGCGAGCCACTCTCGACCGAATAACGAGTCATAAGCCCCTTCGACTACATAGAGATTAAGTCGGCGTGTAAGATTCCCTACCGTCACATTCACAGGGAGCCGTCCAATGCAGTTGAGACGATGATTCGTGTAACTTGCAAATTGTCTGCCTGTTGGCTTTAAGTGGAAATTCTGCTTTATCTTTCGTAATGAATTACTGCTAATGATGCCACAAGGTGCTCCCGTGTCAAGCTCCATTTCGAACTCCACTTCATCGATTTTAACACTGATCATTTTTCGATCTACTAATTTTGCAGCATGAAAATCTTCGATTTTATCAATTCCATTTAATCGAACTGTCGTGTTGATTTGTTGTGATACTGTACGAGTATCTTGAATTTGGTTAACGTTGCGTTGTTTAATTTTGGCTCTACACACTTTAGCAATATGCCCCTTCTTCTTACAAAAACGACACTCACTATTGAGCACGTAAATGTGCATCTCCACATCCGTAGCAGTAGAGGGGTTTTCGGTTGTTTTGTTGAAGACTTTGGTGTGAGTTATGATTAGCAGTATTTGGTGCAATTTTTCTCTGTCCGCGCGTTTTCGGTTTAACTTTTGCAGTGCCTTTATTTTGCTTGTATTGCTGTGTTGTTGATAGCAGTGTATGTATAGTTTCCGATGGCAGTGATTGTAGCTTAACCTCCTCCGATGTTTTGTGCGTCGACTCAAGAGCGTAAGCGGCCGCGTAAGCTTCTGCGAATGTAGTTGGTTCTTTGCAATAATCACATCGCACATGGAGCGATCACAAAGACCATGAAGCATTTGCTCGATGAGCATTCTATCAAGAAAAGAATCGTATTCACAATGCGCTGCTCCTTGCTTCAACCGTGGAGCAAAGTTGGCAATCGATTCATCTTTCTTCTGCATGGTATGTCTGAATTTAACGCTTTCAGCGTATTTATTTTTCTCGCTGTCGAAATGTTTTGTAAGCGCTTGTACTATCTCGTTGAATGAACAAGATTCCGGAGTTTTTGGTGCTATTAAGAATTTCAAGGCATCATTTAGTTCGGTGCCCATGTGCACTCGAACGTAATCTGCATGGATTTCTTCCGGGATTTCGCTTAGATTTAAGGCCCACAGAAACCGTTTGAAGTAGTCTGTAACTGTGGCACCTTCACTTGAACGGAATTCTTGAAATGAAAATGGTGGCGGCTTGGACTGCCCGGCATCGCCTGTAGATGCAAGTGCTGTAGAATTAGCATTTTTCAAAGCAGTGGCAAGAGCTTCGACTAACTCTCTCAATTCCTCCGAAAGAACCATGATTCATTGCAGGGTTTTATTTTCTTCAGTATTTGCACTTTGAAAACACATTCATTATGGGCTCAATTTACGTGTGCTCGAATCACTTTTATCTGACACCAAATGTTATATCGTGAGGGCGTAAATACTAAAACACTTTATTTAAATTCAAATTATTAACTTATTATTTATTGAACTAGAAGTCACAAGGTTATGTGCGAGCTATGACACGCGGATGTTCACAAGAGGATGTACACTGAATCACATATGCATGAATGACAGCTAAGCTTTTCAAGTACTGCCAACTATCAGATGTAATAAAAATTTGTAATAGAATATAAAAGTGAGCAATTTAAAAGTAACGATATTCAAATAATTAATATGTTCATTATGAATACAACAGGGGTGAAGGCGACTCTTCTACGCCTAATAACGGAATTGAAAGTATTTAATAACCATGCCAATGGAATGGAGGTCGAGCGACGGACTTACTTCCCGTCACTGGAAAACCCTAAATTGTTTCGAAACCTGAACGGAGCCTTAGAATGGATTGGACCTACGGCAATGACCTCGCAACCGAAAAAAGGACTATGGCATTGGATTGAACAATCGTGGCGATGTTAAGGACTTTTTATAACACGCCAGCCAATATAAATTAAACATACTGGCAATCCAGAAAACGATCTGGATGCAAGTCATCTTCAAGATATGAGAAATCACACTATTCAAAAGTAGGAAGCCTGCCGGAAAAAAGAGTCGGAGTAGCCTTCATTGTGGATAGAGGGTTCAAATGTTATTGATTTTAAGGCAGTCAATGAACGGTTGTGTGCGCTCCGTACAAAAGCGAAATTTTCAAAATCTGACAGATAAACGCACACGCCCCGAGCGCGGCAATTAAGACCGTAGCAGAGCAGAGAATCGTACATCAAGCTCGGCGCAAATGAAATGATTGGTTCGATGATGAGTGTCAGAATGCGTTAGACAAAAGTAATCAGACGTACAAACAATACTTAGGTAGGAAAACCAGTACCAAGAGAGAACATTTTGAAAACCTCAGAAGAGTAGCGAATAATATAATTAGAACTAAGAAACGAAAATACTATGACGAGCAATTGAGAAGCATTGATGTAAGTCTTGCGAGCTACAATACAATAAAGGACAAGCATACAAAGCAATGAAAAGCCTGAAACGTGGTTATCAACCAGCCCAAGACTACGTACTGCCGTGATGACATCGACGACATCATCGCTGATGAAAACAAGATTAAGGGAAGATGGACATTATATGCCAAGAACCTCCTTAATCCTCCGCACAACTCTAGAGCATCGGAGATTAGGAGTACATAAAAAAAAACGCAACATAAAATTAACGAACAATAGCAGCACGCCTGATGCTTGAAACCTGCTAGATTTGAATATTGGAAAAAATTGTAAACGTTTAAGTACAAATAGATCCAAACTATAATTGGAGATTATAAATTGTTGCAAAATGGTATGAGATACGAGATGTTAAGTGGAAAGTCGGAAAATTAGTAAAGCAAGATTTTTAATAATTCTTTTTGCCTAAAAATAATATTGGAACTAATAAAAAAAGATGATTAGATAAACGCAACAATTCAGTCTTTCCGTTGGACCTCCAAACAGGTATGGGACCCGCCACGTTGGCTGGCCCCTCCGCTCATGAGCTAGCCATCGGGTGAGCCCTCCCCTTTTTTCGCTGTTACAGGTGCTCTCGTAGGGATGCTTGGCCTTCCACACCCGATATGGGCCAAGGCATGAGTTTTGGATTTCGACCCGGTTGGGAGGGGTGCTTGGAGGCACATCCACCACCTGGATGCCCCACTCTTATTTGTGGGCCGCGACAAAATCGTCTTACGTATCGCGCGCGGCTAACAAGTTATTCGTCTTTGCGTTTTCCTTGTAAGCCTTTTCAGTAGGTTACTTCGACCATTGGCACCTTTTCCACAAGCCAATGGGTGTAGTGAATTGCAAGCATATTAATGTTTGCAAAGGACTGCAGCGATGGTCTTCTGCCTCGGCGAACGAAGATGTTGGTGGTCGCTGGAATTGGCCTTGTCTGAGGACGCGTGAATGCGCTGGCAGGCTAGCATTACGGTCTTGTGGGGCGGGTTCTTTTCCCCAGCATAACGGCCCACTACAAAAAAATTTCACGTTCACGAATTAAATGATCGGATAACTCGGTTCGACGGTGTTGAGGCCGATGTAACCTGCAGAAGAGATATATGGCCAAAGCAAATCGACTAACTGAGCCTGGTGAACGCATGCGAGACTCGAGAGGATCGCGTCTTCACTATTTATACTTTACGATCCCCAAATAAGAGTCGGGAATTTAGGTGTAAGCGGCGCCCTTCGTATATATATATATATATATATATATATATATATATATATATATATATATATATATATATATATATATATATATATATATATATATATATATATCTATATACATACACATATGTATATATATATATATGCATATATATGGATATATCTGTATATGTGTGTATGTATATAACGAGATTTTTGACCACGTTAGAGGTCGCAATTCGGCTCCAACTTTCACCAAAGTTTTTGAAAAGTTGTATAGCCCAGTCATATTAGGTAAAAAAAGGGGTCAACCTCGGAATGAAAGATAATAAGCTGCAAATTGGTATGAACCTTTGTTTTGTCAAATAGTTAAATATGAATAATTATATATAAATAATCAAGTTACTTACTTTAATTAAATATAAATAATTAATAGTTAGTACATAAATAATAGGCATTGTTTAATAATTATAATTTCCAAGTAAATAATTGACTTTATAACGTACTGATAACCATAACTCACGCTTGACCTTGCATTAGGCCGTATATGACTGTACGATGTGCACTCTTCGCGCTCTACCTTCAAAACGGTTGGTCGTATGAAAAAAAAGTTTAAACAAAAGTTGTAGGGAATTTTATAGCCTACAACTTTTATAATAAATGCAAATCTCATTTAACCGATAGGAAGCCAGATATTCGCGAAAAACCGATTTTTGTGACCTTTGACCTTGAATATCTTGAGACGCGAACACGATAACGATTTAGACTTTTGAGACAACATTTAGAATGACAAAACAAAGGTTCATACCAATTTGCAGCTTATTATCTTTCATTCCGAGGTGAAAGCCCTAATATGACTGGGCTAATTGCGATTCACGGACGTGAACGCTATACCACGCCAGATGTGGTTCTGCTGGATCCTGCATGCTATCTTCGAGCTGTCTATACTCCGCCGAAACGTCGTAATTATCAATTTTCATTTCTCTCCACAATTCTCCAAGTGTTTTTCCAGCGTGCTGAAAATTGCGTTTTTCCAAATCATCATCCGTAGTCATTCCTTTGCCGTCGAGATGAGAACCAAAATGCTCATGAGGCAGAGTGACGCCTGCCAGTCGTTTGCTGAGGGGAGCCATCCGACGCTCAACTCGGTTATATGCGCTCCGTCCAGGAGCATTAGTCGCTATAAACAGGGCGTCCAGGTTGTATTTTTTAAAGTGTTCAATCGCAAAGTTCTTGACTTTGCGATAACGCGGGTTTTCGTCCGGCCCACCATCTACAAAGATGATGATCACTGGCTTCACGATGTTCGATTCTGTCATCATTAAGGGTTTGAATGACGGTATTGATAAAAGTGATTCGAAATCATAAGCATGGGTGTTCGCTGTGGAGGATGTGTGTTTCCCGCTCCTTATGGATATGTGTGTCGGCCCGCTGTACCCAACAGCTTCTTCCTTACCAAAACTGTTAGGTTCCACGTTGACGCCGGCGTATACAGAAGGAATAAGTTTGTGCCGCTCTGCCACGATCCAGTCATGATCAGGTAAAAATATTCTGTATTCCATATGCATTAAAAGAGGGCTGACTTTTCACTGCTGGTAAACCTATCGGTGCACGTGCCTTATTGTCTTGTGAGAGAACGAATACTTGCTGCGGTCCCAGAAGCGACGCGAGAGATTCTAATGACCTGATTGTAGCAGTGCGAAATTCCCCGTCCTCGTGCTTTTTATGCATCTCGGTCTGTGGTCTTGCTAACTTTACGGGTACGGTACGTACGTGCCTTCGTCTCTCTTGAGTGTTAGAAACGCGTGGGAGTAAATGAAGATATGTGCCGCTTCGAGAAATTTCGAATCCCATTAACAACAGCCTCTCATGCAGGTCAGACAGAGTGAGACAACTCCTAATCATCTCGGTTCGGCGGCGTTCATCAGCAGCGCTGCCATGAATGGCAATATTAGCTATGGTCTCTAGGAGAGCAGGTTGCGAGTCAACTAAAGGGGGCTGTCCAGGGCCAGTTCGAGGTTGTGTTGCAGCAGGATTGTTTCTCTGACGTTCAGTTTTCTCCAGTTTTTCTTTGGCTCGGAATTTTTTTGCACGCTTAGCAGAGTCCCTTTTTTCCTTTAAACATTTCTCTTCTTGTTTCAACTCTTTGCGTAGCTTTTTTATTTCGTCGTGAACATCATCTTTGGCTTTACCAGTGTCCCTTGCTTCAGTAAGAACATTTATTCTCTGTTGCAGTAGACCAATTTTCTTCATAAGAGTTTCTTGAGCCGGTTTGCTTGGAACATTTTTAGTGATGCCTGAATCAATTAAAGTCGTGTGTGGTTCCGTAGACAGTGTCTCCACAGTTTCCTCATCAGTATTCTGACTTTGCACATCGTGGTTATCGCTCATCTTTCGTTTGACAGCAGTGCTTACTTGTGCAGCGACTCCGACAATCGATTCCCTAAAAGATGAACACGTGGATGAAGCTACAACATCCGAGTCCTATAGACCAAGAGAAAATAAATTAAGAATAGGTGTTATTGACACATGCGATAAAAAAGAACATAATATACAACATATACAAGCAGATGCACCTGTTTTTGTTGAAGAGCACGCGAAGTCGAGGAAACATTGGGCCTTAGTGTTGCTGGCGTGCTTGATGTTTTCATAGGTAGCTAGAAATATATAATACTTTAAGCAGTAAACTTACCTGTGTAAAATAACTAAGCATTGTTGCTTTCTTATTCGTGGCCTTCACCTTCAAATCTCGTATAACATCATTTATATGTTCTTTAATCTTTTCTTTATTTTTTAGTTTTTCTTTAGCCGTTTTCCAAATTGCGTCGGCATTTTTTTGACACAGTTGCGCTGGCAAGTCAGCATGAGAGCCTTTATAGGCCAAGAACAGCTGATGATACAAATCTCCCTCTTTTGAAGACATTACAGTATAAACACTATGAACTCACTCATTACAGTATGAACACTATGAACTTTAATACAGCAATGTGCTTCTGCATAAACACTGACGAATACTGACAACGAAAACAACATCAAATGCCGTAAAACACAATCTAGGGATTCCCCGTGATGACGACCAGACTACACAATCGAGGGATCCCCCGTAAAACGTGAATGAAAAGGGTTGCCAATTTGGGAGTTTTTATTCCCTAATTTTTTATTTAAAAAAAAACAATGTTACGTAATGTGTTGTAAGAAAGACCCCCTCCCGCCCCTGTAACGCATCGTAACGTTTTACGAGACCTCCCCCCCCAAATTGCGTTACGTAATACTTGAACGCCCCCAAAGTTATTACATCAACAAGTAGAAATATAATTATGTCATTAATGTTAAGCACAACAGAAATGCGCAGTACGGATACGAATGGTAAAAAGATGCTTGTCACAGATAACACTTATATACACGAAACTTCAACAAAAAGACAAGGTCAAGGATCGTAGGTGCCACTCTGCGTGCATATGCCCAAACTTCAATCCTCGGATGGAGGACTAGGAGGATGGACGTCGAGAAGTTCACTGACGCGCTTACGGCAGGCGCACCGTTGCTGGGAGCTCCGCCAGGGAGTGGAGGGCCTACAGCCAAGGACTTGGTGAACTCAACTATGAGTACCATCATAGCTGCTTGCGAGTCTTCCATGCCCCGTCGGAGACCCCGACATGGTAAGCCTCCAGTATACTGGTGGTCAAACGAGATCGCCGAACAAAGAAGCGAGTGTCACAAACTTCGGCGAGAGGCCCAGCGGGCGCGAACACGGGAGGAGGCAGACACTAGGCTAGCAGCATACAGGTCCGGCAGGAAATATCTTCGCAGGCTTATTAACAAGAGCAAGGCCCGATGCTGGCAAGACCTCGTGGACGATGTAAATAGGGATCCGTGGGGCCTTGGCTACAAGCTGGTCATGGGGAAACTTGGTGCCCTACGGAAGCCTTGTATACATGACGCGGAAAAGATGGACGCGATAGTGCGGGGACTTTTCCCCGCCCATCCCGTCCGTGTTGACGCTGTCCATGGTGAAACAGCAGTCGAGTGCCCACTCTTCACACAGCTGGAACTGGAGGAGGCAGTCCTCTCCCTGAAAGCGAGGAAGGCTCCAGGTCCAGATGGTGTTCCAGCTGAGGTTTTGCAGCTCGTCTATCACCATTGTCCTGACTTGCTGCTCAGCACATTCAACGCTTGCCTACGGGACGGGGTTTTCCCGGTACGATGGAAGGTGGCGAGGCTCGTGCTGGTCAGCAAGGGGAAGGGAAATCCCGAATCGCCGTCTGCATACCGCCCGTTATGCATGCTAGACACGGCTGGGAAAGTGCTAGAGAAACTCATCAAGGGAAGACTCACTGACGCGATTCGTTCTGCTGGGGACCTATCTCCTCGGCAGTACGGCTTTAGAGCAGGACGTTCTACCATTGATGCGATTGCAGAGGTGGTGAACGCGGTCCAAAAGGCAGAGGCATATAGTCGCACCAAGCGACGGATCGTCCTGTTGGTGACACTCGACGTCAGGAATGCCTTCAACTCCGCTAGATGGGTGGATATTCTGGATACGCTGGAAAACTCTTTTCAAGTTCCAGAATATCTAATGCGGCTTTTGAGGAACTACCTAAAGGACCGAAGCCTGCTCTACGACACGACACAGGGCCAACGAAGGATGGAAATTACATCGGGTGTTGCCCAGGGATCTATCCTTGGTCCGGACCTGTGGAACGTGTCTTACGACGGGCTACTGAGACTTGAGATGCCAGATGAGTCACGCTTGGTTGGCTATACGGATGATGTTGCGGCTCTGGTCGCCGGACGCACCGTTGAACAAGCGCAACTTAGGCTAGGTATGCTAATGCGCCGAGTGAGGGACTGGATGACTGCTCGCGGGCACAGTTTAGCACTGGAGAAAACCGAAGTGGTCATCTTGACAAAAAAGAGAATCCCTAGAGTAAGGATGATCAGTATTGGAGATATACAGATCGAATCGAAGCCAGCGGTGAAGTACCTGGGGCTACTGATCGACTCGAAGATGAGTTTCTCTGAGCAAATCAGGGCAACGGCTGAGAAGGCTGCTTCGGGAATATCGGCCCTGAGTCGACTTATGGCCAACGTAGGGGGACCCAGCCCATCAAGAAGACGCCTCTTGATGAGTGCTGTAGGGTCAGTTCTACTGTACGGAGCAGAGGTATGGGGCGACGCTCTCAGCAAGGAGGTATACCGAAAACGATTGGCACAGGTACAGAGAAGAGGAGCACTGAGAATTGCATCTTCGTATCCAACAGTCTCCGACTCGGCGGTGAGAGTGATTGCAGGCGTGATACCTGTCGCCCTCCTTGCTAGAGAGCGCCGCGCTATTTACCTGCGCCGAAACGAGGATGCGAGGGAGAGGGTTGTCCGCGAGGAGAGACAACGCTCGCTCAACGATTGGCAGCAGTCTTGGAGGAATTGCACGAAGGGAAGGTGGACTGCGCGCCTCATCCCGGATGTGAGACCGTGGCTAAATCGAGGGCATGGTGAGACTGACTTCTATCTGACCCAGCTTTTGAGCGGGCACGGGTGTTTTCAGTCTTACCTGCACAAGATCGGCAAGTCACGGTCTCCCGATTGTCGGTTTTGCCCAGGAGAGGAGGACAATGCCTGTCACACATTTTTTGCGTGTACCAAATGGGCCAGGCTGCGAAAGGACCTCTACAGGGAGACGGGAGAGCTCACCCCGGATAATATAGTTGCGGTGATGCTCGAATCGGTTGACAAATGGAACCAGGTGGCACATTATGCTCGGGCAGTCCTAAAATATAAAAGGGACTCACAGCAGCCGGAGGCACTGGGGCTGGGGGATCGCTCTTCTGGCAATTCCTCTTCCCCCCTCCCCTCCCGCTAGGAAAGGGACTCCCCAGCTTGAAGGCGCCCCACGGCGTAACAAAACGAGACCTGGCCCGAAGTAATGTGTCAAACGGTTCCAGGCTAGGTTCTCAGATTGACAGGGGAGGTGTTTAGTGGGTAGTCCAAAGGTATCCTCCATGGGAGTCCCACACTGCCAGACTCGGCGGGCATAAATGCCTTCACCTCCCTACCACAAAAAAAAAAGGGTCGTAGGTAGGATAAGTTATCACTTTCAATTAACAGGTTACTTTAAATCAATTTTACTTCATGTCCTGAACGCCGAAATTTACATGGAGCAATTAATAGGAACGTCCACTCGCTACACTACAAATATGTGTTCTTGATTCAAGTGAAAAAACGATAGTATATCGAATATCAATACAATTTAACATATATGTTAAATGTTGATTTCTTTCGGGTCAATGTTGCCCGATTTGCACTAATTTATCGTAGATTTAGCCTTCCCCTGGCCCCCTGAAGCTTACTAGATGCGAAAAGTGCCAATCAAGACTACTAATTTGATACCCCCTCGACTACCTTTGATAAAAAAAATTGTTTGAGGGCCACTTCGTTATAAGAGGGGACCACAACCCCCCTAAAACATTTTGAAATTTTTAATAAGGGAACGTTTGATAAACCACCACTTTTGACGTTTCCCCAAAATTTGAGCTTTGTAGCTGCTATAATTTCTGTGGAAGCATGCTGTGACGCACGGACAGAAAGGACGCGAAACTACTACTACTAAATTCGTTTTATAAGGCCCTAAAAACAACGATTTTTATTGGATTATATATTGTCGAGATAAAAAATAAGCACATTTCAAGTAACATTATCAATGCCAATTAAAGTTTCATTATAGATAATTTTGATTTAATTTAAAACGTTTTTTCAACAAATTATACCAAACTACAATAAATTTATTTGCTCACAAATTTTTCTTCAATATTTCAGGTAAGCACATGGCAATAGATTACAATTGCAAAAACTAATGTGAGTAAAATTTTCTTATGAAATTATCTAGCCTAGAAATTCCAATCCACTTGCTTTGAAATTCAATAAAAAATTGGTGCACCAATTCTCGCGCAAATTTCTCAGAACATTCATCTAGTCGAAATCTACTCCCATGTTTGCTCCACCACTGGACATCGCACAGTCAATACGCACTAAATTATCTCAACTCGCCATCCAACTTAGCACATACACCACACATATGTCGGCAATGTAGATTTTCACCTATCAGCCATATCTCATAGATGGCGCTCGCAGTGCCAAAGCGGAAATTTTTTAAGTCTGCGTTCGTTATCATTTGAATCATCACGAAATGCAAATTTAATTACCAACTCATGAAACTCATTATGTGCGCCGTATGTGAAACTGAAACTAGAAAAGTTCGTTGCATTCATTGTTTGTTGCATGTTTAGAAACAGTTTTGTAGTTCAAGAAGAATTAAACAGAGAGAAATTAAAAGGAAAGGAAGGGAAGACATTACGCGGCACAAATACTGAGTTGCTTAGGAGCCAGATGGGTGGTGAATAATTTATGGCAGTGCCGCACCAGCAAGAAGTTTTATCAGGTGTTTAGGCGGTTAAATTGGATTTTAATTCTGTATAATTTGTGCAGTTTGCAATTCAATCATTTGATTGAAGGACATTCACCTATCAATTTTCTGCAATTTCCTCGCGCCCACTTTGAACTAGTTTCTCATTTGTTTTATGATCAATGCGGAAATTAGTCAGAATTGGTGAATGAGTGCATTTGCATTACAGGAAATTCGAGAGCTTTTTTCATGAGTCTTAGATTAGGTAAAACAAGGCAAAGGATGTCTAAAAAAGTTTTATTTCAACTGGTTTATCTTCTTATCCCAATTAATTATACCATTCCCCCAAGTTTATTCTAATCTCATTAATTCTCTGATTTAACATAAATTTTGTGGTTACCTTCCGTGACGAAATTCCCAAAGAAGCTTTAAATGTCCATCATTCCACCCCCTTTTGTTCTTGATTGGCGAGACGACAATATCCATCAACTCTGTGAATATGTTGAAAAGACAACGTGATGAAAATCAAAATATTTCTTTTATAGATATTTGTATGTGCAGAATTTGTGATTTTATATTGTCTATTGTTTTGGATTTAAGTGATGAGAAGGCAGTCAAGCTAATGACAAAATAAGAATAGACGATAAACAAACAGAAAACAATCGTATTATGACTAATTGATTAGACTGAATGAAATAGTGATTTGAAAATTTATAGTTAAGTTGCAGAGATGAGTTGCGTTTCGTGGAAGTCAAGATATGAATGGGAAGTGATGCTAGTGTGTGGGATTAGGAGGAAATAGTTGTAAAATATTTCAACGGATATAAACTTTTAAATTTTCTTTTCCAAACTCAAATACTTAAAAATCTTCGATTTTTGATTTAGATACTTAACAAGGCTATTGATATGTAAAAACTGTTATATTAATATTCACAACTTTATGGTGATTTTTATATAATAATTGTTAATTTTTCTGTTTAGAAAAAGTGGATGTGTAATACAGTTCCTCTATTTCGGATTGTAAAGTCGACTTCTATTATAGTCGAAAGCACTGGTGGTTTGAATCTGATCCATTTTTTAAGGCCTTAATAAAATGCCGTGAATGAAATCCAGCAAATTAAATAATTTCGTACTCGTATTACGTTTCAACTTTAGGTTCGCATTCCTGGGAAATCATGACTAAGTTTTGCTTCAACTCTTTCTCAGGCAAAAGAGGGTCATTTCTAGGAATAACCGACAATTGCCTTGCAAACAAGGGAGGCAGTATGACATAAGAGGGGCAATGTATAAAGAATTTCACCTATTAGGTAGAATTCTTTCTCGAAAGAACAAGTTGCAATTTTGCTTCGATCTTTTGTAAAGTATAAATATCTCGACTAAGTTCGTTATCCGGCCATATCGGCCGAGAAGTAATAAAATGGTGGCCATTTTTGTCAAAAATCGGTGATACCTGCTCCGATTTAGTTGAAATTTGGTACAAAGGCTAACATAAATATTTGAAGAAGTTTTCAGGAAACAAATTTCAGATTTAACTGTTGTGATGAAAATGGCGGCTGTTTCAATTTGTTTGATTGGTAACGGCCACATTTATCAACCGATTTCGATGAAAATCGACACAGAGGTAGCTGTTGGTATCATCAATAAAATTTTCAAAATGGCAAGGTATTTAAACTCAAAATATGCCTAAAATTTTTTTATGATTATGACTACACGGATTAATCGAATGCGATGAAATTTGATACACTGGTATCAAATCCAAACAAAACCGGAAAAATGTTGATTTCATACTGATTTTCAAGGACTCTAGAAGTCACATTTTGGAAGCAAATGCATATTAAGAATAAACAGTCATTTTCAAAACTAACGAAGCATACATTACCAAAAGGGGCCGGCACAAATATGCGACATTTTTATGGCCATCATATGCTTACATTTTTATCCGATCAACGTGAGGTTTAGTATTGCGATAGCTTGATACAAATTCTTGCTATTGAATACATATGTGTGTGTGCGCGCGCGTGTATGTGTGTGTGTGAGTGTGTAATAAAGCGATACAAATATTTTGTGCGCAATACACGAGAATTCATGGAACTGAGAAGTTTTAACGTAAAATATATTCATGGCTTTTCTAGCCATTGTAATACAACCTCCGCCTTCAGGTATTTACTTCAAATTAAGTCGGGTAGACAGACTTTAGTTTGTGTCAGAAGGGTTGTGTAAGGTGGATGACCCAAATAAAGCCTATGTCTTGATAAGACCTATTTTTTAAATTTCCCACTTCACGATTTCAAATGATCGCCAATGTTTGTGGATGTGTGCATGTACATAAATTAACACCCACAAGCACAGCAAATGACCCATGCTGCGAGCGTGTTGGAACCTACAGTCGAAAACAAAGACGCGGAGCGCACGTTTGTTTTTATAAAATTCTAGCAGAGTAAACAGTAAGTATTTTTATTTGTACACGGTGTGCTGTGTTTTGTCTATAGTATAATTAAACGTGTAGCCATCTCCTCACATGAGTGAAAAAGCTATGGGTGTATTCCATATAATTGTTGTTTTGCCATGCCCTAATAAAGCCTACAAAAAAATGTATAGGCCTTATAACAGGTACAGGTCTTATTAGGACAATGTCTTATGTCAGTTAGAAAAATATCACAGTAAAGAAGTAAACCCCTGTTTTCAGTAACATCATGGAAAATGAATCACCAGCTTCTACCACAAGGAAGAAAGGGCTCAATGGACTTGGCAACAGATGGAAAATGCTGTTAAAATGGTAGAAAGAGGTAGACTATCTACATATGCTGCTGCAGCCAGATACAACATCCCAAGAAGAACCCTATGCAACCATCTAGCGACTTGGTCGACTACACGAAAGCTAGGTCGGTCGGCTCTATTTACTACAGAACAAGAAGCTGGACTTGTCAGAAGAATCATACGTTTGCTTGATGTTGCGCGCACAGGCTTTTTCATTCTGTAAAATTAAGGGAATTCCAAACAATTTCGATGATGCCAAAAACGCCGCAGGGAAGAAATGGTTGGGGTTATTTCTCAAGACACCCAGAATTAGCATGTCGTCAAGCACAGATGATGAATCCAGCTCGTGCTCAAAAATTAAATAAAGATATTGTTAGCGATCACTTTTCCAAATACAAAAGTGTGCTGGATAGACTTGGAATAGAACATAAACCTGAAAGCATTTACAACATCGATGAAAAAAAATTTTCGCATATCTTTGCACCATCAGCAGTCAGTTTTATCAGCCAAAGGGAGAAAAAGAGTTCATCAAATAGTAAATCAGCATGCTGAAAGTGTGACTGTGGTAGGCTGCGGAAATGCTATAGGATCAGCTATTCCGCCAATGATATTGTTCATAGGCAAGAGACAATTTACCTCCAGGCTCTCTGGTGAAGATGACGCCAAAAGGAAGGATGATGACAGAAACTTTCATACAGTTTATTAATCAATTGCATAAATACAGAACATCAGGGCCATGTCTCCTCATATTTGATGGTGCAAAATACATCCTGGACTTTACTATTGTCGAGGAAGCTGAGAAATGTGGCATTACTTTATATTGTCTTCCGTCGAATACCACGCACGAGTTCTTTTGAGCACCATTTGGACCAAGAGTTGATTAAATACGTCAGTCAGCATCCCGAGCGAACCCTTAACAAGACAAGCTTTAACGTCATTCTCTCACAAGTATGGCCGAAATGTATGACTATTACCAATATCTCGAATGGGTTTCGCGCTACAGGGTTATATTCATATAACCCAGATGCTATTTCTGAAGAGGCGTTTGCGCCCTCTCCGTTGTCAGAACTTCCAAATCCTACAAACAGTGAGAATATTGCTGTCTTATCTAATCAATCGGGGGAACAAGAGCTTTCAACTGCAAATGTGGAAGATTCAGATAGGTTAAGCACAGATACTGAGAATTTACCACTGTCCTTGCCCTCAAAAAACAACCGAATGCTGGAACTCCACAGAATATAGACAATCAATCAACCACGTATGGGATTCATGAATTTTTACCAACTCCTAAGTTTAAAGTTGTAGCGACTGCTCCACGCAAGAAGTCTCTGAATTACAGGGCTCAAGAGTTAACAAAAGGTTTGTTTGGTGATAGTGCTACGAATTCCACATCACAGATTACTGTAACATCGTCAAGAGTAGAAGATGTTCCTGGTACTTCATCCATGATAAAGATTAACACAAAGACACCAAATCAGCGTCAGTTACTGGCTGTACATCTACACAACCTGCAGTTGTTGCGACGCGAAAGCGAACCTTAGTGAAGACTGCTTCTTTGACAGCAGATAAGCTTACGGAATCTAAATCAAAACGTCACGATAATAAACCTTCTTGGTACTGTCCAGCTTGTAAAGAAGATGAGTTGTTGATATGCGAAAATGTCTTACTTGTGGCGTTTGGTATCATGAGGTGTGTGTTGGACTTACACCCGCTGATAAAATATTTTACTGTCTAGGGAATTGTTTAAAAAAAAGATGAAACACGCTGATTAATATAGTACTTTTGCATGATGAGAAACTCGTTAAATCTGATCTAAAATGATCAAAAGTAATTAATGGGATCTCATTAGATTTAATATAAACAACGTTTTGTATTCATTAAGAAGTTGAATGTTTACTTATTTTTATTAAGGGTTTATTAAGACACAGGGTTCCCAATAAGACCAAAGTGACATTTTCGTTATTTGTGTTCACAAAAGTGTGATTTTTGTTTCTAAAGCAATTTTGTTTGATTTATTACAAAGTTCAATAAATAAATATAAGTATTGCAATTACCAGTGCATTGTTATTATAAACCCGCTAGTTAGATAATAAAAAAAATTAAGGTAGGCCTTATTTGGGTCACCTACCTTACTCAAAATATGATATGCAGTCACCAATTATGAACAGACTCAATGACATTCACATCAAATATTAGGTTTAAAGGAAAAACTAACATTACTTTCCTTTAATAGACCGCCATTTTGTTGCGATACTACTTATACTATTTTATCTCAAAGATATTGATGTTATTCATCTTTTTGAGAAAATAGGACTCTTATAACCACCTTCAGTCTAGAGTTATGCCCGGCCATTCATAAAAAAGCAACAACAAAATTAGTCAATTAAAAATAACAGACTACTAACTTATTGATGACACTAAAGCTCGTCAAAATTTACTAAATCAAATAAGAAAAAGAAAATCGCTTGGCAAATAGGAGAAAATAAGTTGCAGTAGCCAGAAAGTGCTCCTACTAGAAGGATTCTGTAAACAAATTAGTAAATCAAACAATTTCTCCAAATACCAAAAGCGCCATTTTCTTTTAAGCCTTGCCGAGAGCGTTGTCTTTGTACTAACAATACCATACAAATGTTATGCACGATTTCTGAAATTTCTTCGAAAATCGTAACAAATCTGTATTGTGTGAGTCATTTAAAAACGTGTATCTAATAAGAATCACATGTGGCTGTTGTTCCAATTGTATAATTTTTAATTGACCATGACTTTGTTGTTTATTGCACGATTGCTGAAAAATTTTCAGGGTATATAAACTTATACATGAGATAATAACAATGATAAATAATAATTTTTGGTAATTTTAAAGGTCCCGTGCTATTGTTAACAGAGTTAATCGAACTAGACTTCTCAGACTGCCCATGTACTCATTAAGGTCTACTTTCATGTCGTTGTTTTTTTTTAGATATTTCGGCTCAATTCAATTGTGAGGGGAGACAACATTTTTCACCTATTTTGACCTCCCCCAAACTCTCCTATGGTGTCATCTTACTTTTTTTACCTGATTCAAAAAGCTATCAAAAAGCCCTTATCGGAGATATTTTACAAAAAAATATTTTTCAAGGGTCACCCACGTGGAAGCGAGACCTCCCCTTACAAACCTTATAAAATGTTTTTTATAGCTCAGCTTTGGAGAAGTTATCACTTCTGAACTGTTCAAAAAATTACAAGATTGTGGCTTATGTAGTTTCTGAGAAAACTTGCTGTGGCGCACGGACAGAAAGACGGACGGACAGACAGGTCGCAAAACTAGTAAGTTTTTATAAAAACTATTAAACAAAAACCTGATAAGGGATTTAACTATTTTGTTTTTGGCATTTCATATAAAGATTCTTTAGCTTATGATATATCGACATTTTATAGGTTATCGTATCGATATCGACTCAAAATCGATACCGATACGATAAATTTACAAAAAAAAAGTCGTCGATATCGATACGATATTAAAAAATTTAACTCTATACGATACCGATAATAGCCTTAATATCGGTATTGTATCGTTTATTATGTAAGTCAGGTTCTTCTGACACAGAGGGCACAATTTTTCAACTATTTCTTTTTTCATTGCTCTGTTGAATCCCGTATATTATCAATGTTCTTAGGCATGGGGAAGCTCTTGATGTATTTGGCTTGTAAGAAATTCATGACTTTTGAACAAGGTTCTTCATATTTGGTGGAATATGAAAGATTTGTATTTGCTCGTTTAGCTCTTAATTCAACAACATCTGTCAGGTAAGGTATGTTGTCATCTCGAAACTTAAGCTTTTGTTTCGAACTGCAGTCTTTCCATGTGAAAAGGTCCCAAACCCTAAGTTCTTTGGTGTGTACATTTCCTGAGTTTGCTTGCTCAACACAATTAACAAAATCCTGGAAGTCATAAACCTTTCCACTGTGCTTCATAGCCAATTCAACTTGATGGTGAAAGGACTAAGCAGTCATAAACATATGACCTGCTTCGAAGTAAAAGATGTCAATGATTTCCACCGAAATCTGTGGGCAATAATTTAGAAAGTAGACCAAAAAGGAAAAGAGAGTCCAGTTTTTGTTTTGTGCTGAGCAATTATCCAGCCAAATACAGATATGCTTCACATCTCTGAAATAATAAAAAATGAATAAAATGCATTTAAGATGTCGTCTTTTTTTCTTCCACTTATTCTTCATGCCACAAGATTGCAAGAGGTGTAGCCTTCCGTTTGTTACCAGTAGGTACAAAACTTTCATTGAACACGTATCATTCTTCGAGTAAACACAACTTCTTTGAAGGAATCCATCCTTGGCAACATAATCACCTTCTGTAAGTCAGCACAAAAATATAAGGTGTCAGTGTGACGCTGTAGTTTAGCATGTTCTTTATAGAGATTTATTGGTTTGTGAACCTTTTCAAAATGGCACTTCCAATGGATGTAAGTCTCAGAGTTCAGTGATAGATTTTCGTGGTTGTAGTCTTTGTCGCGTTCCTTGAACGCGTATCATGAGCACATGATACATTCTTTATGACCGAGTTTCGTAAACGATATGTTCAGCTCATTAATAATCTTTCTATGTATATAGACCGTAAGAACAGTCGCAAGAGTTTTTGGCTCGCATTAAATCATCATGCATCCTTTGAATGGTCACATTATTTGGGAGTTATCGTCGGTTTGGAGCTGTTCCCTTCTGTAGAGAGAAATACTTGGATTATTTCTAAGAGGTGTGCCAATTTAGTAATGAGACTGATTCCATGAAAACCTTATATTTAAAAATTATTCTACAACTCTGCCATCCCCTCCAAAGTAGTCCCCTTGGACTGATTTACAACGATTCCAGCATTCCAACATTTCTGGAACGCCTCGACTGGGATGTCCGCGAGTACCCTCGTCACGGCCGCCTGGATGTCCGTAATCGAATCAAAATGGGTTCCTTTGACCACCGATTTTGTTCTATAGAACAAAAAAAAGTCACAGGGTGACATATCGGGTGAATAAGGTGGCTGTTGCAACACGGCGATCTATTTAGAGGCCAAATACTGGGATACGCTGAGGGCTCCTTAGAAAGGTTCTTTGGAACCATCTTCGCGCACAAATTTTTCATCCCAAAATCGTCGGCTAAAATTTGTCTAACTGTTTCACGGCTCATACCCAGTTCCGAGGCCAACACTCGAACTGCTAAACGCCGATCTTCACGGATTAGTACGCGCACACGCTGCGAATTCGCGTCAGTACGCACCTCGACTGGTCTCCCACCCCGCGCCTCGTCTTCCACGCTTTCACGCCCCTCCTTAAACTCTTTATGCCATCGAAACACCTGGGCACGACTAAGCACTATCACCATGCAATTTTAGCGCACGTTTCCGGAGCGACGCGTTGCTCTTGATTTCGCGTCTCCATTTTCGTGACGAGCACCACCAACACACGTCTACTCAACACGACACAGCAGGCAAACTAAACAAGCTAGAGCGATGGCAAATATATCAATGGAGAGGGAAGGATGCCGAGGAAGGGGAAGGGAATTTAAAGGTCGCAAGTTTACCACAAGCGCGGCAATAAAATCAGTCTGATTACTTGATTGTCACACCTCTTCATGTAGGTGCGGTTTCGACGGACTCGCAAAATGACTCCAAATGTTGCCCACGCATTTTACCCGTTTCATTGTGTCACAGTGGCGCGGCAACGTGAATGCGTTTACGGATTGCTTATAAGCATAGGCATTCGCCACTTAGGCAAACGATTTTCGGCAGGCCAAAGTCTTACACAGGAAAAAGGGTTGCTTTAACTGGTCTTAGGTAAAATTCTTTAGAATGTAAAATTGAATATAAATTTCAAATTTCTATCAGATATGAGAAATTTTATATAAATGGGTTTAACACCCAAAAAAAATACATAATGCTGTTTTTTTTAGAAAAAAACCGCAGATGATTCCAAAACTCACAATAACTGATCAAAGTAATGTTTCTCAGAGTCAAAAGCGACTCTACTTCCGGAATCATTGGATTGTTTTTTTTTTAAATTATAATTAGGTGCAGGCCCTTAACTGGTGGAGTTTCCTAAGCTACCGCTTACTTCGCTTACCCTGTTGATTCGGCACGTAATTTGACTATAGTTTTTTTTCTTTTGGTGCAAACCTTAATGGCATTCTGAAACTTTGCCCCTTGTAATTCACAGTTTCTCTACTAGCTTATGGATTCGCTCACTTAAAAATCTAGCAAAGAATATGTGGGTATCACACAATACAATACAAGCATCGTCACTGTATATAACTTTATTTACTTAACACAATAATCACGTATCGGCATGTACACGGTCGGAATCGCGTGTTGCTTGCATCGAATGGTGTCATCAGACTGACTGTTGCTTCTCAACTCCTGCATTGTTGCCTAATTCTCTTTTGAGCGTTGCATCATCTCTGGCGGTGAGTCCATAACATCGAGACCATGTAGCGGCGAGCTGCTGCGCCCCCACATTACTCCCTCCTGAGTCATGTCGTTCACGATATAACGTTTGGCTGGGGGATATGTGCGCGTGATGCTTGGTGGCGGTGGATTAATTTATATCCAGGGCTTGGGTGATTGCGGCATAGTGGACCGAAACTCACAGCTCGGATGCTGCGATGTGTGCACTGCAGCACTGGGTTGGTTGATTTTGGGGTTGCTGTTCGCATTTGGGACTTCTTCGAGGAACGCGGGCTTCAATCGCTCGGTGGAGACGTTTACGTCAATTTTTTATAGTATATACTTCTGATAATCGATTTAGTACTTTATGAGGGCCGGTAAATGGTTGCCATAGAGCTCTGCCTACGGCGTTTACTCGAAGGAAGACGTGTGAGCAATTGCTTAAGTTTTTTTGGCGGAATGTTGGTGAATTGCTGTGGTTGGATGTTGGCGTGGGTCGAAGTTCTTGCATCGTTTGACGGAGGTCATTTAAAACCATGTGAGGGCTTATTGTTTCGTTGCCGAGTATAAAAAATTAACCTGGAAGCGTAAGCGTTGTCTCGTATACCATTTCTGCCGAAAATGTACCAATGTCTTCTTTCACTGTGTCTCTAAGGCCCAACGACACTGTCGGGAATACGTCAACCCAGGTTGAACTCTTTTCATGGCGCATGATAGTTTGTATCTAGGATCGATACCATCGTTCAATCGCCCCATTAGAGAAGGGGTGGTATGGTGATGTTCTGGTGCGATCGCAGCCGATGAGGTTAGCTAAAGCTGTGAAAAATGACGACTCAAACTGTGTGCCTTGGTCTGTCCATACGGTTTGTGGGGCTCCAAACCGTGCCACCCAATTGTTGAAAAACGCTTTGGCGACTGATTCGGCCGTTTGGTCGCTAAGCGGAACTACCTCGGACCAACGTGAAAATCGATTCACAATAGTGAGGACGTTTTTATATAAGAGTAGGTGGTCCTACTATGTCAAGGCGGACGTGCTGAAACCTTTCAGCTGGAACTGCAAAATGCTGAGGTGAATTTCTTTGATGTCGGCCTACTTTGGAGTGCTGGCACGGGATACAGTTTCGTGCCCATTGATGTGTATCTTTTCGCATGCAGGGCTAGACGAAACTTCAGGAAACAGCTTTGTATGTGGCCCGGCCGCTAGGGTGTGATGGCTGATGGAACGCATTGAATTTTTTTTTTTTCGCAGGGAAACTGGTACGATAGGGCGAGTTCTTCCTGTCGATGTATCGCAGTATAGCTCAGATCCACCATTGAAGGCGATGAGTTCTAATTGAAGTGATGACGTGTTGTTCCTTAATAGGGTTTAGAACTCTTCGTCTGAGTTTTGATGAAGTTTTAATTCGTCGACTCCAACGGACACGGGCATTGATATGGTCTCGAGGCGTGACAAGGTGTCTGCAACACAATTTTTACTACCAGCGATGTGTCTAATGTCTGTTCAGAACTGAGATATGAAGCTTAAATGGCAGAGCTACCGGTTTGATGCCTTGTCGGGTTTTTGTGAGAATGCATAGACGAGCGGCTTGTGATCCGTGTATATTATGAAGTTGGTGCCTTCTAGAGCGTGGTGAAAATGAAAAATACTGCTGTGAATGGCTAACAGCTCGCGCTCATACGTGCTGTATCTCTTTTCTAGGGGTGATAGTTTTCTTTGATAGAAAGCCAATGGGAGCCATTGGTCATTTTGGCGTTGTTCCAGAACGGCCCCAATAGGGTTTCAGATGCGTCTGATACCAGCCTCGTAGGCTTTCCTTGCTAATAGTGTACGAGTAAAGCTGCATCTGCCAAACAGCTCTTGCAGTTCACGAATGATTTGTAGGTTTCTGTGGTCCATCGAATCGGTCGCTTATCATTGTTTTAGTCTACGACAAAATTTTATGTAGAGGAGCTTGAATTTGCGCTGCGTTTTTTACGAAACGTCGATAGAAATTTAATGTTCCAAAAACCTTCGAAGCTGCAATACGTTTACGGGTTTCGGGTATGTGCGGATTGCGGCTGCTCGCGACGGGGGTGGTGAGATTCCTTTCTCGTTTATTATATGTCCTAGATACTCGATGCTTGGTACGCCAAAAATACACTTTTTAGGATTTAAAACGATTCCGTACTTGCTTAATCTTTCGAAACCTACGCGAAGATGATGTAAGTGTTGCTCTTGTGAGTCAGACGCGACAAGAATGTCATCTACATAGCAAGTGCAAAACTCGAGATTCCTTAAAACTTCGCCCATAAGCCTTTGGAAAGACTGCGCCGCGTTCCTCAACCCGAACGTCATTGCCGTAAATTCATATCATCCAAATGACGTTGTTACGGCCGTTTTCGGGATGTCTTCTTCGGCGATGAGGATTTGGTGGAATGTTTCCAATAAATCCACTTTTGAGAAGATTACCTTGTTAGCTGCGATAGCAGTGATATCTTCGATGTTCCGCATTGGGTACCGATCGGGTTAAGTGTTTGAAGTCAACCGGCGATAATCGCCGCATGGGCGCCACGTGCCATCCTTCTTTTGTGCTCAGTGGAGTGGACTGGCCCATGGGCTACTGGAAGGGCGACAAAACCCTTTTCTGATTAAGTAGTCGAATTCAGACTTTGCTATTTTTAACTTTTCGGGGTTAAGCCGACGTGGACGATCGGCTACGGGTGGTCCAGTTGTGACTATGTGGTGCTGAACTTTATGGGTTGTGACTTTGCGCGTTTTGCATGAGTTCGTGATTTCCGGGAACTCTCTTAATAAGGCGTGGAATATGTTCACGGTGAACACGGTTGCGCAGCCGGATTGGCTTATTTGTCCTTTTGTTGATCGTCCGGCGGGATCGGGGAGTTTTTTTGTTTTTAAGGTCTACAATTGTCCCAAAATGCTTGAGAAAATCGGTGCCTAGTATTGGTCGAGACACGGTGGCTACATGAAATTTCCATGTCAGTGGTTTAGGTAGTCCCAGTGACAGCGTTATCTTCTTCGTCCCGTATGTGCTTATTGCACTGCCGTTTGCTGCGAATAATTTGTAGCTTGACGCGTGTTTTCGATCTGGTGCGTGGAATTTCGGAATGACTGAAACGTCAGCCCCGGTGTCGACTAAAAATTTTAATCCGCTATTTCTATCGCACACTAGCAGACGCTTTGTCACTGCACCGCTGACGCCCACCTGATTCATCAGCGACGGCTTTCGTTTCCCTTCTCTCGAAAGGAGCAGGGTGGTCGACATTGTCTGGCTACCGTGCGGAAACGGCGATGGAAATAACATATTGTTGATTTGGATTTTCGCGGAGACTTCTTTAATCCTACAGTTGCGCTTGACTGATTTTCTTGCGTGTACTTACATTCGGGACGGCAACTACAATTACTCGCGTCGACGGGCTGGACATGAGCCACATGTGACGCAAGACTCCTTCGGATATGTTTGCTTTAGCTACGTGTTCTATGCGGCGAAGAAATTGCGACGGGGGTTGATCACCTAGTACGAACCCGTACAATAGCACGACAGCGGTTGTATTTTAAGTTTGTCATATATATGACTTTCTAGCGGCGACTCGATGATATTGGCGATTTGCGCGAGCACGGAAACGTCAAATTCCGATATCACCCTGTCGAAGCGAGTAGCATCGTCTTTAATTTTGTTTGTGAGAAATTGTGTTTCGGCGCGTGCGAACCATAAAGTCGGTTGGCTTTGCCAAAATGGAGGTAATTTTACAGCCGCCATACTATGCAACTCCGTTAGTGTGTCGATCGCTTTTGCGCTTTGCTCCGCACTATGAGTATTGTGAAATTGTTCTGTTGTCATTGCACGAGACGTTAGGGTCACCAATTTTGGGTATCACACAATACAATACAAGCGTCGTTACTGTATATAACTTTATTTACTTAATAACTAACATAATCACGTAACGGCATTCGGTCGGAATTGCGTGTTGCTTGCATCGAATGGCGTCATCAGACTGACTGTTGCTTCTCAACTCCTGCGTTGTTGCCTAATTTTCTTTTGAGTGTTGCATCATCTCTGGCGGTGAGTCCATAAGATCGAAACCTTGTAGCGGCGAGCTGCTGCGTCCCCACAAATATAATACAATCTTTAGTTAAAAGTCAGACCCTACAAAACAATGATTGTTACAGAATATAATATTTGAGATGCAACATTTTTATTATTTCATGCCCAGTGGCACAAATTAGAATCTTTATAATGTTTTATCCTGCGTAACAAATCTAAGCCCTTATTATTTCTGCTAGCATAAAACCAGACTAAACAGCCAACTCTTTCATGAATATCTTCATTTTCCGAACTATTCTCCACACATCATCGAGCCATCCATAAATCTTTGGAATTGAACTAAAACTGTATCAACATCCATACTTCTATTTTCATCCTAGATGAAGTCTAAATTTCATTTCCTTGTTGGACAAATTTAGATCATCCATCGTCATCATATCATATGGTTTTGTTGTTCTCGTCACACTTTGTGCTGTTGCAGCATCTTAAATAGATTCATTTCAAAGAGTTTCGTGAGGAAAGAGAAGAAAACAGCAACAAAGCTACAGAAATTTCCCTTCAAAGTATGTATGTTCGTTGGTTTGTCTGTTCGCCGGTGCTACGTGTGTCTATCATCGGACGCAATAACAAACATTCTCCCGGTAATTGCTAAATTGCAATTTCACGTGGAATGTAAAGAGGCCAGACGATAAGATGCCAGCGAAGACCGTGCCAAGTCAAGCCAAAAGGCTGGTCAGATCGTGGATACATAGAACGATCATCGTCAAGATGCTGTTGATTATCCGCGAAGGAATTCTTAAGGTGGGAGTGGCAAAAATGCGGAGTCAAAGTGAGGATGACTCTGAGGATGCTGGAGACGAGTTGAAGATTTATATAAATAATAAGAGAAATTTTCATTTCTTCAAGAAAAGATACATTTATCTTACATCTTGCTGTTTGTATCTTTTTCGGTTTCCAAAATCCCTGGAGCTCCTCTCCTCCTTAAAATTTAATCCTCCTCCTCCTCTCCTTAAAATTTAGTCGTGCTCATTCAACCTTAAAGGTTATTGGACTCCTCTGATCCAGCAATTTCTTAGCATAGATGCATAAATATGATTTTGCATAGCAAAAGTGTCTTGGTCAGGTCATACATAATTAAGATTGCATGAAGCGATAAAACTATTCTCTATACACTTAGTTAATTGACTAAAAATTAGGAAACTCCTCTCCATCATGGAAACTCTTAGCAAGCCTTCTTAAAAAGCTTTGTATCTTGATGCTCAATTTTCGGCGCCTATCAATTTCTCGTTAGCTCGCGCAAAAGAGTTAAAAGATAAATAAATTCAGCGCAGATTCATTCAAACTGACCATCGATGATCATTCTTCATTGTGATCGCCCTCGATTCCGCGCTGACTACGTTTGTGTGTAAATTTAAATTGTTAGTTGTGGTTCGATTGAATGGCGATCAGTCAGTCAATATGTTAAAAATAGAAATGCGTTGAGGTAAGTCTTCCCTATTTGATGATGATGGCGATGATGATGGTAATGTTGGTGCTGATCTCTGCATAGGCTTGTAATGTGGCGTTTTCTAATCGGATGATCCACATGCCCGGAATTTAAAATATTTTTAATTGACTATTGACCACAATCAACCGCGCGGTACTAAACGTGCACAATTCCATGGCATGGCGGAATTGCAATTGGATTCAATTCATCTAATCAATAGAAATTGGTTCAGTAGAACGAATTGCGTTTGTGATTGTTCTGCGTTGGTTATTGAGAATAGCGAAATGAGAATGCGATTTAAGATTAAATTGATTTGGGGGAAGGGGAATATGAAGGCTATTTTTTTTTTCATGCAAAGGCTGTCCTTAGTTTTTAATCGCAACATAAGCAATACTGGAGGAAACTTGAGAAAAAAAAATTAATCAATATACGAGTATATTATACTTTTATAATTTTACTAAACATAATATTCCATCCATTCCGTGACCGCAAAGGTACTCTAGAAGGTAAAAGGGTCAGTATTACGCGTGACCATGTGATTATTATTTTTGAATCAGTACAACGCCAACGAAACTTGAACCATGGATCTACTGCGCAAAAGATAAGTAATTTAGCTTTTACTTCGCCTAGGCTCTTGGGGATTTAAAAGAATTTCACTTCAATAGCAGCTGTTTAGTTATTGTGCGGTATAACTTTTAAATACGATCTTGTAAAAACTTCTTAATGTTATTCATTTTCATTAAAGATTAATGTTGTTGAAAAATGAATCAAACGCAAGCAGTTATAAGAGGTAAAATTCAGGAAGATCTTGGAGTTAAGCTTAATCACAAGCTTCCAAACACAGAACCTCGTACTGCATGAAAGTCATTCAATTCCCTGATGCCTAGATAGAAATAAAAAGGATAGTTATCATTTTTATGCAGCATCGGTATTTCACGGTTTAGACTGATAAGAGTGCTTGCCGCTTTAGCACTGGTTCCGGGGTTCAAAGCTTGGTGATGGCAAGTAACTTGTTGTAGTGATTCTTCTATCTAAATATGCACCTACCGAGCTGTAATTGGTACGAGCTAAGAAGTAAGGAAGTAATCACATGGGCAACTGTTATACTGGCCGTATCAGCTTCTAGAGTATTGTCATGGCCAAGGAATGAGATTCTCTCACAAGCCGCAAATCAAAGTTCAATTCAGGCTAGTGCATTTGAATTACTCCTGAAATTAATAATAATTAAATTTTGCGATTGAAATAAATTAAAAACTTAAATTAAAGCTATACAAAAAAATATTTAACTTAATATATAAATTTATTATCCAAACTAGTCTACCTTTGATTGAACAACATGCTTCCATCGGAGTTTCACATCCGTCAGCGCCGTCTTTGTATTAGTTTGAGTCTTCTCATTGTCATCCCACTAATGTTCGGCATTTTTAATCTTGGCAACAATCAAAAGATTGCATTTCCAAGTTGTTCTGAAACATTTCATAGCTAAGGTATTCCTACTCTGGTGTGGACAAAAATACACTGTGAATAAATAATCGCGGTTTCCCAAGGGTAATTGCAGTATTCAGGGAGTTTGTGCTGATTCGCTGGTCATGCTCATGCCCGGTTGAGTCGCTCGAACGTCCCGGTGTGAACATATGAACGCAGGTTGGACACTTTACGGTTGTGGTTTGCATCCAAAAAATGGCCTGGCTCCTTCTATCCTGCTGCAGCCGTACTGAGTGCGTTCCATCTCGCCCTGGGCATTTATAGGGCTATTACAACCATTCTAAATATTTTTCGTCTAGACCTCTGCACAAAATTTAGCATTTCAAGTAAGACCTATTTTTAGTTAGCTATGTTATGCTGTTTGGAACTATTTATAGGTAATTTCTTATCCTTGCTGACCTTAGACTTCTTTGAATGGTTGGAGTTGCTTGCTACTAAGGCGATCTCCTAGTGTTCTTGATACTGCGACACTTTCTCTAGTTCCTTTACATTTATACGAAAAATATGTCTAAGTTCAGCTGCGCGCTGTTATGCCGACAATGCCCCATTTTGTGCACGCTAAAAATGTGTGGTAGGCATTGTCTTCCTCCTGTGGGTAATACCTACAATCGGGGGGCCGTGACTTACCAATCTTGTGCAGGTAAGACTGAAAACGCCCATGCCCCCACAAAAGCTGGGTCGGAAGTCAGTCTCACCATGCCGGGATGAGGCGCGCAGTCCACCTTCCCTTAGTGCAATTCACCAAAGACTGCTGCCAATTGTTGAGCGAGCGCTGCCTCTCCTCGCGGACAACCATCTCCCTTGCATTCTCGTTTTAGCGCAGGTAAATAGCGCGGCGCTCTCTAGCGAGGAGGGCGAAAGGTATCACGCCTGCAGTAACTGTCATCGCCGAAACAGAGACTGCTGGATACGAAAATGTAATCCTCAGTGCTCCTCTTCTCTGTACCTGTGCCAAAAGTTTTCGGTATACCTCCTTACTGAGAGCATCGCCCAATACTTCTGCTCCGTACAGTAGCACTGAGCCTACAGCACTCATCAAGAGGCGTCTTCTTGATGGGCTGGGTCCCCCTATGTTAGCTATAAGTCTACTCAGAGCCGATACTCTCAAAGCAGCCTTCTCAGCCGTTGCACGGATTTGCTCAGAGAAACTCATCTTTAAGTCGATCAGTAGCCCCAGGTACTTCACCGATGGCTTCGATTCCATTCGTAAGTCTCCAATACTGATCATCCTTACTCTAGGGATTTTCTTTTTTGTCAAAATGTGAACTTCGGTTTTCTCCAATGCTAAACTGAATCCGCGAGCAGTCATCCAGTCCCTCACTTGGCGCATTAGCATATCTAGCCTACGTTGCGCTTCTTCAACGGTACGTGTAAGGCGTTCCTTACGTCGAGTGTCACGAACAGGACGATCCGTCGCTTGGTGCGACTATATGCCTCTGCCTTTTGCACCGTGCTCACCACCTCTGCAATTGTAGCCAAGGCCCAACGGATCCTTGTTCACATTGCCCACTAGATCTTGTCAGCAGGGAGCTTTGCTCTTGTTCATCAATTGGCGAAGGCATTTCCTGGCCGACTTATATGCTGCTACCCAGTTGAATGGCTCGTCACGGTTCCGTGCCCGCTCACGCCGAAGCTTGTGACACTTCCTTCGTTTTTCAGCAATTTCAGTTAACCACCTGTACACTGGGGGCTTGCCGAGCCGGGATTTTCGATGGGGTATTGAAGCCTTGCAAGCAGTCGTAATGATGCTCATAGAAGAGTTCACCACGTCTTGAGCTACCAGTTCTTCTTTTCCCTCCGAATCTCGCTGTAGCGGCGCACCTGCTGTGAGTATCTCCACGAACGTCTCGACGTCCATCCTTCCGATGTTCCGTGCAATTGTGGAAAGCCAAGAGCACGGACGTCGGGAGACAACATCGCTTATCTCAAGCAGAATGCACTGATGATCACTGGCTGAGTAGTCCTCTGATACTCTCCGATTGTGTTTCCACCTTACTAAAAACTCAGAGGCGATTATCACGTTCGGTATGGTTCCTTCACAGCCAATACGGCAGATAGCCGGCGTATGCTCAGTGTTTAGTACGACGAGTGCCATCCTAGCCGCCATTTCTAGGATTCGTTTTCCCCGCGGATTTGTTTGAGGCATGCCCCATTCGATTGCTTTAGCATTGAAGTCTCCCCCAACGAGCACGTTCCCGTCTGCGTTTGAGACAGTGCCCTCAAAAGCCTGAAGCTTTGCTTGAAAAGATGAAATCGATCCGTTCGGCGTTAGGTACACACTAAAGAAGGTGATTCCTGAGCATCGAACCCACACAAACCCATCCCCACGTCCACAGCTCCCCACCTGGAACTAACAATTTCGAACGCAGATAGTGGCAGTACCAGTTTCACCAGGATACCATGATACAGAACTTTTTATGTTGCTCACTCAGCAGCAAAAAGTTGACTTTCATGTCCCTCGCAAACTGCTCAAGCAGATTTTGTACGGTTGAACTACGATGTAGGCTTAACTGCAGGATGTCTTGGGAAGGGCTTCCTGGAAAACCCGGCATTTTCCTGATCCCAAGGCGTGTCCAAAATCATGTCTTGGATCAGCACCCTTGCAAAGAATACAGTGTGCCACCTTCTTAAACTCTTCTCTTTTATTTCCCATTTCACCGCATTTGTAACATAGGGAACTCCTCTATGGTCCTTTGCATACTTGTGTGGTGTGAAAATAGCCAAGGCATTTGTAACATTGAAGAAGCGCTGCTCTTCGCTATATCCTACAGACAACCTACCTTATTCGTACTTTTAAAAGTTGTTCGGCGTCCTTTTCGGGCAAGTCAATTATGGCCATGCTATGATTTTCTGGTATAAGCCTCGCTTTGATCCTGCCCAGGTTATGGAACTCCCTTTTGATCTTTGCTATCGGCTCGAGGGAGGCTATAGCTGCGCTTTTGCCGAGGACTTTCTTTACTGCGTCGCAGAGTGCTTCCGTATTCTCGACCTCTGCTCCAAATTCGACCAGTATGTGACGTTGGTCGTACTGCTTAGTGTTAGTGTCTTCGAGCCTTACGTTTCCCCTGATGTTCCGCAGCATCTCCGCGTAGGATCGGCCATCTTGGGGTTTCAGAACAGTTCCTGCTGCCGGGGTCTTCGTCGGGGCTTCTTTCTCTCCTGTTTTGCATCGGCTCTGTTTTCTTGCTGGGCGTACGTGTGGCACTGGCACTTTTGAAGGAGTTTTTTGCGGCTTTCTTCGCTCCTTTTGTAAGCACTGCCTGGAACTCCTGATCTGGTGTTCCGCGCCCATCAAGTCCCTCTTCCTTCTTTATTTATTTATTTGTTTCAGAAATTAACTTACAGACTAGTAGTCCAACTACAAGTCAATTAATACAAAATTTATATACCAACATATGAATTCAAAATATGGCAGAAATTAAAGAAAAAAGATCACAATACGATATTAAAAATTAAGATTTATAGGAATATTTATAAATTTGATTTTTCAAAGAAGTTTTGAATACTCCAAGAGATTGTGGTAGAGGACCAAGACTTTGCTGGTTGTGCATACGAGGTAAGCGTAGCAAAGGAGAGTGGAAGAAGGTGTTAGTACGTGCATACGGAACCTGAAATTGAAGCGAGGATCTATTAGGGCGAGCCGCGTCGAATGTATTTATTTGCCTGCATAAATTTTGAGGTAAAACGCAATAATGAAGCTTGAAGAAAAGACATTCGTCAAGAAAAGATCGTCTGGATTCAAGGGTAGGAATGTTCAAAGTATGAAGTCGGTCATCATAAGGGGAGTAAGGAAGGTTGAATTTGAAGAATAGAGACTGTGTGAATCTGCGTTGAACTGACTCAACAGCATCGATGAGCTTCCTGTATTACGGACTCCAAATTTGGGAGCAGTACTCCAAATTACTACGTACTAGTGCTTAACTCGAAAAGACACATACAGGATGTGCTATGTTGAAATAACGAAGCGGATCGTAAAATAAATCCAGTTAAGCGAGAGGCTTTCTTAATAATTGGAGCAATGTGGAGATCAAACTTCAGTTTACAATCTGAAAGCACACCAAGATCCTTGAAGGAGGTTACATTGCTCAAAAGGATAACAACAAGCCTATGCGTTGAGAGAAGCGGACATTTTTTACAGGAGAATGTCATCTGATGGCATTTGGAAACATTTAAGGAGAGATGGTTTGATTCATACCAGTCACTAAGACGCTGAAGATCGGTCTGAAGGATATCCACATCTACAAGGGAATCAATAACTCGAAAAATCTTGAAGTCATCAGCATAAAGGAGAGAGGGGGATGTGATAACAGAAGGTAAATCATTGATAAAAAGTAAAAATAGTATGGGGCCAAGTATTGAACCTTGCGGAACTCCCGAGCTCGGGTGAAATGAAGAAGAGAAGCAAGAGTTTAAAGTGACTACACATTGACGATTCAGGACACAAGAGAGAAGCCAGGTATAGAGGCAACTAGGGGCATTGAACCCTAAGGAGAGAGTGATCCACTGAATCAAAGGCTTTAGAAAAATCCGCAAAAATAACGTCCACTTGTTGTTGTTGATCGAGGGCAGCTGCAATATTATGGGTAAAAGAAAGTAAATTTGTAAGGGTAGATCTGCCTCTGACAAAACCATGCTATTGATCTGTTAAAGATGGGAGGACAAGTGGATACAGCAAATCAAAAACTATCTTTTCAAGAATTTTACTAAAACAAGGAAGAAGGGAAATAGGACGATAGTTTGAGACGATATTACGATCACCAGATTTGAAAATAGGAAAAATGTGGGCAATTTTCCATTGGGCGGCGAAAACCCCACAGGATAAACTCAAGTTAAAAATAATTGAAAGGGGAACACAAAGCGAAGAAGATAAAGATTTTGCTAGAAAATTTGGAATGCCATCAGGGCCCACACTGGTGATGTTGTCAAGATTATTTAAGAGTTGCTCAACCTGCAAGGGGTTTGTACTAAAATTAGTAGAGGAAAAAACGCAAGAAGATTGGTTGAAAGAGGGGGAATGTTTAGCCCTACCAAAAAAAGAAGAAAAGTAAGAAGCAAAGAGTTCACAAGATTCTTGAGGAGAAGACAATGTCACGCCGTCTAGACTAAAATTATCAGGGGCATGATGAGAGGTCCTAAAAGATTTGACGTACGACCAGAACGCACGATTTCGATTCGACATTAACGAAGTTTCAATATGGTCAACATATGCATGAAGTGCAGAAGTGGCAATTTTCTTGGCCGCGGCACGACGCTCTTTAAATTTAACGAGGTCAATTGGAAGACCACCGGATAAGAATTTTCTGCGGGCACCATCTTTAGCTTTAATTGCAGTGGCAACATCTGAATTAAACCAAGGAGCATCTTTAGGTCTTCTTGCTGGACACACAGGAGTAAATTGCGAGATTAAGGATGAAAGAAACATATAAAGCTTATCAACACAATCTACAATGTGGAGATTGCTGAAGAAGGAATACCGATTCACGGCATTAAGGTTAGCTTCCATGCTCGATAAATCGGCTTTTAAAAAATTAAAGCGGAAAGGTGAGGAATTCTTCAAAGAACGAGAAGATGAGATTGCAAGCTCAATAGAGAGTGGTGGATGGTGAGGATCAGGTTTGACAAAGGATGAGAGTGCCACCGATGCGGACAGAGAAGAAGGTAACAAGTTGGAAAGAACAAGATCAAGCAATTTGATATTGGCATTGCGAAAAGTGTTGTATTGGGTGAAATAACAGAGGGAAATAAAAGAAGAAAGAGCAAAAGAGACGCTACCGCCGGAAAGTA
This sequence comes from Odontomyia ornata, assembly GCA_963969285.1. Taxonomy (NCBI): domain Eukaryota; kingdom Metazoa; phylum Arthropoda; class Insecta; order Diptera; family Stratiomyidae; genus Odontomyia; species Odontomyia ornata. The sequence continues at coordinate 14,620,731 of OZ017742.1, read as the reverse complement.
TGGAGACATACAAATCATTCCAAACAATAGAGGGCAAATTGAAGTCACCGCAAACAAATATAGGGGTAGAAGGGAAACGAGCATTAATGTAGCTCGAGAATTCTGCAAAAAATCGTTCGTAAACAATAGCAGGACTGTTACAAGGGATATACACAGATGATACGAGGAAGGAAAGAGAGTCCGATAGAGAGACTAGCACAATTATACACTCAACAGGTGAAGATGGAGTGAAATCATCACAGGATTTGCTGGTAAGGGAAACATGTTTACCCACTCGAACGCCTCCACCGTCAGACTTACCAGCAGCATCACGGTCTCTATCTCTGCGGAAGACTAAATGGTTCGGAACTATTACTAATGTCATCTGTCAGCCATGTTTCCGTTAGACAGATGATATTATAGGCAAAAAGGATGGAAGAAATGCGAAATTCAGTAGTCCTAGTCCTCAGGCCACGAACATTTTGGTAAAAGCAAATTAAGAATGAATTACTAGGCCTAAGAGATGTTTCTTCTGGAGCGAAAGGACACAGGATGGTTCCGCTTACGAATCGGAGAGAACTTTTTGACGAATACGCCAGGTGGCCTAAATTCCTTATCAAGCAAGATACTTAGGTTAGCTGGAACAGTAATTTTAAAAGATGCAATCAATCTGTTCGTCTTTCCATCATGCGTAAGCTTGGTGCACTGGAGCAACTCAGGACTAAAGTTCAGTTTGTACTTTATATGGGCGATGATGTCTTCGATTGGCGTGCTATATTCTAATCTCGAGAGAAATATTTGTAGCGGTGGGGATATAGCACGCAGGGAGTTGCCAGGTTTCATCGCAGTAATGTTTGTCGTCATACCGCCTCCAAGTGAGGGCCCCCGGCTGGCCCGATCTCCGTCGATTGGGCTAGACGCCATTCTTTTATTGACTTTTAATTGTGAAGCTATCCGCACGCGCCCTTTAGATGTCGCCCTCAGCGCTTCTTTAGCCTTTTGCTCTTCTTCGGCCTTCTGGTCCGCTTCGGTCTTTAACTAGCTCCTCCGATAATGCCCTATACGGTCTAGCAGCTCCTCTAGTTCAAGGAGCCCAATCTTTACTGCTTCGGTGATTTTTGCCGAGTCGCATGCAGATTGTATTCTTTTTTGAACAACTCCCGCTTTTCGGAAAAGCGTTTCTTCTTCATATCGCTGGGCGGCAATTGTATTTTGCGACCATCGTCCTTGGGAGAGGTTATCGGCTTCTATTTCCGAATACAGTACTTCCACCACCTTTTCGACATTGGCGATGAAATCACACATCGTCGCTTTATTTGCCTGGTCACTCATTGACATCAGGGTGGTTCCTTATTATTTCGGGATTTACGACCCTTGCTTCAATCGCTTTGGTAGCGATCGCAGCACTGACCATCGAATCCTCGAATTTCTTTATATTTTCCTGCATCGCTCGAACATCTGACGCGTCTTGCAGAGTTTCCCGCTTTTCCTTCATAGGACGCTCTGGTGTTCGCATCATTTTTTTTTTTTTTTGCTGCGCCCGAACGTCGTAGGAATCTCAGTCTGGACCAGGCTGTCTGTTAATCTTCGTTTATTGTTCGTCTTCACTGTCATTGTATTAATCGTCGTTTTTGTAATCGTTAGCAGCTCAAGCTTTATTGGGTCCCCCCCTCGGAGCCGCTATCTCCGTTCGTGTGTGTAGTCGCCTTTTTGGTCCCATCGTTATCTTTGCAGAGCAGGGAGGCCATGCGAGGGTTGGCACAAGCCCTTATGGGAACAAGTGCGCAGAGCCAGACCAGCGCTAATCAAGAGTCCGTCTCAACAAAACCTACACCACCAACCCAAGGTTTTACCGGGACGGAGACGGTATGATAGTTGAATTGGAGCTGTTCACACACGAGTGTCACCTCGGCGCTATTGTGCAAAGCAACTAGGTCCAAACCATCATACCCGCCAGCCCAAAGCATGAATTCCAAAGCGTAGTCCAGATCCAGTAAGGGTCGTTACCTGTCATCCCAGGAGGGAGCCTCACGGCGCCCCCATATCCTCGCATCCGTGGGGCGGCTAGCCTGCAAGAGTGCTTTTGTCGACCGGCATTCCCCCAGCGAGAATTTCCTCGGGTACGTGGGGGGCGAAACTCCCCAAAGAATGCTAGCCTCCAAGATTATTCTTGTCAGCCATCATTTCCCTGCGGGGATTCATCTTTAGCTATATTAAAATTATATTTGTAAACGAGTTTTTGCGTATTCATTGAGAAGATAAGGTTCCGCTGTTGTTGACGTAAAATTATCTGAGACGCCTGAGCCATATTCCATTGAATTCAAAAGGGGAATGAAAAGCATCACAGGATTGAATTCGATACCACTATGTATATATATGTACGGAAAAAATCGTGAATCATATCTCTGATTATTATATGAAAACTACTAATCTTTAATTTCGATAAGTACAATTATTTTCTGAAAACTCATGTCACCCAAGAATTCATAAAATATTCTGTGACGTAATATAAAATTCCAATAGTTACTACACGTTTTTCCGTCACGATGTGATATCCGGGCGAATTTTGATGATAAGTAAACATTCTTGGTAGCCTTGTCAACAATCTTCAGAACGAATGAAGTCATTAATGAGTATGTATATGATGTAATTAAAGAACCATGAACAGACGAGTGTAATAAATCACCTAAAATAGATATTACAATCGAATAAAACGATCTCACTCTGTTCGCTATCCATCTTGCAAGTCCTTGTGTCGGGCGGTTGCATTAATTACATTGATCAGCAGAAAAGCAGAAGTCTTGTCCGCTCGGAACATATCTTTTACCTTGACTACAGCAAACTAATAGATACTCGTACATTGTACGGTGACGTGTGTGCACCATGCCCGTGCATGTCTTCAAGTGTGCAATCTGTTGTGTCGAGTGTTATAACATCGCACATTGATCTCCGCTGATTATAGCATCATTTAATGTCATCTTCATGTTTTCCATGTTAATTACCAACCATTAACACTGTGCAACATTCCTAGTAAATCTCTAGAAACAACACCAGCAGCCGCATCAGCATCCAACACTCCACACCCAACGTAGTCTTTCCTCCCTTCGAAAATTCATTGATAAGTTGAAGCGGGAGAATGGGGGTTTCGGTTAATCTTTAAGACACGATCGTTTAATCTTGGATGGATATACTCGTAATGTATGTTAAAGTAATAACTGTAACGCGATATTCAACGCTGAGAGATATATGGGATGTTAGTAATGTTGATCGCAATGATCATTAAAACAATCATCCTTATTAACGGATGTGGTTATGGCGAATTCTCGGGACGAGGGGGAGTAGGTGAGTTCAACATCTAATTTTAAATGGAGATATTTGTTTAGGGGCATTCTTGACACGATTTGTTTCGAGTGCAAAGATTTGCTTTCTCAGCAGAATGCTGATACTAAGAACGTTGAATCAGCCTCGCTAATTATTATCGTCCCATCAATAAAAATTGACACAACATCATTAGCACAATTTATTACCATTAACATCCTATTTAGTAAACAACAACTGAAAACAAATTCATATTTCCATAATTAATGCTATTACAAATAAAATGTCAATCAAATTTTATTTATAAACCGTTTCCGTCGCACAAACAGTTTAACGCCTTAAATGCTCACATATGACTAATCAAATTAACTCTAACTGAATTTGAGATGATAGCAATCTAATCACATGAGAGTAGGAAAATGCAAATATTGCATGTAAAATTGCTAACTTATAGACCTGAACACAAGAATTTCCATAAATATCTATGCATCTTGTGATCAACACAAATAACACGCTTATAAATTTGTCTCACATGGTGCAGACAAACGACTGCGAAAAAATTTAAATCGCTTGACACATGTAAATAGTGTGGTCATTTGGAATGCATAATCCGAAAATTCTAACGCTACACGTAATCAGATACTGTCTCCCAAGACGCTACAAGTTCATTCACTTTTCACCTAGTTTGCGCCTTCCAAGAATTTAAACGGCACTCATTTGTGCTTTCCATCTTTGATGAATATCTTTTTCTTTAAACGACTAAAATATCGTCTAACGCCTTAATGATCAATTTTCGTATATTTCTCTCTACTTTGACTTTTGGTGAGTTCTTAAGCTTCCTTCCTTCAACGGTTTATCTTACATCTGCATTAAATTTATTCAAAATTTTTCCACCCTATGTTTAATTTGGGCAAATTTTCCCACACAAATATCAAAACAATCACCGAATCGTTAGCAAATTTGTTTCTTAAAGAATTTTCCACATCATTGTGACTGTGGTGCGCGGCCGGGAGATATGGCCCGCGATATATCAAGATCAAGATGAAAATGAAGATGAGGAAAGAGCGTGAACTTCGCTGATCTTAAAATAGTCAAGTGTGAAGGATGTGCGACACCAGCCGGCGTGAATTTGTATATCCGGGAGATTTCTCGAAAATTTGAGTGGAAAAGAAAATTTGGGAGCTTGAGATCGCCTTAGAAAAGTCACCGGTTGGAAAAGTATCTGATCAGATACTGAGAATTGAGACTGAAATTATGACGACAGATGTGGGTCAATTGTCGCGGAACTGGGGAGACAGATGAGGATTTTATAGGGCGTAGTGGGTGTTCTCATGACTGCAATCTAGCAAGCAGGAGCAACTTAAATAGAAGATCATTTCTTTTTGCAACTGCAGAGGATGCTGCAAACAAATTTGGCGGGAAAATTTATTCGTAAAAACTACTCTACTTCCTCGGCAGTTTAAATTTTCTGAATATACATACATCTCTGTGACGTAGGCTGCGCTATGTTTAGTGTATTTTGCGCCTGAAAAGCTCGAGACAAATTTTGAGACGGTGCCAAGTAGAGAGTGGACCGGCTAAATTTTGGCTCTAGAACAATAAATGTTTACAATGCATTGCCCACTATGAGAAATGCAGAAGAATAATAACTCAAAATTTGACCATGCGCATGGATTTTCGTTGAAAATTCGCGCATTCCAATTCAAAGCTATGAATGCAAGATTTATCTTTGACAACGTATTTTGTTTTTTGTTAGATCCGACACTTTAATCAGTCAATGTTCTATATTTTTTTTACTAATGAAAGGGAATCTGCACGAGCTTTGAAATGATTTTGTGATTGAGAAAATGATTATATCATGTTCCGAGTTTTTGTTTTCATTTTTAAATTTTTGTGGAATTGTTTTTTTGCAACACCCTGTTGAAATCAATACGTGCTTGTCCGTCCCTTCTTCTATTCATGTGTCACTGCAGTTTTTCTCAGAATCTACAAATGCTGCCCCGAAAAACAAAAGGTATTCTCGTCCACAATCCCGTGCAGTCTTCTGAATTATTTCTCCCATCCCCTCTCTCAACTATTGAGAAACCATTATCTATTTTGAAACAAAAAGCTGTAGTTTTGTTTATGCAGCCAGCTACTGCCCAAACCAAGAACTAGACACCATTGATCAACAACAGTTGGTGTCATTCATGAGGTCTATGTACATCTTCAAATAAAAAACTCCATATTATTCTTGGAGGTGACTTAAATGCCAGGCATCCCCAATTTTCATTGTAGGTGACAGTCTTAAAATAAAATACAACCCCAACATCCTTCCCTATTTAGAAACGGTCCCTGGGATCAGCGACCATGACGCCATTTTTTCAAATATTGAATCTTCAGAGCGTGCAATCCGCCCAAATTATATCTACTTATCCGACTTCAACAAAGTTGACTGGCAGCAGACAAACGACTCTCTAAGCTCTTCTCTCACTCGTCCACATCCTTCCTGACAACCTCCAGGTTTCTAACGCCTGTGTTTACGCCACAGTCGACAAATATTCTGAGTTTATTCAGAAGTATGTCGATTCGTGTATTCCAAGGAAAAAAGCTTGGATATAAACACATGATTACCCTTCTACCAGAAATCATACGCGACATATAGTACGGCGCAAAAAATCCCACCGAAGACGCCTTTCAGGAACCAATACGATTCGAGGTTCGACTTTCTAACAAGTGAAATTCACAACCTGAGCCCAAAGATCCATTTAGAGATCAATGCGCTCATTTAACAGCATCTTGCCTTGAAACAGGCAAATCCAGGCTCAAACACTTTCCGAGAACTCTGGAAAGTCTGCCCGAGTCTGGAGAAGTCGTTTTCTAGCTCCCGACATTTCCAACAAAGAAACCATTCTCCTGCAGAGAAAGTCAATTGCCTTGCCACTCCCTTTGCTTCTGCACACTCCACTATACAAAAACCTCTCTGAGCCCTTCTCAGAAAATCTAGTAAACACTTACATCTCAAATTTATAAAGGCAACCGTCTTATGCCCTAGAAAACATACATTCTCCTAACTTGTTCTCTCATCCCCCACGCCAATTTCCCCCAAAAGTAGGCTGTCGCTCACAACACCCACTCAAATCAAATCCCTTATCCTTTCTAGACCCAACAAAAAATCCTGCGATTTTGATAGAATTCCTACTATCTTACTCAAAAGGTGTAGTGACACTCTCTTCCCCTTCTTTTCTACACTGTTTAATCACTGTCTCCTCAACGCGTATTTTCCGAGCGCGGGGAAGAGAGCAATCATAGCCCCTAATTTAAAGAAAAACGAAAACCCCTTCCCTTGTCCATTCGCGAGGGAGGAAACAAAATTTCATGTATTTCCCCCCTGTACCCCCACTGAAGCAAAAACTATCAGTTTAAGAACTGTTTTGAAAAGCTCCCAAAAAGAACTTTCATCCGATACTCATATCGGCTCCCGTTGATGAAGTTTTTTTTCAGGGGCAAATTCCCTGTTCTGTAATCATCGATTCATGGCCTTTTTTTTCGAACCCTAGAATGGTTACAAAGGCCGTTTGCTAGGAGCTCTCTCCAGCCTCTTTGACTTCTTTCACCTATGAGTATTAATTGTAGGTATTCATCTTCAGTCATTCATTAAATTGAATCAAGTGTTCAAAGCATGCACCTTAAACGATGAAGTTGGGGAAAAATATATATAAATTATTCAATCTTCGCATTTAAAACAGCCACTATTTTGTTTTACGATTTGTGATACCACTAGATATTCATGGTACCTATCATTCCTGAAATTTTCATGCAAATCCTAGCAAAACTGTAGTGTCTGTGTCGGTAAAAAGCGCATATTGTTCCATAACCATATGTTTCCATAGTAATACAGCGCATGTTGTTCCATAGTAATACAGGAATATTGAAATCGCTATAACTTTGTTAAATACCATTCGATCTTTATGAAACTTTGTTAAATACTATTCGATCTTTATGAAACTTTCAGGACAGATTAATCTTATAAATAGTCATTTGTGTATTGAATTTTATTGAATTTAAGGGTACCGTTAAGATTTTAATCAAGAAAACGTAAAATCTATAAATAATATTATTACTAAGTTAAGTGAATTTCGACTTCTCACATATTTGTTGTTGTTGTACTCATAAAGGGCCTACATCCGTGATTTTTTCAGATTTTTCGGATGAAAGGTGTCCAATCGCGGGGGGGGGGGGGGGTAGGTAGGTACGCGAAAAGTTCGTACATTTCCCCTTCCCCTGCCCCCCTCGGTACCGATAAGGTAATTTTAAGACTCGTTTTGAAACGATCTCATTGAGACCTTTCCAATGATACACTACTCGACTACCAATGGTGGAAAAAATTTTTTAAAGGGCCACTTTCATATATGGAAAGACCCCCTTAAACCCCTTTGAAAAATTTTTCCACCCTAAAACTTTCAAGAAGTCACCACTTCTGACCTTTTCACAAAGTTTCATTGCTGTAGCTTCTATAGTTTCGGAGAAAAAGTGCTGTGACATACAGACGGACGGACACAGGCCGTGATTGCAACAGGGTTTTGTATTTTAGTACAAAACCCTAAAAATGAACGCCGTCCTGTTCGTTTTCGGGATTCTGGTCAGGGATGTCTGTAGTTGTGCTAGTATCATCGTATTCGGTAGGTAATCATACATTTCATCATAGTAATATTGTTGTTCGTCTTGTACTTTATCGTAATTTTCATTTGGGACAACGCTACTTTGTTCCACATTAAATGTTCTTTGCTGTTTGTCAGGAATATCGGCTATTTGAGATGTTGGCCGCTTTTGGGCCGGGTGCTGGTGTTGATTTTGGGGCCGGTTTTGATAGTTTATGGCTCTTGATCTAATTGATTGGTCAATGTCCATCGGCTCGTACTGCCTGGGTTTTGGAGGTAGTGGCCTGAAGTTTGGATTGGGCTGAAATGGTCGATGGTTTGAAAAGAAAGGTTTAATTTCAAGTTCGGGTGATGAAATTGTGGAGGCTATGACCTATTAGGGTTGGGGAGCGATTCGGGAAAAAAGTCCTTCCTTGGTATGTGACCTTGTGCATTATTCCTTTTCGATGGGATTGGGGGTGGTGTGTTCGAGTAGGCCCTTCTACTTGGGTTTTTTGAGCCCAAGGCATTGAACCCTAAAGTCAACATTTTGAAGCTTTAAATAAAGGTGTGCTTGTGGGAGATCGACAAGTTCTCGTATGCTTAAGTGGCATGAGAGATCACTCCAGAGACCACGCACAAATGTATCTAGTGCTTTGTCTCTCTAGAACTTTGTCATATCTCATCAATTCGTCTCCCATGCCCATAGAAATACTTTGTTGAGTAAAAGGGACAAGTGGTGATACACCACTTGCCCCTTATATTATTATATCCATGCACAAGGGTCGTCATTTGGTACTCCAGAGTACCGATATCGCGTGTATCCGCGTAGTGCAATGTTAGGCACTTCGGTATCTTTGGCCAATTCAGGGGCGATATCCGCCTGCCCTACAATCTTGTTGCGGATAACGAAGAGAAGTGAAGGTGTTGGTAACTTGTTAGAATTCTTTCCACACTTTTTTCCATGAACAGAATTCGCTTGGATCACCACAGAAGAAGGTTCGTGGACTTTTGTAGTAATCGAGCAGTCACACAAGCAAACTACTCGAAAACTTTCCTAACCCTTATCCGAAATTTTATTTGCAGTTGTAGACAAAAATAAAGATTTCATCACTTCCACTCATAATTGTGACTTATAAAATAGTTTTTTTCTTATTATTATTAAATGTAATTTTATATCAATGTCCCTTTATATTAAATTTAAATGTTTCCCTTTAATTGTATTCTTCATGGGATTTAACTTTTATTACTATTTAAAATCTTTTTCATTTTTTCTTTCCTTCAGTTAATTCATTGAAAAATTTTAAATCTGCAAATTAAAATTTCTGACATGGGAACACTGATTTAGTGCATTCCAACGGTGTTTTGCATTTCTGCATGCAATTTTACTCTGCTGAGCGAGCAGCTGATTGATTTACCGCGGCGGCACGGGAAAAAAAAGCGAAATTATGGACGGATCGAGGAGTCCGCTTTAAATCGCCAAGGAGGGACGTCGCATGAACCGCGCCAGCAATAGAAAAAGATGTAGGTAATGCGCGCAAATGTGAAAAGAAAAGGTTGTGATTAATGCTGACCGGTCGGTATGGAAGTTTAATTTATTGGCGAAAAATATTTATTAAAAAAATTTTTAGCGTAATATTAGATGTGCGAGTGGCGCAAGTCATGATCAAGTGAAACGGTTTGAAAGTTAAACTGTGAAAGATTAATAAATGGTTGTTGGTGTTACTACGGGAGTTGTTTCGCAATACGTCTAATAAAAAGTGAAAATCCGTTTCACGTTGAAACAGTTTAACGGATTCAGCGCTGAGTTACTTGAGGGAAAAGAAGTTATTTGATTTTTATTGGCGCATTGCCATGTTACTGATTATGTTATGCGTGATGAGAGCTTCTTGTTGGAATGGTCTTATTGCGTCCAGTTAAACGTTTGGCATCGATTAAACCATCACAAAAAGACACGTCCTTGAAAATAACAGAAAATCCCGAAACATCAAATGACATCTCCGATGCGTACTACAGAAACCAAAGTATGAATATTGCGAGAACTCTGTCGATTGTAACAAAGTGAATTTGTAGAGATAAATGAGCAAGAAACGACAAACGAAAATCATTTATTAGTTGATGATAGTAACATGAGATCAAATGTCTCCCGAAATTCCGGAAAAGGATTAACTGGACGACCCACACAGTCATCTGACTGTACGTTTCCCGTGAAAATCACCAAAAGCCCGCGTGGCCTAGGACTTTCAATATCAAGTGGAGTCGATTCGAACGCACCATTCCCAGGACTTACACGAATTAAACGCCTATTTCCACATCAGGCTGCATGGTCAACGGGACAGCTGCGTCCGGGCGGTATCAACTAACAAGTAAATGGGGAACATTATAAAATCCAAGTGTTTTGGTTAACATTTTAAATTACAGTGTGCGTACGGTATTTGAGGACATGCATAAATGTGACTATAACTTCGCAAATTTTTTTTTAAATTTTTCTTCCTGTTCAGATAAGAAATGGCGGACTACAACATCACTCAAGAAATGAAGAGGCATGCTGTCATCGTCGCTATATGTGCGAACCATACAGATTTAGAGATCTCTAATTTTCTTAATTGCGCCCGTTCATTCGTGCATAAGGTTCGCGGTGAATTGGAAGCACCAGGAGGCGATACAGAATCGGTTGCAAAACGCAAAAAGTACGAACAGCGTTCTGACACTGTCCAATCTGCAGAATTTTTAGAGCAAGTGCAAGCGATCATAGACGAGGACCCTTCAAAATTCAATGAGGGTCCTTGCGAGTGAGCTTCATGTTTCTGAGCGCCTTATTCGTAGAGTTGTCCACGAAGACCTTCAGTTTAAGTCTTACGCGATGCGCAGGAAACAGTTCATGTCGGAACGAACACGGGAACAGAAAGTTCTCCGATCAAAACGTCTTTTAAACAAAATCAAAAAACCTTAGCTGCCCAAAATGTCATGGTTTTTTTCCGACGAAAAAATGTTGACCAAGATCAAAAGACCAATCGGAGAAATGACAGATGGCTATGTTCAAATCCTACGGAGGTTCCTGTTGTTATGCATACAAAATTTCCAGCCACTGTTATGGTTGTCAGCAATGAAGGGCATGTTATGCCACCACACTTTTTTACTCAAGGACTTCGAGTGAACTCTGCTGCATACATCGATGTTTTGGAGACGGTAGTGAAACCCTGGATAGACAATGTAAGTGGAGGCAGACCATACATTTTTCAACAAGACTCTGCTCCTTCACATAAGGCGATGGCGACACAAGATCGGATGGCCGAAAATTTTCATGACCACATAACACCGAACCTATGGCCACCTAGCTCCCCAGACCATAATCCTTTGGATTATTACGTATGGGGCGTAGTTGAGCGTGAGACCAATAAGCGTCCTCATAATATCACTTCTTCGCTGAAGACTGCTATTAACGCCGTTATGGTCAATATGAACAAGGAGCATTTGATTCGGGCATGTAATCGTTTCCGTACCCGGATCGAAGAGGTCATTGCTGCTAATGACGATTTTACTGAATAACTTTATAGCCTTATATTAATTTAATGTTGTATAAAAAATTCCTGAAATTTCATTAAATTTTGTTAAAAATACAAGTTAATTAATATTACTCTGAAGTTGTCCTCAAAGACCGTGCGCATCCTGTATTATATGACATTTTCAAATCAACCGTTGCAGAAATTCCCAATTTTAATCAGTGCTGCGCCCGATATGATTGTGGTTCGGTTTAAACCCTTCTCATTTTCAGTATATATTTCTGCTTTACTTTGTGAATCATGTGTGGACTTGTATACGTTAAAAACCACGCAGATAAATTTCTTAAAATGCACAATTTGCATGTAGTAGGAGTAGTAAGAGAAAAATTAAGTGAACAACCTCAGAACAAAATATATAGCGTACAAATTCACATCTATAGAATTTCTAGTTCAGGAAGTTTGCTTTGTAACAAGGTTTTAGTGAGCGAGTTTTGTTAGTTCCACCATGATAATCTTTAAAGTAGCAAAAGGTTTAAATGAAAGTATGAATACAATGTATTATTAAATTTACACCTTCGGTCTTTTCCTTTCGTTCAACCTGACCAGATATAGGACCCACATCGATGGCAGGCTCCTCCACTAAAATGGGCTAGCCATCGGGCGCGCTCTTTCCGCTCTTGCCGGGTAAGTTGGCCCTCCGCTCGCGTGCCTGTTTATGGCATAGTGTTATGTGATTCTCTCACATAATACTACGACATCAATTTATATTTTTCATTTAAAGGAAAAATTCATTCAAATTAAGTTTGTATCTGTTTTTCACTTAAATGAAAAATATGACCACGCTGACGTTTGGATCTTGATCCGGTTGGGAGGGTGCGAGGGGGTACTGCTACCATCTGGATGCCCAACTCTTATTTGTGGGCCATAAGTCATCTAAAGTCTATCTGTTTTCTCCAGGCCCAGTTTGCCTTCTGAGTCAGCAATATTTTTTGACCCTTAGTAGGTTACCTCCTTCTCGACTTCGGTCGATATTTCTTTGACCCAAGAAATTCGTGGATGCGAAATTTTTTTGTAGTGGGTCCTTTTGCTGGGGAAAAGAACCCGCCCCACGACAACGCTAGCCTGCCAGCGCATTCACGCGTCCCCAGACAAGGCCAATCTCGGCGGGTCTCAACATCCTCTATCGCCGAGGCAGCAGACTATCGCTGCAGTCCTGAACGGACATTTATCTCTACCTAATTCACTACACTTTTTACGTCTGGAATTTTGTCCATGCCGGATAGGTCTCTTAGGATCTACAGTTATGGGTACGTCTTGATCCAGATTTGGATCGGAGGCAGGATTCATAAAGGAATCAGATTACCCTGAATTTGGAGCCTTTCTGAAAGTAGATGAGTTATTAACCGGACGATGTCGTCATGGGTTTGAATACCTTGTAGAGAACTTGAGGGACTTTGCTGCTGCACCCGCGTCTTCTGCTATGGATGGAAGTTCGTTGGAATTTAGGCGTGGGGGGCTGATTTAGTTATTTCATTGGCCATTGTGCTCATGACAGAAAATTTTTCGCGCGTTCTCACCCAATAAGGAGAGGTTTTTTACACCCAAGGAATTGCCGATGATTTTCGCGGAAAAGGATAATAATGAAGTTCGCAATGCGATAAGGCTTTACAACAGAGAATATCACTGTATATGGAGAGATCACCACCGTCCTATCTTATGACAGATTGAGAGACTTGTGCGTTCACTTGAAAAGATAACAAATTTCACTTTACACAATTCACAATTTCTTCTCACTAGCTGAAAAAATTATTTTACATAAAATGCACTAACAATATAAATTAAAAATTTGGTCGTTTCTAATAAAAGTATTTAAATTTTATTTATAAATGTTTTTGATTTGCTTTTCTTTCAATGTTTAATCTTCTTTTCTAAATTTGCTCACAACCTGTTAAATTAGCTTACAATTGATTGCTTTCAAAATTTTTTTTAACCAGATTAATTTAATTTAAATTCTAAACTTACAATATTATAGCTGCAAAGCTCAAATACATTTTGGTGACTCCGTGGATTCCTTTGCAGTACGATGTTGCTTTTTCAGGATATCATGGTTCGTTGTCACTAAGATTGCCTACTTGATTGATGCTGAGGGTGGTTCTTAATTCCTTAACGTGCTTTTGCTTACGGCTACTTTGGAGGCCTCATTCCCTCAGACGAGCACCGTTGTTGCTGTTTTTGTCACACTTGTTCGCGATAGGAGTTATATTTTCTTTTCGGTACTTTTTATTTTCCCGTAGAACCGAAAGATACTTTTTTAACTCACTTCCCCAGTCGCAAGGAGTGATTTGATGATCTATTTATTAATCTTATTAATCAACCAATATCCTTGCACGAACACTTACTATGTTCTGATTTTAGCGAAATTAACGGTGTCACGGTCAGTACCCCACGTTGGGTACCAGGAAACGACTCTTTCCGGTTTTAATTTTAAAAAATTCTCTACGAGCGTCTGCCTTGTTTTTCCTCAATCCTAATTTTTCGATGCACTTTTACCTGGCACGTGTTCTGCTGACTTTGCAGGAACGTGTCAGTTACTTACATATCCTTGCATGATACTCAGTATGGATGAATTCAATTTTAAGGGTATGATTTTGAAAGTGGGTAGCATTAAGAGCCAAAGCAGTTGATGAAACGTAGAATATTGTATGAATAAATTACTAGGAGTTTTCAAATCTGAAATATCGCAGATTTTCTTCAACTTGCAGAAAAAAATAATTATATGATAAAACCTCCCTTCAAATCAAGAGATTTATTTGACTGTTAAACTTTCGAACAACCACCAATTTTGGCCTATTTACGATATTTGATGATTCCAGCTATGTTGTTTCTGAAAGCAATTTCCTTAAAATGTTGTTAAATGAAGCTTTTTTCCAAAACTATAAAAAGTCAAAGTGTATTTTTAATTAATCAATATGAGTTGTATTTTAAAAGTTTTCAATGTTAGGAAAAATAATAATTAATTTTCCCTCTTTTTTGCAGGTAAGGGAGTGATTAATAATCAGTAAAATACGGAACTTTAGTGAAAAACTAGCAAGAGTGAGTAATCCTGGATTGCAACAAAACTGTTTGACGGCAACATGTTTATATCCCATCAGATCAATTATTGAAAGAAATACATAAAAAAACATAAAAATTTATTCTTAAAGTAGTCAATTATTTTGTTCTTTTTTCCCAAACTATTTAACTGTTATAAGTTCCTAACAACAAGGACTCAGATGTGCTTATCAACATTAAAGATGCACTTGATAACATTTTCATTAAATCGTCTCTGTGACTCCTTTAAATACAATATTTCAGGAATTCCCAAGGGTATATTATTTCCACTTGCATGTCTGACTAGCATTCCACGAGTAATGCATGTTTTACCACTGTCTGAACTGCGTCCACCCCTTGAAGTATGGAGTCACGAACATCATGAGGAGCGAAGTTTTTGCCTAAACTGAGAGAGAGAGAGAAAGAGTCCCTATCGATTTTCGTCCGACTCCTGTAATTCAAGGATAACAATCGGAATGCTTCAATTTGCTACCCTTCATTCATTTAACAGGAAAGTTGGTAAATCATATGCTAGTGAGGCGTTTTTGCTGACTTAATTTAATCATCCTAATTTGGCAAAGTGTAGTCGTTGATTATCCTTGATTGCCTAGTTATCGTCGATTAAGTAAACCCTGAAAAATATTAAACTGGGTATAAATTTTCCAGCTTTAAGGTATTGAAATTTGTCAAGAGGCATAAAGAGTGTGAAGTTTATGAGTAACTAATACTAAATATGTTTCTGTGTTTAAATTGTCATAAAAACTTTATACTTGTTAAAAAAGAAAGTCTTGATGTCATGGAATTATTTGTTTATTATTGTAAATATTCCTAAATATATAACACCTTTGTTCTCTTAACGTTCGAAGCATTTGTGGCATTCCCAGACGACTTTGTTATCTTAGTTTTTTGAATTTGTAGTTTGCTAAGTAGAAGCGCAGTTTATCTATTCAATAATATAAAAAAATCCATCTAAATCTAAATTGAACATACGGAAATGTAAAAAGCGAGAAAACTACTAACTATAGCGTTAAAACCTTCAAAAGTCCTTTTCGGGTATCTCTCTGCCCGTGCTGGGCCACCTACATGCACACAATTAAAAATTTGGGAAGGGAAGCAAAATGAAGTTCATTTTCAGAATTAAAATAAAGGTATTTCAAAATTGACCGAATATTACACTTAACTTGAAAAAATGACATATTCATCGATGCAAATCGCAATATTAATAAAAACTGGATTTTCGGGAAAAGAATTTAAAATCTACTCCAAAATATTCAATATCTAAAACATTAAATATCGAATATTAAATCTTTGAAACTAATAGCGAAAGAAATGATTAAATTGACTTTTAATCCAGCACATTTAGTTAATTTTACTTCCGAACCTCTTCTTCTCTACACTACACTATACACCCTCTCAGGCCTTTGCTTCCCGCAAATATCGCTTCCAACTGTCTCGGTCTATTGACTGCGTCCTCCAATTTCTAAATCCAAGCAGCGATGAACTGTCTTCGTCGACCGAGTCAGACCAGCGTAGCTTCGGTTTCCCCACTGGTCTCCAGCCTTCAGTTCTCCCAACGAATACCTTTTTGGGTAGCTGTTGTTCGTCCATACGATTCATGTGTCCATTGCAGCTTCTGCAGTCTGACAATCGTTGAGACCTCCGGTTCGTCAAAAATTTCATACAGTCACCATTGTATCGGATTCGCCATTGGTCCCCGTCTAGCTTCGCTCCAATTATTCGCCTCAGGGCATCTTGCTCAAAGGCGTTCTATATGTTTGCGGATGCCTTGGTTGGGGTTCATGTTTCATAACCATAGCATAACACAGGTTTTATAACAGATTTTTAAGCTTGAAGCTTTGTTTTCCTGTGTATGCAGCTGGTCCTCAAAATCGTCAAAACTGAATAAAATATTTTATTTGTGAGTTGTATTCTTCGGCATATTTCTTCTCTTTCATAACTGGTTCTTGTTATTTTGGCGCCTGAATACACAAACTCGCCAACTTTTTCGATATTGTATTCGCCAAGTGTGATATTTTAGGTGTTTGATGTATTTTTCCTCGACTGCGCCATGAGCTTGTTTTATTTTCATTGATTTGTAGCTCTACTAGTTTTGCTTTGCTGTCGAGTTTCAGCAAGAGTTCTTTGGCAGTTGTTAATGACTGTGACAAAATGTTGATGTCGTCCGCGTAGGCTACTACTTGGCTCGACTTATATAGTAATGTACCTCGTGCATCGACAGGTAGCTTTCTTATGACGTACTCCAGAGCCAAATTGAATAGCAATGAGACCAGCCCATCTCCCTACTTTAGTACGATATTTGTGTCAAAGGCATCGGTGAGTTGGTTATTGATGCGAACTTGGGAGGTCGTCGACGTCATTGTTATTTTGGTAAGACGGACTTATTTGGCTGGGATGCCAAAGCAACGCGTTACTTGGTACAGTACGTTACGATCAATCCTGTCGTACGATTGCATAAAGTCAAAGAAAATTTTGTGCACGTCTATGTTGAACTCCCAACATTTTTCAAGTACCTGCTTGACTGTGATTCGATTTACCTGCTTTAAAACCACCTTGATACTCCCCAATAATACTGTTGTCGTATGATCCGATTTTATTTTCTAAGATCTTTGAAAATATTTTGTACGCCGTACAAAGTAGTGATATGCCTCTATAATTGTCGCACTGTAGCTTGTCCCATTTTTTGTGGATAGGGAATATAATTGATTAGTTCCACTTTTTTGGCATATGCTCTTCTTTCTTTCTTTTTGAATATTGCTGCCACCATATTTGATGAGCACCACTGGAATCTCATCGATGCTCCGCGCTTTATTATTCTCTTGGGCTTTGATAATGGAACAAACTTCATGCAGAATTGGTGGGGCCAATGGAAGCTCTCTGCAGATATCTATAGGCTCCGATGTTCTGGAGCTGTGCGGAGGATTAAGGAGGTTGTTGAATTATGATGCCCATCTTTCTTTAATCTTGGTTTCATCGGTGATGATATTGCCGATATAATCACGACAGAGCGTGATTTTGGGCTGATAACCACGTTTCAAGCTTTTCACTACTTCGTATGCTTGTCTTGTGTTGTTGCTCGCATAACCAACATCTATACTTCTCAATTGGTCGTCATAGTATTTTCTTTTCTTAATCCTAATTATCTTATTCGCTACTCTTTTGAAATTTTAATAGTGTTCTCTCTTCGTCCTGTTTGTTCTACCTACATATTCTTTGCACGCCTGATTCTTTTTATCTAACGCATTCTGGCACTCATCATCGAACCAATCATTTCTCTTGCGCCGGACTTAATGTCCAATGGTCTGTTCTGCCATGGTCTTAACAGCCGCTTTCACTTCCATCCAGAGCTGGTGGCTTGTCTTTAACGATGCGTCTGATAAGATGAGAGCCAGCATGTTGTCGAGGGTCGCCGTGAAATTTTTGGCCACAGACGCCGTTTGGAGTCTTTCGATGTTAAATTTTTGTAGCGGACTGGTCTTCGCCGAATATGCCTTTGACATACGACATCGATAGGTAAATGATCTGAGCTACAATTGGCTCCTCGGTATGTACGGACGTCAAGTATGCTAGAGGCCCAATGTTGTTGGATCAGGACATGATCGATCTGGTTTTGTGTGTTGCCATCCGGTGATACCCAGGTCATTTTATGAATGCGTCGATGTGGGAAGCAAGTCGAATGTATGACGAGATTTTTGCTATATACAAAGTCAATCAGGCGCTGGCCGTTATCATTTGTTGATCGTGGAGGCTAAATCCTCCAGTCGTTCCCCGAGGAAACAGCTCATTGCCAACCTTAGCATTGAAATCACCCAGAATTATTTGTGTATCGTTTGTAGGTAATGAGTCGACTAGTCTTTCCATGTGATTTCTTCGTCCTTTTTTCGGTCCGGGCGTGAACGTTTATCAGCCAGGTTTTGAAGAATTTCGCTTTTATACGGATCGCACGCAACCGTTCGTTTATTGCCTTAAAATCAATAACGTGCGATTTGAACTCCCTATCCACAATGAAGGCCACTCCGAATTTTCGTTTTCCGGTAGGCTTCCTACTTTTGAATATTGTTTGCGATCTCATGTCTTGAATGTCGTTTCAAGTCCAATTCGTTTCCTGGAGTGCCAGTATCTTTAATTGATATTGACTGGCCTGTTGTAAAAGGCCCTTAACAGCGCCAGAGTAATTGAGTGAACTGACATTCCAGGATCCAATGTCAAAGTCCTTGTTTCGTTTATTTATTTATTTCAGAAATCAAGTTACAGACTAGTAGTCCAATTACAAGTCAATGAATACAATATATAAATAAAAACATATGAATTCAAAATATGGCAGAAATTAAAGGAAAAAGATGACAATACGATATTAAAAATTAAGATTTATAGGAATATTTATAGATTTAATTTTATTGAAGTTTTGAATACGCCAAGAGATTGTGGTACAGGACCAAGACTTTGCTGGTTGTGCATACAAGGTAAGCGTAGCAAAGGAGAGTGGAAGAAGGTGTTAGTACGTGCATACGGAACCCGAAATTGAAGCGAGGATCTATTAGGACGAGCCGCGTCGAATGTATTTTTTTTGCCTGCATTCATTTTAAGGCAAAAGGCAATAATGAAGCTTGAACAAAAGACATTCGTCAAGGAAAGATCGTCTGGACTCAAGGGTAGGGAGGTTCAAAGTATCAAGTCGGTCATCATAAGGGGAGTAAGGAAGGTTGAATTTGAATAATAGGGACTGTGTGAATCTGCGTTGAACTGACTCAACAGCATCGATGAGCTTCCTGTGGTACGGACTCCAAATTTGGGAGCAGTACTCCAAATTACTACATACTAGTGAGAAGTAAAGACACATACAGGATATGCTATGTTGAAATGATGAAGCGGATCGTAAAATAAATCCAGTTAAGCGAGAGGCTTTCTTAATAATTAGAGCAATGTGGAGATCAAACTTCAGTTAACAATCGAAAAGCACACCAAGATTCTTGAAGGAGGTTACATTGCTCAAAGGGATACCAACAAGCCTATACGTTGAGTGAAGAGGACTTTTTGTACATGAGAATGTCATCTGATGGCATTTGGAAACATTTAAGGAGAGATGATTTGATTCATACTAGTCACTAAGACGCTGAAGATCGGTTTGAAGGATATCCACATCTAAAAGGGAATCAATAACTCGAAAAATCCTCAAGTCATCAGCATAAAGGAGACAGGGGGATGTGATAACAGAACGTAAATCATTGATTAAAAAGTAAAAATAGTATGGGGCCAATTATTGACTCTTGCGGAACTCGCGAGCTCGGGTGAAGTGAAGAAGAGAAGCAAGAGTTTAAAGTGACTACACATTGACGATTCAGGACATAAGAGAGAAGCCAGGTATAGAGGCAACTAGGGACATTGAACCCTGAGGAGAGAGTGATCCACTGAATCAAAGGCTTTAGAAAAATCCGTAAAAATAACGTCCACTTGTTGTTGTTGATCGAGGGCAGCTGCAATATTATGGGTAAAAGAAAGTAAGTTTCTAAGGGTAGATCTGCCTCTGACGAAACCATGCTGTTGATCTGCTAAAGATGGGAGGACAAGTTGATACAGCAAATCAAAAACTATCTTTTCAAGAATTTTACTAAAACAAGGAAGAAGGGAAATAGGACGATAGTTTGAGACGATATTACGATCATCAGATTTGAAAATAGGAAAAATGTGGGCAATTTTCTATTGGGCGGGGTAAACCCCATACGATAAACTCAAGTTAAAAATAATTGAAAGGGGAACACAAAGCGAAGAAGATAAAGATTTTGCTAGAAAATTTGGAATGCCATCAGGGCCCACACTGGTGCTGTTGTCAAGATTATTTAAGAGTTGCTCAACTTGCAGGAGGTTTGTATGAAAATTAGTAGAGGAAAAAGCGCAAGAAGATTGGTTGAAGGAGGGGGAATGTTTAGCCCTACCAAAAAAGGAAGAAAAGTAAGAAGTGAAGAGTTCACAAGATTCTTGAGGAGAAGACGATGTCACGCCATCTAGACTAAAATTATCAGGAGCATGATGAGAGGTCCTTAAATATTTTACGTACGACCAGAATGCACGAGTTTGATTCGACATTAACGAAGTTTCAATGTGGTTAACACAGGCATGAAGTGCAGAAGTGGCAATTTTCTTGGCCGCGGCACGACGCTCTTTAAATTTAACGAGGTTTGCGAGGTCGTTGCCGTGATTCCAATCCCTTCCGAGGCCCATCTGCAGGTTTCGAAACAGTTTAAGGTTTTATCGGGATGGGGAGTTAGCCCGTCGCCCGACCACCATTTCGGTGGCATGATTATTACCTCGATTTCGTTATCCGGTGCGGAAGATTCGCCTCCACCCTCTAACATCCCATCAAAGGAGGTGTAAGTAGGATTTAGTAGCAGAGCTGTAGATTTATTTACAGTTATTAGCATTTCTCGGCATTTAACGTCCTATTATTGGAGAACCAGTAAATCCAATGTGCGACCCCGAGAGCATTTACTACCATTAAATTGGGGAGTTTGGGATGAGGAATTATGGAAGCTATGAGTTCGGGAAACAAGAGGTTCCCTCCTCCTTGCTCAAACGGGCTTGGGACCGTCAACGGTGAAGCCAAAATGTCAAATTAAGTTGGGCGAAGAACTTGACGTCAATATATGGCTTACAATTAAGATCGTGCATTATGGTTGGACCACCCTTTAGTAAAATGCTGACTTATAAAGATTTATTTAGCTCTATTTATTATTCGTGTGGCTCGTAGCTCGGTTAACGATCGACTTCTACGAGTTGGTCCTCTTCCACCACGTTATCTCGTCTCCCTCTGTATGTTGGTGTAAGTGTGGGTTGACACATATTTTACTAGACTTGAAAAAAATTACTTTTTACCATATTTCAGTTTCGAAATAAAATATCATAAGCTCAATATACTTCCTCCATTCCTTTCCATCTTCTCTTGGTATTCATACTTTTATGTACGTGGCCCATCACGGGCAGAGTGGTCCTTTTCGAAAGTACGTGACCAGACTGTGGCTAACTGGCCCAGGAGTCAAACTCAGGATTAAGGACTCTCTATCCTTTCAAATATCTGCAAAAGCGCTGATAACCTTAGCCGCTGCACCGTATTATACAAAAGATTACGTGCATTATAGGGCTTTATTTAATGTAAACGGAGATTAATTAGTTCATTTTGAGAGTCAAAGAAGCCAATTAATTTTATAGAAGGGTTTCAAATTGTTTTTGCCTGCGGAGTGTTCATATAGTTGGCAGTCTTTCAATCAAGCAACGAGTCAGTAAGAAGGGAAAGTATTCAATTTAAATCATATACAACCTGCGATTGAGTTTACAAACTTTTCTGATAAGAAATTTCTTCTGCCGACTCATCTCATTATTATTTGAAATGCTAAAAAAAGAATTTTTATGGAAGAAGTATTTCAATTAAATCTACCAAAGATTCTAACCAGATCCACTCAGCCAATCAAGTATGCAATATATCTCGACCACTTCATCTAATAGGTTTCGAGACATTCGCCACCAATTGAAAGACTCGCCTGACTAGAGATACTTTACTTCGCGACTAGATACTTCTTTACTTTCCTCAAGTCCACCTCTCGCCGTTGAATTAAAGCCCCACATCACCGCCGTCGTCATCATCAACATGTTTCGCGTTCTCCACACAACTTCTTGGATCTGTGCTTTTGCCACTCGGGGGGTCTAAGGCCATCGCGAGCCAACACAACATACTCGTATAGCAGAAGACGAAGTTGATGTGGTGGTTGGTCTCCTCTCGAGCCCAAAGCAAAATAGAAAACACGTTCTCCCTGCTAACTATGACTAAGCCAAATAATACCTTCCTTCCTAACTAGAGCCCTCGCCGGCCGGTGGTAGCTTCTCCACAACGAAAAGCGCCACTCGCCACTGCCACCCACCGCCCCCTTTGGCCTTTTGTTGCCGTAGCAGTTCTTTCGCGCAAACCGTGGAGAGTATCTGAGTATCTATAGATTTTGTGCTATTGCTGCGCTATCTAAGAATTGTAAGCGAGCAAAAAAGCATAAGTTCATCATTTTCGAGGCTTTTTCCGAAGGCATCCAAAGCGCTCGATGAGCGTGGCACTCACAGTATTAAATCGGTCGCGTTTATGAGCGCTTATTACGGGCCCTGAGTTCGGTCGCGTTTCGGGGCTTTTTGTTCAGCTGAGTGTGCAGTTCATGTGAGACCAAGTGCGAATTCTCATGTATGTTTGTAGAAAATTTGCAATAAATGATCTGGTTCAGTTCCGTGTTTCGGAAGTGATTTTCCATCAATTTTCCCCGCGTTATGGACGGTGGGAAATTGAGTGTGGAAATTAGACTCAAAGCCCATTGACGACGTGTACACCTACTAGCGAATTTATCGATGAATGAAAGATAATCGTTTTTCTAGCCCATTTAGTGCGTACTCAAGCTCAACCGGTCAATGAGTCATAAAAAAAAAGCTCCAATTGAAAAACCCATAAAAATTTGTGAAGGCAAATCAGTGCTAACTACTAAAGATACTTTGAAAGATACTTTTCCGTACAAAATGTATCTACGAGTACTAACAACCGCAGACATGTGAAGACCAATTTAACCCTTCTAATTGAATTGAATTCCCATAAGAGTGTGTACTAGCGCTGCAGTGACATGAAAACGAGTGAAGATAAAGGAAAACTTATCAAATGTATTGGGGCTGTGAGAAATTAAGTCACAAGATAATAAAAGTCGCATGCAAAGCTTGTGATCAAATAGAACGAGCGAATGTGTAACAAACAAACAATCGCAAAGCAGAGCAATATTGCAATATTTTAATATTATTCTCATTAGATTTTATTAAGACATATTTCCTAGCTGTACATGCACGTTTCTAATCAAAGTGCATGTCGAGTATCTTTGAATAGAGACTTACATTAACTTCAGACGTCTGTAGAATTTATCGTGATTTATTATTATACTACTTGTATATTTCTATTCGCATACGTCTCACTCTTCGCAAGTCATTTTGCGTTATCATTCTAATACATTTGTAAAATTAAATTAAATGCGGTATTTTAGTGGTGTGTTATCGACAAAAGAATAAAAAAAACCGTCAGTAATGGATTTTTCATTTTAAAAACAATAACTCCTCGTTTCGGTGCGAAAGACAGAGAGAAGAAAATTGAAAAGCTTCGGAAAAGAAAAATGAAAAATCGAACAATACTTTCCCACACTGCCATGAGAGACTTTTCAAACGTGTGGGAGAAATAAATAAATTGAATATATTTTGCCATAACGTTACCAGCTGTGAACTTACGAAATGAAACGTTTAATCTTAATATATTTTCTTACGTTGCAGAGTTTATTTATTTACAATATTTATTCGATAATTTAACACATTTTTTTCAACTCTTCTACATTCTCAAAACGATTATGTTTCTGTTTTTTTGTAACAGGAAAAATTCTTCAAACGATTTTTTCAATGTGTATTTTAGTATGATATCATTGTTAACATAGAATTTGCATTTTTGAGGCGTTACGATAAGTTAACGTCCGTTTTCGGCGACAAATGAAAATATTTGTACGTAGTTCGCTGTCGATTGTGAGATATATTATGAGATAAATTCAATGACGATTGATTTAATCTATAAAAAAAGTGGTATTTCTGAAATTTTTTTAAATTGCTGAAAAGCTGAGATCATTTTTATTATTATTATTTGCTTGTTGTAGTTGTTCGCTATTGTCGAAGGTGCTATTTACTTATTAGTATCTCAACGGTGTACGTATCATCGATAATAATATGCATGTTGCGTTTACAATCTTATCTGAAAATCAGTTGAAAGTGGGGGGTGTGGATAGCATAGATTCTTTGAAATTTTTGAATGTTTTTATTTGTGGTGATAAAATACAAAAAAAAAAATACCCAAATTCATCTTGTAAAGATACTTTTCCAAGAATCTATCAGGGATTCCCATAATTCTGTCTTGAAAAAGGATATTTAGAAAATAAAAATTAATGTCCGATATAAAACCTCTCTCAAATTCCCTTCAATAATCATTGATTGAATCACCAATCATCACAAGAACAAAGGTTAACGCAATCATTCATTTTGATGAGTTGAAGTTTCGTTCTTTGCAAATAAGTTCCTTGTTAAGGACATGACATCATTTTTCGAGTGGTAGCAGATGACTCCTCATGACATCATGTAACAAACGATTATTCATATCGTGAAGAACTTCATATCTGATGAAGCCAATTTAGTAAATATTATAATCAATGATTCTTGATTCAGCTGCTGTGTTGCGATTTGTGCAATTTGGATTTTTTCTTCCGCTGCAACGGGAATTTGAGGTTTTTCTTTTATGTTTTGTATGTTTCTCTTGGAACGTGTCTTTTACTAATTTGCCTTAAAAGAACCATGTCATAAAGTTTAAATCAATTGAAGTTGTCCTTTTTAATTCAAAGATGATTGGGAGGGGGAGCGCTTTACCGAATGGATTGTTTACCCTTCAACAGAAGAGAGTAATTTGAATTAATCATTCATGGAAAATAACATTCATTAAGTTTTGGCTCTTCTAACTTGATAACCTCATTTTAAATTTATCTTTTCAAGGTTTTTTCTCTGAATTTCCCAAAAAAAGCAATAAAATTGTATGTCGTTTGTGATAAAAAATACTGGAATAATCGAATTTTGTTCAACTTTTATGAAACGCGACGAGTCCTCTTCAAAAATTACATTTCTGTTGAATTTTTTATTCTCCTTCTTCGTAGCACTACACTCCCTCTCGGGCCTTTGCTTCCTGTAACAAGCACCTCCAACTGTCTCGGTCCTTTGACCGCGTCCTCCAATTTCGAAATGCGACCAGCGATGAACTATCAGTCGACCGAGTTAGACCAGCATTTCCTCGGTTTCCCCATGAGTCTCCGCCCTTCAGCTCTTCCAACGAATATCTTCTTGGTTATCCGTTGTTCGTCCATAGAATTCACGTGGCCATCCCATTGCAGCTTCCGTAGCCGTTGGGACCTTCGACTCGACAAAAATTTCATACATGTCACTAATATCAGGTTTAGGAGATATACAGGGTTTTCCAATAAAAGGTGTTATTTTGATATAAGAAAAATGCCATTTTTTAATATAAATGATCGGATTTTTATTCCATATAAAGAGGAATGTATGCCGTTAATAGTAAAAAATAACATCAGGCAAATGACCACCACGACCACGCCATATCCTTTTCATGAAATTTTCCATAACCAAATCGCAAAGTGGCTGCCCTATGTCCTCGATAGCCTCACGAATTCCATCTTTGAGGTCTTGAATCGACGCTGGGCTGTTGGCGTAGACCTTCTCTTTCACGTGGCCGCAAAGGAAGAAGTCGCAAGGTGTTAAATCACAAGATCTCGGTGGCCAATTATGATCACCTCTTCGAGCGATAACACGGTCCGGAAACTTTTCCCGTAACCGATCAATGGTTTCGTTGCTTGTGTGGCACGTAGCGCCGTCTTGTTGAAAGTTAACGTTGTCCAAATCAATACCATCCAATCCCGGCCATAAAAAATCATTCATTATCTCTCGATAGCGCAACCCATTCACCATAACTGTTGCTCCAGCCTGATTTTCGAAAAAGTAAGGTCCAATGACTCCTCCGGACCATAAACCGCACCAAACAGTCACACGCGATGGACAGAGAGGCTTTTCAACAATAACTCTTGTGTTTTCCGAGCCCCAGATGCGACAATTTTGCTTGTTGACGAAGCCACCGAGGTGGAAATGGGCGTCATAACTCAAGATGATTTTTCAACGGAATTCCGGATCATTTTCATGCATTTCAAGGACCCAATCAGCAAAGACACGACATTGTTGATGATCGACCGGCTTGAGTTCTTCTGTTAACTGAACTTTATAAGCCTTAAGACCCAACCCTTTTTGCAAAATACGGTGCAATGACGTTTGTGGAATGCCTAATTCCAAAGAACGACGAAGAATGGACAAACCTGGGTTTTCTACAACACTTTCGGCTACAGCAGCAATATTGTCGGCTGTTGTTGAGTGAATTGCACGGGTTTTATTCATCACATCACCAAGTTGACCTAACAGCTCGAATTTTTTCACCGATTTCTGTATTGCGGTCCGACAAGTTGCTTCACGACGACCCAAAAATGTTCGAGTTTTACGAACCGTTTCCGCCTAATTTTTACTAATTTTATAGTGAATTTTAATAATTTCAATGCGTTGTTGAAACGTGTATCGTTCAATTTTCATTAATAGCGTAGTTTCTACTTGTCAAAACTCAAAAAATGACCGCTTCAAAAGTGACATCTACCGAAATAGAGGGCTATTCAAAATAACATCTCGTATTGGAAAACCCTTTAAATACTGAGAGCTCTTTTAATTAAGGTGATTATTGCAAATCAGATATGACTTGATACAAATAGCTGCGCGATGCTCACGCTTCGCTTTGCCAGCACGTACTGAGCTCTCATCTGAAACCGAGCGATAGTAAAAATAATACAAGTGTGGTGGCGCTGCGTGCAAGTAAAAATACACTTTTGTCAAACAATTCGCAATATCCTCTCCCTTTTATTGAAACAAATTTAATTTATAATCGCTTAAATATATAAACTATCGCATGAGATACATTAGAATATAGTTATATATGAAATCACACAACTCTTTCATGAGAAAAACAATAATCAAATGGTACATTTTTTTTCATCTAATTTATTCCAAATCTTACAGGTTTTTTAACTTCACGCCCACTTCTCGTGGTTATTTACAATTTTCGATTGAACATTTTCCGTTAAAAGATTTTTGGCGGCAAATTGTTTACATTTCATTTTAGATTTATTAACGTTACAATTACGCGATGTTATAACTTTAGCCTTTTGGTTCAAAGATTCATTAATTTCTAGGTGCTCTTGTGCAATTTCGAGAGGTAAATTCGTTGTATTGGACGTTTAAGCAAACTATTCTGCGTTTTCACTATGGCAACTCTGATGTTACTGTCTTTACCTATGATTAAATCAACGATTCTAGCAAGAGGCCAATCTTTGCGTTTATGATTATCATCCCCAATTAAAACTACATCGCCGAAATGTATTTTCCTAGTTTCGTTTTTAGCATTTTTCGAAATTAATTGTCCTAGATATTCCTTTCGAAATCTTTTACGAAGGGCGTCAAGAGTCTCCTGAATATGTTTGAATTTTTTTATTAAGTTTTTCATGATAAAACATATCAATGTCAGGAGTACCAACCTCCTGTATTTCTTGAAGGAAATACGAAGGAGAAAGTGGCTTGAGATCATCAGTGTCTTCCGAAGTATATGTCTGAGGTCGAGAGTTTACAATAGCTTCTACATCACATAAAACGGTATGTGTGTTCTGATTCACGTGAGCACCTGCCTTTAGTTGGCCTAATCTCACGGTCATCATTAGACTGTGATTGGTTTAAGCGCCAATCATTCGCCCCCAAGTTCGGTACCAGTTTACATTGAGGGAACTCTCAACTTTTATACTGGTAGATCCGAGACCCAGCTATATCTGACACTCTAAGGTCAACGCCAACCTTTATTGCACCACTAGCCACCACGTTACTCCCCGAAGGGCCGCAACCAATCAGCTAACCATCTTTAAGATGGAGGCTCATGAGCTGCCCGTGGTACCTGAATATACCTCCAGGGTTGAGGGTCGCAGCAATGAGTTGATCTTGTTATCGAACAATCACAAAGCCACTATGTTTCGGATCCAGTTCCAATCCTAGTATTTTTACTAAGCGATTCGGGTAGCCCGGGAACGCCAGTTCCCGTCGGCTTCACTGGAATCGGAGATGACAACCCAACAATAGCAGTTGCACCCCTTTGAATTACCAGATCAGTTCCGCCCTGGGGGCACATGAAACGGTATATAGCGTCTCGTAAGACAGACTCGTTTTACCGAGGGTTTTGCGTAAAATTGAATTGCTCCCATCAGCCGCCCACCAGGGTGCGGAAGGAGGATTGAAGTGCCATTCCATCTGAGCCACAGAACTATGCTTCGTGGTTTTATCCCAATTGTTTGCACCAGAAAAATTTGTCCCGTTATCTGTGTAGACTGTGCTAGGCCTACCTCTCCTATCTATAAATCTGCGTAACCCTTCCAAAAAGATCTCAGTCGATGAGGATGATAGTAGTTCTAAATGAACTGTCCGATATACAGCACATGTGAACAAGCAGATCCAAACCTTCCCTCTCCCACGCAAGAAAATAGGGCCAGCCAGCTCGATACCAGTCACTTCAAAGACTTTCGCATCTCGGACACGATCCAAAGGCAATGGCGGAGTTTCACATTGCAAATTTTTCGATTTTTGCTTTTTGCAAATGATACATTTAGTCACAACCTGCTTTGCAGCATTACGAAGTCCGATGATCCAAAATTTCTCGCGTATATTATTCATAATTATTTGCGTTCCTACATAGCGTAATTTTTCGTGAGTCTCTCTTACTAGCAAATAGACTATTTCATGCTTCCCATCCATTATAATTGGACACAAAAAATTGATGTCATCCCTTCTATTAAGAATCCTAGTTTTTACAACATTGAACCCATCGGGATTTATCATGACTTTCAATGATGATAATTTATTTGAATTTACAAACATTTGTTGCTGTAAAAAAAGCAAAAATTTTGTCTCAGCAGCTTGAAGCTCTTTGAAAGTTATCCCTAACTTTAAATCCCTAGGTGGACAAAGCTTTTTGTAACTTTTTTGTGAGATTGCCGACATCCATAAAAAAATCGTTGCATCAAGACTGAAAAACGAATAATTTTTGAGTAGCTCGAGAAAAATTTAGCTGCACTGAAGTTACTATCAGTGTTGATCATTTATGTCAAAGTCGGTCGTTTTATCTCAGCTGATATATTTTCTTCGTCGACCTCACCCTGCTATGGTGGCCAAGTTGACTCAGGCTCATATAACCATTGCGGATCAAGCCACCGCCGATACTCTACTAACTGCTTTGGACTGCAGCCTCGTGAAGGGAGGTCTGCAGGATTCATTTTACCAGGAATAAATTTCCACGAATTCTTTTCGCTCAAAGATCTTATTTCTTTAACGTGATTATGTACGAATTTTCCCCACTGCAGATCTCGATTAATCCACGCTAGTACTGTGCTTGAGTCGGACCAATACGTGTCACAGATTATATTCTTATTAATCACATCAAAAGTGCATGCATACGAGTGATCCATACTTCTCATACAAATCATAGAAACGTCATGTTTTTCACTCTTAAGTTTTACACCACCGAATAGCGAATCCGTAATTTCTTGTTTACCTTTCGAAAAGCAGCCAAGTTTGTGTGCGAGATCAGTTTGTATGTAAGATCTTTCAGATCCAGGGTCTATTAAAACTCTCGCAGTTTTTTCATTAGTTTCGGAGTACAATTTTACCTTTAAAGTTTGTAAATAAACAGTAGGCGAAGCAACGGAGGAAGTCAAATCTTTAACGATGATATTTGTAGTCGCGGGTTTCGATATTTGTTTAAATCATCAACTTTCTTTCTCAAAAATTCACCAAGCACATTTTACTCGCAATCTATATTTAGTCTTAATATGTCCGCGATTCAAGTAATTTAAACACGCACCGGCTTTTTTGACTAATGCTTCACGTTCCTCCAAACTGATTTTACGCGCACACTCACAGCTCTCACTGGCGTGTTGTAACTCACAGAAAATACAATACGTCCGCTTTCCGCCTTTTGCAACAAAAAGCGCACTCGCGGTAGCTACATCGTTTGGTTTCGAAGTTTTACCTTTGTGTGTCTTCTGCTTGCTCGCTTCCTCCTTCCTTCGTTTTCAGCTTCAAGCTCCAAAAATGCAAGAAGAGTATGGAGTCGCTCCTTCGTTCTATCTCTTTCTGCTCCGTTTTCTTCTTCGCCTGATGTGTCGCGTCTACTTTGACTGCTAAGTTGCTAAGCCTGAAGTATTTCTCCAGGTAGCGATGACTCAACGAGTGGGCACAACATTGCAGCAAACTTCTCAGAAGTCACTCCGAGCGCCTCCAGTGATCGGTATATACATTCCAATTTTATCGTGAACGTCTGCCAATGACTTCTTCCAATCTTTTTCCGAGACAAGATTTAAAAACTCGCGCATGTAACATTCAATGACCAAATCATCCCGCCCAAAACGAGATTTCAGACTAGCTATTGCATTGTCGTAATTTGCAGCAGTTGGCAGGAAACTAGAAACAAGGGCATTTGCTCTCGAACCAGGAACAGTACATTGGAATTTATCTCCCTTGCTTATACCCACATTTACATGAATCTTTTTATATTGGCTCCAAAAAAGAAGCCACTTCTTGACGCTTCCAAGGAACTTTGGCAAATCAATTGGCGGTAGATTTGTCTTCTAAGGATTATTTAATCCCACGCGTGCGTTATCTGTATGCACTGTAGTTGTATTTATATTAACCATACTCACTTACGCTGTTAAAAACTGAGTCTTATATACATCATATGCGTTGAGTTCTGTCTGTATCTCTGTCTCATCTTTATCTGATTCGTAGAGTGCTTCGTTATACGCATCGCGCGCGGCATCAAGCTTTGCCAGTTTGGACTCTAGTAACGAAAACGCCACAGCCTTTTCTGTTGGTGTAGCGGTAGCCGAGTCCCTCAAAATAATAAACACATTCAACTGCTTTGTAAAAGCCGCACGTTTAGCTGTACACTTTTTCTTCAAAGCATCCATGTTGACAATAACCTTTGGTTCCCATCTAGCTTCACACCCATAGTATAGTACAGGTTGTATAAAGATCATCAAAACTGAATACAATATTTTATTTGCGAGATGTATTCTTCGGCGTATATCGCCTCTTATTTTGGCGCCTAAATACACCAAGTTGCCCATCTAGTTTTGCTTCGGTGTCATTTTTCAGGAAAACATTTTTGACAGTTGTTAATGACCGTGATAAAATGTTGTTGCTGGCCTCATTCTGCGCAGATAGACGCTCCTTCGATCTCTAACGAGGAGTGCAATGGGAATCACACATGCAGTCACCAATACCGCCGACTCGGAGACTTTTCGGTATGCGCATGCGATTCGCAGCGCTATTTGTCTTTGCACTTGTGCCCACTACCCTTGGTGCAACTCTTTGTTAAGATTGTCGGTAGAGTAGGACAGATTGTACAGTGGAGTTGCCTCCTTGATGAAACAGGTCCCCCTATGTTGGCTATCAGTATGCCGCCTTTTCGGCTGCTGCTCCAATTCATGCGGCAAAACTCATCTTTGAGTCTATCAGTACTCCTAAGTATTTCTCTGCTGTTTTTGACTCGACCAGTGTTTCCGCGATACTAATAGTACTTACTCTGGGAATTCTTTCCTTAGTTAGTATGATCACTTCGGTTTTCTCCAGTGCTAGACTGATGCGATGGGCAGTCATTCAGTCCCTCACTCGCCGCATCAGCATACCTAGTCTGAATTGCGGAAATTCTACAGTGCGTCCCGCGACTAACTTCGCTACATCGTCTGCGTAGTTGACCAAGCGTAATTTGTCCGTCATATCAAGTCTCAGTTACCTGCCATGCTAGATATTCGACAAATCGAGACCAAAGATGGAGCCCTGAGTGACATCCAATGTAACAGCCATACTTCGACTGTCTTTCTTTGTGTCGTCGAGCAGGCTGTGGTTCCTCAAGATTCGCATAAGGTATTGCGGCACTTGGAAATGAGTTTCCAGTGTTTCCACATTTTCCACCCATCTGGCGGAATTGAAAGCGTTTCTGACATCAAGAGTAACCCTTCAATCGGAATTGCTGAACACATCGGCGTGCTGGACTGTGCTTACGACTTTTCCGAATACGTCAATAGTACGACCTGCTCCGAAGCCATATTGTGTTGAAGATCGATCCTCGATGGTGCAGTCTTCCCTTCATAAATTTTTCGCATACATAGCGGTCTGTATGCAGAAGCTGGCTCAAGATTTCCCTTGCCTTTGCTGAGCAGCACGAGCCTCGCCACCTTCCAGCACTTCGGAAATATCCCTTCATACAAGCAAGCATTGAACATACTGCTGAGTAGTAAGTCAGGGCAGTATTGACAAACCATCTGCAGCACCTCAACTGGAATTCCGTATGGTCCTGAAGCATTTCTTTTCTTCAAAGACAACACTGCTTCTTCCGCTTCCGTCTTTGTGAAAGTGGGCATCCCACTGGTATTTCGTCGTGGACAGCCTTAATATGGACTGAGTGAATAAGGAAGAGAGCCCAAAAATTTCGTCCATCCTTCTCGCATTGTATGAACAGGGTAATCTTTGGGCATAGAACTTGCGGATGACTAGCTTGTAGCCTAAGCCCCACGGTGTCTACTAGTTCTTGCTGGCGGTTGGCCTTACTGCTATTGGTGAGTTTGTAGAGCCATTTTCTAGCCGACTTATAAGTTGTTCATTTGGTGCCTGCATCTTTCTGGCTGGGACCGTGCCCGGTAGGATTGTCGTCGGCACTTGTGACTGCTTTCCTTTTTTGGGGATTGCAGAGGACTGCCAATACACTGGAGACTTGCCGTACCGGGATTTCCAGCCAGGCAGGTAAGACTTGCAGTCAGATGGAACTATTCTCATAGTAAGGTTCACTATATCTTTAGCTGCTAGTCCCCCGCTCCCCAATGAAGCTACTGGTAGCGAGATTGTGTCGCTAGTACTTCTGCAAACATTTTAGCGTTCACCTTCTCAGTGTCCTATCGGGGCCTGAAAAGCTGACAGTACGGGCACCGAAGAGTGTCGTCATGGATCACAAGTGCTATGTGCTGATAATGACTAGTGGAGTAGTCTTCTAGAATTCCCCAATTTTTAACATTTGCCATTAGAGACTCCAACGCGAATTTCACGTCTGGAATGACTCTAATGCAGCCCGGTGGATGAAAAGTAAAGACTTTGTCTGCATGCAGTACAACGAGCCCAGTTGTAGGTACCATATCCAGGATCCGTTTGCCCCTTGGATCTAATTGGGACATGCCCTGTTCAATTCTCCTTGCTTTGAAGTCGCCTCAGACGGGCACGTGACCCTCTGTGTGCGAAACAGTGGCCTCCAAAGCATTGATGCTAGATTGAAAAGACGGTAAAGTTTCGTTCGGCGTTAGGTAAACGAGTATACTAAAAAGTGTAGTTCCGAGCAGCGAATCCTAGTGAAACCATCTTCTCGCCCCTGAACATGCACTTGTAAGTGGGCGCTCTTTCGAATCCAGATGGTGGCAACAACAGATTCGTCAGGATACTATGGTGGGGAACTTCGGTTTTGGTGTTGCTCGCTGAGCAGTAATAAATCAGCTGGATAGAGTAAGTAGTGGATCTCTTCTGTGAACACCTTCTTTTTACACCCTATTTTACCATTATTCTGTCGATCCCTGTACAGCTCCTTGCAGTATGCCCGTATCCGAGGCACCTGAAACACCGGAGAGGAAATGCTCTTTGCCTTATCCTACAATTAACTAACCGATTCTGATTTCCTCTTTTTCTATCATCTGTTCGGCATATTTTTCTGAGATTTTGACAATGACCATGCGCTGACCTCTATTATTTGGTTTGGTCAGCCCAAGTTTTGCTCCACTCACGCTGATAAAATTCCATTTTAACGCTTCTTCTATCTCAGATAAATCACAGTCAATATCTCTTATTTGAAGAGTTCACTGGATTCAAGCGAGGCTACAGTTGCCTTCTCTCCAAGACCATTTTTGACTGCGTCGCGGAATGCATCTTTGTTAGCGGCTTCTGGTTTGAACTCCACTAATAGGCCACCTGAATGAGTCGGCCGTACGGTTTTTATGTTGGTTTCTATTTCATCCGGTTTTAACGCTCTCTTAGTCTCTCTCAAATCAACTGCAAACGATCTACCGTGCTTTGACCGGCATTGCCTCCCGAATAGCTATGCGCCGCTTCCTATTCCCCTTCACCCAAGCCGCATTTGAGGATTCGAATTTTGAGGCTTACCTTTTTTTGTTCCTGGGCTAGCAATTTTCGCTGCTTTTTTGGCTGCCTGTAAGCCCTTGTCCAAT
The DNA here is from genome assembly GCA_963969285.1 of Odontomyia ornata. Classification (NCBI taxonomy): domain Eukaryota; kingdom Metazoa; phylum Arthropoda; class Insecta; order Diptera; family Stratiomyidae; genus Odontomyia; species Odontomyia ornata. Next base: position 14,586,213 of record OZ017742.1, on the reverse strand, counting down.
GGAATCTGAACCTTCGTTGGCTTCTCCTCGTCCCTTTCCTTGTAAAATATTTAAAGCACTTCCGCATAAACGCTAAGACCTTACCAACAAAACCCTAATGCGGAAACGCCTAAGCTTGTTCTGTTGTTTGGGATTTGATTAGACAATCCTCTTTCGATTTAAAGCCGAAAACCCCATTATTCCCTAAGTTTTTCTGTTTAGGAACTGATGGGGTAATACGTTACGTTCGGTATCAGGGCCTGATGGGGGTTTTCCAAATAAATCCTAAACAAAACGAGTTAGGCATGGTTAATCAGGTCTCCATTAGGCCCGCAGTAGGCATGTCTAAGGCGTGCCCTATGAAGAAATTCCTAATTTCTCCTTAAATTCCGTATTTTCATTTGAACATTTGACATTTGAACAATCCGAAACTTCCAAACAAATTAAGTTCGGCATGCCCCATGAAACCCTAGGCCCGCATTTGGCATGCTTAACTTAGGCGTGTTCCATTAGGCCCAGATCAGGCATGCCTAATGTAGGCAAGCTCAATTTTTTCCGGATCGGGCCTCAATGCAGGCATGCCTAAACTGGCTCCTACTCGGAGAGTTGCATTTCTTTATCAAAGGTCGTTAGCATCAGTGGTTCTTCTGTCGGCTAATGGTTGTAACTTTTATAAATATGGTTATATTTTTTTAAACTTGCCAAATACAAGCACCTTCTAGAGGTCTCCTTAAATACCGAATTTCATATGATTAAAGGATACCCATACGATTTATTTGGGAAATTGTGAAATTGAGAAAACCTCCTGACAATTAAAAAAGGTCGATTTTTCCAGATATTTGGAGCAGAGGTGTCCAATCGGGATGGAGGATACCTGTTTCTCACACGTTTCCCTTCCAACCACACGCCTCGGTGCAGTTACTGCCGTTCGTTATGGAAAGTTGCCACCAACACTTTTCATTCCATACCATAGATGACTATCTTTCTTAAAAACTTTTGAGTGGTCCCCTTCCCTATATGGGGAGGCCACCCTAAAGAGCCTTTGAAAAATTTGTCGATTCCCAAACTTTCAAGAGGCAAGTATGTACTTCTAATACCTACCAAGTCTGCGTGGTGTAGTGGTTAGAGTGCTCGTGGCGTAAGCCGAAGATCTCTGTTTCGAGTCCCGTTCGTGCTAACGAGATTTGTATCAAATGATTCTTTGAACGAACTATAAGCGGATTAACGACCAAAGCATGGTACTGACCATATCACCTTCTCGAGTGCCAATACATTCGATCAAGATGATAGACTTTACGAGTATCTTTAAGCTAAGGCTCGAAAGACGCTGTAATGCTTAACCAAAAAAAAGTTTGATGTTTGTAGCTGATATATGATTCTTATCAGTATTCTTTAAAGCATATCCTCAACCGTAGGGACCTCGAAATAAAGGACTAAATGCGTGATATTCCATGTCTTCGAAAGAATTAAGCCCGTTTCAGGATCGAAGAAAATGATTTCCTCGGAACGGTTTATGCACATTCTTAAAAGTTTTATCTCCTTTTCCAAAAAAAAATCAATAAAGAAGTAACCATCTTTCATTGGACATAAAAATCGATAATTGTGAACAAATTACGCAACAAGATCCCTCAGGAAAACCCAAGTTCACCACATTCCATTTTTAATCGTCGTTAGTATTCATTAATGTAAATTGCGTTGAATCTTATTTACATTTATCTGCTTAAACATTTTTCTGATATATGCTCACCGTTTCATCGTTGTCCACCTCCTCCTCCAGAAATTCCTTTGCAAATTTTTTTTACTTTTATTTTAAATTCTTTCGTCGTTTCTTATATCTTATTCCTACCTTACCATAAAATTGCATCCTCACGATCGTCACAAGAACTAGTTTTGCAACGCTATAGCAAATGTATCTGTAACTGCCTATTGCGCGACGATTGCGAAATGCATGCTAAAGTAACTTTTTTAAGTTTTTATGTTTTATTTTGCTTTAAATTAATTTTTTAAGAGTTATTCATTCCATTCTTGGATTATGTTTTGTGAATTTCAATCGGAATTTGTATCGTACGAGTATCTATGTCTACATGTAGAAATATCTAATATCTATGCTCAGTGTTGTATCTACGGTTAAGATCTTGGCTAGTTACCTGGTAGAAGAACTAGAAGGTGAGGCTGAATTTAACTACGCAAACATTGAATGAAAGAAGAAAAGGTAAAAAAGGTGCAAAAAAGTTTTCTTTGGCCTCTGTTACCTCATACACGGCGTAGCTTTCTTAATTTTTGCATTTTCTTGTAGATCTCCACGTTTTTCGTTGCTTGCTTTTGAATTTTTCTTCTTCTCAGACTTCTTACTCCTGCCCCCTCTCTGGCAGTAGTGACTACTGTTATTATTTTATTTATTACTTTCCTCATTCTCAATTTATTCTTGCCTGGCCGGATTCCAATTGTGGTTTTCGTATGCTGAAAGAAGACACAACACCGGCCGCGTTCACCGATCAGCATAGTCGCCACCATCATCATCTTTGGCGCGCCATTACTTCTTGTTGTTGTTGCTGTTTTTATTTTTAATTTTTCCCCGTTGATGGCTGATGGTAATGTTATGCGGCGAAGAATATTATTGTTATCGTCTTCGTTTTCATGACCTTCTTAAGTTCGAATTCCAGAATGTGACTTTATATGGTGTCACATTGAATTATGTTAATTTGAAATTTGTTTTATTTATTTTATTCAAATCGAATTGGTGGAAAAAAAGGAAGAAACAAGAATGTTGAATTTTAATAGAAAAGCTTTGAAAGCTTTAGTTTTGCGGTATCGAGGATTCGAGATCACTGGATGTATTTTTTCGTTTTTTGATAATTTGTAATATTTAGAATAATATAGTAAATAAAGCGGATAACATTCTTAAATATAAAATAGCGAATTTTATTTCTTAATTTAAATTCAAGCAGTTTTAATTCGTTTGAAATTTCCAGTTTTTCGCCAAAGTTCATTTATATTGATCGTAACTTTCATTTTTTTCAACGATAATTGCGGGAATAATAACGTTCGAGTTTAAATGCGCAAATAACGACGAGACGGTGTAATAAAGTTGGTAAACTATGATTGTAGATGAGAAGATGAGCTTACTAACATATTAGCTTACTAAACATGTTTGGACTAGATCGCGATATGGCAACGGGAAAGCAGCGAAATGAAGAGTCTGTTTAAGGAGATCGAAATAACAGAGAAAAAACACTTTTAAAAGAAGCATGAAAACTTCAATTCATTGCTTAGTATCAAATAACAATTTATATTTTTTTATTTCTAAAATAAGAATAGAAGCTACTATCCTTGATTTTAAAAAATTGGTTTAGAATAATTTTGCTTTTGAGTTGAATGTACTTGAAAAACAATTAGATGAAAACGTGCTAGAAACTTGTATTCGCAAATGTAGTGTCCAAAATTTGTTGTTGTTTAATTTCGGTCATCTACTAATTTTACAAGATTTGAAGCCCTCTTCCTACCAAATTCAGCATAGAGAATTTCTTGGAATATTTTTTTCTGGATTTTCATACCCTGGCTTACAGGTGCTTTAAAAATTAAGACCAAAGCTACGTTTTTCTTCTTGAAATTCGACCTAACGAGAGCGGTCCCAAAAGTACCCGACCCGACAAAGAAAACAGTAAAAAATTTGCGGTAATGTTTTTTTATTTTTCAACATATTCTCCTTTCAGCTATGTTAGATACACTTTTCCCAACGATGTTCAATAGCTTTGATACCCGCTTTATTGTAGGAACCGTCAAGCTTCTCAAAATAGCTATTAACCGCAGACTCTACCTCTTCATTGTTGGCAAATCTTTTGCCGCCGAGCCGTTTTTTTTCAAATTTGGAACAAGAAAATACTCCGAGGGAGCCAGATCTGGCGAATAGGGTGGAGGAGGAAGCAATTCGAACTTCAACTCATTGATTTTAGCCATCGCAATGACACACATGTGGACTGGTGCGTTGTCGTGATAAACCAACACTTTCAGATGGGGCCGTTTTTTCTCGATTTCATTACTCAAACGCTGCAATAAGGCTGCATAATATGCGCCGTTGATTGTTTTTCCTTTTTCGTGATAATCAATATTATTCCACGCGCATCCCCGAAAACGGATGTCATGACCTTGCCAGCTGACTGAACTGTCTTTGCTTTCTTTGGAGCCGATTCTCCCTTTTCACTCCACTGCTTTGACTGCTCTTTGGTCTCAGGTGTAAGATGATGGACCCATATTTCGTCCATGGTTATGAATCGACTCAAAAACTCGGCTTTATTGCTGCGAAACATTGTCAAACACTCGATGGAAACATTCTCACGCTGCTGTTTGTTTGTGCTCCATTGTGAGCAAACGCGGCACCCATCTTGCGCACAGCTTTCTCATGTCCAAATTTTCGGTCAAAATGCGATGCACAGCACTTTTTGAAATGCCTGCCATGTCTGCTATCTCGCGCACTTTTAGTCGACGGTCATCCAATACCATTTTGTGGATTTTCTTCACATTTTCTTACGTAGTGACCTCACTTGGTCGACCAGTGCGGTGTTCATCTTGGCAGCTCGTACGACCTCGCTTAAACTCAGCTACCCAATATTTGACCGTTGTAAACGAAGGAGCAGACTTCCCAGAGTAGAATCCAACTCGGCTTTGATACGAGTATCGGTTGGACTTAGACCTTTCAAATGAAAGTATTGTATCACGTAACGATGCCCGATTTTTTTCCATATTTACAAATTCACTGAGAGCGTTCACTTTGGATGTCTGTAAAAAAATAATAATTAACGTACCGTTATGAATTTTTCACATTAAGTTGTTGAAAGATGGTATTGTCAATCGCAGTATTTTTTTTTCAAACTACCTGTATTCATAAGTCAGGTCGGGCACTTTTGGGACTTGCCTCGTATGTATATACTCAGCCTTGCACTGAAATTTTCCGTTAAAAAAAATCACAAACAGCATTAATCTCCAAGATTTTGAGCTCCTAAAAAACAGTTATTCCTTCACTTATCTGCCAATGCTCCTCTGTTTTTCCCACCTATAATCTTTTTGTATTATCCGCATGTACAAGAAATAAAAATTAACTGATAGTCATGCACTATGTACTCGTATATGCTGTTGAACATACTCTAAACTCCAAAATGATCAAAATCGCCATTCATATCGTATGATCCTCTTGCCCTTATAAGAGATACTAAAAAGGGACGCTAGAAATTCATTTAAAGTGTGAGATACAAAAATGTAACCTTTACAAATATAAATAGCTATAAAGCATAAAATCATCCTTACCCCTTAATTTTCAAAAAATAGGTGAGAAGCTTTCTAAACCAGGTTTTTTTTTCTGCACGAAATTTGTCTATTAAAACTCTTATCTCTTTTTTTTACTTTAACACTACAGCCCCTTTCGGGCCTTCGCATAGAGACAGTTAAAATATCTCATTATCTTGATCGTATGTGTCAGCACTCGAGAAGGTGATATGGTCAGTATCACGCTTTGGCTGTTTGTCCGTCCACCCAGCTGCGATATGTTCTGATTTTAAACCAGTACGTATCATAACTGAGCGAGCTTACAGTCCGTTCGAAGAATTACTTGTAACAAATCTCGTTGTCACAAACGGGATTCAAACCAGGGACCTTCGACTTACCCAGCGAGCGCTCTAACCACTACACTACGCGGACTATTCTTATTTAGACTTTCGTAAGAATGTTTTTTGGGTAAAAGTTTTTGCAATGACGGTATAGAAAGCTAAACTTCACAGAACCTCCCTATTCCTTTCATGTAGTATTTCCGAAAATCGTTTATTCCGTGACACAAAAACTAACAAAATCGTTCTGAAATTTTCCTCAACTATTAACTAGACTGAGATTTCAATCTAATATAGAGAACAAATATGATTGGTAACATCGATGGCCATTCATACAAAATGCAAAATCGCATGAAAATCCTCAAAAGACTTCTTAAATCCTCAAACATTTTTAGAAGTTTGTACAGAAATCTCTGAAATTAAAGCCGCAAAACCCCTGTTCAACTATGAAAATTTCAAACGGGGATTTACATGAACAGAGGGAATACTTAAAAATTTTTCAATTATAAGAAATCTGATTGGGTGAAATTTCTTGACGAAATTTCTTTAAACTGTACTACATATTTCATAAAAAATATGTATCATAAATATCTCTAGGTATGTGTCCAATCAATGCTATCAGCGATGAAAAATGATTGTTATTGCTTTTAATGGAATAAAATATTTATATATACTATATATGTATATATACTTTTATGGCCGGAGCTCCTATGTACATCCTATCAAAGTGTTGCTTAAGTCTATCAGAAATTGTCTTAAATTAAGTGGATATCCACATCGGTTGTAAGGATACAAAACCCTTCTGATAGAAGTATGCTTCTACGTCAGATTTTTCTTGAAGTTTGTTGTTGCAAAAAACACAGCTGCTTACTTGTTACGAAAGTTTTCAGATTATATGGCTCAACATTATTTTTGCAGCTTTTGTATACTTTATTTAATCGAAAAACCGTCTGAACTTTGACTTGGAGATGTGATGCGTATTGACTAAAAAAATCACATTACTAATTCACGGCTAAAACAGAACATCAACATGGCCAAAAATATGGCGAGGACCGGATGTTTAATAAGGCTCATAAAGGGCCAAATCGGGCCCAAACGGAACCTCAAAAATCCATAAAACTTTAAGCTGGGCCCAATTTATGATGAAATCGACCAATTGGAAACCAGACAAGCCCCAAAAAGAATCAAGTTTACTATGAATATGATCTATTTTAGAGAGATCTCTATGATTTTTTCAGGTCACAGGTGTCCAATCGTGAGAGGGGCGCATCCAATTTTCATACGTTTCCTCTTCCCCTGCACCCCACGAAGATGGTCACATCGTTTTAAGATCAATTTTAGAAAGTTATTTTCCAGTCCTATCATTTGACACGATAACTTTCGGTTGAACAAATTACTTTAAGATTGCTACAGCAGTCAGGCCTTTCTACTGTGCTTGAACTTTGTATAGCCGGCCACAGTGCTACAGACTACCTTTTTGCACACATAAATGACTTTTATCTGGGAGTTAAATTTTACAAAATCAGAACCACATACTTCCCAAGGTGATGTCTTTGATTTGAACCCCAGCTGGCGATAAATGTGTTTGTAATACCTAAAACAAACTCAAATAACGTAGTTCAGTCAAGTAAAATCAATTTAAATCAACACAATAAAGTGTTTAAATTTCATTTGGGCCTTCGCTTAGAGATATTTACTCATTATTTTGATCGAATGTGTCGGCACTCGAGAAGTTTATATGGTCAGTACCACGCTTTGGCCATTAATCTGTCCACCTAGCTTCGATAGATTTTGATTCTAAACCAGTACGTATCATAACTGAATGATCTCATAGTTCGCCCAAAGAATCCTTCGAAAGAAATCTCGTTGCCACGAACGGGACTCAGACCAGGAACCTCCGACTCATGCTGCGCGCACTCTAACCACTTCACCACGCGGACTACATCAACTTACCCTAATTGTTTGTATTTATAGAGAATCTATAAAATTTCAATTCATACAAATTGAATAGCCCGAATTATTGTTAGCGGATTTACTATAGATTGTCCATGTAGGGTTCACTAAGTTCGGAAATCCTTTTGGAGCTAGTTTTATCAATAAAGGTAGTCGAGTGGGATATATTTTCAGGACAGTTCATAAAACTGCATTATATGCCAAAACAAGCGGCAATTTTTTCGAATCACCTGTTCTTGCTACAATGAACCGTTTGCGTTACTAAAATCTAAATTTTGTTCGTTTTAATTACTCTTTTTTACGAAGACACAAAATAATTTCTTGTTTTACAGGGAATCTGTATCTTGTTTGTAGCCTGATTCGCTTAATGATTTCCTGGTGAAAATTGGCATTCCGCCCTGCTACAGAACGGCATATCTGTCTCAGTTTGAACTAATTTTGGGCTGAATTAAAGCTATTGTTTCTGATAATATATCCAGCTCTTCTGAAAGTAATTTAACCGCTCCTGAATTTTTCAAAACAACATAATGAATTCTACTCCCAAGGCTGGTAATCATTGAAAATTTACTCAAATTGGCGATTACTTCCTCAGCTTTGGGGATAAGACTCAAGTCCTCTATGTTAACCGAATTTAGTTCGCTATAGGTGTATTAATTAAGCAGTTTTTTGCCAAAATTATCGCTTTCTTATTATTATTTCAGGGTCAAATTGAATAGCAATGGGGCCAGCTCATCTCCCTGCTTTAGTCCGATATTTGTGTCAAAGGCGTCGGTGAGTTGGTTATAGATGCGGACTTGGGAGGTCGTCGGTGTCATTGTCATTTTAGTAAGACGGATTAATTTGGCTGGAATGCCAAAGCTATGCATAATTTGGGACAGTACGTTACATCAACATTGACATATGCTTGCTTAAAGTCAACGAAGGTTTGGTGTATGTCTATGTTGAACTCCCAGCATTTCTCAAGTATCTGTTGGACTATAAACAATTAATCTATCGTAGATCTACCTGCCCTAAAGCCACCTCAATACTCCCCAATAATACTGTTGGCATATGATTCAATTTCATTTTCTAAGACCTTTGGAAACATTTTGTGCGCCTTACACAGTAGTGATATGCCTTTACAGTTTTGGCAACGTAGCTTGTCACCTTTTTTGAGGATAGGGAATATAATTGATTGGTTCCACTCGTTCAGTATATTTTCTTGTTCCCAAATGCGCTGGATGTCTTTAAGAATGGCTTTCTGAAAACCGTAGCCACCATATTTGATGAGCTCCACTGCAATCTCATCGATGTCCGGCGATTTATTATCCTTTTGGACCTTGATGGTAAAACAAACTTCATTCAGAGTTCGTGAGGCCAATAGAAGCTCTCCGGGAATATCTATAGGCACCGATGTTCTGGAGTTGTGTGGAGGAGTTAGAAGGCTCTTAAAGTACGATTGCCATCTTTCCATAATTTCGTTTTCATCAGCGATGATGTTGCCGACGTCATCACGGCAGACCGTGGTCTTGGGCTGTTGTTTGTGTTGTTGCTCTCAAGATTTACATCGATACTTTTCAATTGGGCGTCGTAGTATTTTCTTTTCTTAATTTTAATTATCTTATTCGTTACTCTTCTGAGATTTTCATAATGGTCTCTCATCATTCTGGTTTTACTACCTATATATTCTTTGAACGCCTGATTCTTTTTGTAAAACGCATTCTGGCACTCAACATGAAACCAATCATTTCTTTTGCGTCGGGCTTGATGCCGTGGTCTTAATTGCCGCCTTCACTTTCTCCCATAGTTTGTTTTTTGTTTTCAGCGATATGTCTGATAGGATAGGAGCCGGCTGGTTGTCGAGGGTCACCGTAAAATTTTTCGCCACAGACCCCGCTTGGACTCTTTGTGTGTCGAAAATCTGTAGAGGGCTGATCTTCGCCAAATACGCCTTTGACAAAATCCTTTCATTAAGATAAAAGCTTACTTTTGTAAAAATTGCTGTAATTTTGTTGAAGTCCACTCCACTAGACCGTATTCGTATTACACAAAAACTTGCGCTTTTGTTGATTTGAACTCTTTTATTGCTTTTGAGATTACACAAATCGACTTAATAGACGTAGTTAACGGAAGTACCTGCCAGAAGTTGGCCTTACCCCACGGTCACCATTAGACGGGAATTGGTATAATGCGCCAAACAGTGCCCCGCACCCAAGGAGATGGAGTCCCAGTTTTCCCCCGTTCAGGATACCCGCAACACACCTGGCATGTGCTCGAAACAACTTTCTTCATGATTCAAGCCCCGGCCACCACTTTGCAGCCAGCATAGGCTCCTCACCGTGTAGGGGGTGACAGTAACCTATCACTGACTCCCCCTAGCCCCTGGTATCGGTTAAAGCTTTGCCCAGTTTTTCGTGACACTCTGTCAGTGTGCCACTGCCTTTGGGGGTCCCGTACCGAAGGAGGTTGCCTCGCCTCGTAGGCGTGGAGGTGGTCGTCCTAAAGACTGCTAGTTTCTGAGAATTTCTCAAGCAAATCCTCCTGCACTTTTAACATCCGTATTTCAAGTACACAGCATCTGATATAGTTCAGGGCCGAAAAGAGTAGTCGCGGACTGCAGTTCTCGATCCTTCTTTTGTGTATCATTGTTGTTATTCAGCTCTTTATGCAACACGAGCCACTTACTGATAAGTTCAGCCATTCTCCTAGACACCCTCAGGTCCCTCGTTTCACCTTCCTATTGAACTTGCGCCGGTCGACCAGTTCCACTTCTCCACCACCCAAGATGCCTGCACATGCATCGCTTCCCCTTTTTACTAGGCCTATGCCGTTCGTTCAGTTCCACTTCTCCCTTCAGCCTCCTCACCTCCAGGTTTCTGCTTCCTGTCGCTACCACGTTAACCACTCTTTCTGCTCGGTTCTACTTCTCCCTTGTGGCCCTTGCGCCTCCAAGTTCATCAGTTCCCCTTTTTAGTTGGCTGTGCCGTCATCCAGGTTCGCTCCTCTCTTCAGCCACCATGCACTACCGCCCAACATGCCTCAAGGTACATCGCTTCCCCTTTCTACTGGGCCTACGTTGTTCGTCCGGTTCCATTTCTCGCATCAGTCTCCTTGCCTCCAGGTCTCAGCGTATCCTCGCTACTAGGTTAACCGCTCCTTTCGCCCGATTCCAGTTCTCATTTCTGGCCATCTTATCTTTCAGTCCTTCCATACGTTGGTTGTTGCAACCACGGAAAACTCCGCAGAGGAGTACCTAACCCGGGGTAGCATACTAAGGCCGGCTAGCGGTCAGTCGTGCTGCGGGTCTTTCAGGACACCCCTGCCCGTGCTGCGCTACCCTACTCATAAAAACCTGTCACCAAGAGGAAAAGACGGGAGAGGAGGAGTCATCATTAGAAATGATAGAATATTTCAATTTAATACATACTGGCCATTTTATCGAATTTCAAAAAAAAGAAACAAAACGATTCAATATAAAAATCAAATCAACAAAAATATCCAAATTGATTTCAATAGGCCTCTTATTAGATAAGGAATAAAATTGGGTAGACAGACCTACGCTCAAGTCAGAAGTGTTTTCTACTCAACTAACGAAATGCAGTCAAAAGCAATGAATAAAGTTAAGAAAAATGTCAAAGAGATGTACATGTTTAAAATAAATTCCATTGTTTATCCATTTTCAACGGTCGCCATTTTGTTGCATGCAAACAAAAATTACGCAAATTATTAATTCCCAAAAATATTTATGTTATCGATCTTATCTGAAAATTTTAAGAAGATCAAACCAAAACTGTAGTGTCTGATTCGATGGAAAGTCCATAAAATATCAAAATTATGTGTTTGTTGTTGTAGCTCGAGACTTTCTCAGTCCTTCACTGACTTAAACCAATATTTAACGCTTTGACCTAATAGCAGCCGCTTACTAAAATTCCCGCCAGCAGAAACGCGTAGTAGCAATAATTGTACTGTTTAAAGTTGTAAAGGCATAACCACAGTTCATAAGCATATACAATTTACACCTCGTGAAACAAAGACCCGAAATTCGAACAAAAATTTTTATGCGACTGCTCCCAAATTCTCCTTCAGCAATCGCATGCTAATTTCCTTCTGTTCACCGCACTTCACCTCTAAACCACAAGCCAAAATCTTTTTTTCTTCAAGCAAATCTCACTACTCCGCTAAGACTTAATTACTCTTCTTCCCGTCTAGACTTTTGGCACCACCAAACTTCACGTCTCAAACAGACTCATACTTCTCAAGCCGTTACCGACGAAAAGCGAACTCAAAATTGACTGCCTTCTCAATCCCGCCAAAATTCTTGCCGGTCAAAAGCTCATCAGCCGCCAAATTCCATTGTCGGCGCATCCCGTTTGAAAAGCACATAGCTCATCCTCCATGGCACTTGTCTTGCTGGATCTTCTCAGCTGTGCGCTTGACGGTAGGTATGGCGGTTTTTGGTAAAAAGCGGGTTCTCTGATTTTCCGATTTTGTCATTTTCGGTTTAACCGGGCGGTTTTCCACAGCAAAAAAGAAACGATTCTTGGAAGGACCAGTTTTTCGGTTTTTTCTTTAAAAATTTTTCAAATAAAAAGCTCGAACCATCCATCATTAAATATATATCTTTATGTCCATTGATTAGCTGTAGATGTAAATGGGTTTTCGATTTTTTACTCACTGAATTATTTAAATCAAAATGTACTGAAGGATATTTCATCTTTGTGTTAAAAACAAGACAGTAGTGTATTAAAATCCAAACCGATAGCTTACTGTTAAGCTAATTCATACATTTATGGTATAAGGAGGAAAAAACCTTCAGTTCAGTCCCCAAGCATTTTGCACTTACTGTGTATCGTGTGCTATTTTCCGTTCGCACCACATTAAAACGAAATTTAAGCAACCAATACCAAGAACCAATCAAACATAAAAATTTACTTTGCTCTGGCGACTGTGGTCATTAATGCTTCCTAGGTTGGGATGACCAAAAGACTGTTTTCCGATTTTTGTCTTCGGTAGTTTTCTGTTCCTTTACATCCGGTTTTTATTTTAATTTCTTTCAAATTCAAGAGAAAACCAGTTTAAATCGAGAAGAAAAAACCGGAAAAAACGGTGTTCGGTTAAACCGGTGCAGTTTTTCCCATCCCTACTTGACGACATTTCGTGCCGCCGCCACACCAGCTGATGAAATTGTTGTTGCCAACAACGTCCATATGTTCACACCATTTAATAGTAACGTAAAATCGACTATTGAATGACAAATGAATTGGAAAGAAATTACTCCAAGCTGGATATTCATTCATAAAAAACTGTTGGGTGTTTGAATAACCCTTGATTGCTAATGATGAAAAATCGAGCCAGATGAAAGTAAATTTCCAAATATGCGACACTTGTTGATCGCATCACGGTACTTCAATACTTCAGTCCCTCTGCTACGTTAGTTCTAATGTTACTCGAAGTCGGCTTCCGCTTCGCTTCCCTTGCAGATCCGCGCCTTCAACGACACAGATATGCTTCACGCCCAGTTCCACATCACTTCCACTCTTCCCTCCCCCTTTACATTGGCTTGGGGCAGTCATCACGGATGCACCCGAGCACATTCGCTTGGCGGGGCTCACACACATCAACATGGGTGTCGACATGATTCACGTGGGGACCTGTCACGAGTAGACGATCTCATGGTCACCATTAGACGGGGATTCGTTCACGCGCCAATCATCGCCCCCAAGTATGGTTCCAGTTTACATTGCGGAAACTTCCAAGTTTCATACTGGTAGATACGAGGCCCAGCTGTATCTGACGCTATAAGGTCAATGCCAACCTTTGTTTGTACCACAAACGACCACGAAACTCTCCGAAGGGCCACAACCAATCAACTGACCATCCGAAGATAGAGGCTGATCAGCTGCCCGTGGTACCTGAATATACTTCCAGGGTTAACGTTTGCAGCTATGAGTTGATCTTGATATCAAACAATTACATAGCCACTATGTTTGGGATCAAGTTCCTGTCCTAGTATTTTTACTAAGCGATTTGAGTATCCCGGGAACACCTGTCCCCGTCTATCTCACTTGAATCGATGAAGACAACCCAAAAATAGCAGTAGCACTCCTTTGAAAAACCAGATCAATTGCGCCCTGGGGGCTCACACATATCGACAGTTGCTAGTATTGTGAGTCTACTAATTTCTCTGCAAGTGCGCCGCCATTCTTTAGATAGGGTAATTGACGTATCTCGAGTATTGGCCGATGACGTCAGATGTTTTGAATTACCAGCTATATATTTGATGTTGTTACGATTACGTAGGGATCAATGGCGGCAATCGTATTTTGCTTACCAACTCTGTACTTGTTGTTGTTGTAATGACGCAAACAGATGACGTCATTAGTGTGACTAATTATCAGCCCCATATTTGAAGTTGTTGTAATGACGCCGTAATGTTTTAAATTGCCAGTAATTCACGTATGTTCTTGATCTTTCCGATGATGATTCATTGTTTGCCATATCATTTGTTACTTTTTTGATGATGGATTTATAATGCTAACACGGCATGGTAACAGCAATCAGCCAGTCCATGCGTACATGTAATAATACGTTCTCCCACCTCCCGTGGTTGCTTTAGTCGATGCACGCCCATGAGCTGAAACCTCAATTGTATCTGAGCTCCACATTTCTCCTTGATTTGAGGTAAAATTAGTAAGTCAACTAATCAGTCCACGCAAGATTGGTAAAAATGCTCCATTAACACATCGAAAAAATCATTAAATTTGATTTATTCCTACTGTTTGTTTTAGTGTTCAGAAATTGTTCTGTTTTTTTTTATTTTAATTTTTTATTTTTGCATTCACGCACTTCTTCAAGTGAACACTTCTGGTTGATGGGAACAAATTACTTTCAAAAATAAAGTTTAGTGATTAGATAATGTATATAAAGGGCGGTCCAACCAAAACACACGATGTTAATTGTAAATAAAACAAAAAGTTTTCAGAGAATTATGTTAATATTTTTTATTATAATAGAAGGATTTATGACAATCATGTGTTTAACAAAATATCGCTCAAATGATCGCCACGGTTACGGTGGCATATTTCTATCCGATGGTCCATATTTTCAATTACTCTGAGACATAATTGAGGTTCGATGTCGTTAATGTGCTGAATTATCTCATCCTTTAGCTCTTGAATTGTTCTTGGCATATTGATGTACACTTTTTCTTTTCAATATCCCCAGAGAAAGAAGTCCAACGGTGTCAAATCACATGATCGTGGCCGCCAATTAACATCGCCACAACGTGAGATAACACGGCCATTGAATTTCTCGCGCAAAAAAGTCATTGTTTCGTTGGCTGGTTGGCAAGTGGTACCATCCTGTTGGAACCACATATCGTCAAGGTCCAAAACCTCAATTTCTGGCCACAAGAAGTTCATTATCATCTCACAATAGCGAACACCATTCACGGTAACTGCTTGGTTGTCCTCATTTTCGAAGAAGTACGGCTCGATGACGCCGACAGCCCATAAACCGCACCAAACAGTCACTCTTTGTGGATGCATCGGCTTTCCAATAATCACTCGTAGATTCTCATTTGCCCAAATGCGGCAATTCTGCTTGTTAACGAATCCACTGAGGTGAAAGTGTGCCTCGTCGCTGAAGATGATGTTCTGTGTAAAGTCACCATTTCTTTCTGTCTGTTCAACCAATCATTCGGCGTATTGCCGACCTCGTAAGCGTGTAAATTCAAATCTATATTCAAAATTCGCATCAGTGATGTTCGTGTGATGTTCAATTGTTGGGCAGAACGACGAGTCGAGGTTGACGACTCTTCTGTCAGACTATCGCGAACAACAGCAATGTTTTCTATAGAACGAACTGTGCGAGCATGCACAAGTAATTTCACATTTCCAACATTTGGTCGATTATGCTGACAAAAAAAAATCTGGAAGTACACGAAATGCATTTTGATTTGAACGCCCATTTTCGTAAAAGGCTTCAACAACCTTATCGCGCTGCTCAGTTGTGTAGCTCTCCATGGTTGAATTTATCAAACACTGAAACAAAGAATTGTCAAATTAAGTTGGGCGAAAAACTTGACGTTCAAGTGTAAATCATAATTAACATCGCGCATTATGGTTGGACCACCCTTCATTTTTAGGTTATATTTGAATCGCTTATGACAACAAATGCAAATTGTTTTTGCTCATTTCCCTTTGAAGTATTAAAATTCATATGTAATGGTTTCTATCTGTTGGCAGTAACATTGCAATTTAAATAAAGATTTATTTAGTAACAAATTTAAAATCCCGTTCACGTAACTATCGTCAACCTCATCATCAACGGAACATCTACACCTCAAGCTGTCTATCAATTGATAATTATGCAGCTAATAATCATCGTTTATTTTCACTGTTGGCACTGCTCTGGACTTTTTGTATAAATACTTATATATAATATGCCGCCTAAGTAGCTATATGAGTATGGTCTTCCTCAAACAATTCAATCATCATAAAACATTTAAAACACTTCATTTATTCTTTTTCCGCCTTCTAATTTGACTCACTAATACACAATTTACTTAGGAAAATTTCTTAAGAAAGCCCCTCTTGAAGGTTGGTGAATAGTTTAATAATTCTTGGAAGTGCGACTTGACTGTAGATGGCGAAAGATGCAAAACAGGCACTTGCCTTCGCCGTCGTTAAATACTAATATCTATTATTAGAAAAATGCTACAGTGAGTTATAAGCAAAATACTCACATGTAAGCGAGCATATGCTTATGCATATGAGCATATTTTAATTACTAAAAATTCATCTTTAATAGAAAATGACAATGGTTTATGAGTGCATTTTGCATTAGAAATCTATTTGAAACCTAGACCATTGCGGAAGACGATTGGAATGATTTAATTGGCAAACACATATGTACTCGTACGTTTTCTATTGCAGATTCTCAAGTGGTTACATGAAATGGAATTGGTATTTATTGCTGGACTTTAATACTGAGAATAAATCTCAGAACGTTCTATGTCAATTTGGTCGCTTATGCGTGCGAGTTCCCGCAAATTTTACCACACAAAAAATCACCTAGTCCATTAATTAGCACAAAGATATATGGAAAATATTTTCAGATAATATATCACGAAATTCCTCCCAAAAAAAACCCCAAAACCCAACTTTATTTGCTCTCACACAGTGTGACGGTGAAGATGAGTGATTATACGTGGTAAGATGATCCAATGCACGGGATGTGACTTGTCTAAGAAAGAATTTCCTGCTTCGGATACATCTTAATGGAATGAATCCACATGT
Source organism: Odontomyia ornata (assembly GCA_963969285.1). Lineage (NCBI taxonomy): Eukaryota > Metazoa > Arthropoda > Insecta > Diptera > Stratiomyidae > Odontomyia > Odontomyia ornata. The sequence goes on along the minus strand of OZ017742.1, from coordinate 14,569,406 downwards.
GAAAGTAAACACATGAAATACTGTTGTTAATGATTTTTACATTCATCTCAGGCGCTTTAAATTCACCTGCACAAAAGATCCCACGACTTCTTCGATCATCTTCATTTCAAATCCTCCAGACGTTATGTTTACATTCCTCAATGAAATGCAGTTGTCTCCGCGACGGAATTCCCTCATATGTAGGAATTAAGTCTTTGGTATAGAACAACCAGATCATGTACATTATAAGATACGATTTATTTATATCAACTTTTTCTTAAGGGAATTTAGAGTCTGACTATCAATGCGGGTAGGTCTTAGAAGAAAAAACAAATAAGAAATTCCAGACGTAGTCCGCGGTTGAGTTTAGGAATGAAAGGAGGTTTCCCTAAATATAGCAGGGCAACTTTAGTATATTCTAAAATAAGAAAACTTGAGTTGGAAATGAATGCGACAACAGGCGGTAAACAAATCATAAAGGCCATAAAAATGACTCGAAGGATGATCTCCGCGATCGTTTGGCGTTTAAATTTGTATCGGAATCACGGTCTTGAGAACATATTGCTCTTTGGATTGGAGTTAATTGGTTTACACATATGTAAAGCTGAAATATGTGTCTTTGTTTTAAGAATAAAATTTTAAACCTATAAAGAAAATTGGTAAAAATAAATAAAATAAAGATTTAAGGATCTATTTAATACCGCCCGAGAGGGGCTGTAGCGCTACGAAAAAGAAGAATACCGCCTAAGCAACAAACATAATCATAACCATAAGATTCCTTATTTTATCACCCATTCATCCCCCTACAGCTCCACCATCATCATCTTCATCATGAATCTATTTCGGGAAAAAAAGGATACTTGCATTGCCAGCTGCCGATCATTGTCGACGTTTGTCGTTGAGATCAAAGTGAAGAAATAATTGCAAGATACCATGAAGAACTTTTTTCCTCGCAATTTACAAGAAGAAAATTTCACCCGCTGCAGCCGTTCCGGGCGTTATTTTCCCTATGGTTCTGCCCATGCTCCAGAATGTCTTCTTGGTAGTGTACACGCGTGCACACTGATTTTAATAGATTGCGATTATTTAAACGGCTCATATGTTTGTTTTGACATGCAGAAATGCAAATCTTGGCATTAAATTTCCACATAAACAATTTGTTACGACATCCGATGGGGTGGATGATAGTACCATGTCAAGCATGATGATAATGGTGATGGTGATGGCGACAGGATATGATCATGGTTCGAAATTTCTGCACTTGGTGTTAAAAAGTCTGACTAAAGAGTTCAGAACGTGTTTCTTTGATTGCTCAGAACAGACTCCAGTACAAAAACTTCGAACAGTTTTGGAGGAAAATTGCGGTTGGGAACAAACTTCAAAAAATAATATATAATAGATGATGGATTAATTTGACGAATAAGCATCAGCACATTCTCCTGGATAGAAAATCGGTACCAAAGTATATTAACTTAGTATCCACACTCAACATTCTTCTTCGTCGTAACGCCACAGTTCATCTCGGGCCTTCGCTTCCTGCAACAAGCGCCTTCAATTGTCTCGGTCCATTGATGGCGTCCTCCAATTTCGAAATCCGAGCAGCGATTAACTCGACCGAGTCAAACTAGCGTTTCCTTGGTTTCCCAAATCAGTTTTCCTAACGAATACCGTTTTGGGAATCTGTTGTTCGTCCATATAATTAACGTGGCCAGTCCATTGCAGCTCCCACAGTCTTTCAATCGTTGAGACCTCCAGCTCTCTAAATTTGATAGTTGTATAGATTCGCCATTGCTCCCCTTCTAGTTTCGCTCCAATCCTTCGCCTCAGGACCCGTCTGCCGAAGGCGTTCAATATGTTTGCAGATTCTTGGGTGAGGGTACATGTTTCATACGCATAGCATAACACAGGTCTGATCACAGATTTGTATTCTTCGAGCTTTGTTTCCCTGAGTATGCAACTGGTCTTCAAGGTCGTCAAAACTGAATAAAATATTTTATTTGCGAGCTGTATTCTTCGGTGTATTTCGTCTCTTTCATTACCGATTCTCGTTATTTTGGCGCCTAAATACACAAATTCTCCCACATTTTCCATACTGTATCCGTGTGTTATTTTAGGTATTTTTCCTCGACTGCGTCCTGAGCTTTGTTTTATTTTCATTGATTTGCAGCCCTACTAGATTTGCTTGGCTGTCAAATTTCAGGAAATGTTCTTTGCTGGTTGTCAACGACCGTGGGAAAACATTGATGTCATTCGCATAGGCTACCACTTGGTTCGTTTTGTATACCAACATACCTCTTGTATCGACAGGTGGCTTTCTCATAACATATTTTAAAGCCAAATTGAATAGCAAAGAGGTCAGCCCATATCACTGCTTTAGTCGAATATTTATGTCAAAGGCGTCGGTGAGTTGGTTATTGATGCTGACTTGGGGGGTTGTCGACGATATTTTCATTTTGGTAAGCCACACTAATTTGGCTGGGATGCCAAAGGAAAGCATTATATGGTACAGTACATTACAATCAATACTATCGTATGCTTGCTTAATTTCAACGAAAATTTGGTGTACGTCTATGTTGAACTCCCAGCATTTCTCAACTACTTGTTTGACTGTAAACAATTGGTCGATCGTCGGTCTACCTGCTGTAAAGTCACCTTGATACTCCGCAATAATACTGTTGGCGTATGGTGTGTCTTTACTCGTATTTTCTAAGATTTTAGCAAATATTTTGTACTTCGTACAAAGCAGTGATATGCCTATAGTTTGCGCACTGTAGCTTGTCACTTTTTTTGTGGATAGGGAATACAGTTGATTGGCTCCACTCGTTCGGCATATGTTGTTGTTGCCAAATGTGCAGGATGACTTTATGAATGACTTTCTAGACACAATACTGAATGAGCTCCAATGGAATCTCGCCGATGCCCGGCGCTTTATTATTCTCTTAGAGCTTGATTATGAAATAAACATCATCCAGAGTTGGTAAGCCAATGGGAATATGTATAGGCTCCGGTGTCCTGGAGCTCAATCTAATGCCATCCGACTAAAGCTGCGGTTCCAGCTAACTAGGTGCGACAGCCGCAGGTTTGGCGCCACTCGTTTGGTTGCCGTAGGCCCCTTGGAGCCATTAAACGGGAATACGGCTCGACAGAATACCTCGAAATATCTATTAAATAAAAAAAATAGACACACACACAAAACGGATCAGAAAATAACAAACAACCAAACTAAATGGTCTAGGAAACGTCCCAGACCTCTGCCGCACCAAGGACCCGGCGGCCAATACCTTTTAAAATAGGTTTAAGTAAAAAGAATCGGATTGTCCTCGTAGGACCTTAATCCGCTTTTACAGCCGAAAATTGAATCTACACTTAAAAAAATAAATTATTTGATTATCAGACAAACTTTAATAAAAAGTAAAGAAAATTCTCGAACTTAAAATTCTAAGTATTTCGTTGTGGGCCCCTTGCTGTCAAATATGTTGCTGTGCTCGCTTCTTCCACGAATGTCCGTAAGGAACAAGTCATCACACACTTTTTTGTCTCGACCAGATTTTCGCTTGCCAAATGCAAGTTCCAATCCCGTCTAGCGTTCGTTCAGCACTGTTGGATGACTACCGGAGGACTCACCAACATTGCACGGTACTTCTGGTGGCTTGTACTGTTTTGTACCACCAGTGCGACTGGACCTCACAATTCTCGCGTCTTGTTCGGTTCGTCTTTGGTCTCCGCACGCTTCACTAACTGGTCTGAAAGATTTTTGGGTTTTCTTCGAACGTTAGATTCAACAGCAATGCGAAGCCCAACAATTTCGATTTCTAGTTCGCTTCCGAGTACGGCACCGCGCCCTCAAACACTCCACGTCCCTTCCCAAGGGAGAACTCGGAACACAAATGAACAATGCGAACGTTGTGCTGCACATGGGCCAACCGTTAGTGCCCGCTCGCTGCCCAAGCCTACCGAGAATTCAATCCAACACAACAAGTCACCGAAACGAAGATCTCCACTTCGCTCAACGGCGGCCAACTTCCAACGTGCAATTGCGACTTCTGCTTGACTTTTTACCTGGGACTTTTGGGCTCGATCTCGACTCGCTCAAATCATGAAACTCAACTGCGCTACCAACTAGCGAAGGCGAACTGTCGTTCTCGGTCCCGACTCAATTCCAATTCGTGAATTTGCACTCGACCGCAGGCTCGAAACTTGTTTTCTGCTTTGTGCAATCTCAAGTAGGACTTCCCGTAGTCATTTGTCCTTATCGTCTTTCCACAATATTCGCCGTTGAGGAATCTGGCAAACGGACGGTCTTATTTATTTTCTGCTGAGCCGTGGGTTGTTGTAATTTTTGTTTTTTCAAAGAAGTTCGTTCCATGTTCCACAGATTCTTCAGTATCTGTCGTTTCCATTTTCCGTGTGGACAGTTGAAGAGATTTTAATCGAAGCCCTGTCGGCGGAGGCCTTTCTTTCTGGTAGTTTGACACCTATCCTACTTCGCTAGCCTAAATCTACATTTAACATAAGGAAAATTCCAACAATACAATCTTATTTACATACATATAATTTGAATTTTACTCCTAGACTATTTATAAGCGGGTTAAAGTCCGTTTTCTTGATTTTCAAAGTTAATTTCTTCGTTGGTAAGGCAGAGGCGGCCAAGTGCTTGGTGTTCAAGGTGCTTCAGAGGTATTCCCCAATTAAGAATTGTAACACTGTGCGGAGGATTAAGGAGGTTCTGGAAATATGACGCTCATCTTTCTTCAATCCTGTTTTCATCAGCGATGATGTTGCCGATGTCATCACGACAGAGTGTGGTCATGGGCCGATAATCCATCGTTTCTTCCGCCGGGGTGTGTACATATATCAGCAAAATTTTGAAGAATTTCGCTTTTATACAGATCGCGCACATTCGCTCATTGACTGCCTTAAAATCAATAACGTGTCATTTGAACTTCCTATGCACAATGAAGGTCATTCGAATTCTCGCGTTGTAGCATACTTCCCACTTTTGAAAATTGTGTGCGATCTCATATCTTGAATATCACTTCCAGTCCAGTTTGTTTCCTGGATGTATGTTAAATTTGTATTAACTGGCCTGTTGTAAAAGTTCCTCAATAGCGCCAGGGTTGTTCAGTGATGTGGCATTTCAGAGTCCATTGCCATAATTATAGGTAGGAATAGAAAAGAGTGACCATACAAATAAAGCGCCATGTCGAAAATGTGGCAGAAGTACGGTACTTGGAAACGGAAGGCGGTAACCTCTCCCAAGAAAGGAGGTAGCAAAGTACAATTGCCGTCCAGCGACATGAAGAAGAAAGGCTAATCCGGAAAGTGGGAGATGTTCAAAAAAGAATAAAATCTGCATGTGACTTGCCAAAAATAAGCAAAGGAGTAACGAATGGATTCTTTGGACAAGAGGGGCTGCTAGACCGCATAGGGCATTACAGGAGAAGCTGGTTAAAGGCCGAAGGGGACCAGAAGGCCGAGGAGGACCACAAGTCCAAAGAAGAGCAGAAGGCTAAAGAAGCGCTTAGGGCTTAGCCTAAAGGGTACGCGCAGATAGCTGCACCATCAGACATCAACAAAAAAATTGTATCTAGCCCCATCGAAGGAACACGGGATAAAAGAAGGAAGGAAAACAGACAGGCAATGCTGACAAAATAGTGAAGAAATCCGCAAAGAAATTCCTTCAAAAACTGCCAGAAAATATGGTTTGCACGGTCGCTCAACAAGATAAAAGACCTGATGCGAAACAGGAGAGAAAAAGCCCTGCCGAACATCCTGGTAGCAGGCACTTTTCATAAAACCCCAAGATGGCCGGTCCTACGTAGAAGTGCTGCTGTATATCAGGGGGAATGTAAGACCCGAAGCCACCAACACTTCTATTAAAGCAGTACGACCAACGCGGCCGGGCACATAGTGCTTGAATTAGGAACAGAGGCCGACAACAAAGAAGCATTCTGCGACGTCGTGAAGAAAATCCTCGGCAAAAGTGCAACTATACCCTCGCTCGAGCCGATAGCAACGATCGAACTTAAAGACATTGACTGGGAGTTCCCTAGCGTGGACAGGATCAAAGCGAGGCTGACACCAGAAAACCGTAGGGAACAACGCATGGCCATCATTGACATGACCGAAAAGGACTCCGACCAATTTATGAATAAGGCCAAAGTTAGAATTGGAGGGGTTGCTTACCGGATACGGCGAAGAGCAGCGCCTCTTCAATGTTTCAAATGCCTTGGCTATGTTCACACCGCACAAGCATGCAAACGACCCGATAGAAGTTCCCAATATGGCAAATGTGGTGAAAAGGGACATAAAAGAAAAGAGTGTACCAAGGAGGTACACTGTATCCTTTGCAAGGATGCTGATCCAAGACTATACCCTGGGCAGGTCTTGGGGTCAGCGAAATGTCGGCCTTTCCAGGAAGCTCTATCCAAGGTAAAATCAGAACTTCGATGACCTGTATCCTGCAGCTAAATCTACATCCCAGTTCAGACGCCTAAAACCTGTTTAAACAGTTTTTGAGGGTCATGAAAGCCGACCTTTTGCTGCTGAGTGAGCAATACCATGATAAAAGTTCTACATCATGGTATCCTGATAAAACTGGTACTGCCGAAACAATGATTTCCAGGCGGAGAGCTGTGCACCGGGGAATGGTTTCGTGTGGGATCAGTGCTCGGCGACCACCTTCATTAGTGTGTACCTAACGCCAAACGAACCAATATCATGTTTCCAAGCCAAGCTTAATGCTTTTGAGGGCGCTGTCTCGAACGCAGACGGCAACGTGCTCGTTGGGGCAATGGACTTCAATGCTAAAGCTATCGAATGGGGCATGTCTCAAACTTATCCGTGGGGCTCGGGGTCCTTAGTACGCTTGTCCAGGGGACGCGGCTTTCCCGGTACGATGGGAGGTGGCGAGGCTCGTGCTGATCAGCATAGGGAAGGGAAATCGCGCATAGCCGTCTGTATACTGCCCGTTATGATTGCTAGATACTGCTGGGAAAGCCCTAGCAAAATACATCAAGACGCACTTCGTGCTTCCGGGGACCTATCTCCTCGGCAATACGGCTATAGAGCAGGGCGCTCTATCATTGATGCAATTGCAGAGGTGGTGAGCGTGGTTCAAAAGGAAGAGGAATAAAGCCGCACCAAGCGACGGTTTGTGACATTCGAAGCTAGGAACGCCTCCAACTTCGCTAGATGAGTAGATATTCTGAGTACGCCGGAAAACACTTTTCAAGTTGCAAAATTTCTGAAGGACTACTTGAAGGACTACTTGAAGGACCGAAACCTGCTTTACCACACGACACAGGGCCAACGAAGGATGGAAATTACATCATGTGTTGCGCAGGGATCTATCCTCGGCTCAGACCTATGGAACGTATCTTACGACGGGCTACTGAGACTGGAGATACCAGATGAGTTGCGCTTGATCGGCTATGCGGATGATGTTTCCGCTCTAGTCACTGGATGCACCGTTGAACAAGCGCAAGTTCATCTTGGTATGCTAATGAGCCAAGTGCGAGACTGGGTGACTGCTGGAGGGTTCAGTCTAGCACTGAAGAAAACCGAAGTGGTCATCTTGACAAAAAAGAGAGTCCCTAGAGTAAGGGTATTCAGTATTGGAGACTGTGGCTACTGATAGACTTGAAGATGAGTTTCTCTAAGCTCTCTAAGTCGACTTATGGCCAACGTAGGATGACCCAGTCCATCAAGAAGACGCCTCTTGATGCGTGCTGTAGAGTCAGTGCTACTGTACGGAGCAAAAATATAGGGTTACGCTCTCAGCGAGGAGGTATACCAAAAACGCTTGGCACAGGTACAGAGAAGAGGAGCACTGAGGATTGCATTTTCATATCCGAAAGTCTCTGATTGGCAGTGAGAGTTATTGCAGGCGTGAAACTTGTTGCTCTCCTTGCTAGAGAGCGCTGTGCTATTTACTTAAGTCAAACGCGAGGGAGACGGTTGTCCGCGAGGAGAGACAATGCTCACTCAACGATTGGCAGCAGTCTTGGGTGAATTGCACGAAGGGAAGGTGGACTGCGCGGCTCATCTCGGATGTGAGACCGTGGCTAAGTCGAAGGCATCGTGATACTGACTTCTATCTGATCCAGCTTTTGAGTGGGCATGGGTGTTTTCAGTCTCACCTGCAGAAAAATGGTAAGTCACCGTCCCCCGATTGTTGGCTTGGCCCAGGAGAGGAAGACAATGCCTGTCACACATTTTTTTGCGTGCAAAAAATGGGTCAGGCTGCAACGGAACCTCTACAGAGAGCAGGGGGAGCTCACCTCGGATAGTACATATAGTCGCGGTGATGCTTAGGTCAGTTGACAAATGTAACCAGGTGGCTCATTATGTTCGGGCAGTCCTAAAAAATAAAAGGGACTCATAGCAGCCGGGGGCGTCGGGGCTAGGGGATCGCTTTTCTGGCAATTCCTCTTCCCACACTCTGTGTAAATGGTATGCGCCTCTCAACCACAACCACATTTGGTCGTGGGATTTAGGATGCGTCATCAGGCAAACTAGGGGTGAGGTAAATAAACAAGGGCTTTCTTCTGCCGTTCTCAATTGGCTCCAGAAAATCTGAACAACGGTCACCACGTGCTCAACAGCAGGTAGCAGCAATTTTCTGCACAATTGATCTTAGCAAGCGTGCAGACAGTAACTGGACATTTTCGCGACAATTTACACAGTTAAATGCAAGGATGCACACAGCTGCTGTCTGCATAGTCCTTAATGTAAACAAAATATCTGAACATGTTCCCTGCCCCTGGGAAAATTTAGAAAGTGTGCAAAACAGGTTGAATGGAAGCTGTGAGTACTATGTGAGCATACTATGGTTAACATTACAAGTGCTTGCCTCTTACCACGTCGCGCAGGATCATAGACAGCCCCTCGAAGCTACATGTAACTGAAAGGAAACGATAAAATTAACCTGGGTCCCTGGACATAGAGGCGTAGGGGAAAACGGGAGTAAATAAAATTAAAGAGCCACAAGATCGGTGAACAGGGAATCAGATGCCTGCGCATATCTTTGAACGGGGATTGGTTGAGCTGGTTTGGGTCCCATTAGCATTTATATGGAAGACATGAGGAGTACATAATGATAAAGCGCATTTACCCTTAAAAGGGAAATAATTGCGGCTTCAGTGAAGATTATTTGATGTTCGTCGCAGGTATTGATTTCAATTACTAAGGTTACATATAAAGGGACAATGTAATGAATCGGCGTATTTAAGTCCGTGCAGCGCACGGGTGCTGATGGTATGGCAAACTTGTCAGCGAGCTATAAGGAAGACCAAGCTCGGCTGATTAGCTTCGCTTGGCGACCGCATACGCGTGCTTATCGACTAGCTATTTGCGAGATCGTATGAGGCGGGTTCTTGTCGCGCCACGAAGCTACCCTACAAAATATTTATCGAACGTACTCTACTCGACAATACATTCCGATCAATAGACATTGGTATTTAGAAATATTCCATTATGTGTCGATTAAGCTACTCCGCAGTAATTCAAAAAAATTGTTGTGTCGTTAATGTTAGCAGACGCAGAGGCTTGAGACGAAAGCAAACATAGTTCAAAAAGCAAAATGGTCCATGTATTATAAGGGGAATGTCAAACGTAAAGATGTTTAACCCTTAAAGTACATACTTTTTAGGAATCACGTCAAGTACACACTTGGGTGTCCGACACCCTGACGTGTTCTATGCTGATTTGCTCTGCCGCTATGGAATATTTTACTCCAATAAAATTATGGGATGTACTTTAAAATATCTCCTTCGAAGTTGCTTTCCTTGAAGTTAGTGGTCTGAACTAATGGTAGATGGCGATACATACCCGATTTTGTTCGACACTATAAGATCTCTGCGTGTTTGAAAATGTTGTTGGGTGTCAGGCACCCACAATGCACTTTAAGGGCTAAGTGGCTGAAGTGTACTACTCATCTCTACCTAAAGGATGGAAACTTGACGGATATAGTTAACTTTGACCTAGTAAAACAACAATATAAGCAGTTTCGACAGGTTGACCAACTTCTCTCTTCAGAAGCAGCCACTCCTGATCACCACGGGGCTGCTCAACGGCTTATGTTTATTGCAACAATGTATCGAGACTTAAACGGTTCGGAACAGAATTTCAATGCAAAGATCAAGTCATAGACTGAGTATAAACTCCTATTTCATTTACCATCTGCTTCTCGAATTTATGACCCTATTTTTTTATCACTTTGACCAAAGAAGAATCATCAGAATTCGATGTCCTTGTACGTTGTGAATGATGTGACATTATAATTAGCCTGAGGCAATTTGCAATAATTATTTTAAATGATGTCATTATTTTGATTTATTGCAAGGTGTTTGTTGTCGTTGTTTCGGATGATCTTTAACGCAATGGCGACACCAACACTTCCGATTTTTGGATATGTACACATATTTTACACTGCAAATTAAATTCCAGTATACTTTGATGCAAAATCTACTCAAAAGTTATACTCAAAAGTTATCTGAGCGGTTTCAATGTATAGGATTCATATATAGTGGAGACAATCACCGTCACCAATTTTTTAGGCTAACAGTTCATTTAAATCCATCCAATCCTTGGGACAAATTTCCCTGAAGACAAACAAAAAATTAAGAAATAAAAGGATTTCTTCAATTCCCCACTCGATGATCATGGAAATGACTTTAAATTAATCGTTTTTAACCCTCATCACTAACACTGAAAAATCACATATTGCTCACATGGGGTCATACAGATCCCAGACAACTTTGGAACGTTCTGAATTTGAGGTTAAGTTATCGTTTCAAACGAATAAATTCCAAGTCATGGTTTGAATTATATTTATTAATAATCTAATATTCACTTTATTTAATGTTCATTAGTTTGTGCGTAACACAACAAACAACAGTTCAAACCCGTTCACATACAAATTTTACTCTGAACCTCGTGTGGGATCTCTCAGACCCCCAGAGAGTGATATAGGTTAAAATTGATTTTAATTAGTAACAATGCACGACTTAACCTATAAACCAGCAAAAAATATTAGTTCTCGATGGCCGTATTCAATTTTAAAAGTTTTTTATTTGATTTCATAAGGTACGACTTGATGCTTTTCTTTAGTTCTCAGATTAGTCATGTATCCATTTTTGTCAGCTCTAAAATTCCTTAGGTCTTCACGTATTACTACCTCATAAATGTCGAATTCCCAGCTGTCGACGGGATATGAGCTCGTTCATGCCAGCTGCATTAAAATTTTTCCTTTTGATATGGAAATAATCAATAAGAATCAATTCCAAGTACTCGTATGCAATCCCAATGAATTAATACCAAATAATCCTCCAGCATGCAAATACCAGTCCGAATAGCTAATGTAGAAACAGCTGTTGATCTAAATAGATCAATTGATATGGCGAACAACTGCAGTGGGCGCTCTTTAATTAAGAATTCACTTCCTCGTCTGCACAAACAACTTAACTAATGCGATTCCAAAGCCAACAGTAGGCGAATCACCGACAGTTGCATTGAAATTTTCCCAAGCTAAGCTTCAGCTTACCTCAGTACCACACCTAGCGCACTTAGAGCCGTGATTTCAATAAAACATCACTCCGCAACTAAATGCACACATAACATTGCACCATCCACTATCCACCATATGTTCATCGAATTCTGATCATACCTCCAAAGTATCGCGTCGAGATCCAAGGTAAGTGTCTCTGCTGGTAGAGTACCATTTCATTGCAACATTACCAACATCTGAAACGAGTTAGCCCACTTTAAAACCGAATAACTTTGCTTTCATCAACTTTTCGCTACTATCTGAAAGATACATTGCCTACCGTGGCGGCGAGTGATTTGTCGTTGATTTGAAAAACAGATTTTGAGTAACCTCCAGACAAAATCAGTTCGAAGGGGCCGTGAAATGGTCCTAAAAGGTTCGAAGTGTGTCTAGTTGTTGTCCCTCCCGATGAGGAACTCAATTTCGCTGAAAACGAAGAGAACAAGATCAGAATTTCAATTTAGGCCGCGACATCGCATTCGTGGTGATACACTTTAGCGGATCGTGCTGGAGGAGCTTAACTAACCACAAGCGCCTCAAAGACGACAAACTCGAAGCTTAATTGAATTTCTAATTAGGTTTTCTTTTATAGCGAGAAAAGATTTGTCATCAGACTCTGGTTCTGTTGTTTTTTCTTTATTTTCTATGAATTAAATTTGAGACAATCAACAATAATGAGATCCAGATGATGAAATGAGCACAAACGTTTTTGAAATGAGTTGAAATGGCTTTTGGTGGGTGCGATGATGTTTGTGGGTCTTTAAATTAATGTTGCTATTTAAGCTCGTTCCAAGAGGCCGAAATTCGAGGTTAAATGTATAGAAGAAGCCGCACAAGTTTTTTGAATAAAAAAATTAAAATTCTTCAGCTCACATCAATTTTATTGCAAAACTGAACAAGATCTCCTTAATCCATACCAGCCATCAATCCTCTCGACCTCTCTGTCTGCCTTTCAAATGACCCTTCACAAAAAAAAAAACACATCCTCTAATTAACTTTGCAAACCTTCTTAAATAGTCGTTTGTTAGCTTTTGAATGTGTATTTGCATTAGCAGGTCAGGTAGGCGCCACGAAACTTTTCTCATATGTCGAACCTGTTTTTAAGGTTTGATACAAATTCATACATTACTCATACGATATGGGGTCCAAGAATCGTCCAGTTTGGTGAATTTGCACAGGTAGACCACTGCAACGACAAGTTGACTTTCCGGTCGTATATGTTTCAAACCAGTTCTGCGAATGGTATCATAGACCCAGTCAAAAAATCGAGGAAGGTGTAATACACCAACGAACAGTGCAAAAGACTCATTTTTATGGCATGTCGGTTGTTATGGGAAATCCTTGCAATTTACCTTAGCAACGGCCTACATGAGAAAATGGGTGAGTAGGTTGTATTCAGGGTTAGGGATATACATGACCATATGTTAGTTTTGTTTGAAATTTTTTGGGGAATATTAATACGAGTATATTGGTAATGCAGTATGCTTGCTCAAAATATGTGGTTTATTCTTTCTCTATAAATAGATTAGAAATAGAATCAGTTCTTTAAATGAAATAGGAGTGAAGAAAAAACTGTTGAAATCACCTAAAATGGTTTGAGAAAATTGTTTTTCATTTCACAGTAGAGGAAAATTATATCAGCACAATAGTCCAAATCCAAACTAGAGGTTGGGATTTTATTGTTCATGTATCTCATTTATGACCATAACGAAATTCGAGGTGATATGGTCAAAATCACCCTCAACCATGTGATTATTACCTAAGTTTTCAATTAGTACCCAGTGCAGTTGTATGGGCTGATAGTCCGACAGCAGCATCAGAAGCTCTCTGCTGCCACTGAGGTTTAAACTTCGGAGCTGCTGCGGAAGCGGAGTGAGCCTTAACCCACTGCTCGACACGGACTAATCATTCATGGATAGGGTCAAACTAAGCCAAATATACAAGAATATTGTGTACATTATGATTAAGAAGAAAGGTACATAATCTTCACGGTAATCGAAAAATTGAATGCTCTGATCTTCAATTATTATTTGTTTGTTGTATATCAAGTCAATTATTTTGTTTGTTGTCAAAACCCGTCTGCTCACTCAAAAAAGTAAAGCCCGACGGCTTTTCAAGAAAAAAGTCTGATTTTTATTTGTAGCTTAGAATAAAGAAAGGGGCTCTTGTCTTAATGGAATGAGTATCTTCTTGGTGCTTCGGGAGGTCCAGGTTCGATTCCAGCGAGCCTCTGAGAGTATAAATCTGTCTGGTTGTCTAATATTAACTAGAGTGTAAAATTAGTTTTATAATAGCATTTCGTAGCGGGGAAATCGGATGCAGAACTGAAATTACATTAATGATGAAATACAAATAAATACAGCTATTGGACACACATTCGGATGATTTACATCAGCGCCCAGCATAAAAAAATGTAAACAATTTTTCTTTGGTGATTTGTGAAAGGTTTATTTATGTTAGTTTCAAACATATCTTGAGAGTTGTTTGTCATTTAATTGATTTTTTTTGTACTTTCGAACATGTTGTTAGCCAATCTTTGTCGTGATCTGCGTTAACTGCATTCGTTTTTTCATGCCTACTTTTACAGCTTATTCATTTTACACTACCTTATTGTGCATACTAGCCAGCCTCAAAAGACATGCTACCTTCCTTGCTTGCTTAACATTTTTGGACTATCGCAACTGTAGATTTGGACGGCTAGCTGCATATCGACCTCGGCAGCAAAAAACTTGGCCAGCTCTTCACGGTTTTCCATCTACAAGATTTTGGTCACTTCATGATAGTATTGCCCCACTTCCTATGTGGTTTTGAGTCCATCTTTTGAATGACTGATACTGTCCGTATAAGTAGGCGCGACAATTAAGTAATGAGGCTGATTCCCTGAAAACGTATATTTAAAAATTATTCTACAACTCTGCCATCCCCTTCAAAGTAGTCCCCTTGGGCAGCTATACAACGTTCCAGCGCGTTTTCCATGCTTCGTAACATTTCTGGAACGCTTCCACTGGAATGTCCGCGAGTACCCTCGTCATGGCCGCCTAGATGTCCGCAATCGAAATGGGTTCTTTTGCCTGTAATAACTCGATCAAGCAGCGTAGGATCGTCTTTGGAACCATCTTCACGCACAACTTTTTCATCCCAAAATCGTCGGTTAAAATTTGTCTGACTGTTTCACGGTTCATACCCAGTTCCGAGGTCAACATTTGAACTGTTAAACGCTGATCCTCACGGATTAGGGCCCTCACACGCTGCGCATTCACGTCAGTCCACACCTCGACTGATCTCCCGCTCCGCGCCTCGTCTTCCACGCTTTCACACCCCTCCTTAAACTCTTTATGCCATGAAAACACCTGGGCACGACTAAGAGCACTAACATATCACCATGCACTTTTACAATTTTATCGTACGTTTCCGAAGCTGTTTCGCCCAATCTGGCGCAAAATTTTATCGCGACGCATTGTTTTTGATTTCGTTTCTCCATTTTCGTGACGAGCACCACAAGCACACGTCTACTCAATACGACACGGCAGCCGAACTAAACAAGCTAGAGCAATGGTAAATATATCAATGGAGAGAGGAAGCATGTCAGAGAAGGAGAAGGGAATTTCAAGGTCGCAGGCTTACGACAAGCGTGGCTTAATAAGAGTTAAACAGAAAGCCAACTTAATAACGAATGCTTCATAACATTAAATAGTCAATTCCGTCTTTCAAGAATACATCCGACAATTCGATTAAGAAGAGAGACTCATACTTCTTACCGGTGCTAGCACTTCCATCATGGTTGCGAAATCTTCAACTAATTAAGTGAGTGACGATCGCTATCATAATGACGTTTCGCTGGAGGATAGTTTTGGTAGCTGGCTGCGGGCGCGGATCAGCAATTGACTTCCACGATACGGCCTTTACCGGAGCAGTGGACTGTGATGTTGAAGCATTCGCTCTTGCAGTTGATTTTCTTGCTGACGATGGTGGCATTGCTGGCCTCGTTCATCTTGCTCTTGCAGTGGAGTGTTGACTACGAACGCCAGTTTGGGTCGCTCGGTAGAGATGTTTACGTGCCTACCCCCAGTTAGCGGAGTGGCTTGCGGCCATCGAGAAAACCTATCGATCACGGTTAGGCAATAGCGATATCCATTTGAAGGTGTTAACTGTTCCATGATGTCTAAATGGATTTGGGCGAAGGATTCGTCATCAACAGTTTTGCAATGCATTTTTATTGTGTCTTCCTATTGTCGACCTTCGACAAGGGAGACAAGCTCGAGTGAAGACACGTACGTCCTTCTGCATCGAAGGCCACACGTATTTCTTTTGCAAGGGTTTCAGAATGGCGCATGCTGCAGGGTGTGAAAACTTTTGGAATGTGCCCAAAATACGATGTTGAAGCGATTTCCGGACGAAGGGCCGGACTCCGTCAGCTGATATGTCGCAGTATAGGTTCCGCGTTCTTCGACTGATATTGATTGAAGTCTGAGCGAGGTACTGTTTTCAGTAAATAGCTTTTGAAGTTCCATGTCAGATTGTTGTTCGGCAACTAGTTCTTGGAATAACACCGCTGTTTCTAACCATCAGATTGAGGTTTGATAACCTTTCTTTAAATTGCACAGGTAGCTGTTTAGTAGTGCTTGCAACTTAGCAGCATCTCGGATGAAGTGTTGGTATAAATTTAGCATTCCGAGAAATTGGCGTAAGTCCTTGACTGTCGGCGGTAGTTTTTACTCAAGTATAGCTTAGACTCGTGCACGTGGAGAAGAGACCCCATGTCTATTGGTATTATGACCTCAGTACTCGATCTCTTCAACACCGAAGATATACTTGTCTGTGTTGATTACTATTTCGTAGTTATTTAAACGATCGAATACAATTTTTAAGATGGTTGAAGTGCTGCTCTGGCGAGCTAAATACAATCAGTATATCATCCAAAAATCACAAGCAGAGATCTAGTCTACGCAAAACTCCGTCTATTAAGTGCTGGAAGGATTGAGCAGCGTTTCTGAATGCGAACGTCATTACGCTGAACTCGAACAAGGCGGAGGGGGTTCTTCCAGCCGTCCTTGGAATGTCAGCCTCGGCAATCGGAATTTGATGAGACGCCCGTAAAAAATCCAGTTTGGAGAATATAGTTTTACCAGCTAGGTCAGGTGTGATGTCTAGTATGTTGCCGCATAGGGTAATGATCGGAAATTGTGGCCGCGTTTAATCTGCGGTCATCCGTGGGCTTGTTCAAGGGGTAATGAACGAGCGACAGTAGCATCCGCCGAGAAAGTATTGATATTCTTGCTTTGCAAACTTAAGTTTAGCGGGTGATAGACACCTTGGCTGCTCTGAAACAGGGGGTCCTGACGCAACGATATGGTGCCGCACTGAGTGTTGTGAATTTTTCACTAACGCTGGGTTGGTAATCACCGGGCATAACTTTAAAAGTTCGTTGTAGCGAAAATTGATGTTAATAGTGGAAATGGAATCGGGGACGATCGAAGAATTGTTCCAGGAGATGCACATTTCGTTGCTATGTCAACCAAACATTTCCGTTTGAGATCAACGAACAAACCAGAGCAGAAATCTGCCCTAATTATAGGATTTGCGTTGTTGGGGATAAGGAATGTTCATGTGTATGATCGGCGAAGATTAAAATAATGGATAAATGTTTTTTACCATACGTAGAAATTTTGATCTTGTTTGCCACGTACAGTTTAAATTCTGCTGGTCATCGTTGTTCAAAGGTCGGGAGTCTGGGGAGAACAGGTACATCTGCTACGTATCGGTAAGGAACCGATATTTTGATTCACGATCGGAAACGTCCAGTCACCAAGTGTCCCCTAAGCGTCTTCCGACTGACGGTGCGTTTTCGATTCAAAATTACAGAGTGGTCTGCGTTGATGTGCCAATGCACCGAACTTTTCCCTTTTAATGTTCCCTCAGCTTGAAGGCTCCCCACGGCGTAACAAAACGAGACCTGGCCCAAAGTAATGTGTCAAACGGTTCCAGGCTGGGTTCTCAGGTTGACAAGGGAGGTGTTTAGTGGGTAGTCCAGTCGCGCATGGGAGTCCCACACTCTGTGCACAAATAGCATTCAGCTCCCTATTACAAAAAAAAAAAAATGTTCCAGAATACGTAATGCGGCTTTTGAGGAACTATCTGAAAGACCGAAGCCTGCCTTACGACACGAGACAGGGCCAACGAAAGATGGAAGTTACATCGGGTGTTGGCCAGGAATGTATCCTTGGTCCAGACCTGTGGAGCGTGTCTTAAGAAGGGCTACTAAGACTGGAGATGGTTCTGGTTGCTAGACGCACCGTTGAACAAGCGCAACTTAGGGTAGGTAAGCTAATGCGCCGAGTGATAGACTGGATGACTGCTTGTGGATTAAGTTTAGCACTGGAGAAAACCAAAGTAGTAATCTTGACAAAAAAGAGAACCCCTAGAGTAAGGATGATCCCCCTAGAGTAAGAACCCCTAGAGTATGGATCCCTAGAGTAAGGATGATCAGCTTCGAATCGAAGCCAGCGGTGCAGTACCTGGGGCTACTGATCGACTCGAAGATAAGTTTCTCTGAGCAAATCTGTTAAAGTTATTAGTTGCTACAAATTAACTAAGGATAATCTGGAGGACAGTGTGGTAGCTTCTCCCAAGCTTACAGTACCCTCAAATTGTGATACTATTTTGAATCCTGAAGCTTGGCCACATGGAGTACTTATTAAACCATTCAGCTCAAGAAGAAGGAAGTCCTTTTGGGCACCGGAAAGACCGCAACCTACAAACTAGTATAAGATTTCATGACTGTAGCTTAACTTCTAACATTTCAGTATATTACCAAAATGTAAGAAGGTTAAGTACTTTGTGCCTTGAATGCTAAAAGTAAAGCACACAGCGGTTTCAAGCGTTGTGGTACTGAAGATTCCAGAGCCCGCATTTGTGATCTGCGTCTAGTAGCAAAAAAAGAACTAAGGACTGCAATGAAAAACTACTTCAGAGAGTTCGCTCACGGCGAATAATGCGAAGCCATTCTTTTCATACATTAGATCCTTCAAGTCCTCCTCTTCTGTCCCTCCTTCAGTTCACTGGAATAATATCGTTAGCTCTTCTCCACAGGATATTTCCAACTTGTTCTCTCAGTTCTTCTCGTCAAATTTCATTCCTTCTTCTCATGTCTCCGATCCAGTTAATACACATGTACTTCACTATATTGACATTTCTTCACTTTTTCCTGACCATATTGAAGTTGAATCCCTCATTAATTCACTTAATCCTAATATATCACCTGGTCCTGATGGCTTACCGAATATTTTGTCATGTCATTAGCGTCTAAACTTTGTATCCTTCTGGCTTTTCTCTCCCACCTCAGTCTGAAGACTGGTATTTTCCCTACTTATTGGAAAAGAGCAAACGTTGTTCCTATTCTTAAAAGTGGTGATCCTTCTTCTGTGTCCAATTATCGTCCTATTTCCTTAATTTCCTGTTTCCCGAAATTACTCGAGCGTCTGGTACATAACCGGCTTTCAGTTTCATTGACCCCTATCTTGTCGAAAGAACAACGTGGGTTTCTCAAAGGTCGCTCTACGACCTCAAATTGAATTGAATTCACCGATAACATTGCTAAGGCCATAGACAATCGATTGCAGGTTGATGTCATCTTCACTGACTTCTCGAAGGCGTTTGACACGGTCAACCATCAACTTCTCTGTTACAAACTGAAAGCTTTTGGGGTTCCTGGCCCTCCCTTATCATGGGTGGACTCCTACCTGTCTTCTCGTATATGTTATGTTTGTTACTGTGGAACTACCTCTATTCCATTTTATCCGTCCTCTGGTGTTCTTCAAGGTTCCCTCCTATTCCTACTGGTTAGGTCCCCTCCTATTCCTACTGTTTATAAATGATCTTCCTTCGGTTATCGCCTCCAATTGCCTACTGTATGCCGATGATTTTAAAGTCTTTCGAGCTATCAGGTCCGCACAAGATTGTCAATATCTTCAGATGAACCTGATTGCACTAAGTAACTGGTGTTCGTCCAACTACCTCTGTCTTAATGTTCCCAAATGCTATAAAATGACTTTTAATCTAAATCATTGTCCGCTGACTTTCACCTATATGTTGAATGAAGTCCCACTCGCTGCTGTGAGCTCTGCTCAGGATTTTGGCGTTACTTTTGATCCTAAGCTCAATTTTGATGCATACATTCTAATCGTGAATACTAGGGCCTCGACTTATTTTCAGGCATGCTCATAAATTTAACAATATATCTACCTCCGTCCGATTGTTTATCTGTCTCGTCCGTCCTTTCCTCGAATATTGCTCTGTAGTTTGGTCTCCCCGACACTCCTACCTCATTAACTCGTTAGAGAATGTCCAGCGTAAATTTACTCGTGTCTTATTTTAAAAATTCAAAGTCCCATATCAACCCTATGACTGTCGTTTATCCTTCTTACGTTTGCCGACTTTGTCATCCCGTCGTATGTATCTAGATCAGTGTTTTCTATATCAACTCTGCCACAATCAAATTTCATTAACATTGTTTGCAGGCTTACGTTTTCGCCAATCATCGCGTTCTTCTCGGGCAAACAATTTTTTCGTACCACCGTATGCCCGTACAAATTTATATTTTCATTCTCCCATTGTACGAATGGTAAGGAATCATGATAAGCTTGAGCTTGGTCCTTTTTTCGACGCATACCTAGTTTTTTGATTGAGATTAAGAAGCCTGATTCTTTCAGCTCAACTGGGGTAAATATTAGACTTTATTTTTTTGAGCTTTAAGTTTAATTTTATATGCATATTTATTATTGTTTTGAATTTCTTTTTTATATTAACTTTAACACTTTATTCTAATTTGTATTAATTTTCTTTTCTGTCTGTTTTGTTCCATTTTTAATTGGATTATGTTTTATCTGTTAAATGGCATTTAAATAAATAAATAAATAAAATCAGGGCAACGGCTTAGAAGGCTGCTTCGTGAGTATCGGCTCTGAGTCGACTTATGGCCAACGCAGGGGGACTCAGCCTATCAAGAAGACGCCTCTTGGTGAGTGCTGTAGGGTCAATGCTACTGTACGGAGCAGAAATATGGAGCGATGCTCTCAGCAAGGAGGCATATCGAAAACGCTTGACACAGTTACAGAGAAGAGGAGGACTGAGGATTGCAATTTCGCATCCGACAGTCTCTGATTCAGCGGTGAGAGTTATTGCAGGCGTGAAACCTGTTGCCCTCTGTGCTAGAGAACGCCGCGCTATTTAACTGCGTCGAAATGAGGCCGCGAGGAAGACGGTTGTCCGCGAGTAGAGACAGTGCTCACTCAGCATGGTGAAACTGACATCTATCTCACCCAGCTTTTGAGCGGGCATGGGTGTTTTCAGTCTTGCCTGCACAAGATTGGAAATCACGCTCCCCCGATAGTCGGTTTTGCCTAGGAAAGGAAGACAATGCCTGCCACACATTTTTTGCGTGCACAAAATGAGACAGGCTACGAAGGGACCTCTACAGGATGATGGGAGAGCTCACCCCAGATAATATAATCGTGGTGATGCTCGAATCGGTTGACAAATGGAACCAAGTGGCATATTATGCTCGGGCAGTCCTAAAATATAAAAGGGAAATTTACTAGTACATCTAAAATGTACCTTTTAAAAGATATCCAGGTTTGAACTCTTCCATATTTCTATACTCTGAGTGTCTTTTTTGAAGTTAGGTCAAGGCTATTTACGCTTTGAGCATAGTATTCTCAAACGGGTAATGCTTCTGGAATATTTACTAAACTCTGTCACAGAAAATCTCTTAATCCAATACTTGGCCCATTTCATAACCTTTCCAGGTATCATGCCTGAAGGTGTCATTGGGTTGCAAAGATCCCTTTTCCAGTAGAAATGTATCCAGAGGAATTCCTAGAAAAAGGACTCCGCGATTCTTGACTTTTCCAGTCATCCAAATGTGTCTTTTTAGGGTTTTGTAAAATCATTTTATAAAAGCCTACTAAAATCGCGTTCAGTCTGTCCATCCGTTCACCCGTGTGGCACACCCCTTTTTCTCGCAAGCTACATATGCTAGAAACATAAGATTTTGTAGGTAGATGTTGTAACGCCTTCTTCAAAGTTTCACCAGAAAAAGAAATTCACAAGGTGTTTAAGAGGGGTCTTCCCATATAGGGGATCGGCTCCAGAGAAAAAAATTTTCATCGCATGTAGTTAATATGGGTATCAAATGAAAGGTATTGATGAGAACTTTTCAAAACAGGTCTTAAAATGACAAGTTTTGGTTCGAGGGGTGCAGGGGAAGGGGAAATGCATGAAAACTGACATCTTTGAACTAAAAAATCTGGAAAAAATCACAGAAGTCAAAATTCATTTTCGCCCATAAATTCAAAATGGGACCCTTAAATTTCTCAAAAGCTATAATATAAGTGTGTTGAAAGCAATTGTATGAGTCCTGAAAATTTCACAATAATCGAACAACAAACAGTGCTACGAAGAAGATTTTCTTATTGGCAATAAATTATGGCAAGATAAAATAAGGTGAAATCGAAGTTTAAACATTTTAGTGTTAATTAATGAAATAGAAAAGTTAAATCATCTTCATTGCGGCGTAGTTGGTCGTTCTCAAAGCCATCAGTCTTGTACATCTACTTGTATTACGTCAATGCGGTAAGGTACTTCCTCGTTTTTAGATACGCGTCGGGATTGGATCAATCTTTCTTTTTATCATGCCCAAATAAAATCTGAAAATTTAAAAGATAAAAGAGATAGTAATTATTTAAATGATTTTCTACCTTGCCTTTTGTTTTAAAAAAGCCTCGAGGATATTTTTAACAATGTAAGCAATAAAACCCAAAACAGTGCCCTCGAATTTTTTTCTCCTTTTTGACATACACACAGTCATAATCCGATCGCTCAAAACTTATTTGAATAAATTCGTTAATTTAATATTTCTTGGCTTTATTATTGTCATGGTCATTATCATTGTTTGTTAGTTTGTTATCTAAACACCACCATATTGATGCCGATGCTGACAAATTTGAATGTTTAAACGATATGTTGTCGAATCAACGACAACTAGATGATTAATAACTTAAGATAATATTGTCAAGGTGCGTTTTTTCGATTTTCTTTTGTATGAGCCATACTATTTATTAGTAGGTGAGTAGGTATGAATGGTAAAATGAATTATTCTGCTCACATTAATAGTAATATGACACGAGCTTTTGGGAAGAGGAAGGATTAAAAGCTTGGTATTTAAGATAAATTTATTTTCATGGTCTCAACATTTTGTGTTGTAATCATATTTATGGGCGATATGGGCGAAATTTTTTCGAAAATGATGTGATGACCGTGATCACAAGTAGTAAAAAGTTAGTCCAGATGATGGTATTTTTGAATAGGAATCGAATGTCATTAAAAACGAAAACAAAGGAATTATTCATCAAATCAATCTTCCTGTTATTTTGATTGTTGAATAATTTTTTCAGTTAAATCGAAAAACTCTGCAAAGACTACTATAAATTCTGTCCCTTACCATACTCAGTGCACGTCAAATGAATAAAATCTTTATTATCGTCAGGCTTAACTAATCGATAAAAATAAATTCATAGCTTCCACAATGCTCACCTACTCCCTAAGCATTTCCGTAGCAGGTGGTCAGCAAACCGCAAATACTACCTTCCCTTTGATTCGCTGAAATTCAATTACACAAACCGCAAATCAAAATTCTCTGCGAGTGCATCCCACACATTCGATTGCAAAAGATCAATCTGACATATGTCACCATATGAACTACTTAACTGCCCACAAATGCCTATGATTCATTTCTCCACAGCCTTGGACCACAAATAAGGCTTCCCTTGGTAGTACCTACCAACACTTAATAAATTCCAACTACTGATGACCACATCGATTCATGATAGTGCCCAACAACCATTCGAAATTGAAATCCGTCCGCGCATTAATCACGCGATGGCACAAGGCCGGCTCTCCAAGTCGACAGATTTTGACATAAATTACCAAAAATTAAAAAGCAATAACTTTTATATAGATACTGTCGTTGTATCTTTTTTCTTGGAGAATGTTTTAACCCAACCGCAAGTTGAAATTACCAAAATTGGCAAACTGCAGTGAATAGATGCTTGCACGAGCTCATATGAATGGTTGAAAATTATCAGACAGGCATTCCTCAATGGCCCTTGAATTCTCCGATTGTAACTGCATTGTTGTCTTTTGTAACGCAATTTCAGTTTCGCAGCCATGACTTGTACAACACTCCCGATAAATTCTTAAACAAATATAATGTCAAGTATTACTCACTATACAGTGACGATGTCTTAATGGACACCTTCCTTTCCCTCGAGGAATCAAACAACTTAAACCACGACCCATCACCCGTCCATCACTGAATTCATCAAAAACCATTCTTCATTGCCATCATAAAAATTAAGTTAATCGTACATCTCGTCCAAAAATTACAGGTGTTGTGAATTACGCTTTAATTGGTCAATTGCATAAGTAAATAAGTAATTACCAAACCCTCGGCGTTGATTAAGCAAAAACAAAAAAATTATTTAATCCCAAAATAACTACTGTCAACCAAATCTGGTGACTTGACGCGTCCATTCTCCACCTTGTGGTGTTTTCGCGGTCTGCGCCTTCGACGCTAAAGGAAGCGTAAAAAAATTGTTCACAGAAAAAAAATTTCCTTTTCACCAACATCTCTACTGTTCGCGTAATAACTTTCCAAATTTGGACAACCAACGAATTGACATTGAGACCGCGCGGACCATTGTTGTTCTTGTCGCTGTTGAATGTCCAAAAATCTTCAGTGATTACTCAATCTTTGGACCGAATTTGGGTTTAAAATAATGTTTCGCGACATCTTCATGCATATCCGATGAAAATTACCGAATCCGTTGATTATCGGAGAAGATTCTCAATTTTTAATGCTGTGCTGACAAATCTACACTTTTGAGTTCAAAATTCTCTTCTTTTTAACCGACTTCCAAAAGAAAGAAGGTTATCCTTCTATCTTTTCTGCGAATACGAAAAATCTATAATGTAATCATTGCATACATAGCGATACTATCTTTTCAACTCCGAATCGAGATTCATGTCAGATAAAAGATACTTTCTGCATCAAATATGGTGATTTGTTCTTGATAGAAGTTCAATGTTAGGGTGATCGATTTAAAGTGGGAGTCGTCCGAAAAAAAATATAAAAAAAATACTGAAAAGCATTTATTACCAATTCATCGCCTTTAACTGTATTTTGGTGTTATATTTGCTGTGATTTATAGTTATTCGTTTGTTTGTAGGTTGATCTTAAATCGGTTGGTCTAGAAAATAAATGTGACAAAATTATTTAGATGGTTTTTTGAAGTGAGGCGTATTTTAAGGAAAAGCTATCAATTGAACTCTAAATTGATGTTAATCTGTTCATTAGATTTTTAATGTCAGCGATAAATATAGAAACCAGCAAGATAGTGCTACTGTAAAATAAACAGTTAAAGGTGGGAACAATTGATTTGTATCTTATGTTTCTGAAGATTTTGAAATTTATTTCTTTAATTTGTGCTAATAATACTCCAACCTAAACTTTGTAGTGAATAACGAGTTTTCAATATGTCCGTAAAGGACTGCAGCGATGTTCTGCTGCCTCGGCAGAGGAAGGTGTTGGTTCCTGCCGAGAATGCCCTCGTCCGGAGACGCGTGAATGCGCTGGCAGGCTAGCATTGCGGTGTCGTGGGGCGGGTTCGTTTCCCCGGCACGAGGACTCACTACAAAACATTTCGCATTCACGAATTGCTTGCAGAAGATCAACAGAGAACGACCGAAGTCGCAAAAATTGTAGATAACTACTCAGAGGGAATTATTACTTGTTACGAGAACAAGTGCAACCTGACAAGAAAGGCTAATTTGGGGTGACCTCGTCTTTACCCAAATACATTCAGGGCACACAAATGAAAGAGGGGCAACCGGGTGGTGGTGGAGCCCCTTCATACCCACCCAACCGGAATAAATCCAATGTTAAACTGTTGAAGTGGCCAGGTATTCCTCTTCTGAGTGGAAAACTCATACAACTTGAATTATATGAACTTTCCCATCAGAAGGGGAGTACCCCGGTGACCAATTTATGTCATAGAATTATACAATTGAATTGCATAACTCTATGCCATAAAAAGGCACTTGGCTTGGGCCACTCAACCCAGATAATGATCAGTAGAGCGGGGGGGTTGCCGAAACCTTGAAAACGAACCAAATGCGGCATCAGCTAATTCGTACTGCTCCAGTGCTGGTTCTTCGGACGGATTGAAATCGTCATCGAAATGGGGCTTGGGTATTGTATGTGTACGAGTAGTTATCAATCGCTGTAATCACGGCAGGCCATGGAGTAATTGCGGCTTGTCCTCAATTCAAATGGCGTTGGGTACCCGTATTTATCCTTGCACTATCAACACCGTGATTGCATTGAGAAAGTTTTGGTCAGCTCTAGGTGCACGGCGACTGGTAATAATTAATAAAAAAGTTCACATCACCAGAGTATTCCCCGCAAATTTCAATTGTTGCCTGTTTCGACTCACCAATAAGTTCGTAAACACACTCTCTTATTTTAAAATCTATCACGCGCGCAGATAACAGATATTTGTTCTTCGCACATCACGGATATTTTTATTGGATAGTTACAAATAGTTTTAGATTAAGTTTATGTTGAATCGTTATTTGAAGTGTTTGCACGTTATGAAAATGATTTAATACACATGCCTTGTTTCAAATACTAGTGTGCAATATTTTAATTTTGAATGATAATTTTAGTTTACTTTTAGGTAGGGTTGCGTTTGAGCCATTAAAAGTTTAATATATTAATAATTGGTCAAGAACTTAATGAACTTGTTATGTCCCGCAAAATAAACAGATACGACATTGTATAACTGTATAGAATGCTTATCGCCTCCTCAGGATTCACCACTGAATCACCAAAAGCTGGCATTTGACTTTCGTTCAGGGAATCTGATTCCAAGGAATATTCACTTACTCCCGCAAGGTTCCGGAATCCTTCACGTCTTCCCGCTAGATTTGTCCTTGCTAGTTGCCTGATAAGAGGTTTTAGCCTCGTGATGGCTTGATCCTTTGCTATCGGAAATAATTGGAAGTGAAGATGTTTCTGTATTTTGTGATTCTCTAGGAGTATCACAACTGCTGGTTGATTGGTAATCCTGGTCCAGCACCGTGCTATCTACAGATTTCTTTCCCGAAGTACGATTACCGCGCGTTTGGCAATATTAACTAGGCAGGTTAGGCTTATTTTGCGTAGTAGACAAATGTGCAGCTAAATGATTTGATTGTTGCTGTTCGGTTGCTTTACCGAAGATTTGGTTTGGAGGCTCCTCGTTTTGAGATATTGATGGATTTCCAACGACTGTTGCAGCACTATGTTCCTTTCCAGCACGAACGTTATTTACTTGCTTTGATCGATGTCTGCCGTAAGTTGTGGGCTGGGGTACTGAAGTCGTCTGAGGTTTGCGATCGTGTTCTAGAAGCTACACAATCACGTTTGGACGAGTTGTTTTTTCTTCTCACTTGAATCCTTCTGGTGAGATTTATCGTGTTCTCGATTAGTGTGATTATCGGTTGGGTTCTGGCGACGTCTCTTGTGACTTGAATGTGTCGATAAATCTTCACAACTTGGCAACGAGTTTCGGTCCGATATCCGTTTTCGTTCAAATCTTTTGGGATGCAGGATTTGGTGATTGAGATTTATACGATCTAATAGATCCACTCGTGTTGGTACTATTTTCTAACAGGCGTTGTTGTCGACGTCGCTGTGTTGCCAACGTTACACAAGGAGTCGGTGTTGGCTTCGTTATGTGTCGATTTTGTTCGTAGACTTCGCGAGTTTCTCCCGATTTGTGTTTTTGCTACTATTTTGGTGGCTATTGTAATGTGAATAGCTACTGGAAGCTTGTGAACCTGGCGCCGTGGTCGTGTTGCTACGATGCCCCTCCGTCACTGCCGAGAACAATTGATTGTTAACGGGTTCGGCCATAGACGACACTTAACCGTCCACTCTATGTCACTAATCATGCCCCTGAAGCGAATTTTTCCTGTCCTTGTCCTATTTAATGTTTTGATTATACCGAAAATTGTGGGGGAGAAGGGAGTTGATCGATGTGAACAACACTAGTTCCAATATCTAGGGTACCCCTTTTTTATATGCCGTTTGGGTAAGGTGACTGTGGCAGTGTGCTTGAGTAATGATAACGTAATTTCTACTCGAATTATTTATCAACCAAAATATTGACCGCACTACAAACGCAACCGGAATTTCCACCAAATTTCGAAATAACTAATTGAGTTTTCATTTGTTCGCAACGATGCGACAATAAAGGACATCAATACTCACAAAAAGTTGCCATACAAATAACAGTAGAGTTCACATTTCGCATTGCACACACACTCCCTATCCCGACGTATCTTGATTCCGGATGTGCTTTTAATACATGAAGGAGCTCCAATAAGGGGTAGCTTAGAATATGAACACATCCTTGGCCCTTGATAAGGAAAAATAAATCACTTGTATTATTCCATGCTATTTCACTAACCTGTTATAATGTTTCACAATAAAACTGTCTATTGCGGCATTTAGAGTTCCGTTTTCCATTTGGTTGGTTTGCCGCTGCTTCGTAAAATTGAATCGAGAATTCGAAAATATCTATACCTCAGAACAGATATTTTCCCAAACAAAATAGCACAATTTCCCCAAAATTCCGATGGAAGCAATATTTAGGCGCGAAAGACTTGACAAACGTTGGCGTCAAGTCTAGAGAAGTAACGAACACGAATTTTCTCGACATCTTCACAAGACCTTCGACATCATTGAGTCACCACTATTTTCTATTTAAACTCGACTGCGATAATAAATAACTAAACAAACTTAAAACAATTCAGTCAGGACTTCTTGCCTAAAACACCGAATAACGTTCTCTCCAGACCGCCGGCACACTCCCTCGTGTTTTTCTCAAGTTCCCCAAAAAAAAAATGGCGGGGCCGAACCATCGAGCAACGAGACAGCAATCATGCACGAGTAGTCGCGAAAAACGACGCTAGAATCGTATTCATCTTTGACAAAGGAAAATTTGGCGCGAAATGCAGTTATTATATCAATAGCATCAAAATTTCAATTAACCGTTTGTCATTTGTTGCACTTATGGGCGAGGAGAATATTTCAAGCGATTGATGCTACAATAATAATTGGTATTGCTGATTGTTCGCAATGCTCAGTACTACACTCGTACCCAATCGATCACGATATTATAACACTCAAGTATGCGATTGAAAATCGCCGCCAAAATATTGCGAGAACAGTTATCTGCACTGCACTTCGCGCTCGTATCGGGATTCTCACCAGTTACACCGACTACGGGCGCGAGCAAGCTCCCCAATAGGCAAAAGAATGAAACAGCGGCAAACCATCGAACCAACACACTTTGCAAACCGTTCTCTCGCTCATTCACACACACTTGTCTAGGACTAGCCAACATTCTTATGACACTTAAAAATATTTTGCACTCGCTATCAGCGCTAGAAATCAGATTTCTAGTTAATTCCCTGAGACAATTTTCATTTCTTCACTGAATAATGTCCATTTGTGTTTAACACAACACGCAAGTCTGATTGCCCCGGCACTCTGCCTAGAACACTTAACTACTCGCATCGGCAATATACCAGCAGACGTGTGTCCGTCACTATTTTGCTTTCGCCTAGTGTGTACCGTACGTATGTGGCGGTTGAGGTATGCTAATGTCGGACCATACGAAGAACAGGAACATTATTTTTCACGGCTTGAAATAAAATTTACGTAGATCGATACGCGAAAGTGTCGACATTGCAAAAACATTATTTTATTCACTCGGACTCCGCGGAGTGTGTCGATAGCTCCCGACAGCAGAACTTTCGTCACTCCCGTTGGTATACTGAGAATGAACACACTAATTAAAACTATTAGCGAAAGCCTTTTAATGATAAATGTGAATAAACTTTCGAAACAAACTAGAACGGAAAGTCTTCTAACCCGCAGTAAAAACCAAACGCGACAATAGAATTAAAATCCCGCGGACACCACGCTCAAAAGCAGTGGCTGTTTGTTTCGTACTGCCCTGCCTGCTGGTGCACTTTCGTCTGCCGCCGCGCGTACGCTCCGGCGCTCGTCAGTTGCAATCATTTATTTGCTACACTCGCGCATGCTGTGTCCAATGCACTTAAAAATAGCGAGTCATTCTCAAAAACATCAGCTATTAAATTTTGATATTTTTGATGCACCTTCACATATTCTCGACAATTGAATGTGAATATTTTCACCTTTCAGCGTAGATATTGTTTCAATGCCCTCATTTTTGATATGATCGAGGAACATTTGTTTGAGCATATCCTGCAATCAATCTGGTATGGGTTTCAGGATGACATACATATTCCGTAGATCTTTTCGTTTCTCTTGTGATACCATTTCTTTGCATTCAGAATAGAGGAAATCAAGATGGTCATTTATAAATCGCTCTTCACACTCCTGACCTCTTCAGTTACTACAACTTTAAAATATTTTATAATCTCTAATTTTGGCCACATGAGGAGGCTTAGTTTGCCCGTGGCGGGTCATCTACATGCACACAAACACATAGTGAGAGGGGAGAAAGGAAAGAGGGCGAAAATTATGAGAAATATAAGGACAGATTCAAATATTTATATTCGTGTTTATTTTACATTTTTTAAAGCATTAATAAGAATTCGCAAAAGGATTTTTTACCCTCGTATATAAACTTTAAGTAGAATTAATATTAACCATAATAAATATAATTCAATAACTTATAATTAAATTGATAAGCTTAAGATCAAGTTTTGAAAACGCTGGAAAACATATTGGAACAATTCTGACTACGATAAGTTTTCTTTCGCTAGAGCCACAAATGAAAAACTTTTCGAACACTACCACAAACTGTATATTACGAATGTAGGGAACTCCGTTCGTTATAACATTAAATCTTTTCAGACGTATGTTCACAGTTTTAAAAATAATAAAGTAGGCTACCCTCCAACTGTGAGACTCGATGATCAAACTTCGAGCAATCCTAAGATAATTTGTGACATGTTTTCATCTTATTTTCTATTCGTTTTTGTGCCTTTAGATCAAAATTCATATGACACTGAGAATTTCGTCAGCGACCAGAACTCTAAATGTTTGCGTATAAGACACAACTCTTTCTCAATTGGATTTTAAGTTTGGCTTGGAAAGTACTTATGTTAATAAACGTGCCAAGCCCGATCGAATATCACCTCACTTTCTGAAAGTTACTGCTAATGGGCTATATGTACTTTTGACCATAATTTTCAACCAAAGTATCTCTGACGGCTATTTTCCACGTGTCTGGAAAACCGTTAATATCACACCGATACATAAGATTGGTGCCAAAGACGATGTACATATATACTTTATTTAAAAGCTATAGATCCGATGCTCTCTGTAGATAGTATTTATACTGATTTTTGCAAAGCTTTTGGCAAAGGCGATCATTTAATTCTTCTCATAAAGCTATATTTTATAGAGTGCCTTCGATTTAGCTACGTTCTCAGATCGGGGATGGGGCACGGAGTCCACCTGCCCTTTGTGCAATTCACCCAAGACTGCTGTCACTTTTTGAGTAAGTGTTGTCTCTCCTCGTAGGCAGTTATCTCTCTTGTGTCCATGTTTAGACGCAAGTAAATACCGGGGTGTTCTCTAGCAAGGAGAATGATAAATGACTGTCACTGTCGAATCAAAGACTGTCAGATATGAAGATGCAATCCACAGTTTTCTTCTTCTCTTTACCTGTGCCAAGCGTTTTCGGTACACCTCCTTACTGAAAGCGTCGTCCATATTTCTGCTCTGTAAAGAAACACTGACCCTACAACACTCATCAAGAGGCATCGTCTTCATGGGTTGGGTTCCACTACGTTGACTCAGAGCCGATACGCCTGAAGCAGCCATCTCAGCCGTTGCCCTGATTTGATCAGAGGAACTCATCTTCGAGTCAATCAGTAGCCTCAGGTACTTTGCCACTGGCTTCAATTAGTATGTACTCAATACTGATCCTCCTTACTGTATGGATTTTATTCTTTGTCAAGACGAGCACTTCGCACAGTCATCCAGTCTGTCAAACGGCGCATTAGCATACCTAGCCTAAGTTGTGCTTGTTCAACAAAGCCTCCAGCAACTAGAGTCGCAACATTATCCGCATAGATCATCAAACACGACTCATCTGGCATCTCTAGTCTCAGTAGCTTGTCGTAAGATACACTCCAGAGAGGTTGGACCATAGATAGATTCGTAAGCAACATCCGATGTAACTTCCATTCGTCGTTGGCCCTGTGTCGTATCGTAAAGCAGGCTTCGGTCCATCAGGTAGTCCCTCAAAAGCCGCAGTAGATATTCTGGAATTTGAAAAGGGTTTCCAGCGTATCGAGAATATCCACAAATCTAGTGAATTTCAAACCGTTCCTAACGTCGAGTGTCACCAACAGGACGATTCGTAGCTTGGTGCGGCTATGTATTTATGCCTTTTGGACCTCTGCAATCGCATCAATAGTACTGCCAAGGAGATACGTCGCCAGCAGCACAAATCCCGTCAATGAGTCTTCCCTTGATGAGTTTCTCTAGTACTTTCCCAGCCATATCTAGCATGCATAACGGGCGGTAAGCAGACAGCGATCCGAGATTTCCTTTCTGCTTACTGATCAGAGCGGGCCTCGCCATCTCTCATCGTACCGGAAAAACCCCATTCCCTAGGCACGCGTTAAATGCGCTGAGCAGCAGTTCAAGACAATGGTGACGCACAAGTTGCAAAACCTCAGCTGAAACGCCATCTGGTCCTGGAGAGCTCCCTTGTTTTAATGCTGGGACTCCCTCTTCTAGTTCCGGCTGTGTAAAGAGTGGGCACTCGATTGTTGTTTCGCTTTAAAAAGCGTCAACACAGACGGTCTCGTCCATCTTTCCCTCTTCATGTTTGCAAGGGGTCCCTAGGGTATCAAGCTTCCGGAAAACTAGCTTGTAGCCAAGGCCCCACGGATCCTTGTTCACATTGTCCACTAGATCTTGCCAGCAGTGAGCCTTACTATTGTTAATCAATTTGCGAAGGCATTTCCTGGCTGACGTATATACTTCTACCCGGTTGCATGCCTCATCATGGTTGAGCCTCATGCCAAAGTTTGTGATACCCTCTTCGCTTTTCAGCGATTTTAGTTAACCACCAGTACGCTGGGGGCTTGCCGTGCCGGGGTTTCCAAGGGGCATAGAAGCGCTGCATGCAGTCGAGATGATGCTCATAGTTGAGTTCGTCATGTCTTGAGCTGCCAGTTCTTTCGTCCCTTGCGAATCTCTCTACAGCGGAGCACCTGCTGTGAGCACTTTGATGAACCTCTCGACGTCCATCCTTCCGATGTTCCACCCAATTGTCTAGAGCACGGACGCCGGGAGACAACATCACGGCTCTCAAGCAGAATGCACTCATGATCACTGGCTTCAATTGTGTATCTTCCGTACCAGGGACTCCGAAGCGAATGCCACGTCAAGTATGGTTCCTTTGTAGCCAATACGGCGGAAAGTTGGCGTATTTCCGATGTTTGGTACGACGAGCGCCGTATTGGCCGCCATTTGTAGGATTCGTTTTCCCCGCGGATCTATTTGAGGCATGCGCCATTCGATTGCTTTAGCGTGGAAGTCCCGCCCAACGAGCAAGTGTGTTCGAGACAGCGCCCTCCAAAGCATTAAGCTTGGCTTGGAAAGGTGATATCGGTTCGTTCGGCGTTAGGTACACACTAGAGAAGGTGGTCCCTGAGTCCCGAACCCACACGAAACCATCCCCCTGTCCACAGCTCTCCGCCAGGAAATCACGGTTCTGAACCCAGACAGCGGCAGTGCCAGTTTCATCAAAATAATATGCTGCAGAACTTTTACAATGGTGTTGCTCACTCAGCAGCAAAAAGTCGGCTTTCATGTCCCTCGCAAACCGCTCAACCAGGTTTTGGGCGGTTAAATTGCGGTGTAGGTTTAGCTGCAGGATGTGGGTCATCGGAGGTTCTGACTTTCCTTAGCTAGGGCTTCCTCGAAAACCTGACATTTCCCTGATCCCAGGACGTGCTCAAGATCTGGTCATGGATCAGCACTTTCCCAAAGAATACATTGTGCCTCCTTGCTACATTCTTCTCTTTTATGTCCCATTTCACCACATTTGTAACATAGGGAACTCCTATCGGGTCTTTTGTATACTTGTGTAGTGTGACGACAGCCAAGGCATTTGAAACATTGAGGAGGTGCTACTCTTCGCCGTATCCTGCAGGCAATCCACCCTTTTCTTCTTGTTTGGCGTCCTTTTCTGTTGAGTCAATGATGGCCGTGCATTATCCCCTATGTCTTTATGGTGTCAGCCTCGCTTTGACCTCGCCCACGCTAAGGGACTCATTTTTGATTACCTCTTCTACCTCGACCACGTCCGTGACGCAGTCAATGTGTCTTATTTCGATCATTGCCATCGGCTAGAGCGAAGCTATAGTTGCGCTTTTGTCGAGGATTTATTTAGGTAAATTTCTCGAGAGAAATTTACCTCTTGCGGAGAGCATCATATATATATATATATATATATATATATATATATATATATATATATATATATATATATATATATATATATATATATATATGGGATATAACGAAATTTGTGACCACGCTAGAGGTTGCAATTTTGCTTCGATTTTCACCAAATTTTCAGGAAAGGTGTGTTGGGTAATTATCTCGGTTAAGTTCGTGAACCAGCTATATCGGCCGGGCAAAAACAAAATGGCGGCCATTTTAGACGAAAAATCGTGATTTCTGTGCTGACCAAAGTATAGCTCCGATTTGGATGAAATTTGGTACAAAGGTTCATTGATGCATTGATGAATCTCACAATAAAAAATCCAAAGTCGGTGCGGCAGAAACAAAATGGCGGCCGCTCAAAGGTCGAAAAACGTGCAAAATTTTGTTGTTGTAATAGTGGTCAAAGCTTTCAACAGATTTTCATGAAATTCGGTAGTTTGATAGAAATTATAAGTATCTAGAGAATTACGTAAAAAAACTGGAGGTCAGGTTGCAAAAAACAAAATGGCGGCCAGTTGAAGTTTAACATTTCAAAGGCTTTTAAAAGTCGCAATTTTGATCCGACATATATGAAACTTGGTTTCGAGATAGACATTACTTACACCTACATTCTTTGATATTTTGGTGATCATGCATGTGCAAATTTCAAAATGGCGGCCGTTTAAATATGCGTTTTTTTCATGTTTTTGTGGCCCTCTAGCGGTCACATTTTCCAACGGATTTTGATGAAACTTGCGATTATGAATCTCTGTACTATGTTCTTGTATTTTACAGGAAATTATTAAAATTGAATGAAAAATTAAAAAAGTCGAAAATTTTAAAGCCTAATATTTCTTTAAAAATTGAATTATTTTGCCCTGTGAAACTCCTATTTGAACGAGATAGTACATTGATTGATGAGGTCCTAGCATACAAAGATTTAAAATAATCCAAAATCAAATGCATGCATTCAAAATGGCGGCCCCCAAAGGTCTGAAGGCAAGCGCAATTCGCTATTTTAGTGCCAACTGAAATAATGAATATTTTTCATGGAAACGTTCTAAATGAGTTTACTTGAAAGAACTTATAAACCAGATCATTTTTAAGATATTGTAAAATATTTTTAACAATACCCTAAAAAATTATAAAATCGCGACTTGTCTGTCTGTCCGTCCGTCCGCCTGTTTTTTCGTGCGTCATAACAAGTTTTCTCGCAAACCACATGAGCTAGAATGAGGAAATTTTATACGTAGGTCAAAAGTGGTGCCTCTTGAAATTTGCAGTGCAAGAAAATATTTTAAGGTATTTAAGGGGGGCTCCCCATACAGGGGGGTGGCATACAATGTTTTTTATTTCTGTAGCCCTGTAGCTGCCAAGGTTCTCAACAGATTCCGTTGAAACTTGAAATTATAAGTTATTAAGGCAATTTAATTTAATTATGCAAATCGAATGACAAATAAAACAGTCGAAAATTTATAGCTTAATATTTTTAGCAGCCGATTTCAATAAAAATCGAAATGACGGCCCTCATAGTTCAGAAAAAAATTGAAAATGTATATATTAATGGCAATGCAAGTGCTGATTAAACTTTTATGGAAATCTTTTGAAATTAACTATTCGAGCTATTTAAGCCTTTGTGTGGTTGCCACTGTGAACTGTGTAAACAGCAAATGCGAGAAGGAATAAGGAATGCTTCCTTATTGTCGGCCTCTGCTCCGAATTTGACTAGCATGTGGCCTGACCGCGTTGGTCGCACAACTTTAATGGGAGTATTGGTGCCTTCGGGCCTTAAATTTCTCCGACTATCCCGCAACATTTCTGCGTAGGATCGGCCATCTTGAGGTTTTACTAGCAGTGCCTGCTGCCGGGCTCTTTGTCGGGGCTTCTTTCTTTCATGTTTCAATTCAGGTCTTTTTTCTTGTTGGGTGTCCGGGCGAACTTTATTTTCTGACACGTTTTGAAGGAGTTTCTTTGCGGCTTTCCTCGCTCCTTTTATCAGCACTGTCTGAAACTTTATAAAATCTGTGATTAACTCAGTGAGTAAGATTTTCAAAAACATAAACGTTATTGACTCTGGCAGCAGTTGGTGACGACTACAAGTTTTGCATCTATTAAGGGTGCACATTATTTAGAAATGAATCAAGAGTTTTTGTCTATGAAATGTTACACTTTGAGTATTAAACCATCGTAGTGATGCGAACTAAGACCGATGTCAACCGGGTCTAGTTTACGAGTGATGACATGTGGGACATGTGGGGAAGAGCATGTCCGCATCTTTTGTGGGTTTAGCTAAATGCGATGCGCGTTCCCCATACGAGACGAAAAGAACAAGTAAAAAAATAAATAATAACATTTTTAGCAAACAAAAATATGAACTGAAATTAACATGTCGAAATTTACATGATTACGCGTTTTACTTCATGGAGGTTACAATTCAAGTGATCGTTTAATTGACAGGAGTTGTGAAATTCATTATATCCGTTAAACGACCGAACTCGCTACATCTCACCAACAGATGCGCTGTGATCGCTCGAGTGTCGCCACAATAGTCTCCCCCAAGTAACTCAGCTAACTTTATTTTTGACAGTCAGACGAAGTCTGTTTAGGAGTTCGCTGAGTTGCGAATCTGACATTTTTAATGCGCGAATATGTTCGAATCGGCTCGGATGTATTCGCAAATGATGTTGCTGTTGGTGCGAATGGCGCTGATTCCTCATTTTCGGTAGTAATTGCATGTCTTTCAACATATGCCGGCTTAATTCTCTCGGTGGAAATTGTTTCCGACTTTCCATTCCTCTTAATGCGAAAAACCCAATCTGACAGTCTTTCTTCTACTTCTAAAGGGCTATCGTATGGTTGCTGGCATAGAGTGTTAGTCGAATCAACTCGAACGAAAACGTGGCTACAAGTTTCCAGATCCTTGAAGGCAAAAGCTTTTGGATGGCTATGGTAAATTGTAGGGTCGGCTTGATTTCTTTCATTAAAAGTTTGAATTTCCTCGCGATTATTGCCGGATCCAATGGAGGGTCATCAAAATTGTCGAAAAAATTTCCCGAGGAATCCGCAATTTTGTCCCATAAACAAGTTTGGCAGCTGTTGTATCCGTATCAGGTTTGAAACACAATCCTAAAAGGACGAATGGAAGAACATAAGCCCATTCTCTATTCTGATGACACATGATGGATGCTTTCAAAGACCGATGCCATCGTTCAATTAATCCATTGGATGCTGGATGATATGCCGTTGTCCTGTTCCTGGTGCAACCAATCAATTTTGTAAATGAATCGAAAAGTTGTGATTCCAGTTGAGAACCTTGGTCTGTTGTTACCGTTTGTGGTGCTCCAAATCTCGAGATCCATTGCTGGAAGAATGCAGTTGCAACTGTATCACCGCTTAAATCAATCATCGGTACAGCCTTAGGCCAACGCGTAAACCGATCTATCATTGTAAGGCAATACTAACGCCTTTTGATTGTGGCATCACGATTATGTCCAAATTTACATGTCGGAATCGATTGGAAGGAATTGGAATCGACTTAGGAACATTATTGCCGTGGCATCCAACTCTACTTCTTTCACACTCCAGACAATTTCTTGCCCACACTTGAATGTCCTTATTCATTCTAGGCCACACGTATTTTTTGCTGATTATCCGTTTTGTCGCTCTTTCACTGGAATATGACATCAGATGTCAATTAGGGTGTGCAAGTAAAACTGCACTTGCCACCAGTTCTTTGCATTTTTCAAATACTTTTTTCACTTCCGGGGTCCATTGTACTGGCCGTTTGTCACGCTTATCCGATCAGATCCACGAAGAACAATATCCATTAAACGTTGAAACGTTTGCGCCCCATTACAGAGGCCGCAAGCATCACTTTGAATTCAAACAGCCCAAACGAGGGGTGACGGCTGTTTTTTAACGATCCTAAGGAGCAATGGGGATTTGATGATATGCCCGATTGACATCCAGCGTTGAAAAAATTGTACAGCCAGCTAACTGGGTCGTGAAATCGCTGAAATGGGGAATAGGGTATCGGTCAGGAATGGTGATACTATTCAGGCGACGATAATCCCTGCAAGGCCGTCATTCGCCTGTTTTCTTCCGGACTAGATGCAAAGGCGAGGCCCGTTCAATCTCAGATGGTTGGCAGATGTTCTTTTCCAGAATAAAATCAAACTCCTTTCTCGCAGCTTTAAGCTTTTCCCCAGATAGCCTTCGGGCACGTTCTGTGACCGGTGCACCTTGTGTTATAATGTGACGCTGGATTGAATGCGGCACAGCTTTTTGTACATTAAACCGTGTTATTTGGTCATACTCTCCCACAGCATACAAACCTAAACGCCATATATTGGTTGGCAAGAGAACTTAAATGTTCCATGACATATTGCCGGTCAGGCCGGAAACTTTTCAAATGACCCTCATACTTAAACACAAATGATATGCCTGCAGATATTCTCGCGAAAAGTTTGAGTTGTCGGAAACTTTTTAAATTTATTAAAAAATTTGGCACAACAGAAAAGTAAAATGAATACTTATATAGGTTCTTCGTTTTGCACCATGTAATGTTAATTATTTTTTAGATATGTATCTTATTTTAATAAGGGAGTGTGTTGGGATAGTATTAAAATATACAAGGTGCGTTCCAAGATCAACGAGACTGAGCTAAAATAGAAACGACAGGAGCTTTGTTCTGATAAATTCGAGTTTATTTATTCAAAATAGTCTCCTTCTGCCTCGAAACTGTTTTGCACGATCCAAAAGCTTTTCGAAAGAGTGTTTCAGGTCATTGACCGGAATGTCCTTCAGGATGTCGGTACAAGCCTTTTGGATGCCCTCTACGGACGCAAAGCGTTTTCCTTTCATGGCCAAATGCAATTTTCCGAATAGGTAGAAGTCACAGGGAGCCATATCATGCGGAAGCGGTGAGTGATTGATGGTTAAAATGCGATTTCTAGTCAAAAAATCAATCACAAGAGTAGATCGATGAGATGGTGCATTATCATGCAATAATCGCCAGCTTCCTCCTTCGCGGTATTCAGGCTGAGTTCGACGAATGCTTCAAAATGCCAAGATACGCTTCAAAATGCCAAGATAGAAAATTGAATTGACGGTTTGGCCCGTTGAAAGAACTCCTTGTAGACAATTCTCTTGGAATCGTAAAAACAAATGAGCATCGACTTGATTTTTGACTTCTCCAAACGCGATTTTTTGGGTGGTGGCTCCTCTGGGGCCCTCCGTTCGGCACTTTGACGCTTGATTTCAGGTTCATCCTGGAAACACCACGTTTCATCACCAGTTACAATGTTGTAAACGAAGTTCTAATCTTTTCTCGCCTCTTTAATGATGTAATTCGAATGTTGAATTCTGAGCAATTTTCGGTCATCAGTTAACTTGTGCGGAACAAAACGCGCACAGATCTTTCGTAAGACCAAATGATCGGTTAAAATACGATCAATCGATGTTTTGGAGATATTCATCTTGGATGCCATGAATTTCAACGATGATTTCGGCTCATTTTTGATAAATTCACGCACAATTTCGATGGAGTTTTCAGTGATCACTGATTTTGGGCGGCCCGTGTGTTCATGGTAATTTATGTCCTCACGACCATATCTGAAACGTGTAAACCACTCATGAACTCTGGCACGAGATAGACAATCATCGCCATAAAGTTTTTTCATCAATTAAAAAGTTTCGGTAAACGTTTTACCGATTTTAAAACAAAATTTGATATTAGCTCTTTGTTCGAAACTCATTTTTGTACAGATGACACAAACATACTGTCACTTTAGACGCAATAACTTCGCTTCCACTAAACCAAATGTCACCAAATTTTCACGGGAAGTAAGGGAGGAATGTAACTTTCCAACGCACTATCTCATTCACAGATGGCGCCACCAAAAAAATTTACGACAAAAGTCTCGTTTATTTTGGAATGCTCCTTGTATACGAGTATATACTCAATTTTATACTAGCGACATCTTTGTAACATATACGTAACCATCATGAAGTTTTCATAAGAATAAAGAACTTGTTAGTTAGTCTGTGAAAAATTACCTACTGTTTCATTATCATTACTACATTTTCACCATGCCTAGTGTCGTAAGAAGGAGATCCTCATATGTTACTTTCTCGAGTAAATATTGGCGAACCAGAGAAAACTATCGAAATAACATATTTTCAAATAAGAAGTTCGTCCTTTAAATCTAACTCCAACATCTTTTGACCTAAACTAGCTTAAAATCTCTTCCTACTAATTATCCAATCTGATCCGATCAGATACAATGTAGGTAAATTAAAGCATGTCTGGTCGCATAATTGCCAATCTCATGTTTTCGCGATCAGATCAGAAATTCAGACCTCCAGACCAGCGCTCGTATGTAGAGTAGATGTAATGTAATGTAGGAACTGATTGAATAATGTGTAATAATCGTGGGTTTTCTTGTCAACCCATTTTTAGTCATGAGCATATGCGCATTGCCTTGTCCGTATGGAGGCTCCTTCAATCCAATCCAATCTCTTTAAAGTGGTGTAGGCGTGCTTCAATAGCACCTCAAGCTGAATTTTAGTCACTTTCTCTGCCGGCAACGACAGCAGCCAAGATAAACTGCGGCTTTAACTGGCCCACATATGAGCGATCCAGCGAGTGCTTAATGTAATCATCTGGTTTAAATCCTGAGCACAAATCGTTCAATTAACTCGTTTTTAGGTGTTACGTTATCCAGAGGTATTGCATAATTTCATAAAAGGAATAAATAAGCCTCATCAAATACTCATATGAGCCACCAATGTCTTCTCTAATTTCCTTCAAATTTAAATCCGTAGCCGCGAGATCGCTTCGCGGATTGTTCACCCTTCTATTAAATGGGCGTACGTTCAATGACTTGACAATGATGAAAGACTAAGAACAATAAAACTAACTTAAGTAGTAAATAAGTGCTTGAGGTTACGAAGTAGCCATAAATTAATTCAAGAGATTGGTTAAACACACCCTTGTATGGTGGTAGCCGCTGCTGCAAGACACAGAATTCACTTTCTTCGCCGGATTATAAACAATTGTTATGAAAAATTGGCACAAGGTCTTTTGAGTATTTTTCGTGCGCGTTATTTGTTTTTATTTATTTTTATTTGTTTTTTTTCTTATAGGAGTCTTTGATGTTGTCTCCGATTGTGGGGTTTTCAAATGCATCTGAAGGTGGTTAATGCAGAATTAACCATGAGTTGTGATGATTATTAGTCATTATGTTGTTACTGCCAATTTGGCCGGTCATTTGAGTTTGTTGTTGTGAAGCTGGTATTATTCTTTGTTTTCTTTAATAAACTGGAAAAACTGAACTTTGGGCCCATAGTTGAACAGGCTTTCCATAATGAACAATTTTTGCTTACACTTTAAGTAACAAATTCTTCCTTAAGTCTTAGCTAGAAAGCAGGTTACATAATCCGCTGAATTCGGTACTTGAATGCCTCCAATTACTATTCTAAGATGAATGCGAATAATCTCCTTCCAACAACATACTCTTCACCTCTTCAAATCCATCATAATTCTCCATAACAATTACCCTTAATCACTGTATCAACTCGAACAATTTCGCCATGATCTTATAAGGTAGTCGCGACATTCACTAAACGGTGACGGTGACACAGTCATTTTCGAGAACACCTACAGCTTCAACGATCATTTATGATCAATTCTTTTGGCTCTCGACCGAGAGGTAGGTACAATAACAGCTTGTTTGTATCATTGATCCATTAAAATCCAGCTTGATGATGTCATAGTGTAATTCTGTTGGTATCGAGTCAACCAAGAAGTCCGACCGCGACAAATTTGCTGACGAGGGATGTAATAGCACTCAAACGGAATAATCGCGGTTAGGAAGCAATTCTAATGCCTTGTTGAGGGCCGAATGAATGTATCAAATGACTGCGGGACCATGTGTGCAAGTGGGCAACAATAACAAATAATTCGATCCGATTTGCCAGATTTGGTTATGTAGATTTAAATCGATTACATACGAAATAATTCTGGTAAGTCCCCGCACTCGTTTGAATTGTTGTCTAAGTTGGAGGTTGTTCGCACTTTGGTATGTGATGGTGGAATTTAATGTAGGCATCCGCTTCTTCGTAGTGCAAGTTTGAGTAGGTGTAGCTCCAGTTTATTGTGCAATACAGTCAGGGTCTGAGAGCTTTGATAATTATTGCAGTTTGAACTTCGCGGATTTTATCTTTTCTATTCTCCTTGAATCAATTTGACATAGAAACATTATAGAGCTTATTAGCTGAGGGTGATTTTGTCTAGTCCTTCAAATGACTATTTGCATACATAATTGAACAATTTCTTATTACCATCTTAGAATCTATTCAACAAAATCATAATGACAAATAAATTGAGAGTCCACACCCAACCAAATTAGTCGCAGCATTTTTCATCAATTTTTCTTTTGGACTTCCATCAGGTGTATAACCCCTGGTGACAATACACCTCCTCTCCTTTGCTTAATTTGGTTGGTAGCCAAACCATTTCTGGTGGCAATCCAACCATAACCATCCAATCTAGCGAAAATATTGAGAGTGTAGGCTCTTTATGCGTTACGCTATTTGGTGGTACAATGCCCACACTTTAGAGCCTACTCGACCAAGCCTGCACACTGTCTAGTGCTGGTTATTTCGAAAAAGCAATCGACAAATACAGCAAACAGAAATTCCAAATTTGATCAAGTGCCTACGATTTTCTCTGCCGATTCCTTTAGAATCTTAGAAGAATATTTATGTTATGTTGTATGGTGGATCCAAGTTTCTCCGATGAATGCAGATGAATGGCCGGATGGCTACGGGTAAAGCAAGTCAAGACATAATGTCAGTGATACGCGTATGGGTATTTTTGCTTCGTTAATTGCTCACTTCTTCACAGTTGGACGTAATAATGAAACGTTGACGCAATTGCTTTCGATGGATATTAATGGCGGCATGATCACTTTTGTGTACATGGAG
Source organism: Odontomyia ornata (assembly GCA_963969285.1). Taxonomy (NCBI): domain Eukaryota; kingdom Metazoa; phylum Arthropoda; class Insecta; order Diptera; family Stratiomyidae; genus Odontomyia; species Odontomyia ornata. The sequence goes on along the minus strand of OZ017742.1, from coordinate 14,526,285 downwards.
AGTGTGCTGTCGATGACTTTAGAAAATTTAAAGGGGGGTTAGAGTTTGAACTTTCAAACTGAATTTTCTGAAGTTTTCAAAAACTGTTAAAGAATAGGCTCATATAAAGCCTGGGAGGTACAATACGATTATTTCTTTAGAAATAACCAGTAGTAATGTAAAAATATGTTTGCAATGATTTGAGAGCAATTTAAATGTCGAAGTCAAAGTCAAAAGCGCTTTATTGAATACTAACCTTTATAAATTTTTAAGGGGAACATAAAGCAAATTCCAAACAATACAAAAACTTAATGGCCCAAATGGCTCTTATACGTTATCAGTTAAACAAATATTATAAAAAAAACTATAGCAAATTCAAATTAGTTAAGATTATTAAATATATTATAATTTGATTGGAAAAAGGAGAAAAAACCAACCAACACTATCCTAAAATTATTTATAATTTTATCATAACAATGAATTTGATCCTACACTTAATACGTTATAACCTAATTATAATAAAAATAAAAAAAAAAGAAAAATTTGTCTTATACTTAAAAAATTCTATTGCAATATTCCTAACCTACGCGTTTTACCTCATCTCTAAACCTAATAAAATAAACAGAACATATACCTAACCTATCCCTAATTTTTAACTCAAATAAACAACAACACTAAATGTAGCAATAATGAGCTGAAACTTAAAAACTAAGTAACGAAAACACAAAAACTGAAAATAAACACGAATAATTTAGGCATTTTCATTCAGCCACCAATACCTAGATTGCCCCATCTCAGCTCGATCAGTTTCAACAAATCTAGCAAATGAGTATCTCCATTTTAATTGTTGGTCTCGTGAACTCAAATTCGGAGGGTATTTTATCTTCTTATCGGTAGCCCGTCGATATATGTGATATATGACTGGGACCCCATCAGAATCAACAACATATCGACTCATGTCCAAATACACGAATGCTTCTGGAGGAACGAAGCCAGTAGCGAGGCAAGTAGCTATATAATCTGTCTGTAGGGTGGAACGGCTGTGAAATCCAAGGGTTTTCACTCACAGTTACAGATCTTGCGATATGATTCGATATTGACTCTCTTCACTTCAGCAGTTTGATAAATTCTTCTATTCGAAATATAATGCTTCCAATCCGTCTCAGGCTTTCTGTACAAACCAGTACATGCACGAAGACATTTCCTTTCGAAAACTCTTAATTTTTCCATAGTACTAGCACTCTGGTTGTACCAGATCTGGCATCCATATGTCAAAACCGGTCTAACCAGGGTCTTGTAACAGATAACTTTGACCTTTTGATCAATGTATTTGGAATGAAAGAGTCTTCGTAGGGCCATGACTACTTAAGTGCCTTACTGAGCATGATTTTGACATGTTCAGTATAGTACAGATACTGATCGAGATGAACAATGAGGTATCGAACACAGGATTTATGTGGAACCCGTTCTGAACTATCTTCGCCAGCCATGATGTGGAAATCCTTCCAATTACGTTTCAGGTCTTGACTGACCCCCTGCAGCGTTGTCCGAAACAAAATTGTTTCGCACTTCTGCGCATTGATTTTCATTCGCCAATTGTCAGTGTACAGCTGCATCTCCTTGAACATTTTTTGAAGATTGCTCTGAACTATTGTAGCTTTTCGGTCTGCCGTATAGATGAATAGATTATCAGCAAACGCTACCAATGGTCGCGTTGGCGAGACGTTAAAATCAAAGCCGTTCAATAGCTTGCGAATGAAGATTGAGAAGAGGAGAGGCGCAGTAACTGTTCCCTGCTGTAGACCATTCCAAACCTTGAATTCGCGCATCGTTGTCAGATTTCCATCAGTAACAACAAACGATTACCCGTATAACACATTGCACATCATGCCGATAAGGTGTCTGGGGAACCTGTCTTGAAGGAGTTTAAAAACTAGTCCATCTAACCACACTGTACCGAAGGCTTTCTCCATATAATGAGACATGCTCCAACACATTCTCTGTTGTTTAGTTTCCAACAGATGTCTGAGGTTACTTTCGTTATTGCATGTGTGGTCGAATGCCTGGCACGAAAACTAAATTGGTAATTTGGCATCAACTCATATTCCTCAATGTGGGCGTTTAATGCTCTCTTGAGTATCACTTCAAACACCTTGCTGATGTTAGGCAGCAAGCTGATTGGGCGATAGCTTTTGGGGCATGAAGATTCTTTTCCTTTCTTCAAGATCGGAAGTACCTTAGCCTTTTTCCACTCATTTGGGAAATATGAATTGCTCAACATGTTGTTGAATAATATGCAATAATTCCTAATAGCAACCTCAGGCAAACGACGAAGAACTACATTTGGAATACCATCAGTACCACATGATATCTTGTTGTTAATCCTGCGATATATGAAACACAAGTCTTCATAGCTGACAAAATAATCAATAAGATTGAAGCTCGGTATGAAGCATATGTTAATGTTTCATTGAAATAAAGAAGTGATTGGCCATTCAGGCTTGATTTGAAGTCGAAAACTTTTGCTTCAACAACCTCTGTAAATATTTGATTCCTTCCCTCAGGGTTTGGTAGATGCACCAATTCAAAATGCGTTCCAATCAGTGCAAGTTTATGCAATCCCTCACAAATAATCCTGTTTCCATTTCTACCCGGAGTCGTACTATCAATTTCGATACCAGCCCTATCGAGAAGATTTATCTCATCACTAGTGATTCGATACCTTCACTCGAGACTTTTTGCGGGATATGCTATTCACTTTCGCGAAAACGCCATCTGGGTCCTGTGGGCTAATACCCCTCAATTTATCCGCCCATTGATTGCTGGCCTCACTCCTGAAGTATGAACGGATTAAGTTCCGGACATTCTTCAGGTGTAATTTCAACAAAGCTAACGAGGGATGGTTCTAGTCCAAAAATCGTCCATAAATATTGTTGATGCGTGTGAGAAGATTAGTTAGATTTCTGTCATTAGGAACCATTGAGCAAGCGTTGCCATCATCAGAAAGGGGACATTTCTTCTGGTATCCCGATTGAACTTCTTTTGAAACTTTCCCCAGTCTGTGTTTTTGAAATTCAACCGATGATTTACATGTTGAACTGGAATGAGGAAGAAATCATCCCTTTGATGATTGATTTCCATTACGATTGCGTTATGGTCGCTTTCGTAAGGAAGCACCTGCAGTTTCCATTGAGGACTATTAAAGCTGAATTCAAGTCATGCGTCAGTAATGCAGAGGTCAAAATATGAATTTGTCCTAGGGTATGTTGGGAACTCCGACCCGTATATGTTGCACCTGTATTCAAATTGGTTCTCCACGGTTTCAGGAATACACCTCTTGGATTATTAGTGGCGTTCAACCATGATGTATGCTTAACGTTCAGGTCACCAGCAAAAATATAATAATTATGCAGCCTGTTCAATTTGAGTATTTCAAACAAGGAATTGAGCTCCTCCTTGAGCTTGAGAACAGTTCCACCAGTTGCATAGGCAGAGATAACGAAGAGGTTATCCCCACCTGGCAGTGAGATTTTGATAATGGACACTGCAAGAGATTCAAAGCTTTTGAATTTGACTTTTTCAATAGCTTGGAAATAAAAGGGTCTTCGAACCAATATCCCGGTGCCAACCCCCCCATCACCTATTATCCTATCGTTTCTTACGAATTCAAAGACCGTGGATGTCATGGAGTGCCATGCATTGAGGTGGGTTTGAGTGAGAAGCATGATGTCTGGCTTTTGCTTAACAATGAATTCAAGGAGATAATCACGCCGATGTATAGTAACAATGGAATTGACGGTGATCGAGATGAGACGAATCCTATCCATGGGAATGTGACTGGATGACAAACTATTTTGAAGCATGTTGGCCTAAATTTTGAAAAACGAAATTGATTTTTTAGTCTTGTTTATCGCCACTATCTGAAAGATATTCAAGCTGTTGGTAAATTTTGAGAAGCAGCTCATTATTGCCACTTCCATTATTTATTTTATTTGCATTGTTGTCAGCTGATCCTCTAGCAGCAAATGCAAATGATACTCCGGGTTTGACGAAGTTGGGAGGTAACAAGTTGTGCCGTGCTTGGGTTTGTTTCGAGGAAAGTGTAACTCTTGCATCTTGATACTGAGGGCATCCTCGATATGATACTGGATGACCAAATATACCGCAGTTAACACAGTCTAATTTTTCTTTTGGCCCCATCTGAGCCAATTTGCATTCACCGGGGGCGTGAATATCTTTGCATTTAACACAACGATAGTGCATGGCCCACTTGGCAGCCGAATCTTTGGCACCTGCAACACTGGTTGACCGCGGTTTCTTGGAGGCGCTCCCACCTCACAACTCTAAAGTTTAAGAACCTTACCTGTTGGAAGGCACTCGGACTGCTATCGTTAGAAATTTGGACCAAATAAAATGGTAATATTTTGCCTTCAACAGTTGATCTCATTGTAGCAAAATTTAATAAATAAATTTAATAATAGCTGGTGCTGCTTCCTGCAACATTTCAAGGAGATTAACTGTATTCTCCCCACAGTCCAAGCCCTTCAACTGGAAGGTCTGATTTTTTTCCGCCTTTGGCGTATATGTGCAATGGGGAGCTTTTACACTATTAAGAGCATCTTTCGCCATTTCGAAATCAGCCAATGTTTTTGTCTTAATTGTGAGTTTATCAGCGGTGACTCTCTTAACTTTAATGTTATCGATTTTATGTTCGGCTGCCAATAACCGACCCATATCTGCTCCACGCTGCCCAAAAACGTTAATTGGAGGAAGTTTCTCATTTATCTTATTATTTTTAATAGGAGAACCAGCAGACACAACGGTTGGCTTCTCCTTCTTCTTATTTTTTGATTTTAAATATTCAATGAAATTATTACGACAATCATTAATATTACCTATGCTATCTTGGCACTCCATCTCGATGTCTATTTCGTCATTCATCGCAGACAGCACCGCATAGTCATTGGCGCTGTCGTTTGCTCCTCCTGCACTTAGTATGTGTTCAGCGTCATGGATTGATGTGTTGCTCGTATCTTGTAATTTTGCCTTGCTCTTTTGCGTTGCTACTGTTTTTCCGTAGGTCTTGTTTGTCCTCGCTTCCTTTTTCTCATTCTTCTTATTTGTTATCGCTTCTTCTATGCCGGACGTATTCTGTGGCTTCATCACTTTTGTTATGTTCGCATCTGTTAATGTCCGGACCATCTCCTCCAAACATAATATTCAGAGTTTCATCTCATCGTTTTTTTTAATAACCTTTGCGTTTTCTCTGGTTACTCTTTCGTACTCTTTACTGAAAAGCGTAATACACTTGCCATGCTCACAACTGTTTTGATCGTTATTCCGCTTCGTGATTTTATCATTCGTTGTATTATAAATACCTGGCCCTGGGTCCTCCAGCGGTGGGAAGCCGTCGGGCTCCTCCATCCCCTCCCCGCTGAAAAAATTTTTTCTTCTTTTTTGTCTTTTTTGAAACTTTCTCGCGGGTAAGATTCAGATACTCGATAAATTGTTCGAATAGTTCGACGATGTAATAAGTTTTTTTTTTCCTAGAATTACTTTCTAATTGATGTTTTTCATAGATTATTTTAATTTATAAAAATTCTTGACAGGACCGAATTATGCACACTTCTACACGCAACGAGTGCTAGACGTAGAATAGAACAATTTAAATGACTTGAATCTTGAATCAATGTTCTTATGGGAAGGAAATAAAAAATAAATAAAAATTATTTTCTTCGTAATGATTGAACTTGTTCTAAGGCACAAGAATCTAATATCTGTGGAAAATCAACCTATCCTGGCTACGAAGGCAATGAAAAAATCGATGCCTCAGAAAGGAAAAACTCAAAATTCCCATTCCCTGGTCCATATCCTTTTTATTCACGCATTCATATTATTCACATAATGAATTTCTGAATTAAGTCGAAGATTGAAATATCTTAATGGAAATCAACATATTGACCAAGACTTCCATCCGCAACTCGCTTTAAATTCAAAGCTCACTATCAATTTTCACCATCTATTAATCGTTTTAAGTGTGAGGAAACGCGCCATGGCTGTGTTACACCGAGGCAGATGTTACCGATGTTACCGCCTAGCGCTTAGCCCTGTCACGTGATCTTATTGTAGTACTCTGCCCGCGCTGGGCTACCTGCAGAATGATTGTATATTTTATATTCTGATTAACTTTACCCAGTACGCACGCTACGCCCAAAATATATTATTTGCTTTATTTATTAAGGTAAATGAAATATGCAAAAAATATTGTTTCATAAAAAACAATCATAGTAACAGTAATTAAGAGAGAGTGGGGCGGAAAGTGCCGATTTTAACAAATCCTTATATAACTCGGATAAAACAAGTACTATGTCTGAAAGTAGTGGTTCACCCTAAGCCAGATTTAGTCTGTAATACGAACTTATCTACAGATTTTGCACATTTTTAATATTTTTTAAGAAGAAGTGATTTTTTTATACAGCGGCAGCAACGCACTACCAACTCAAGTTGTGCCGTTGATAATGCTAGGTGTTTTACATGAATGAAAATTAATTTAGAATCTGAAAGACATCAATTTTATAATAATTAATTCATTCTTTATACTTTTTACTATAAATCAACATTTTTAAAACTTAGTTGGAATACTAAGTATTATAATAAAAAAAAAACAAATTACCTTTACTTATGTAATTATTTCAAACATAAAAGCATATTTTTAATCAATAGTTTGTGCTTATTTTTATTCGAATGAGATCAATTATTAAAAATATCAGTCTCTAAGTAATAAATTACAAAAAAAAATAAAGATTTCTCTTAAATTATAAAGTAAGAGAGTTCTTTCCAGAGCTATTATCTTATTGATCAGTCTCGAGTCTTTTTAAGAAATCAAAAAAATATATCAAAACTAGTTATTCTCTAGATCACTGATCGGAATTGCAATTAGGAGATATAAATGCTAGGCTTTCTTGATCTTCGATATATTGCAAACTGGCCTAATTCTTACATTCTCTGCATTCAATCGATTTTTCAACAGGGGCAGAGTTAGAAGAGACATCACTACATATGTACCATTCTTGTTCGTCATCAGAACTGTCGTCATCTTTCAAAATTCTTCTGTTAGCGGGGTTCTTAGTCGGTTTTTCTGTTTTTTTACCTTATCTCTTGCCTTTTCCTTAACCTTGTCACGGGAGCCTTCCACACATACTAGAAAACAAACAAACGAAAAAAAAGAAACAAAAAAAAATATAGTAAGTTCTCCGCGAGTATAACTTCCCGAGCCAACTGAAGTCGAGGTTTAACGATGTATGTAACGCTTTATATTTTGTATCACACTTAGAAATTAGAATTAAGTAGGTTCTAAGCAGATCAACGAGCACTTCGCTGACAATGCATTCAATCATTGTGCTGAAATGTCGAAAGCGTGCGATTAATTTCACCGAATCGGACCGGCAAATACTGATGGAAGTGTACCGGTTACAACTTTAGCCGGGCTGACGAGTTTATCGGATTTACTAAGCGAGCTTCCTGTATACAGATTCCATTTCGAGTGTAACGTCCCTAAATAAATCGTTACTGTTCCATACATTGGTAGCTGATGAATCCAAAAACCTATTATCGGTTCGTGATGATAATCTAGTAAGGCAACTAGTTAATGCGATAGAACAAACAAGCTCAGATCATATAGAATTAAAGCCACAATACGCTTATAAATCAACTTGGCACAAATGTAAATGAGACGCCGGAATTATTGCTAGGCATTTATACGTTTGGGCCTATCGTATTTAATACTCCTCCTAGCCAACGGATACAAATTAACAATTCAGTAAATACAAATTCTCCTGTATCAACTCAACAGCAGCAACCGAGAAGCTGTACGACACATCCACAGCAAATTCAAAATGAATTTCAACCTCCTTCCGGCGAGAAGAGTATGGTTACCACAAGACACAAAGCGCAATTGAGCGCTCAACAGCCAGTTATCACCGCGACACCAAACAGTAGCAATATGCAGTTTGCTGCAAGTATGGACATTTAAGCGGAACCCGATATGAGACATGGATCAACAGGTGTAGGGCATGTTTCGAATGCGATATCCCATAGAAATGTTGTAAATATAAATAATTATCAGCCTGTGGATGCATCTACTCAACAAAATGCACTACGCGCCAGCAACAAGCTGCAATGCAACGGCAGCAACATTACAATCAATCGCATATTCAAGTGCAGAAGCAAGCCCAAGGTAACCAGCCACACATTCAGCAGCATCCGCCAACACATAGCACATTTGGATACGATCGCGAACACAATATAGGACGGAAAAAAGTGTCCAGCAGATATCAGGACGGCAGTAGAAATGTAGGCGGAAGTGGGGGAGCAGGTATACCATATGTTGAGCAACATGAATCGAATCTGTCATCTGCATCGAAGCAACAGCAGCAACAACAACAACATCAACCATCATCGCGTCATAGCTCATCAAATGTTTCATCGTTCCATCACCATATTATGGCATTTAAAGCTCGCAAGATGCCAGCTGACACGACACGCGGGTAATGCAGTGAATGCGATGAACTGTTGGAACATCGAAAAGCTCTCTGATATGAAAGCGTGGCCACCAGAGGGGATATAAGACCCCGGATGGAGCTTGGAAACTCTCTTTTTGACTTCGCATTTTACCAAGAGGGAGCTCGAATTTTTTTTGGCGGAATTCTGGAGGATTGATCGGAGGATTCAAGAAGGTCTTCGGAGGAACGAGAGGAGCGTCTCTACGACCGAGGTGGATCGAGCAGAAGTTGGCGGCAGCAAGATTGGGGGCCCCCCGAGTCGAACAAGCCGGTTGAATGGTGCAAGTTGGGTATAACTTTACATATACGAGTATATTTCTTGTTTAAATATCCTGTATATATTGTTAATCCGTGGGATTAAATTGCTTTTCGTGATTTAGAAAAAAAAGTGATTTAGAAATTGTGAAGTTGGCTCGGAAAGCGAGGTGGCATTCCCGTACGAGCGACGCCCCGTGTGTGGAAGGCTCGAGGGTGCTTCGCCGCCACGTGGTGTGACTCCGAAATTGTTCAGGGCTCATCCCTTGTTTTAGTAGTCCCCGCCCTAGTTGTGGTCGCGGTTAGGGAGGATAGGCGGTGCATGATCGCATTGCGCGTCGTGTCGCGGACAGTGTCGGTGCGAGCCTTTTGGCGAGTCGCGATTCTCGCTTGGCGACTCCTGTGGGGCCCATTGGCAAAGCGAGTGGCGCACGGCCCCTCTCCATTGGGCTAACCGGGTCCGAGGGCCCCAGTCAGGAGCTCCACCAGAGGGCACGGAAGCGATATTCAGTCGCGGAATTGTTACATTCAGTCGCGAAATTGTTACAACCTTCTTTGTAGTTCCACTTTCTTTCTTCTTATTTTTATTAGCCTGTTCTTCGGTCAAAGCATTTTTCTCTGGAGTGTCCGTCAGAACAGCTTTCTTTTTTTAGGCCCTTTATTATGTCCAATTAATCGAGGACGTGCTTTAGGCAGTGGTCTTGTTAACCCTTGTGAGAAAATTACTGTATTTTTATCTTCTGTGTTGTTATCAGCTGATTGAGGAAGTGGGAAGCTGCAGCAAAAGATAGGCTTCTGAGAGCACTGACGTGTCTCTTGATCTTGATTACCTGCTGGTTCACTTGTGCAGTCAACGCTGCAGTCGCTTTGCCCAGAAAAATAGTGTAGTATGAATAGAATAGTCTCAATCTCAACATTGCTGCCCACATAATTTGACTCATCAAGATATTCAAGAGTCCTTTCTCGATTGTTTGGAGGGACAGGCAAGTTGTCTGTACCTTGTGAGGGTCGGTTTTCTGGCATCGGACGATCAGTGACAAAAGACGATGCATAATCTTCGTCTGTAAATACATTTGGATCATAGGGCCAAATGCCAGCCTTTTTAAATGCATATATTGGTAGGTGTTGCTGACAATGGCAAAGCGTATGCTACTATACCTGGTATTTCATAAATGCTTATAATCTTCCCGAAATTAGTTCTCAGCCAGTTATTTTGAGCTTTACAGCATATGTTTTAAAAGGGCCATTGACACTAACACCCAGGGGTTGCAGACGATGAGTGCAGTGTGCCTTTTCAATCACATCAATACCAATGTGAGATGCATGATTGTGTAGGAGTAATAGGACTAGCTCTTCAGGACTAGGCTTAGTTTATTTTATGAAATGATTTATAAACACTAAGAACTCTGTGCTTGTCATCCAACTGGATTGATTACCAGTCCCAATACACTCAGGAGGACCGTCGCGTAGTTATGTTTCAAAGGTGGGAACGTAAGCATCGGTGGAATCGAGTTTCCCAGAGCACTTACCGCTAGCTCAACACTGACTAAAGTTCCACGCTCTGTTGAAACGATTGCTTCTACTTGCTTTGTTTCTTTTTCAGCCAAAATTTTCTTCGATTTCAACACAGTTTGGACACCAGTCTCGTCCAAATTCCAGACATGTGAGGGAGTAAGATTATGCTTTGTAATCAAGTCGCCAAGTTTCTCAAAAAATTGATTTAAGTTATGCCGGTTGAATGAGCTCGCGCACCCTGCATTGGTAGCTTCGGCTGTTCCGATAGAAAATGTAGAGTTCCTCTTCAGAAGATTTGTCAACCAATCTTTGCCAGCCTCACCATTTGTATGCCAAGATGGTGGGATGTTTTGTACATTAAACTTCACGGCACACTGCAATGCAAGTTGTCGTACTTCTTCCGGTAGAAGACCGAAGTAAATAGAAGCGCTTTTTAAGATGCACTTCGACAGTGGTGCCTTTTGTTCCTTATTAAACACTAGTCCTAGTTTGGATCCAACCGCAGGAGTAAGTCCACTTGTTATTCTTTTGGCATAGCGTTGTAATGTTGTGTGGCAAATTTGTAATTCACGTGCAACAGTTTTTAATTTTAGTCCATCTTTGATGACTGATGACTGAGATGTAGGCCCCCTTTTAGTTTACGTTTGTATATCCTCATTCTGTCAAAGATAATGAATCCAGTATAAAGTATCATGTCGAAAAGTACTTGCGTAAACATTAACAATATTGAAACAATAAAGGTTGCTTAGGGGGTGGTTGTGCCGGGGCACAAGCAGCCCTACACGAACGGCACATTTTACCCCGCTTATTAGATTGCGATATTTTGTCTCACACATAAAAATTATTCTGCTCAAAGCATTAAAATTACACTGCATAACAAACTAGGATAAATAACAAACATTTTACTAAAACTCTCATATGAAAAGCACGAAAAATGCTAGCTTGCGACCAAAAAGTATCGAGGCGAAATTATTTATTTTTCGCTGAAGGACCCTCACATGCACTGCCAGTCAGTCCGCGTCGCTGACACAACTAAATGACAGCCGCGTGTGCCCGACTGTTAGGCATTCTGCGACACACTACTCGCGCCGGCACAATTTACCCTCGGCACTTCCAGCCCCGCTCTCCCCTAAGTAAACAGTAAATAAATTATAATTGAAACATCTAATACACATGAGAGTTTTTGCTTTCAGTACAGTTTTAAATTTTGAATCAAATCCTGTTAAAAAAGTAGATTTGATAAAAACTTACACAAAAAAGGTCTTAAAGACGCAAGGACGCGCGTTGAAAGAGCCTTATGTGCACTTTATATGTCGCTTTGCATTCGCAAATCATTTACTTTAAATTTTCTTGCACACCACACAGCAGATTTTATTGAAACTATTGTCACTGAAAGCTCCTTAAATAATAATTTGCCTAATAGCGGGCACTTTCGTCCTTTTTCTGAATCTGCCAATTAGTGAGGACGTGTGTTTTTATATACGAGTATTTCATAGCGAAATTAATAAAGCTAAATTAGGTAAAAATTAAATAAAAAAATTTTATCAGTTTTATTTCCGATTGTTGATTTTGTTTTTATTTTCTATATACGTATTTCGCTTGAAAAGCTCAAGCTCCCTCAGTGAGACTAACTTACTCCTAACATTTTTTTAATTCTTACATACCTCTTAAATTTTTCTTTTTTATTATGTTGCAACTCAAACCTACTACATTTTATGTTACATCTAATTACCAATAATTTAGCAATCTTTTACATCCGTTGCCAAGATCCGTAGTTAATCTTTCTTCCTCAGACACTGCTAATTACTATCGTCTCGCTAATATGCATCCAACTCACACTCCTTTTTTGCCTGCTTTACCGCTCGTAGATTCTCCCATGTGACGTTCTGATGTTCCTCATTGATATGCCTTGCTACCGCTGATTTATAAGTTTCCGCACATAGCGAATTTAAGAATGTCAAACCCAGTGATATCACGAGTCAAATGTCACCCAAAGTTGCATAAAAGGGGAAACGAAATGCGTGAAATCATTACAGATTCAAACTCTTCTACGAGGGTCATCTGAAAAGTTTCCGGCCTTGCCGGCAAAAAGTCATGGTACATTCAAGTCCTCTTACCAACCAATAGATGGCATTTACATATGTATGCCATAAAAATTTCAAGTCATTCCGATCAGTACAAAACACATGGTACCCTTGCAAAGTTGACAGGTGACGTTTCTTAAGAATAGTGGATAAAATCGTGAATCGCGCGGTGATAAAGTACCTCTATTTGAAAAGGAAAAAAATTCGAATAGTGAAAGAAGAATTAGACTCCATGTATGGTGAATCGTCGCCCCCATGTGACCCTTAAAGTGCATACTTCTTAGGAATCACGTAAAGTGTACACTTGGGTGTCCGACACGCTGACGTGTTCTATGCTGATTTGCTCTGCCTCTATGGAATATTTTATTTCAAAAAATTATGGGATATACTTTAAAATATCTCCTTCAAAGTAACTTTCCTTGAAGTTAGTGATCTCAACAAATGGTAGATGGCGATACATACCTGGTTTTGTTCGATACTATAGGATATCTGCGTGTTTGAAAATGTTGTTGGGAATCAGGCACCCACAATGCACTTTAAGGGTTAAAGCTGGAATTATTGGGTAGCTGAGTTCAAACGCGGTCGCACAAGCATTTTTGACGATGAACGTTCTGGACGTTCAAAAACTGTTTCAACGGAAGATATCGTCAGTTTAGTGCAGACAACCGTGATGGAAGATCGCCAATTAACCATTCAAGAAATTGCTGAGGTTCGAGGGATATCAATTGAGGGGGTGCATTCGATTTTACCTAAAGATTTATGCATGAGAAAGTTATCCGCACGATGGGTGCCGCGTTTGTTGATGATTGATCAAATCCATGTAGGGATGGACATGTCGCGCGAGACTCTTCAGCTGTTCCAAAAGAATCTCACTGAGTTTTTGGGCACAATACTCCACTTAACAATAGTCAATGCAGTGGATTTTGGTGGGGGAACCAGCTCCGTAGAAGGCGAAGGTCGTTCTTTCTGCCGGAAAAGTAATGGCGACAGTGTTTTTGGGACCGCCGTGGAGTACTTATGGTTGATTACCTTCAAAAGATAAAACCATTAACGGACCCTATTACATTGCGTTGCTGGACCAATTGAAGACGGAACTCAAGAAGAAGCGGCCACACTTGGCGAGGAAAAAGGTGCTGTTTTATCAAGACAGCGCGCGAGTCCACACATGCATGGTCGCAATGGGGAAATCGGACGAATTGAAATTCGAATTGCTTCAACACCAAACCTACTCACTAGACCTAGCTCCGAGTGACTTGTTTTTGTTCCCTAGCTTGAAAAGATTTCTGGGTGGGAAAAAATATGAGTCAAATACCGAAGTTAAAGAGGCAGTAAACCTGTATTTTTCAGGTTTACCTAAAAAAAAATTTATGATAGCCTGAGGGGTTGGGAAAAACGTTTGACCAAATGTGTTGACTTGCGTGGAGATTATGTCGGGAAATAAATTGTTTGGCTTGAGTTATGTGCGTTTGTTTAAAATGCTGAAATTTTTTCAAATGATCCTCGTACCTACAATATTGCAAAATGGTTGGCAGTAGAAGAAATACGAACGGGAGTAGAAATGTCAAAAAGTCATTCGAAATAATAGCGAAGCTGAGCAACATCGACGCCATTCAAGATGACGAAAAAATTGTATCCTTGGATGTGAAGGCATTGTTCCCTAGTATCCCGATTAAACAAGCTGTGTTTAAATGGGCCAAAGAATTCAAGAATGGTCCCGAAACCGTTGAGAATGAGCCGCATGATCGTCCACCGCGAACCATCATATTTGAACCGCTCTCGTACAATCACTTGTTCGAGTATAAAGGGATCCTCTAAAAATCAACGTCAATTTTCTACATGCAAAATTCTGAGTATTTATCATAGCAAGACCATTACCAACCAACCTCTTCTATTGCCACCCACAATCCAGCCTTCTGACTCATCATTATTTTACCCACACTCCATCTTTGCCGCCGTTGCATTTCCCGTTTTTCTCCCCACTAAGGCTGTAACCTTTCTTTGTTTCCTCAGCATGATCCACAATTATTCATCAGGTAAATCACACAATTATGTTGATGTAAGAGTGCATCAGCGCCCAAAAGAAACAATGAATCCATTAATCGGTGAGAAAATCAACCAAACTAAAAGTAAGGCTAAGATGTCCATAAGGAAATGAACGCTGCACCTCACGATAGCGAAACAAGTGTGCTAACCAGACAACTCGCAAACGTTGCTTTTGCTTATACTGGACTAGACTGGATACAAATTTTGACTCAGGGAGAAATAAGCGCGTCTTAAAGTAAAAAAGCGAAAGAAGAGAGGAAATAAAATAAACTTTTTAATGTGACAAAAAAAAAAAAAAATTCAAAATTATTACTAGCCATGACTAATAATATTTTTTTCAAATTGTCCATATATACACAAGTTTGTCCTCATCTTAGTTTGAAATTTTGTGCCTCTTTTAAAGTTGTTCTTGCAGAGTTACTTATAAAAGTTTGGTCAACATCACAATTCATGAACAATAAACCGTACTCCAATGAAGCTAAATTACGTAATACTAAAATCTAGTGTTCAAATTATAGTCGCATTTAAAAAATGTTAATGAAAAGATCGATATTGTCCCTATCTTCCAGCCTTTTGGGAATGCTCCAAGGAATTCAATCATCTTCTCCACCTTTTTGCCTTATTTTTAAGTGAAAATTTTTCTTAAGGACTTGTGATCGTTATTTCTACTGCAGCTCTTTCTGTTTCTATCTTCAATTGATATACTTTCCAAAACTCCTGTAGCAGTCGCGCTTTTCCCCACAATCGCAGAAATTTAATTAACAAACAGTTCTAGGTTGTGTTTCCTGGACTAACTAGCTACTATCTTCGTCGAGGCTCTTTCCGCAAAACTGAGTCCGTGCTGGGCTACCTATATCAACACACAATCTCTACGAAGAGTGAAACAAGGTCAGAATACTTCGAAAAGCGACAAAGTAATATTGAAGGACTAGTGGTTTATAAAAAAAGAAAAATTAAAACATATCTGCAATAAACTTCATAAAATACTTTAAAAGCAAAGATTTATTTCGAATAATATCGAAGAACAAAATCATATTTAAAATTAGTGTTGTCGACAAAAGACAAAATTGAAAAAAAAAAAATGAAAACGAAATTAATGAAAGAACACTTTCTGAACGACTGAGGTTAGGGGATCCTTCCAATCTAATTTCATACGTCCAAGGGTTTTTGTGTTTTTTTACAGTTTCTTCTACTCCACTTAGTGAATACATCGTGGCCATAAATATAAACATAGAGTCTCATCCGAAGCCGTTTCCAAAAAAATGTCATGCTGTATAATTCGACCAGTACGTTTCCGTACGGTGGCTTCTTCATTTAAGCTATACTACTGTAGTTGCATTGAAAGTCTCTACAATGGCCTGTGTCTATACTAACATACATTTGCTTTCCTGAAATTGTGAAAGCAGATCCTATGCTGGCTGGTAGTGGTTCGGCATAAACTACATCGTATGTTAAGTTCCAATTTGAAAACTCTACACCTGCTGTTTCCAATTACATGCCAATTGTCCCCAGTCCTTGGTATTCCGCCAAAATGGGGAGTTTCAGTCTTTCGCACCAGCTTTTATAAAATGACCATCTTGATTCTACAAAGGGTAAAGGGCCAGTCTATCATCAACACGTGTGCAAGCTTTTGCTACGCAAGCTAAGTACCTTTTTATCGATACTTGTTCAAGATATGGCCTTAAATTCCATGCCTTTCCAAAACTCTGTGATATTGTCATCAATCATTTCGACATACTTTCTCCCAGTTAATTTACTATTACGAATAGTAGTTATAGTTGCGAAGCTTCTGCCTATAGAATAGGTATTCTGAGGACTACAGTGTTCCTATTTTGGTGCACATGCATGCTTTGATTTTGAATACCTTATCTTTAATATACATTTCCACTAAATACTCCAGATATTTTGCTTTCACTTTCATGGATTTTAAAGTTCAGCATCATACCCGGAGGGATCGAGGGTAGAAGAGACTTTTTCTAGCAATGCCTTTGTCTTTCTCCCTAATTGCCAGAAAAGAGATTCTTGCTACTACAGAACGAAGCCTAACCCGAAGTATTGTGTCAAAATTTCACAGGGTCATATTGAAGCTATTTAGTTGGTAGTCCAAAAATTTTGTGCGTCTAGGACTCCCATATTCAGAGCATAAGTAGCTTATACCTCCCTGCCACAATAAAGGTCTGAAGCTCTAAAAATTGGGATAAACTTTTTCTCCTGCTTTTAATGTAAAACTCAGGTAATGGAAATGTATCCGAACATGATGCACGGCGTGAAGATTTTCCAAAAAATATTAACACAATGTCATTTTGGGTTCTTGGAGTATTTTTTAGGCCGAATTTCTAGAAAAACTATGATGAATGAATCTTGCAGTCTGTGGCCGAATTCCATTAATTTGAAGCATCTTCTGATTAATCTGGAGGCCAACATTTTCCGGCTTTGTCTGCTGCTAAAGCCTTTAGTACATGGTCGACTAAAAGATGTATGAAAAATGTGGAAATATTTTCAGGTTCAATGATGCTAAAAATTGCCTACAAATCTTAAAATAATTTTAAACTTACCTAAACAAAATGTATTTCTACTTTTGTGAAAAGTAAAATTTTAAGGAATTATAAGGCATAGCATTTTTCCTCGAATAAACTTTGAAAAAATCTACTACCACCGGGTCACATTTTTCAAGTTAACTTCATTTACTTCATAATTTTCTCATGTATAGGTTATTTGAGTATCTAATTCTTTTTCTAATAGATTTACTGTAAACAAATAGTTGAAGTAATGTTAACCTCATCCCAAATATACAGTTTTATTATTAAAAAATTCTATTAAATATTTTTGAAAAGTTTGTAGGAATGTATTAAACTTAAAATGTGGAGTATTTCAACAAAACTTCAATCAAATAAATTACTATGCGTTTTTATGAAGAGAGGATTGGGTTTGGCTTCATATTTTGCATATGTGATACAATGTAATACTTAACTGAATGAAAATGTATAATGATGCGCCTATAGTATCGATAAATAGAAAGAAGCATTTAACTTGTTTTGAACACAGGACTCTTATATTACTATAGTATGATTTTTGATGCCTAGTCGATATGTGGTTGTTTCAACCTCATGGAGAAAATAAAATCCAATACATTCCGGTTCTTTGTCACTGAGGGCATAAGCGCGTCTGATTCATCATTTCACAGCATAAAGTAACTAGGCAAATCACTCAAGGTGAAGTTTTGAATTTAATATCGCTGCCTCCAGAAGCCATTTTGGTTTATAAGAGCTTACGTCTACCACACCTTGAAATCGCATTCAAGTTACTGAAAAGCGTACTCTGAAAGCAGCATAAAAGCTTAGAAGGTGTTCTCTGGTACAAAAGCAACTAGTAGAGGTAGTTTTGGGAAAAAAGAACCCTTGGCTTCCAATTTAGTTGAAATTTCAAAACCTCATCATATATAGCGATGACTTTTAAAAACTATTACCCGTCAAAGATATCAGTGCGGAAAATCAGATTGAAAGCGTCAATCATAGTTTACATATATCATAAAACGAGTACGAGGCAAAGTGTACGGGAAATTTCTGCTCCCTCATTGAAGTGCGGTAAACCTAAACTGAGGGATTTTAAGAGCCACTTCTTAATCAATCATTAGAAATTTCTATTGCGAGTTATAAATCGTGAGAAATTTCTATTGCTATGTTTAAATAAAGTTTTTTAAAACGGTATTCAAGTTTAAAACTGAAGCATAGAATTTTTTAATCTGAAATAAAATGAATATTCAGTATCAATAATCGATGTCTTGTCTATTTGAGGTCAATGCCGTCCATGCTATCTTTGAGCTTAAATCAAAGTCTTTTGATATTAACTTTGATTACCAATGATGAGTTTAGTTAATGAAAGTTCCTAGCATTTCCTCTTCGTTCATTCAGACTCCCCGCTTAAAACCATTGCATCGCAACACAAATAAATTATTGAAAATTCCCCAACTAAAAACCACATAATTTTATCAATTACATCAATCTTGGAATTTTGTATGCATCATTTGTTTCATGGAATCCACCGCTAAAAACTATTTAAGAAAAAAAAACAAATTATTCTTAAGACATTACTTCAATAAATACAACCATATAAGCTCGATTAACATTTGAGTTAATATCCCCACACAAGTATGTGCTTGAAAATGTGGCAAAAATCATTGACCAAACTGGCAATAATGGATGTATCCACTTAAAATTCACTTCATCAGACGCTTGCCCGCTGTTCATTTTACATCTTAATATCTTTCTTATTTGCGATCAAATTTTTCTTTGGAATAATTCCAAAGAAGAAGAAATTTGCATTGTTATGTTAATTTGCGAAAATTTTGTAATTACTTTCACTTGTTCAATTTGATGGGATTGTTTTTATAGTTGTTTTGTGTAGATTTACTGGTTCATGAAATATTGTTAGTGGATGAATCAGAAGTTATTACCATATGTTAGTGATTAGTTTTTAAATTAATTGCTTTTGATTTTATTTAAGTTTAGAGATCATAAATACGGGTAGTATGGAAACAATTATCTCTATTCAAAATATTGAATTTATATTAAACTAATACTGTCAAAATGTTCCAATCATGATTTTTAATGGATAATTCAATGTCACTTTTATCCTAAATTAGAACCATAAATATTTCTTGATACAAAAATTATAAATCAAAACCAGTTCCTAATGAACTTTGATCTGATATTACTTTCTTAAAGACAAAACGCCAACTACAAATTCCGCACTCAAAATGAATTTATTTCAATTTAAATATTCCAAGAAAATTTCATGCATATTGCATCATATTTCATTTGAATATCGTCTAATTTATTCGCCAATTAATTTATTAATGACATTGTTTAGTATGCAATATTTGCATCTACTCTAGACAGATGCAATTATAATTCCTCCAACCAAATATTAAATTATTCCCAAAAGACCCCGAATTTGAATAATTCAAAACCGTCTTACACGTTTGTATTAAGTTATCCTAACCTACAAACTGCGGTCATTATGCTACTTTCGCCGTGCAAAAAAAACCGCGTTGATACATATGTCTAGTATATCTGCATTTTCAGGTACCAACATAAGTAGTATCTGAAACCAAAGATATATGAATCTCAACAAAAACAAAATCAGAAAAAAACACATTGGCGCTATCAACGTTAACTAAACCAGTTCAATAACCGTCCTACTATTGACCACCGAATCGGTGGTAGGTTTATTGGATATATCTGCATAAACTTCATCAACCTCGATCTCGCGAAAACTATAAAATGCTTTCAGTGCGCTTCACAGCTTCGAGCAAAAACTTCGCAGATACAAAAGGTTCCCAACCTAATCTCATCAACTCTATCAATTAATTCATTAATCGCGGGGTGTCGTGTGACGATGATAGTTTTCAAATAGCAATTTGGTCAATTTAATGCTTGACTTAATTTTTTTCTTCTTCTATTTCCCTCCTACTGAGCACACAGTTAACTATTAGTTGTGTTTTTGCTCGTTTGACCGATCGATTAGTGCAAAAAGAGGTGAAAAAATGTTTAGGCATACCTTTCGCTTGCGAAGTATCTTTCAGATACTTAGTTGCCGCTTTGGTTGCTACCTATGCATGTGTGAAGTCTCACCTGTATGCTGGCGGTGGCGCTTTTGCAGGTGTGTGCAGATGTTACGCATGAGAGAGGGATTGTGTTAGCAGGAGAGAGGCCAGACTCGGTATTGAAACTGAAGACGGTGATGTCAGACAGGTGAACCCGGTGTCTGACGTCATCGGCAATCTCAGACTCTCAATCAAGCTTTTATGGCCGTTTTTGTGAATGTGGACTTTCATGTCTGCATGCCATTTTTTTCTTACTTATTTTCACTCTCCACTTGTTACCAAGAAAATATGAGTTATTAGTCTGTCGAGAGAAAACTTAGCCATGCAAAAAAGATAGTAGAATGACACCTATGTTTGCTTTAACAGTAAAAGATCATGCTAGAATCTATCCTAACTTATGCATGTTCCGACTCATATTCGCGGATTTCGTAGGTTGCGCGGAGAGCAACACCTCACACATATTTGATGTGTTTGTAACCACCGTAGTCAGAAATGGAGGTTTTCTTTGAGTAGGTAGTGATATGGTTGCAAAACACCACCTGAAAGGCAAACGCAAAGAGTTCTAAGGTGTCTCCGCACAAGTCATGTCATGTTGACTTGTCTGCGTATGTTTGTTACAATACTTTAAATAGAAATGTATAGTTCGTAATAGATACCCAGTGGGAAATGAGTAGGTAGGTGTCGTTTCGTTGAGTAATATGTCGCATGTAGGTGTCTCAGAATATTCTGAGAAGGTTGAATTCATCACATATTTATGCTTTGAAAATTTCATCAGCATTGAATATGTAATTTAAATTTATGAGCAATAGAATCTACCAAATGAAGGAAATTCTTTGTATGAATTAAGTTATTCAAAGGTTATGGCAATTGGTTAGAATGGTATTTTTCTTAGTGATCGTCCCAAACTACTCTCCGGATACTAAACATATAATTTTATTTTAGAAATAACTTTATACCATCAATCGCATGGTACGACGGTAGTCCCAAAAAAAACAATTACTGCGATTGACAATACCACCTTACAACAACTTAATTTCATAACGGTACGTTTATTATTATTTTTTTTACCGACATCTAAAGTCAACGCTCAGTGAATTTGTAAATATGGAAAAAATCGGGCATCGTTATGTGATACAATACTTTCATTTGAAAGGTCTAAGTCAAACCGATATCAAAGCCGAATTGGATCTACTCTGGGGAAGTCTGCTCCTTCATTTACAACGGTCAAATATTCGGTAGCTGAGTTTAAGCGAGGTCGTACGAGCTGCCAAAATGAACACCATAGTGGTCGACCAAGTGAGGACACTACGTCAGAAAATGTGAAAAAAATCCACAAAATGATATTGGATGACCGTCGACTAAAAGTGCGCAAAATAGCAGAAATGGCAGACATTTCAAAAAGTGCTGTGCATCGCATTTTGACCGAAAACTTGGACATGAGAAAGCTGTGCGCAAGATGGATGCCGCGTCTGCTCACAATGGAGAAATGCAGCAACGTGAGTATGTTTCCATCGAGTGTTTGACAATGTTTCGCAGCAATAAAGCTGAGTTTTTGAGTCGATTCATAACCATGGACGAAACATGGGTCCATCATTTTACACCTGACACCAAGGAGCAGTCAAAGCAGCGGACTGAAAAGGGAGAACCGGCTCCAAAGAAAGCAAAGACAGTTCAGTAAGCTGGCTAGGTCATGGCTTCCGTGTTCTGGGATGCGCGTGAAATAATATTTATTGATTATCTCGTAAAAGGAACAACAATCAACGGCGCAAATTATGCAGCCTGATTGCAGCGTTTGAGTGAAGAAATCAAGAAAAAACGGTTCCATCTGACGAAAAAGAAAGTTGTTTCATCTCGACAACTCACCAGTCCACACGTGCGTCATTGCGATGGGTAAAATCAATGAGTTGAAGTTCGAATTGCTCCCTCACGCACCCTTCTCGCCAGATCTGGCTCCCTTGGATTATTTTCATTTTCCGAATTTGAAAAAATTGCTCGGCGGCAAAAGATTTGCCAACAATGAAGACGTAGAGTCTGCGGTTAAAAGCTATTTTGAGGAGCTTGACGGTTCCTAGTATAAAGCGGGTACGAAGCTAATGAACATCGTTGGGAAAAGTGTATCGAGCTATAAGGAGAATATGTTGAAAAATAATAAACATTTTCGCAATATTTTTACTGTTTTCTTTGTCGGATCGGGTACTTTCGGGAACGCCCTCGTATCACTTAGTTAGCAAGCGAAAATTTTTCAATATCAATTCGGAAAACCTAACAGCTATGCTTCAACTTTCACAAATTTTGGTGCAATTTCAGTTGAAGGTGATTCTGTATTCTGTAACCGCATGTGAGCCCAATTTTTTTCCTACTATGGAAATATCTAAACACCTTTCAAGTTGACTTTGTTTGAATTTCATATAAAATTTATGAAAATATTTTTTGTATATACAAGAAAAATTTAGTAAACAGTAAAATGGTTAAAGAAGACTCTTCTCTCTAGATCATGCTTCCCATGATTACCTTTCGCCGCCCTGCTAGTGGTAAAGTAGCCGGGAACCCGCGTAAACGAATCGTGGGGTGCCACACACTTCGTTATTTTTCCTCCCTACCGATCTCCTAGGCGTTCGAAGCGAGAACTAACGCCTATGTTTGCCGCACTTGACTATACGTACTCAAAAACGGAAACAAATTATGAATAGCCTCCGCCAAAGAAGAGGCAACATATTTACCGATCGCCCTACCCTTCTCTTTCCAATCCACGGCTCGGGCACGCGGAAACCAATCATACACTTTCCTTCTTTGCTGCCACACCTAAACATTCTCGCTACAATTCACTTTTACAATAGGCGGGTCGAGTCCACTAAATAATCACGGATTAAATAAAATTCCCCTAACGGTCGTACCGGTTACATACGGTGATCCACAGTCCGCCTTATGCGGAAGAACATATTCGGTCTTTTCCCCTTATTAATTTATTTCCACTCCGCAGATTTCCTGCTCATTGGCTTTTCAGCAATGTTCAAATTCCGCAGATGGGACTTGACAAAGGAAAGAGTCATGACAATCACGAACTGTCAGTGGTTACCTATATTTACATGATGATATATAGGTTTTGTCCATTATTCATTTTAATTATTTAATCGCGTAAAGATAGTCGTCGCTCACCTTATTATCATGCCGTATCTTATTGTACTTTAAGGAACATTCCTTCTTCATATTCTTAGCACTAAAGCCCCTCTCGGGCCTTCACTTCCTGCAAATAGTGCCACCACCTCTCTCGGTCCATTGACCGCGTCCTCCAATTTCGAAATCTGAGCAGCGATGAACTGTCTTCGTCGACCGACCTAGACCAGCGTTTCCTCGGTTTCCCCACTGATCGCCGGCCTTCAGTTCTCCCAACGAATACCTTTTCGGCCATCTGCTGTTCCTCCATACGATTCATGTAGCCAGCCCATTGCAGCTTCCGCAGTCTTACAATCGTTGAGACCTCCGGTTCGTCAAAAATTTCATACAGCTCATGGTTGTATCGAATTCGCCGTTGGTTCCCATCTAGCTTCGCTCCGAATATTCGCCTCAGGACCTGTCGCTCAAAGGCATTCAATATATTTGCGGATGCTTGGGTTAGGGTCCATGTTTCACACTCATAGCATAACGCAGGTCTTATCACAGATTTGTATAATTAGAGCTTTGTTTTCCTGTGTATGCAGCTAGTCTTCAAGATCGTCAAAACTGAATAAAATATTCTTCGGCGTATTTTGCCTCTCTCATCGTTGGTTCTCGTTATTTTGGCGCCTAGATACACAAATTCGCCAACATTTTCGATACTGTATTAGCCAAGTGTGATATTTTGTGTATTTGAGGTATTTTTCCTAGACTGTGTCATGAGCTTTGTTTTATTTTCATTGGTTTGTAGCCCTACTAGTTTTGCTTCGCTGTCGAGTTTTAGGAAGAGTTCTTCGGCAGTTGTTAATAATCGTGACAAAATGTTGATGTCGTCTGGATACGCTACTACTTGGGCCGACTTGTATAGTAATGCACCTCGCGTATCGACAGATAGCTTCCTTTTAACGTACTCCAGAGCCAAATTGAATTGCAAAGGGGCCATTCCATCTCCCTGCTTTAATCCGATATTTGTGTCAAAGGCATCGGTGAGTTGGTTATTGATGCGGCCTTGGACGATTGTCGACATCATTGTCATTGTGGTAAGATGGACCAATTTGGCTGGGATGCCAAAGCAAAGCATTACTTGGTACAATACGTTGCGATCAATACTGTCTTATGCTTTCTTAATTTCAACGAAAATTTGGTGTACGTCTATGTTGAACTCCCAGCATTTTTCAAGTACCTGCTTGACTTGGAACAATTGGTCTGTTGTTGATCTACCTGCTCTAAAACCACCTTGATACTCCCCAGTAAAACAATTGGGTATGATCCGATTTTATTTTCCAAGACCTTTGAAAATATTTTGTACGCCGTACAAAGTAGTGATATGCCTCTATAATGTTCACACTGTAACTTGTCGCCATTTTTGTGGATAGGGAATATAGTTGATTCGCTCCACTCTTTCGGCATATGTTCTTGTTGCCAAATGTGCTTAATGACTTTGTGAATAGCTTTATGAACACTGCTGCCACCATATTTGATGAGCTCCACTAGAATCTCTTCAATGCCCGACACTTTATTATTCTTTCGGGCTTTGATGATGGAACAATCATCATCCAGGGTTGGTGGGGCCAATCGAAGCTCTCCGCAGACATCTATAGGCTCCGATGTTCTGGAGCTGTGCCGAAGATTAAACAGGCTCTTGAAATATGATGCCCATCTTTCCTTAATCTTGGTTTCATCAGCGATGATATTGCCAATGTCATCACGACAGAGCGTGGTTTAGGGCTGATAACCACGTTTCAGGCTTTTCACTACTTTGTATGCTTGTCTTGTGTTGTTGCTCGCTAAACTTACATCTATGCTTCTCAAGTTGTCGTCATAGTATTTTCTTTTCTTAATTCTAATTATCTTATTCGCTACTCTTCTGAGATTTTCATAGTTTTCTCTCTTCGTCCTGGTTTTCCTACCTAAATATTCTTTTTACGCCTGATTCTTTTTGTCTAACGCATTCTGGCACTCATCATCGAACCAATCATTTCTCTTGCGCCGAGCTTAATGTCCGATCGCCTGTTCTGCCATGGTCTTGATAACCGCTTCCACTTCCATCCAGAGCTCGTTGCTTGTCTTTAATGATGCGTCTGATAAGATGGGATCCAGCATGTTGTCGAGGGTTTCCGTAAAATTTTCGGCCACAGACGCCGTTTGAGCCTTTCGATGTCAAATTTTTGTATCGGGCTGGTCTTCGCCGAATACGCCCTTGAGTCCGACATCGATAGGTTAGGTTAGGATAGGTTTGATCAAGTAATGATCTGAGTTACGATTGGCTCCTCGATATGTACGGACGTCAAGTATGCACGAGGCCCACGTTGTTGGATCAGAACGTGATCGATCTGGTCTTGTGTTTTGCAATCCGGTGATACCCAAGTCATTTTATGGATGCTGTAGTGAATTGGATATATATAATATATCCGTGAAGGACTGCAGCGATGGTCTGCTGCCTCAGTGGAAGAGGATGATTATATCCGCCGAGATTGGCCTTGTCTGGGACGCGTGAATGCGATGGCAGGCTAGCGTTGCGGTGTCGTGGGGCGGGTTCTTTTCCCTAGCACAAGTAGGTATCCACTCCAAAAAAAAATTTCGCATCCACGAATTTCTTGGGTCAAAGAAATATCGACTGAAGTCGAGGCCGAGGTAACCTACTAAGGGTCAAAGAATATTGCTGACTCAGAAGGCAAACTGAGCCTGGGGAAAACAGACGGACTTAAGATGACTTCGTTGTTACCGACGAACTAATGGCCCGCAAAAAAGAGTGAGGCAGCAGATGGTAGCGGTGCCCCCTCGCCACCTTTTAGCAGGATCAAGATTCAAATGTAAGCGTGGTCATATTTTTCATTCAAGTGAAAAACTCATACAAACATAATTTGAATGAATTTTTCCTTTAAATGAAAAATATAAACGTGGCAAATTTATGTCATAGTATTATATGAAGGAATCACATAGCACTATGCCATAAATAGGCACGTGAGTTGAAGGCCACCTTACCCAGCAAGAGCCCCTGTTAGCAACAGAAAGAAAAGAGCGCGCCCGATGGCTATCCCATTCTAGAGGAGGAGCCTGCCATCGTTGCGGGTCCTATACCCGGCCAGGTAGAACGAAATGGAAATACCGAGTTTCTGTTAACATTAATTCCACATTATTTTACTATCTTTCAATTCAAAGAAGACTCCGTTATACAAACATTATCCAAATTTAACATTAATTAAAAAACTAGAATGTTTAGATAAAGAAAAGTACAAAACAATTAAAGAGCTTTCTTCCTAAAGGTCAATATGACAAAAGTGCGTTAGGTTTGGTCATGCATCAAGCTCTCAAACATAATAGTTACAATACATATCAAGAAAGGCAAGTGTCTTAAACAAAATTTGAATGAAGTTACTGGCTGGGAGTTAACTTTTACCAATTTGATATATAAATGTTCGCTCAACGCCAGCCAACATTTTACATTTCCTCGTGTCGTTTCGAGCACAATCACTCACTTGTCGTTCTGAACTGAGATTATCGTTTCACTACCAAAACATTTAATGAATAGGGGCCACCGCCGTGATTTTCTTCGCTGGTGGAGCAACCATCAGTTGATCAGCTCCAGACAATAACTCACGCGCAAGTCCTGATTGGTATTCGCGTCGGCTTCCTTTTAACGATATTTTTTTATTTAGCGTGGAGCTGAGCAACTTCACGGCCTCCGTCTTTTCCGGATATCGGCTGTAAGTCGACTCCCGAATAAGCGACAAACATTCGTGCGAAATGGGAAACGGGAGCCCGCACATAAGGTTTGGTGAAACTTTCGGAAACATTCACTCACATTTGCACGATTGTTGCACGCTCGAAAGTAAACACTTGCTTTTTAATTATTTACTATCACGACGACGACAATGAAGATGGATAATGACAAGGAAGGCAACTCTCTTCCTATTGCTTTTCTTCCCAGGCTTTTCATTCAACCGAAAAGTTTTCAGACGAAGCACTTGATATAACTATCGACAACATTATGAGCTCATTGAAATCAACTTTTACTTGTGGGAACGAGACACCGAACACTTGTTTTTCTTAAGACAATTTATTTTTTTGCCGGCCGTTCTCCTCGCGCATGCCGTGTCGCGGTCGTAAGTCGACTTGCCGTCCGTCCAAAACTTACCTTTCTTTTCTCTCGTGTCACCACCATCAAAAATCCAATCAGTGCTCGCTCTGCTGAGTTCTATTGCATTCGGTAATGCAGTACACTGTTGGGGTGCACTAAATCAGTGTTCCTATGTCAGAAATTTTAATTTGCGGATTTGAAATTTTTCAAAAATTTACAGAAGTAAAGTAAAAAATGTAAAAGATTTTAAATAGTAATAAAAGTTAAATCTCATGAAGAATATAAATAAAAGGAAACGTTTAAATTTAATATAAAGGAAAATGGATAAAAAATTACATTTAATAATAATCATGAGAAAAAAAATATTTTATAAATTACTACTATGAATGGAAGTAGTGAAATATTTTTCTTAGTCTGCAAATAAAATTTCGGATAAGGGTTAGGAAGGTTTTCGAGCAGTTTGCTTGTGTGACTGCTCGATTACTACAATGCGTCGATGTGGGAAGCAAGTCGAATGTATGACTAGATTCCTGCTACCAGCAAAGTCGATCAGGCGCTGGTCGTTATCATTTGTTTCATCGATGAGATATCTCATTGCCAACCTTAGCGTTGAAATCACGCAGAGTTATTTTTGTTTCGCTTGTAGACAATGAGTCGACTAGTCTTTCCAGGTGATTGTAAAAAGTTTCTTTCGTTTCTTGATTCTTTTCTTCGGTCGGAGCGTGAAAATTTATCGGCCAGATTTGGAAGAATTTCGTTTTTATACGGATCGCACAGAACCGCTCGTTTATTGCCTTGAAATCAATAATAAATAAATTTAAATAAATAATGTGTGCGATCTCATGTCGTTTCCAGTCCAGTTCGTTTCCTGGAGTGCCAGTATTTTTAATTGGTATCGACTGGCCTGTTGTGAAAGGTCTTTAACAGCGCCAAGGTAATTGAGTGTTCTGACATTCCAGGATCCAATGCCATAGTCCTTTTTCCGATTACGTGGTCGTTGCCGGGAGTCCAATCCATTCCGATGCCCATCTGTAGGTTTCGAAACATTTTAGGGTTTTCCAGGGATGGGGAGTTAGCCCGTCGCCTAACCTCCATTCTGGCGGCATGGATATTACGTCGATTCCGTTATCAGGCGCGGAAGATTCGCCTCTTACGTCCTCACAAAGGAGGTGTAAGTAGGATTTATTAGCAGAGCTGTAGATGTATTTACAGTTATTAGCATTTCTCGGCACTTAATGTCCCATTATTGGGGAACCAGTAGACCCAATGTACGACCCCGAGAGCATTTACGGCCATTTAATTCGGGGGTTTGGGATGAGGAATCATGGAAGCTGGGGAAACAAGGCGTTCCCTCTTCCTTTTTCAAACGGACTTGGGACCGTCTACGGTGGAGTAAAAGCCCACATGTATTGGTCTTAAAATGCATCATCGATTTCTTCTATGGTCTTCAAAACTGTACATGAACGATCCAAATAAGCCAGAAGATAATGAACTAAAGACCTACTATACGGATGACCTAATTGCGTGTCTCAAAATGACTTTCCAGCGTGTACGCTCAGATTCAGCATTCCAAAGTAGATGATGAAATGACAAATAAAAAGTTAGGTCATGCCCTTGAAATCCACAAAGCGAGGAATAAAGCTGCGGCTGCGCTGCGACTCAAAAACAGAGTATGTATATGATGTGAACGTACACGCGGAAAAGGAGGAAGGACAACAAATTGAAACTCTTGGTGAAAGAGTGGTTAGGAAACTTTGCAAACCAGAAGAGAGAAGGATGTTGCCATACGCTGCGACTGTTTTTTACGTCTGTTGAGTTGGTCAATTCTTTGAATTTCGCTTGTATGGGAGCCTGCAAGACGAATAGAAGAAATGTATCCAAATTTGAGGGAAATCTGTATCAAATAGGAGATTCGAAAATGCTGTGCAACAATTTTTAACAATGAAGTAGAAAGACAGGAAGGAAGTTTTAGTCCTAAGTGATTGCCACAAGAATACAATCATTGAAGTAAAAAGAGCTGCAAAAGATAATTCCAGGAACGCTGTACCCCGCCCAGAAGCTATTGCGTTTTATAACGAGCATATGGGTGGAGTTGACCTTGCAGATCGATTTCCACCATTGTATGATCCAAACAGAAAGCCAAATAAATGGTGGATAAAAGTGTTTCAAAAAATGTTGATGTCCGCAGTTGCCAACTCGTGGACTGTATACCAAGAGCTACAACGCAAGAAAACACCCTTCATCGAATTTTTTATGAGTCTAGCGGAATAACTAATTGGTTTCGGCAAAGACCGAGCAGCATTCCAACGAAAAATTAGTTCAGGTATCAGATTCAGGTATAGTCCTACAATTCATTACTAATCGACAAATTTGTATCGCTATCTAAATCATCACTCAGGACTAAAGGAATGTACAGCGTTGGCGGGCGCAACCCGGTGCAGATGCTGCCATTGTGCAAAACGAAAAATCGAAAAAAGACCAGAATAATTTGTGTTGTGTGTGATGTGGCATTGTGCAAAGAATACTTTATAATAAGGGTACCGGTTAATTCGTGCGTTTTTTTTCGAAAATTGAAGCTTTATTGTAAAAAATTGCCTTTAGACGATCGGAAATAGTTTTTTGAGCGACGCCAAGTGATTTTGCAAGTTTGGGATGTTCGTGATCTTCAAACTTTTTTGGCTGTCCGGGCCGTTCATCGTGCTCCAAGTCAAAATTGCCACTTTTAAACCGTGCAAACCACTTCTGGCACGTACGCTCAGCTAGAGCATGCACACCATACACTTCCACCAAAATACGATGACTTTCGGCAGCCTTTTTCTTCAATGAAGAAGTAATCCCCGCAAAAACACTTTATTCGGCACAAAATTCGATATTTTCAGAGTAAAGAAAAGTATTGTTGTTTACGCTTCAGATAAATGACATACTGATTCTGAAACTATATTACAGTAGCTTTCCAACACATATTTGGAAAGGTGAATCACTGGAATAAAATTCTAGTTACGCCATCTGTTAGAAAACCGCATGAATTAACCGATACCCCTATTAATTTGCCATGCTTCGATATTTTACTTTTTTATATTTTTAAGTGTAAATCAAGATATTTCTCGAAAGCCACAGAATTGAAAAATTTTAAAATAAAACTGTAGTTCATTTAAATGTTCTGCTTCACAATTCTTCAATTATCCACACCGAAATGGTTAAGACAGTTCAATTAAAAATTCCATAGATTCTTTATGTTTCAGCCAAATCGAACCATATTTATGAAATTTTCTTCGATTACAACAAAAACACGCCGTTTTTCTAGTATATGAGCTTCCCATTGAACCGGACATTATATTGGACCTTTTTTTGATTGAATATTTCTTTCATTTAAAATGGATTTTATTTAAGTACATATTGTCCATTATTATCTATGATCTTTTGCCATCTTTTGGGTAGAGCCATTATTCCATCTGTGTAGAACTTCTGTGGTTTATCGGCGAAAAGCTTGGCCAAGTGATTTTCATAGTCCCTTTTTAAAGTGAATTTCTTTTCATTAAGGAAGTTTTGCAGAGCCCGAAACAAATAGTAGTCTGATAGCGCAAGGTCTGGACTATACTGTGGATGCACCAAAACTTCCCAGCCACGCTCTGTTAATTTTTGCCAGGTCATCAAAGAAGTGCGTGTGGTATAGCTTTGTCATGATTTAAGACAACGCCCTTTCTATTGTTCAATTCTGACCGGTTTTTTTTGAATTGCTTGTTGCAATCTGGTTAATTGCTGACAGTACAGAGCCAAATTGAGTGTTTGGCCTGGTTCTAGTACCTCATGATAAGCAATTCCCTTCCAATCCCACCATACACACAGCATAACCTTATTTGGTGTCAATCCTGGCTTTGAAGTCATTTGTGATTATTCACCTTTTTTTCGCCCATGATCTTTTTTGAACGACATTCTCGTACCTTAACCATTTTTCATCGCCCGTAATGATTTGCTTCAAAAATGGCTCGATGTCGTTGCATTTTACTGGCATTTCGCAAATGGAAATTCGGTCGATCAAATTTTTTGTGTTAATTCATGTGACACCCAAACGTCGCAAATTGTTCAAAACTGTTTGGTTTTGGATATTCAGTTCCTTAGCAATGTCATGGCTGCTTATGTATCGATCTTCTTCAATTTTTTGTAAGATTTAATCGACTTGTTCAGTGATTAGTCGACCTGAGCGAGGTGCATCTTTGACATCAAAATTTCCAGAACGAAAGCGAGCGAACCATCTCTTGGCTGTGGCTTTTGAAAAAGTATCTTGACCGGAGACACCACAAATTTTTTCACGAGCCTGCGATACATTCTTACCTTAATCGTAGTGTTATTGTCAAATATAACGAATATTTTTAGAAATTTCACTGATTTTTAAATGAATACAACTTTTGACACGAATGACGAAATGCAAAACTGTCCACATGAAAATTGTAGACTGGAATGTCACCTTTCAAACGCATGTCAGTTTGACTCAATCTGATTAGTATTGCCCGATATATGACAACGAACACCATCTGGTGACAAAATGGCTCAAAACTTTTAGACTGTCCATATTTTTGATCGAAATTTCCCAAAATTATTCAGGGCTTTCCAATAAGAGGTGTTAATAGCGAAAAATCAGGCAAATGAACACCACGACTACGCTTATAGGACCATATCCTTTTCATGAAATTTTCCCTAACCAAATCGCAAAACGGCTGCCCTATGTCCTCGATAGCCTCACGAGTTCCATCTTTGAGGTCTTGAATCGACGCTGGGCTTTTGGCGTAGACCTTCTCTTTCACATTGCCCCCAAATGAAGAAGTCGCAAGGTGTTAAATCACAAGATCTCGGTGGCCAATTGTGATCACCTCTTCGAGAGATAACACAGTCCGGAAACTTTTCTCGTAAAAGATCAATGGTTTCGTTGCTTGTGTGGCACGTAGCGCCGTCTTGTTGAAAGTTAACGTTGTCCAGGTCAATACCATCTAATTCCGGCCATAAAAAATCCTTAACCATCTCTCGATAGCGCAATCCATTCACCGTAACTGTTGCTCCAGCCTCATTTTCGAAAATGTAAGGTCCAATGACTACGCCGGACCATAAACCGCACCAAACAGTTACACGTTGAAGATAGAGAGGCTTTTCAACAATAACTCTTGGGTCTTCCGAGCCCCAGATGTGACAATTTTGCTTGTTGACGAAGCCACCGAGGTGGTAATGGGCCTCATCACTCAAGATGATTTTTCGATGGAATTCCGGATCATTTTCATGCATTTCAAGGACCCAATCAGCAAAGACACGACGTTGTTGATGATCGACCGGCTTGAATTCTTGTGTTAACTGAACTTTATAAGCCTTAAGACACAAATCTTTATACAAAATTCGGTGTAATGACGTTTGTGGAATGCCTAATTCCAAAGAACGGTCGAGGAATGGACAAACCTGGGTTTTCTTCAACGCTTTCGGCTACAGCAGCAATATTTTCGGCTGTTCTTGAGTGACGTCCACAGGTTTTATTCTTCACATCACTAAGTTGTCCCAACAGCTCGAATTTTTCGACTAATTTCTGTATTGCGGTCCGACAAGGTGCTTCACGACGACCCAAAAATGTACGAGTTTTACGAACCGTCTCTGCCAAATTTTCACCATTTTTATAGTGAATTTTAATAATTTCAATGCGTTGTTGAAGCATGTATCGTTCCATTTTTATTAATGACGTAGTTTCTACTTGTCACATGTCAAAAAAATGATAGTTTCAAAAGTGACATCTACCGAAATAGCGGGCTATTCAAATAATACCTCTTATTGGAAAACCCCTTTATATAAGTCGAAAAACATAAATATATTTAACATTAGCAATAAGAAAACAAAATGGCGAAAAAGGCAAATCAAGTGAGCCAAAATTTGTTTTTATCCCAAGTTTTTCCTGAATGGTAGAAAATTATTTTCTTCTCTTTTGGTTTTCTTGATATTTAAGAGAATATTCATCATCGTTCATATGTGGTTCAAATTAATTGACTTTGAATTCATTACCTTATACTGTTGCTATTTTAAATTATTTATCAGAAAATTAATTAACCACTACTGCAGATGCTGCTGACAATTTCGTACTCTGTTCGCAAAATGACTAATTACCAAAAATGTGAAAGAACAACAAATAACTGCAATGATGCATTACCTGTCGCTACGTCATCAATATTGAATTCCATACGGAATCAATGCATGAATCACCTTTCAAACGAAACTCATCAACTACCATTATCAACATCCAACTCATTTTTCAACTGGTTTTTCAAATAAAGGCTGCTCCTAACTAGTGTATCTAGATACAAAAATGGTAGATAAATCGTGTATGAAACCACGTCAATGTAGAGTGTTGTATACGAGCACAGGTAAGCCATATAAAGATAAATTGCTGAGAGCCAGCGATGAGATGACTCTGGTGGCTCTTTCCTTGCTCGTAAAGGTAGAAAAGGTGTTTTTTGCTCTGTAAGTTGGCAAGTTCTTATTCCCAATGAATGGGTGCTTTAGAAGAAGGGTTGGATCTTAAACATCTTTTTCTTCTTTGGGCGAGAGGAACTTTGAAAAGAAACTTGAATTTCAATATTTACAAGATGGAATTCCAATGCTTTGTAGGGTTTATTTTTCATCGCGCTCTTGTTGTTGCCTTCGGGTTGAGTTTGTGTTGGTAATCGCGGCATATAAATTTTTAGTGAGTATTTTTTTCCTCTTCTCTAGCGGCTTGCTGGAACATGTGCGGCTAACAACACATGACGAGTGTAAAGATACCGCGATTTTAGATACGCCAAGACTTGAGTACAGATACTTGCGCTTCAGATGTTTTTGTTGTTGTTTCTTGAGTGTGGTAGTGACTCAAACACACTCTTTATTTGGGTGGAATGGACAGTGTATGTGTGTAAATGCGGTATACTGTCTTTAGAAGATCTTTTTTAGCGCATTTTCTTACCTCGATCGTAAGCTGATCTTTAGTCTTCTGTAGTATCTTATATCGAGCGGTTCTCTGATTTTGAAATATCTTTTACATACGATTGAAATATAGTTTTACGACAAGATTTTCTTTTTTATACTATTTGTAAATATCCTTTTTAGTTTCAACTAATTTTAATTGAATTCTACTAAACTATCGAGCGTGTAAATCGGTCTAATTCGCATACTAATCCCCCTTCTAATTTAATCAAAAGTATCTTTCGCGTTGTGCCTTCTTCGAATGTTAGATTTCAATTTAATAAGATAGTTGGTAACGTAATGGCGAAGTGTAGTCACGATCGTGTTGTGATTAATTTACAAAGAAATATGTAATCAGATTGGTAGTAGCTCAGCAAGAATTTGCGTTCCGTTCCTCACATGATCCGCCGAGGAGGAATTTGATTGAGCACCTACATTTATCGCGATGGTGTGAAAAAAAAGTTGAAAACAAGTGTGAATTGAAGTGATCATATATAAGATTGGATTTGTATTTGAAATAAAAATTATAAACGAGTGAAGACGTATGCGAATCTGAGAGTTATTTAAAAATAAAATAAAAAATAAATCTCCTTTTTGTAAAGACTGACGTTGAGAAGTCTCGAAGAAAAAGTGTTCGGGTCGTGGAATGAGAATTAAAGATTCACCTTACTAACAAGTTTAACCGTCACGGCGATACGACATGTGTGGTTCTGAAAACGTGATCATTTTGTAGAACAACCGGATGGGCAACATTTAAACATTTGGATTATTATGTTTATTTATTCAACAGCAAAACTAACTTTAATTTTGTTAATTTCTCATAACTGAAATATTTATGTTTAACTGGAAAGTATCTATTTTAATATTTTTAATCAGATAAGATGAAGCAGGTCATTGAATCATCTCTTTCCCCCTTTATTGAAAAACTAATGACAACTGAGTTATTTGATCCTTTAATTAGGACTCAACTTTTAATACCATGATTATTAGGAATTAGAATGAAACATTAGAAAATTATCCCCTAATTTCCTCTCCTTTCTCAATGTAACAAACAACCATTAATTCGTTCTTGAAATCAACCCACAGATAAAAGACCGCAAATAGTTTTTTTTCACCGCCATATGGCATCTAAAGTTTAATTAGCGTGGGTAATTCATATCTTGTGCGATCCGGCTTTGTTCAGATACTTTTCTGTAGCAATAAGCAACACAGACACGATACAATATCATTATGAATCATTCAATAGTTTTTGTTGATTGTCGGGATCGTACTTGGCAAACAATAATTTAAGTTGATGGTCTTAATTGAAAAGTAAATTGGTTAGAAATATAAAATTTTCTTTCTAAAATTCGCCTCCATTTGATCTTGAATTTCAGTCTGAAAAAAAACCCTAATCAAACTTATCCACCACTCTAAATGCTCAACTTTCAACAAATCAATATTTAATTTAATCAAATCAAAATTTCACCCGCAATCAATGGAAGTCGTCGTCGTCGATTCATTTCACATATGAGTACGATTTCTATTCTACCCTCAAGGCAAATTCACTTGAAAAGTTTCTACTTCATTCATTCATTTGTTCATGCGAAATAAATCAATCTTTGATAGTGCAAAATGAAAAGTCAGCGAATTGGAGAGGGGAAAATAAAATAATAAAAATACTTAGATATCTACAGCCAACGTGAGATAAAAAATATGAACACGTTTTTATCTTTAACCTTTTTTTTATTTTATCTGCAGAGGAAGGTACATCAACACAAATTTAATAGCACGATCATTATTAGGACGTAAAAATCGTTGATGAAAGATTTTAGTTCTTCGCTAACTAACGACTCCTGCCGTGTTTCTTCCTATACAAAATTAATGTTAATTCATTTATCCATGAAAATGTTTCAATTCGCCAAACGATTGATGGTGGTGGAACGGAAGCATTGTGTAATTAGCGTTTTGCTGAGTTGTTCAGATTGACCGGCGAACGATTAAAGGCGCAGCGAGACCACACGCAATCTCGAGATCTAACTATTAGCTAAGCTTATAGATTGATATCATGCAAAAAACGTATGTTTAATTTATACTCGTATTACGAGTATCTCTAGACATGTGAATAGAATTTAGAATGGGTTCTCGAATCAGATCGTTTTCACATTCAATATTTGATGAATGAATGGTGACATATTTCAGTGATGTGACGGTAAAGATTCAGAATGCTCTCTTCAATAGTTTTACCGTCAAGAATTTCCTATTCTTCGTAAAAAGTTGGTTTAGCTAATATAGATCAACTTAAATTCTACCACATTCGGTGAAGGTCATGACATTAGTTGAAATTTCTGCTAAGTTAAACACTTAATAAACTACCGTTCCAAGACAGACACGAACTCTGGACTCCAAAATCGACGGCTCAATACGTTAGTCATCATATCATAGCTGGCTCCATGATCACATGCCTATGAAACACTATTTTTAGGCCATTTAGTTTCGCGACCTGTCTGTCCGTGCGTCAGAGCAAGCTTCCTCAGAAATTAGAAGCTAGAATGCTCAAACTTTGTAGAAATGTCAGGTGTGATGATCTCTCAAAAGTTTAGGTCTTACCAAAAAATTTGAAATCCTTAATAAGGGAGTAGCCCTTAACATTTTTTTAAGGCAAAGGTAGTCGAGTGGGGTATCAAATGAAAGGTCTTGATTAGAACTTTTAGAATCTGAAAGAAAAAAGTCATTTTTTGCAGCAGATGGTCCAGGGCGAGGCAAAATGTAACAAAATTTTATGTCCCCCATTGCGATTATACACCTTTGAGTCAAAAGTCTGAAAATAATCACGAAGGTGGATCTTTATGAGCACAAGGGCACAAAATACCTTAGAAATGTACATTAACTCAGTTTCAAATTAAATGTTGTACTGTTTGGGTACCCTAACTGATCCTAGTGTTAAAATTCACTCTCTCAAATTTTATTGACAATGAAATCTAGTTTCAGTGGTATTTCTGAAAGCCATAAAGTATAGTCCACAAAACCGCTTCGATGCATTGCATTGTTAGAACCCATATTTTTTATAGCTCTCCTGACTTGGTAAACGTTGATATATTCACTAAGTTGAAATAATTTGACATTAATTGGAGCGATAATTCTTCCCTTGATTAAACTTTACATTCATTTTCTCAATCTAAAAATTGAAACATCGTTCAAATCATATTTTGTTTTAAAATCGGTAAAACGTTAACCGAAACATTTGAATTGATGAAAAAAGTTTATGGCGATGATTGTCTATCTCGTGCCAGAGTTTATGCGTGATTTACACGTTTCAGAGATGGTCGTGAGGACATAAATGACGATGAACACACGGGCCGCCCAAAATCAGTGATCACCGAAAACTCCATCGAAATTGTGCGTGAATTTATCAAAAATGAGCCGAAATCTGAGTTGAATATCTCCTAAACATCGATTTATCGCATTTTGATCGATCATTTGGGCTTGCGAAAGGTCTGTGCACGTTTTGTTCCGCACAAGTCAAGAAGTGTTCCAAAATAAACGAGGCTTTTGTCTTAAAAATCCACTTTTGTGACTGATTTTTTGACTAGAAATCGCATTTGAACCATCAATCACTCACCGTATTCGCCTGATATGGCTCCTTGTGACTTCTACCTATTCGGAAAATTGCATTTGGCCATGAAAGGAAAACG
The DNA here is from genome assembly GCA_963969285.1 of Odontomyia ornata. Taxonomy (NCBI): domain Eukaryota; kingdom Metazoa; phylum Arthropoda; class Insecta; order Diptera; family Stratiomyidae; genus Odontomyia; species Odontomyia ornata. Next base: position 14,488,369 of record OZ017742.1, on the reverse strand, counting down.
CTTTGCGTCGGTAGAGGGCATCCAAAAGGCTTGTACCGACATCCTGAAGGACCTTCCGGTCAATGACCTGAAACACTCTTTCGAAAAGCTTTTGGATCGCGCGAAACAGTGTATCGAGGCCGGAGGAGACTATTTTGAATAACTAAACTCGAAATTATCAGAACAAAGCTCCAGTACTTTCCATTTTAGCTCAGTCTCGTTTATTTTGGAACGCACCTTGTAACATATACACGGAATAGTAAAATAAAGTACAAATATTTAAACTAGGTGAATTAGCACTTGATTTTACTCTTCCTCACACTAAGACTCTTCCTCATCATTATCTGCTCTTTCACTTCTGGTTGTTGCCCATGACATAAAGATATTGTAAAAATCTTCTTCTCCTTCAGGAATGTATTGAAGAACTTTCCTAACATCTCCTATTTTTAAGGCATTAATGTCATTCATCCCCGAAAAAGCTATTTTCGTTGGCAGTAAAACTCCAATGCTCTGTTTCTTCTTGTGTCTGAAGGTCCTCCGCACCCGCCCTTTTATTGTAGTGTATTCTTTCAGTACACGATTCTCATTTCAAAGAAGCAGTAATCTGAGATCTTGAAACTAGTTTTTTTCTGTATTATTTCTTCTTCGCAATGTTGATTCTTCATTAGGCATAGTTTGTTTATTTGTAAAGCTTTGGCCATAAGCTATTGACGTCCAAGATGATGGCATTATTCTCCCAATAAAATTGCTTCAATATCCTCAGAACTTTCATTGATGAGATCTGTATACTGCTGTGGACTGTAAATATGATCAACTCTTCTCAATTTTCTTTTAATTACTCAAAACGCACTGTCATAAGGAAGGAAACTGTGACCGCTTATAGGAAAATACTGCTTGATTTCCACATTCCTCAGTTCAGAAAGTGCAAGTTAAAACCGCAGTGCTGTTTGATTACACTTTTGTCCGGTGCAACCGTCAGGAAGAACGTCAGAACGTTCTTTAGCAGTTTGTGGTATATGCTTGTCAATATAATAATTGAGAAATGAGCTTACTTCATTTCCACCCTTTTTAAGCTATCCCTTCGTGATAACAATATATTATGTTTTTCTTGGGTATTGAGATCATGAACGCAAAAAATGTTGAGCCACAATTGCCTGTACAAAAATATTTCCTGAACAGGGATATAAGGTAGTGGAAGGTTTTGCATATAATCCACTACAAGACCATATGTGTCATCCTCATTTCTGTATTTCCATTTTTCCATTTTTTCAGTAGGTGCCACTCGTTTAGCTGCATCATTCAACGTAGTGCTTTTGTTTTTTGTTGAAAGTTCTTCGCACTTACCAAAAAAAACTTTTTGGGGTCGACCGAAACGGTGATTAAAGTTTTCCTTAAAATACAAATAGCAGGAGTTGTATTTTACCTTGGAGTCAGGGTGTTTCCTCAAAAATAAAGCATGCATAATTTTGATGTTAAGTTCCACTGATAAGTATTTGACAATACCACTAGTGTAATGTGACGTCTTCAAAGGAAAGCTGTTGATATGGTCCCTAATAAGCTCGCATATTTCACCCTATATCACGTGTTTTTTATTATTTTTCCCACGCTGGTCTACAGGAAATTTCCCTAGGCTTATGAGTGTTGAAATTCTGCGTAGTCGTTTACTACTAACTGCATAGAGAGCTCAATATAGCTCTCTTGCAAACACTCAGTTGGTATCCGTTTGCGAAAAGACAGTGTATGGTATACTGTTTACTTTTTGCTGAAGTGCACTCAGTAGTTCCTCTTGACCGGTTTCGAGAAAGGTACTTAACCTCCATTCGCTCCCTGCAAAAAAGTATCTTGCTGATCCTTTCTTGCCAAACCATATAATTCGAGGAACAACGCTTCTTTCTGTTCTTGCGATAGTTTATCCAAACATCTACAAGAAAAGAGTGTAAAAATAATATTAGAAATTTATTGAGGTACAATAAAAGAGGTGACATACTTAAAAATAAAAAACTAAGGCAGATAATTTTTTAAGCACCAATAAATCAAAAAAATCACTTACCCGCATGTTTCACCCATTGTCTTAGCCGCCAAAACATTTCCTTTATAACTTGAGTAAGCACTACCTTTCAATCTTGCTTTTTTGATTGTATTCCTTTTAAAATTTTTATCATTACGGGCACCCCACTTTCTTTTTCACGACACACAGTTGTCGTTTTCTGACACGGAATCACTGCTCGACATATTTAGATGAATGACGATTTGAAAATGAGATTATAAAATCGGACGCAATATTACTCGAGACAAAACGGACGGAGGTAAACAAACGGCTGCTGGTATATGTTTAGTGAAGAAAGGCAGCATGTCCTGGGCATAAGCCATTTCATCACTAAACGAATTTTGAAAACACTTGTAACATGGCAAAGGAGCAAACGAAAGATGTGCCGTTTAAACTGTGAACAGTTCTACTGTAGCAAAGCAACATGGCGCCAAAATATAAATATTGACAAAAATTTGACATGTGCCGTTTCAAAACTGAACGATTCAATTACATATACAGGGTGTGCAATTGCTTATGTTGGTATGCTAGCATTAAATAACTGAAAAACAACCGATTTCTATAGATAATGAATATATTATTCAGTTTGGTCCTTTGCAACTTATTTGGACTGTTTAAAATACAACATCAATCAAGTGTCCGCTTAAGCAAAATATGCCCTTTTCGCTGCATTTTCCATTACCTTTTCAAGCATCTCGGGCGATATAGCGATGAATTCGACACAAATATTTGCCTTGATCTTGTTAATGGTCTGAGGCTTGCTGGCGTACACTTTCCTTTTCAAATAACTCCACAAAAAGACGTCCGGAGAGGTCAAATCTGGAGATCTGAGTAAGCCAGTCAATGTCGCCTCCTTTTGATACCAGACGTCCAGGGAATTTCGCTGCAGAAACTGAATTTATTGATTCGCAGTGTAGCATGGTGCACATCTTGTTTGAACCAGTAACCATCAAAATCTTTTTCAGGCATTTGCTGGCAGACATAATGAGCCACTGATATCGGTTTCCATCGACTGCTGCTTTTCCTTTGAACACAAATGGCCCAATGATGGTTTTGGCGCAAACGCCAGCCCAAATTTTGATCATACAATAGCGTTTTATGGATCTCATGTAGATTACCGTTCTCAAAATTTTGCTTATTAACGCCGCCAGGAAGTGCGAAGTAGGCTTCGTCTCTCATCAAAATTTGCTTCCAACTATTCGTGTTATGCCAACTATTCGCGCAACTGTTTGGGCGTATTCCAAGCGACGTGGATGGTCTGTTGGCAATATTCGTTTCGTTAATTGCACTTTATACGGAGATAAATGCAAATCAAAATGCGCAGCAAATTTGTTCCACTGACGCCAAAATGCTGAGCACGGCGGCCGCACTTTTGGGTTCTGGTTCTCTATGACCGCTTCAACCAATTGATGGAACATCTTGGTCGCCAATGGATGGCATGATAAGGATCTTCCACTGTTCTTCGCTCAAAAAAATTCGACATCGAACGACGAATAGTGTTGTCAGACGGTGCTTGTTCGCCACGATATTTTCGACGATAGGCACGTTGAGCTAACAGAATTGAAAGACTATTTTCAATGTACATCGTCACTATTTTGGCACATGGCTTCAGTGCGAAGTGATTCATTGTTAAAATTGCACTGAATTGATGTTTCAAAAACAACTTGAAAAATGTGCTTACATACCGACATAAAAGATGGCGCACCCTTCAGAATTCTAGGGGGTTATAGAAAGATGTTTTATTTTTAACGATATTTAATTACAATTAATTACAATTACTAATGTAGCATAAAAAACTTAATTAACTTAGTTGTCGCACTTGCAAGAATTCTCGCGTCTCAACGTAGGCTGCTTCTCGCGTCCTATTCAAGACTCGCTTATCCTTTTCCGTGTCAGTTTTACCAACTGAATTGATTGAAGTCGCCATATCTCACCAACAGATGCGCAGCGATCGCTCAAGGGTCGCCATAGTCGCCATAATATCTTCCCCCAAGTAACTCAGTTAACTTGATTTTTGACAGTTTGCAACAGTCAGACAGAAGTCTGTTTGGGAGTTTGCTGACCTGCGAATATGACATTTTAGTGCGTGAATATGTTCCAATCGGCCCGGGTGTATTTGCAGATGATGGTGCGGATGGTGCTGATTCCTCATTCCCGGTCCTAATTGCATGTCTTTCAACATATGCCGGCTTAATTCTTTCGGTGGAAATTGTTTCCGACTTTCCATTCATTTTGATTTAAAAAAACCAATCTTTTGATTGGAAAAAACCAATCTTCTACTTTGAAAGGGCCATCGTACGGTTGCTGGCATGGAATTTTAGTCAAATCAACTCGAACGAAAACATGACTACAAGTTTCCAAATCTTTGAAGGCGAAAGCATTTGGGTGGCTTTGGTGAATTGTACGAGTTGACTTGATGTCTTTCATTAAAAGTTTGAATTTCCTCACGAATATTGCCGGATCCAATGGAGGTTCGTCAGAACCGTCGAAAAAAATTTCACCAGGAATTCGTAATATTGTCCGATAAACAAGTCCAGCAGCTTTTGAAACTGGTCCTCAATCCTAAAAGGATGAATGGAAGAACATGAACCCATTCTCTATTCTGATGACACATGATGGATGCTTTCAAAGATCGATGCGATCGTTCAATTAATGATGATATGCTGTTGTCCTGTTCCTGGTGCAACCAATCAATTTTGTAAATGAATCGAAAAGTTGTGATTCCAGCCGAGAACCTCGGTCTGTTGTTATCGTTTCTAGTGCTCCAAATCTCGAGATCCATTTTTTGAAGGATGTCGTTGCAACAGTATCAGCACTCAAATTAATGATCTGTGTTGCCTCGGGCCAATGCGTAAACCGACCAATCTTTGTCAAGCAATAGTTAAAGCCTTTTGATGGCGGCATCACGATTATGTCCAAATTTACATGTCGGAATCGGTTGGAAAGAATTGGAATCGACTCAGACACATTTTTGACATGGCGCCCAACTTTACTTCTTTGACATTCCAGACAATTTCTTACCCACACTTGAATGTCCTTGTTCATTCTAGGCCACATGTATTTTTTGCTGATGATCCGTTTTGTCGCTCCTCCACTGGAATATGACATCAGATGGAATAATTCATAAATTGTCCTGCGCATCGTTTTTGGAATGGAGATACGAGTAGCACCTGCAGATACGCCACAGTAGACGGGCTTGATACACCGCAAGAAGTTCTCGGTCGTCTGCGCTACAACGCTTTCGCGGTTGGTCCAATTTACATGAAAGGAAACCTAGTGGCTTTAATTTTTCCGCAGATTTCCTGCTCCAATAGCTACATCTGAGTCATCGCAATGAAGAGGAAGTGGAACCTTTCCACTGAGATGTGCAAGTAAAACTGCATTTGTTACCAGTTCTTTGTATTTCTCAAATGCTCTTTTTGCTTCGGGGGTCCGCTGCACTGGTCGTTTTTCACGCTTACGTGCCCCATTTATAAGGTCAAGGAGTGGCGCTTGTACATGAGCCGCATGTGGGAAACAGCTTCGGTAGAAGTTGATTGTGCCAATTAAGCGACGAAGTTCTTCGATAGTTTTTGGTTGTTCAAGCTTAGTTAAAGCTTTAATTCTGTCCTGTGGATGTCTAATGCCTTTCACATTGACATTGAATCCTAAATATTGAAGCTATTGCTTTCCAAAAACGCATTTTGCCGCATTAATGTTCAAGCCATATTTTTGAAGACAACGGCTTTTAAATGATGGTGATATTGTTGAGGATCTTTGGAGGATGGTGATATTGTTGAGGATCCTCGCTTAATATTCAGAAAATCGTCCATGTAACAGTGGCAAAAATCGAACTCACGAAGAACGGTATCCATAAAACGTTGAAACGTCTGCGCCTAATTACAAAGACCGAAAGTCATCAATTTAATTTCAAACATCCCAAACGGAGTAATGACGACTGTCTTTTTGGGATCCTCAGGAGCAATGGGGATTTGATGGTAGGCCCTTTTAAGATCCAGCGTTGAAAAATTGTACAGCCAGCTAACGTTCTACGATCGGTGCACCTTTTGTTAAAATGTTTTGCTGGATTAGGTGCGATATAGCTTTTTATACATTAAACCGTGTTATTTGGTCGTACTGTGCCAAAAGTATGTTATACGTGTAGATTGTTGGCGCTTTAATGCGGCTACTTATGCGAAAATCTTTAGTTTAGTATTTTTATCCACTAATTTTCTGGCTCTTAAGTCGACTACAAGGCTGTGACGATGCATAAAATTGGCTCCTAGGATTGCTTGTGTGACGTTCGCTACTGCGAAAGCCCAGGTATATTTGCGCCTGAGTGCTTATTCCACTGTCACAACTTTTGAGCCGTAGATCTATATAACTGAGGCATTCGCTGCGTAGAATATAAAATCGGCAGAATGCTACCTGTTGCATGAAGATCTGGGTGTAACCGATATTTCCCCTCCCGTATCAATCAAGGACTTATGCCCATATTTTTGTCATAAATGGCAAGACGGCTAGTTTTTTTCATTCCGACATGCTTCAGCCGATTTGCATGCCGTTGAAACTAGTTTTTTACCTGCTCCGGTTTGATGCAAGACTCGTGACATTTTCTTGCTCGTTCACCAAATTTGTAGTGGTGAAAACACATACCATTTTTCTCGAAATTTTTGTTTCGCGAAGATGACGTCAATCTAGATATTGATTGTGAACTTCCACGCTCTAGACACAGAATTTCACGAGACAACCTCTCGATTTCCTTTTGCAACGCTTCTGTTCGCATAGCCGCTTTTTCATTCAATGCCCTCGTTGATGTTGCCGCTATCGATAAACGCTAAATTTCCATTATTTTATCGACATGTGCCGCTAATTTGGCAATATCCGTTATCCCGTTGCCCACAAGGATCCCGCGAACATACTCTGGTTTTTTTTCAAGAAACATTGTCTTTAAAACCGCGTCATTGAACTGGTCAACGGCCAAATTTCGTAGCTTTTGTAAGAAAAGAGAAGATTTTTCTTCTTCAATGTCAACACCACGCAACACGCGACGCGAAAGATTCTAAAATTTGCTTTTCAGTCGCGTCATATTTTCCATGCTCGGGCGGATTCATAGCGATATCCGAAACCGCTTGCAAAAACGAAGCATTCAAGTTCACTATGACATATCGAATTTAGCTTTATTCGACACAATATGGGAAGTTTCAAACGCCATTTCCACTTGAACGAACCATAAACCCAGATTATCCTTAATAAATGGTGGAATTGTGGATTTCAGAGCGCACGGGCTTTCTTTTGCCCGTTTCAGTGTCTCAGAAGGCGTAAAATAGTTTTGTAGAAATATTAAAAATGGCGGCACCACTTGTGTTTGGCATCACTACGAGTATTTCTGTTTGGCGTCTCTATGTAATTTCTAGCGTTAATACTATTTACTCTTCGCGCATTCGCGGTCACCGCTACAAGGTTTTCAAGGCACTAATAGTCTTTCACTCGTTGAAAATATCTTCAGGATAACTAAAAAATACTCTGCTTCAAAAATTTCGCTCAGTTGCGTCTTCAGATCACCAAAATACTCCTAAGTTCGCGACAATCAGAATTTGTTACCAGAAAAAAAGTGAGCGCATCAATCTTCCTTGTCTTTCACCCGAGAAGTGGTTTTTCTCGTTTCTCGGAGTGGTTCCACTCCGTTTCATTCTCATTCGGCTTTCACTTCAGACTACAGCAGCTCTGGTGGAGATTAATGAAACTAGGAGCTAAATGCGTTGATTCTGGTTAAATGACATTCAGACTGTAAGTGATGTTTGCTGACATGTTGAATATCGCGAGTGTTCCAATTCAGAATATGTACCAGCAGTAATCCATGTATTGATCCTGGAAAATATAAATTTCAACAAATAATTGATTGAATTGATAGAACTGAGGTTCACAGTAGCCGACAAGATGTGCACCATAACGAACTCTCATTGCTAGCAATTCAATGTGGATACTTGTTTCGGATTTGTTGTAGAAAAAAACATCGTTTTTTTTTTTGTCGACTGGGAGGTCTTATTACATCGCCTATGCAAATAGTGTCAGGTAGAATTCATGCCATCAATGCTGCTGATTTTGTGTCCTTACATACGTGCATTCCCTGTTTTCAACGCCGGCTAAGCTACGACGAATGATTCACGATTTTCTCTCAAGCCCGCTTGTGCGACAGCTGTCTCGGTCGTTGCCAACGACAGTCCACTTGCAGCAATTACAGAATCAGTTGAATGTTCATGCTGATTTGTGAGCGACCGATTTGTTCTTGCTGCTGTAGTAGCATTATAACAACGCATAAAATGCTCGTGGAAAACGCGGGGACAAATCGAACGCTTTTGAAGATTTAAGGGGCGCATTCGTAACAATATAAATTGCGCGGGAGATTGTTGATAGACTCTCCGGGATCACTAGGAAGACTACAAGACCTCCTAAGGGTCTTCCTGATGTTTCGGATTGAGTTCCCAGAATTTCCGCCGCACTGTTCAATGAACCCATCTTCAGTGGCATTATATAAAACCTTAGATCGGAACGCTTGATTAATTCCAATTGCAAAATCTGGATGTGATATTCCAAATAAATATTTTTTGACGATGTTAAAGATAATGTTGCTTTCGCTTATTGTTGCAGCTAACATCGTTTATGATGTGGTGTGCATATTGGAAGCAACTTACCTATTTAACTCTATTTTATTCGTCAGTTTTTTTTTTAACTTCTTTTCGACTTTCTTGTGTTCAAATTTTAGATTATTGAAGAAAAAATACCTAGTCGAGTGCGGATTGCCATTGAATCATTTAAAACGTTACAAGATCGCGTATGGTAGTGTTCAGAGCGAGTCAGTCTAATTAGCCCTGAAGATTGCCCGCAACAAGTCTCTCAGACTGTTTCCTCTACTACAAGATTGCGCCTCCTAGTATGGTAGAAGATTTACTTGTATTTTATCCGCAAAACTGCAGAGCTTGCAATCGCCGTTTTCCTTCGGACCCTTCTTTTTGAAATGATCTCCAAGCGTGCCCCGTGAAAAAGCTGGTGATGACCAACAATTGCTTCTTGCCTAATCAGATATAAGCTCTGGATTATTTCTCATCATAGGCATCAACGAACCGCTTAGACGTTCGAATCCCCGAGAGAAACCTGCAGAACCTCCCTCGTTTCTTATCCTCCATTTCCTTCCGGCCTCTTATGTACAAATACCATTTAAGTTGCACTGAAGAATTCTAGACCAACGAACACCATCGCTGCTGTGCTCTGTCAAGCCTTATAGTGATTCAAACTTAGCAAATTCTACGAACCCTACTCAGAGGATTAATACTATGCTTCTTCTTCTTCTTCCTAGCGCTACAGCCCCGCTAAGGTCTTGACTTCCTGCAAAAGGTGCCTCCAATTGTCTCTGTCCATTGACCGCGTCTTTCAATCTCGAAAGCCGGGCAGCGATGAATTCTCTTCATTGAGCAAATCAGACTAGCGTTTCCTCAGTTTCCCCACTAGTGTCCGCTCTTCAGTTTTTCCAACGAATACATTTTTGGGTATCCGTTGTCGTTCATTCAATTCATGTAGCCAGCATTGTAGCTTCCACAGTTTTACAATTGTTGAGAACTCTGGCTTGTCAAAAATTTCATACAGCTCACGGTTGTACCGAATTCACCGTTAGTCCCCGTCTAGCTTCGCTCCAATTGTTCACCTCAGGACCCGTCTCGCTTAAAGGCGTTCAATATGTTTGGTGTTGCATGGGTTAGGTTCCATGTTTTACACCCATAGCATAGAACAGGCCTTATCACAAATCTGTCTACATGGAGCTTCGTTTTCCTATGGATGCAGCTGGTTTCCAAGATGCTGCTGATCATAGCTTGAAAATTGAGTGCACATCAAAAATCCTCGCTTAATATTCATGAATCAAAAATGAAAAGGCATATTTATTGGTTATATTTAGTTTTAAAAAACCTCTTTAATGTTTAGAGATTTTAAACAGGAAAATAATGAAGATGTAATGTTTTAATACGCTCCCCGCTAATGTCGCAGGTCCCCAGAGGTTTTGTACTTATTATTTATTATGAAACCGGGATACCCTGCTGAAGAACATTGACTTAAAAAATTAAAGCTTCATTTCCATAATGAGAATTTCAAGCCAAAATCACTTAGAATAGTGATTCATGGAAACAAAATCACTTCAAACAACATTCAATTTCCACGAAATGCTAATAAGCCTGTAATGTCAAGACTAAGAAACTATCTGGAAAAAATATTCACCATCAGAAACTTCAATCCAACTATCTCAGCAATAAAATCGACTTCCATCGTTCAGGGAAACTATTTATCAACAAATACCAACTTTTAGATGTCTTCTTGCAAAGTCTTCTGCTAAATCTTGACCTTTTTGATTTATCACAAAAGCACTCTTTCCGGACAAAAAATATATGCTTTGATCAAATGGCCACTTTTCGATGTGCCGCAACATTTGTGGGGACGACCCAGGCCTGGGTAAATTTACTAGTTTGCCCAGAAATCAGGCTGCTCGTCACACTCCCAGGCTCTTGCTTAATAGGGTTCTATAAACATTCTCGTAATTCCACCTTCGAGAAAGATTGAACTTATCAATTTTACCAAATCAATTAATGAAACGAATACAAGTAGCTGTCCATACCGTTTATTGGAAAGAATGTAAACAGATATTTTTAATATAAGCTTAAAATGTTTCGTACCATACACTGATTTATTTACATTGCACTAAACTTATTTTCACGTGTATATTCAAGTTATGCATATATGCAGTGAAACTCAGTAATCCCAGATGTATTTCTGACTGACTTATGTGTCTAGCAAATGTTTACTTTGCAACAGTCATCTTAAGAGCTTTGAACAAATACTTGCTGTAATAATCGTTGTTGATAATAAGAGCTACTTATGATTCCCACAATTAGATGTTTAATTAAACTTTTACGCAACGGGCGCTAATTCAATGAAAATCGAACGAATTGCGTGAAATTGGTAACTGAATCCTAATATGCAAAAATATAAATCAATTTGATTTGATTCAATGATATGACAATTTTTTTTGCAAATTGGTTACAAAAAAAGGAATAATTTATGGGAAATTCTCTATAGTTATTCCTGCTTCAAAAGTGAAATAAATTATCTGCTTATCTTTTGTAGTAAAAAATCATTTTCCTAGCTGTCCATCAATCATTTTTCAACAATAATCCGCGATAGCACGTTCCGTACCTGAAAATTCCACAAAATTTTCAGTTCTCATTGGCACCATATTAATCATCATTCACTTAACAAGGATATTATTGTACAACCGACCAAAACATCCATTACCACTAATGACTCTTCCTACTATATACCTGTCTTGTCTGCTGATAATTCCAAATAAATTGAATTCCAAAAAGACTATCAACTGTTCGTGTATCTCGGACTACTTAAACGGTGATAACAATAGAAAGTAATCTAGTTGCTTGCATTTCTCCTTATTCATACGAGAAAGTCTTGTTGGCGCCATCATTTCTACTGCATTATAAACGCCTATTTGACATGTTCCTAATTCTAAATGGATTCAATTTATTCTGTGGTTAGTATGTAGTGAGGTGTATTTTTTTCATGCATGTACATAAATTCAACTCATGCTCACATATGTTGAAAGTTACTTTAGTAGCGCATGTGTATGAAAGTGGTAAATTGGATTTAGGAGCAAATGGGAATAGAATAGAGAAACTGGAGTAAATAGACCAGAATAGATAATTCAATAAATAGGCTTGGTGCGAGCGCTCTCTGCGGAAATTGTATTATCGTAATGCACAATCTTGAAAACGACAATAAAAAAGATAAAGCACAAAAAGAACATAAAAACTAACGACATTATGTTAGCATAACTTAAAGGTAAATAAAAGATAAAATGTCGTTTCGGATTTCCGAAAAAAGATAATTCAAAGAGGATTACACTCGAAATGTGAATTTTAAGTTACGGGAAGTAGATATCGTTTCGGTTTGAAGTCAATTGAGTAGTTTATCCGTTATAATTTCGCGAAAAGTTAAGATTCTGAGAATTATTCATTTTTTACTCCTCTTGAAAGATACGTCGGATAAACCTACGACTGTCTTTTGAAATAAAGAATCTCATAATGAATCTTTGTTTTTGTATTTTCGAGTGCAAACTTCCTCCTGTCATATCTAATACAGGGCTTTCCAATAAAATGTGTTATCTTGATATTAAAAAAAATGACATTTTTTAATATAAATGATCGGATGTTTATTTCATTATAAGAAGGAAGGTATGCCGTTAACAGTGAAAATAACATCAGGCAAATGACCACCACGACCACGCTTACAGGACCATATCCTTTTCATGAAATTTTCCCTAACCAATTCGCAAAATGGCTGCCCTATGTCCTCAAATTCCATCTTTGAGGTCTTGAATCGATGCTGGGCTGTTTGCGTAGACCTTCTCTTTCGCGTGGCCCCAAAGGAAAAAGTCGCAAGGTACTAGGTCACAAGATCTTGGTGGCCAATTGTGATCACCTCTTCGAAAGATAACACGGTCCGGAAACTTTTCCCCTAAAAGATCAATGGTTTCGTTGCTTGTGTGGCACGTAGCGCTGTCTAGTTTAAAGTAAACGTTGTCCAGATCAATACCATCCAATTGCGGCCATAAAAAATCATTAATCATCTCTCGATAGCGCAATCCATTCACCGTAACTGTTCTCCGGCCTCATTTTCGAAAAAGTAAGGTCCAATGACCCCACCGGACCATAAACCGCACCAAACAGTCACACGTTGAAGATAAAGAGGCTTTCGAACAATAACTATTGGGTTTTCCGAGCCCCAGGTGCGACAATTTTGCTTTTTGATGAAGCCACCGAGGTGGAAATGGGCCTCATCACTCAAGATAATTTTTCGATTCAATTCCGGAACATTTTCATGCATTTCAAGGACCCAATCAGCGAAGACACGACGTTGTTGATGATCGACCGGCTTGAGTTCTTGTGTTAACTGAACTTTATAAGCCTTAAGACCCAAATCTTTATACAAAATACGGTGTAATGACGTTTGTGGAATGCTTAATTCCAAAGAACGGTCGAGGAATGGACAAACCTGGGTTTTCTGCAACACTTTCGGCTACAGCAACAATATTCTCGGCTGTTCTTGAGTGACGTGCACGGGTTTTATTCTTCACACCACTAAGTTTTCCCAACGGCTCGAACTCCTGTATTGCGGTCCGACAAGGTGCTTCACGACGACTCAAAAATGTTCGAGTTTTACGAACCGTCTCTGCCAAATTTTCACCATTTTTATAGTGAATTTTGGTAATTTCAATGCGTTGTTGAAGCGTGTGTTATTCCATTTTTATTAATGGCGTAGTTTCTACTTGTCAAATGTCAAAAAACGACAGCTTGCAAAGTGACATCTACCGAAATAGCGGGCTATTCAAAATAACACCTCTTATTGGAATACCCTTTATAAAATTATCTCTTCTTAAATGAGTTCCAAATATTTTAATGTCTAAGATAGATTTTTCAATGATTCGTAATTCATTTTTGCATACAATTTGTATCTTCAAGAAGAGAAATGAAGCATTGAATCTTGAAGGCTTTTGAATATCTACATGAAACATAAAAAACAAGTTCAAATTCGCAAACATAAAAAACATGTCAAATTCGCAAAAAAAAAAATCAACAAATTTTATGCGTTTTTACTTCTTCTATGCTTTATCCGGTTACTACTCGTTAAATTAAACAAATTTCTTATACGAGTATATGTACATATTTGCCTGAAAGATATGTTTACCATTTATTTAAATTTTTTAACACTTTTAATAAAAGACATTTTCAAATGGTTTTGTTACATCATCCGACCCGAAACTTCTTTTAACTACTTTAATGTTTAATTACGCGCTATGTCGTTAGATACATATATGCCAAGGACAAATTTAATGTTAAATTGTTTTGTGCTGTACTTTGCAAAATACTCGTAGATATGGGAAACACCGGATTCTTGTTTAATATGCTAGATCGCGTTTCACATACGAGTATCTGTCGGTTAGCTTCAAAGATAACATTTAATACAAGTGGATTTGATGAGACGGTTTTGTTTTACATGAAATTGTTTTCACACCTTCCAGCTCAGTGGGTTCGAATGAAGCTGAAAAGTTGGAGATATGCAATTCCATACGTTGGCTACTAAGATAGATATTGCAGTCTTATTATTGTATTGATAACGTTGTGTGTCTTGTAATTCGATTAAATCTTATATAAGATTAAAAAAATAATATTCTTCAAAATTTATGCTTTTGAAAAACGTTGCCTCCCAAGTCTCTGGAAAAACCCAATACACCGGCAACAACGAAAGAAAAACTGATTAAAAATTCTAGTAGAAAATCGACTGTCATACGAACTTTAAGGTATGTTTGGGTCTTTGCAAACTGCGACAAGTTACCAAAAATAAGTTTAAATTTATTTTATTCTTGATGCTTAGGTAATTCACTCAAGATTATATCCGGTTCTCCAATTTGAAAAAGAAAACATTTTTGTATTCTAATTAATGTATGCCAAATACACATTACCCTACGCACCCTAAGTTTTGACTGAAATCGAACCAACATGCCACGGAACATAATACAAATATACTACCATTCAGCCATAAACCATATAACTTCACCATCAGCTACAAATTTAAGTCAGTCGTAGCGTTCATTGCACGTAAAACTAATCTTCTAAACTCCTAAGCGTAATTTATTCAATTTTCTTGATTATTTGGGCCAGTTTCACCAAATGTGATATGCCTAAAGTTACTCGTATAGATTAGTTGAGATATTTCTATTGAAAAGAAATATTTAACCAAGTCAACTTAAGTGATTTAATTACAGTTATTTTCTTTAAATTTAGACGTAGCTTCGCAAGCAAAAGTCTGGTACGCGTTCTTCCTTGTGTTGGCGTTATCTCTTCCACATGGCCTTAAAGCCAACTACTTCCCAGGTAGAAAAATTTCTTGGATGTGATTGTTTAAGCCTTTGGCCTCAGTAATTTGCGGCATACAAACTCAATTATTGTATATTTTATGAGGCTAGAATAAATTCAAATGCTTTGAGTCTACAGTTGACGGAGTCTTTAAAGACCCTGCCTTGTGTCTAATGAAGTTAACTTTTTAAAGTTAGAAAACCTATTGAAGTAACATCCTTCAAATTCAGTACATCCATATAAAACCATGAGATTCAGTGCTATGAGCATTGACGTTTTTTTATGCCCTCACTCTCGTTAGATTCACTACTCAACTAGACCGATTCATCTACAAAACTGCAAAAAATGCGCTTCCGTTTCTGCTTAAACTGCCCTTACCTAAGGTGTGTTCCCAGGCTGCACGGCCTCATGAGAAAACCTGTAAAGATCCTGACTTGATTGTTACCTATAGTTTTTATCATGAACTTCCCGGACCACTATCGATTTTCTTTGTCCTGGATAACTTTTTCTAGGCTCCTTGCGTTCCATAGTTTGTATTTTCTTCAGGTGTCACTGAAAAGCCTATGAAATGACCGCAATGAACAATTACGATCACTGTTTTTGATCCTTTACTTATAGTGATTCCATCTAGTCAGCCTGCTTGCTTGTTACCTTTCATTATCATTATGATCGTCATTTATGGCATAGCTCCAATTCGGGCCTTTGCATCATGTAGCAGTCACCTCCAATTAGCGTGGTTCTGCGATCTCGTCCGCCCAAGCAAGAATCTGCTGTCAGCCTCGATTGAATCTTCCCATGGTTCCTCATTTTTCCAACTGAACCTTTCCCTTGCGCTCCAACGTCCGTCTGGGGAGCCTCTGCTCCTCCATTCTCTCCGTATGTCCTACCTATTGCCATTGTCATAGTTTAACGCATGTGGATATGGATGGATCGTCAGAAAAGTTATGCAAATCATCGCTGTAACGAATTCTCATCTCTACTTCATGCTTTACAGGGCCATATATGAACTTTTTGCGTTCAAATACGTCCAGGGCCTTTTTGGAAACATTTGTAAAAGTCCAGGTTTAACATCCATGCAGCAACACAGGTCTTATTAGTGACTTTTGTAAGTGAATCTTGATTCCTTTTGTAAGTGAATCTTGATTTCAGTCTTTTCTGTGCCCTGTCTATCAAGTTGAACACCCTAAGTATGGAAAGCTATCCACACCGTCCACGTTATAATCTTCTAAGGTCAGGTTTAGTCGCACAGGTATGTCCCCGAGTTTGAGTCATGATTTTAGTTTTATTTTTATTGGCCAGGAGGCCGAATTTTTCACTTCTAATTCCAGCCGCGTAAACACTTCCTGAGCACCTGGACTCAACCTGCACATAAAGTTTATGTTGTCGGCAGACACTATTAGTTTCGTGGACTTATAGGGTAGCGTACCGCTGGTATTTTCTCACGTTTTCTCGATCACATGTTCCAGAGCAATATTGAACAACACTGGGGCAAGCCCATGCCCCTGTTTAAGGTCTGATTTTGTTGGGAAGCTTTCAGTTAAATCTTCATTAAATATGACCTGAAACTCGGTGTTCAGCATGTAACCTTGGTCATGCGGACGTGTTTAGCAGGAACACCAAATTCAAGCATTATTTTGTACAAAACATTTCCTTCTTCCTGTTTAAAGTCTAAAAGAGCTAGTGTACATCGATATTATATTCTCACCACTTTCTCAGCACCAGTTTTATTGAAAATATCCGGTCAATCGTAGACTGTCCACTTCGAAAACCACCTTGGTACTCTCCAATGATTTTTTCATATTACGGCTTCAGTCTTCGTTCAATGACTTTAGCCAGCGGTTTATACGATGCATTCAACAGAGCTATCCCTATGTCCCTTTTTAAGCAAGGAATATATCATGCTTTTCCACCAATCATCTAGTAGCTGCTCCTCTGTCCATATCCTACATATTAACCGATGGAGGTTACGTAGTGTGTTCCTCTGGCATGGAGTAGTTCAGTCGGAATTCTATAAATTCCAGGAGCTTTGCTTCTTTCTCAAGCCCACAAAAGGCTACCTGTACCTCTCCTACTGTTTGTAGCGTTGCCAGGACACCTTCAGCCCCTAGAATGTTCACAGTTTCGGTAGATGTTGTGGGTGCAGCGTTAAGTTTTTGGAAATATTATTACTACCTGTTTTTAATTTCGATAAGGCTGCCTAATATTGCACTTTGTGCGTCTTTGCAGAGGCTCGGGCGTGGTGTGTATCCTATCGAACGTATGATAACGTGCTCTGTTTGGTTATATGTGTAGCCATCGGGGGATGTCCATGTTCTTTTGTGAATATCACTGTGGGGAGTAGCAGGTGGAACTTACCTTATTACCCTTAATTTCAGCATATTCTGGCACGTTTTACAGAGTATGCTTTTTAATCTCTCCAACCCGTTTTTGATTCGAATCTTGACAATACTAGGGGCTCAATAGAAACCTGGATATAAGACAGAGTATCTTTTTACAAATCTGTGATAAGACCTTTGTTATGCTATGGGTGTGAAACATTGACTCTAACCCAAGCATCCGCAAATATATTGAACGCCTTTGAGCGACGGGTCCTGAGGCGAATAATCCGAGCGAAGCTTGACGGGGACCAATGGCGACCTGTATGAAAATTTGACGAACCGGAGGTCTCAAGGATTGTAAAACTGCGGAAGCTGCAATGGGCTGGGCACATGAATGCGGACGAACAACGGATACCATAGAAAGGAGAACTGAAGGCCGGAGGCCAGTGGGGAAACCGAGGAAACGCTGGTCTGACTCGGCCGACGAAGACAGTTCATCGCTTCTCGGATTTCGGAATTGGAAGACGCGGTCAACGGACCGAGACAGTTGGAGGTGCTATTTGAAGGAAGCAAAGGCCCGAGAGGGGCTGTAGTGCTAAGAAGAAGCTTTTATTGCTTATATATATTTTGCTCTCTCATAGCTGGGCACTTATTACGATGAAATGGGTATCCCCTTACAATACACGACATCATTCACAGCGCCGTTAAAGCCAGTTTCTCGCACTTAAATTTTAGATCCATCCATAAACCATCGTTCCGCTATTCGCCTCTGCTACCCGTTCCGTCTCTAAATCCCATATCTCCATGATATTGTGACGATACAAAACGGGATTCTCGTTGAAATCAACATTATGGCCAACAATCAGCTTGTTACAATCCGTTTGTTGCATATCCAAGCATGATGCACTTAATCAACTTTGCATCCAATTCTGATATTTTCTTTGATGGAATAAAACTGAAACATTCGGCACCAAACACTCGTAGATTGGATACCTTGATTTATTGTCATCACAGCCTCTGACCAAACCTCCTGTTCAGCCTTTCGGCAACCCCATTCATTTCAGGACTATATGGCACTGTATAATCCAATGCTTTGCTATCCTACCCAAATTAGTCTGTCTTACCAAAATGACAATGACGTCGACGAACTCCCGAACCCGCATCAATAACCAACTCACCGATGCCTTTGACACACATATCGAACTAAAGCAGGGAAATGGGCTGGCCCTACTGCTATTCAATTTGGCTCTGGAGTACGTCATAACGAAGCTAACTGTCGATACACGAAGTACATTTCTATACAAGTCGAGCCAAGTGGTATACTATGCGGACGACATCAACATTTTGTCACGGTCATTGACAACTGCCAAAGAACTCTTCCTGAAACTCGACAGCGAAGCAAAACTAGTAGGGCTACAAACCAATGAAAATAAAACAAGCTCATGGCGCAGTAGAGGAAAAATACCTCAAATACACAAAATATCGATCTTGGCCAATACAGTATCGAAAATGTGGGCGAATTAGTATATTGAGGCGCCAAAAGAACGAGAACCAGTAATGAAAGAGACGAAATACGCAGAAGAATACAGCTCGCAAATAAAATATTTTAATCAATTTTGACGATCTTGAAGACCAGCTCAATACATAGGAAAACAAAGCTCCAAGTATACAAATCTGTGATATGACCTATGCTATGCTATGGGTGTGAAACATTGACCCTAACCGAAGAATCCGCAAAAATATTGAACGCCTTTGAGCGACGGGTCCTGAGGGGAATAATCGGAACGAAGCTAGACGGGGACCAATGGCGAGTTTGGTACGATCATGAGCTGCATGAAACTTTTGATGAGCCGGAGTTCTCAACGATTGTAAGAATAGGGAAGTTGCAATGGGCTGGCCACATGAATCGTATGGATGAACAACGGATACCTAAGAAGGTATTCGTTGGGAGAACTGAAGGCCAGAGGCAAGTGGGGAAACCGAAGAAACGCTGGTCTGACTTGGTCGACGAAGACAGTTCATCGCCGCTCGTATTTCGAAATTGGAGGACGCGTTCAATGGACCGAGACAGTTGGAGGCGCTTTTTGCGGCAGGTGAGGGCCCGAGAGGGGCTATAGTGCTACAAAGAAGATGAAAACGGATCGAGCAATCAAAAAAAGTTTATCTTTTTATATTGCCAAACAAGCCATATACAGGGTTATCCATTTCGTGCTAGGAAAGTATTACCCTACCATTTGACATCTGTCAGAATAAATGTCATCCAAAGCGTGTTTTTTAGTTGAAGATTTGCCATTTAGAAATATGGATCCTTTAACAGTCGACGAATGCGTTAAAATTATTAAATTTTATTATAAAAATGATGATTCTGCTGTAGCAACATTTAGGGCTTTACGAGCCGATTACGGTCGACAAAATCGACCTACACAGCAAACAGTTTCAAACACAGTGAGAAAATTTGAAGATACTGGATCAGTTATTGATATTGCAAGGCCTGTGCATCATCGCAACATTCGTTCTGCTGAAAATATCGCTGTCGTTGCTCAAAGTGTGGAGGAAGACCCGAATTTGTCGATTCCTCGACGTACTCAACACTTGGGCTTGTCTTACGGCTCATTGTGGTGGATTTTGCATTTGGATTTGCATCTCTATCCGTACAAAATCCAACTACCTCAAGAACTTAAGCCTCAAGACCATACACAACGCAGAATGTATGCGAATTGGGTGATTGAACAACAAGCCATTGATAACGATTTTTCGAACAAAATTTTCTTTAGTGATGAGGCTCATTTTTCGCTCAATGGTTACGTAAATAAACAGAATTGCCGCATATGGGGCTCTCAAAATCCTCAGGTGATCGCAGAAAGGCCTTTGCATCCGGAAAACGTGGCCGTTTCGTGTGCGTTATGGCCTGGTGGTGTTTGGCCCATATTTTGGAAAACGATCAAGAAGAGCCATTATAGTCAATTCTGACCGCTATGGACGGATGTTAACCGATTATTTTTGGAGAGAAATTGAAGATTATGATCTGGAGAACACGTGGTTCCAACAGGACGGAGCCACAAGCCACACAACTTAGGCTAATCGAGCACTTTTGCAAGAGAAATTTCCAGGACGCGTAATTTCGAGATTGAGTGATGTCAATTGGCCCGCAAGATCCTGCGACCTAACACCTTTGGATTTCTTTTTATGAGATCGTGTTTACGCGAACAATCCTCAAAATCTTGAGCAATTGAAAACCAATATTCGTGAGATATTGCCGGAAACGTGCCGAAAAGTCATTGAAAATTACCTCAAAAGGATTGAAGCCTGTAAGAGGTCCCGTGGAGGACATTTGAATGATGTTGTGTTTCACGTATAATGGCAAGGTTTAATCTTTATATTGAATAAAAAATTTCACAAGAGTGAATTTTTATTACAAAAGTCTCGTTTATTTTGGAACAAAACGTGCACAGACCTTTCGTAAGCCCAAATGATCGGTTAAAATACGATAAATCGATGTTTTGGAGATATTAAAATCCGATTTCATGAATTCTAACGATGATTTCGTCTCATTTTTGATAAATTCAATTTCGTTGGAGTTTTTGGTGATCACTGATTTTGGGCGGCCCGTATGTTCATCGTCATTTATGTCCTCATGACAATCTCTGAAACGTGTAAACCACTCATGAACTCTGACACAAGACAGACAATCATCGCCATAAACTTTTTTCATCAATTAAAAAGTTTCGGTAAAGTTTTTACCGATTTAAAAAAAAAATTTGATATTAGTACTTTGTTCGAAATTCATTTTTGCACCGATGACACAAGCATACTGTCACTTTAGACGCAATAACTTCGCTTCCACTGAACCGAATGTCACCAAACTTTCACTGGAAGTCAGGGAGGGATGTAACTTTCCAATGCACTAACTCATTCACAGATCGCACCACCAAAAAAAAATTATGACAAAAGTCAGTTGTTGATATGATAGTCAAAAGAAGAATGCTCCTTTTTCACGAAAAACGTACCACCAGAAATCTATAGAACATGAGAAAACATCATATCCTATAGATAATTATTTAATACACCGTTTATCGTTCTTCTCATGGATTGGTATTGAGTAAAAAGATTCCTAATTAGAAGGGAAGGCGCCACGAGAGATTGAATTGTTGAAATGATTAAGCGAAGTCAGATTAATTGCTTTTTGCACTGGATCAAAAAACTAGGAATAATAAGATTAGGATCAGATCCCTTCTTTGAATTCAAATCCGAAATGGCGCTAGAAATTTCTTCTTAAGAAAAGGAAACTTCATCAATTAAGGTTATAAGAGCCATTTTAGAAACGAAACTTAATAGGTTCTCGAGATTACAATAAACCTCTTGAAAATAACTTACGAAAAACTCGCAGATTTGCCCTGGGGAAGAAGAAACTGAATCCTTAAAAATCATAAACGAAAGGTAGCCTTGGGTCTTGATATTTACAAAGTTAAAGAGCTTTTTTGGATCCTGAAGTATATTCTCACTAGTAAATTCAACATACGCACAAATAATACATGGTTCTGTAAAAATCTGCGCTTCCCATCGACCCAGACATTACAGGCTTGTTAAGATATGGACGAAAAATTCAGGAAGGATATATAGTATATCATAAATGCCTACGATAATTCGTTCAATTAATGACATCAGTTATCGTAAAACAAAACTGCAGTCGTTTTGGTTGAAAATATTCAATAAATTTGCGTTGTTTTTCCCCAACTTCAATATTAAATGTGCTTGCTTGCTTTGGCCCTACAGCCCCTCTCGGGTGTTTTACTCGGAAATGCTTAGTATATCTCATTATCTTGATTGCATATATTGGCACTCGAGAAGGTGATATGATCATTAGCATACTTTGGCCGAAGAATTACTCGAAACAAATATCGTTGTCACCAACTGGATTCGAACCTGGAACCTTCGGCTTACGCAGCGAGCACTCTAACCATTACACTACTCGGACTACAACATTTAATGTACAGTCTATTAGCTCTCGATGAAAATGTACAGTTTACAGCTAACAAAGTCATGGTGTTATGTTGTTATGAGTCCATCAGTAGCAAATACCTTAATGCCTGCAACTTTGTTTATAAATAGTAGGATTTGTAAACATAAAATTTTCCCATTAAATTCATATGGGTACCCCTCAATTCACTGAAATTTGGTATTTAAGTGGTCTTATAAAAGGTTCATATACTCTGTAAGTTTCTATGAAATAGAATCATATTTACGAAGTTGTAGCCGTTTGAATTTTGTCCGCTTCCAACATAAATACCATTTGAGCTTTCCTACAAACCAGACACTACACTTTTGATTGGGTTGTTCTCCAAATTTTCAGATAAAATGAATCGTCTATAGGATTTCATTCAGTCAATGGTTGTGAATAATATTGCAACAAAAGGACGGCAGGTTGAAATGGAATGGCAATGGTTTTTCTTTTGAAACGAGTATGTATTAGTTGCAGTTAAAGTCTTTAAAGTTTTTCTTGAGTTTATTCATTATTGGTGTCTGCATATCGTACTATACCTATTTGCATATAATTTCATAGAAATCGGATTATAATTACTCATGCCATCGATTTTGATCATCTGAAAAATTGTTTTGAATCGTAGGACGATTGCAAAGCTCTGCCGACTTAACTTTCTCACATTTGAGATACATATACCCATTTAAAAATCGGAGACGCGTTAGTTGTGTAGTATTTCATTTTGGCTTTTTAATCTCCAGGTTCGAGTCTTAGCCATGAAATGCAAATGCGATTAAAAAATTATATGAAGTCATATTGAAGTTGATTTGTATGGACCGGTGCTTTTACATGCTATAAATTTAATAGTGCTTTTAAATTTAAAGCGCTTCAATATTTAAAACTGAGTCGAACTTGCGTCTTATGGAAGTTCCCTTAATTTATTGAAACAGTTAAAGAGCGATTTTTGCGTTTATAAACTGTATGTAATATGAGCAAGTTGAATAAGTTAACTAGTATCCAAATATTCAAATTTTTAATCGGTGCTGAATTATAGAAATTAAATTGTGTACACCATCTAAATTCAAATCTACTGTAGAACCAGTCACGCTGGCCTCTTACCTATAATTCCTCAAAAATCGCTCTCACTATCGACAAGCCCTTAGAATTGTCGATGCATAATCAATATGTCATCAACCAGATGTACAAACTTTCTCATAATCTTATCTTAAACATGCTAAACCTCTTAAAGCTGGGATCATCATCTAATGCATTTGTCAACATTGACGAATTGGAGTTGATTTAATGCTTACTTTATCTTGTCTTACCAATTTTAAAACTCTTTGTAAAAGGTTTGAGAAATCTTTAAAAAATGTCATCATTTTGGTACAACTATGAACAAACAATGCAATCAATACTTTCCAGTTAAACATAACCGTTTTGAGAAATTAACAAAAAAAAATCATACAACCTCTAATTGTTTATCCAAAAATTTTATTTCTCTAGTTCTCTACGAAAATAAAAGATAAGAAATGTTTTCACGGGGTCAAACGTTCTGAGAAAACAAACGAAAAATATTTATGTTGAGTGATTATTGAAAAGAAAATTGCAATCCGACGGCGGCGTCAGAGAAGAAAAAAATTAAAGAAAGTGTGGTGAGTGTGTGAAAACTGAAAGCTTTGCTTCACACGTAAAGCTCAAAAGACGAAAATGTGTAATCAATTCGTCATCTTTGGAAGCATAAATCAATTAAATACTTCTTAATATCATCGACGAAATAAAAAAAAATCAAAGTGCCATCTATGTAATACAAACGACTTTTTACCGACTATAAAACAAAAACTCTTAAAGAGAATGAAAAAAATCTCTTTAAAACAGTTAAAACGAAACATATGTCAAGAAAAGTGTTAAATTAAAATTGCATAAGTGTGATATTAACAAGTGCCAAGCAAAATAAATAAAAAAATAAATTAATATTAGAAGTTTTCTTTTAAAAAAGTTCATCAAAAAATATTCAAAATACCGAACATAAAGGATACGAAGTGTAATCCGTTGGTGGTGGTAGCGTGTTTGTAGTTTGCAATCCTGCTACATCCCTTGCTACAATGTCGACACAATCATACTACAAGGATCGCTTAGGATTCGATCCGCGCGAAGCTCTCTACGATACCACGGATAATGTGAATGCTCAGGTGAAAAGTGGGTCGGTTGGGCGGCATAGCAGCTCTCCGTCCCGCCACCATCGCAGCGGCAGCAGTAGCAGCAGCCATCACTATCAACAGTACCATCAACACATGCAGCAGCATACGAGCAGTCGAATCTCAACGTCGCCCGGCAATCATTATGAGTACGATAGTCCGGCGGCGAAAAAGCAAAGACAAAGTCAAGGTGGCTACGAGGACGCGCTGACTCAATTTAAAGGTACTATGTCGGTGTGGGAGTATTTCATTGAGAATACGGACAAGTTAGGTAGGTAAAGTCGATGTGGTTTTGGTAGTGTGTCAGATTTTTTTGGAAAGTTCTTCAGCCAGAGAAGGACCTGCTCGTTGTTACGTGTGTGCAAAAGGATTGCGCAAGGAATGCTGATAATGCTATAGTAAACGTATTTGGTTTGTAAATGTTGAGTTTATTTTCTTGTACTGATTTTATGGAGTAAGATGAATGCAATATAAAGTTTAAATATGTAGGTCCTTTTGAAAATAATTTGAATAAAACCAATGCTTGCGTTCTTGATAAAAATATAACTATCAACATGATCCTGAACATTGCTACTAACGTCCGCACAAAACTCAACTTGAAAACATACCCAAAGATTAAGGTTCGTTACAACTGGAGTTCATCCGCTTATCGCGAATTTCGCAGCTGTTAAGCTCATGCATGTGAGCAAAATATGATCTGTAATCGTTTGGTAACCTTGTAAAGAATTTTATCAACCCCGAGATTATTGATTAGTTTTCTGTTTGTTTGCTTTACGCGTGATTTAACGTAGACCAACTATCAGTCGACTCTGAACTAAAATTGTATAGTAGTCGTAATTTCTATTACTGAAAGCTTGAGGCAATAAATTAATTCAACTGATTAGCCAAAGATAAGAATAAGTTGGCTTACAATTGATAATATTTTGCTTCTATATTTCCTTTATCAATGAAGCCAAAAATGGTTGCAGCAATCCATCCTATTAAAAGAACCTTTGAGAAAAGGGAAACCAATTAGAAAATCCTCTTAAAAGCATGAAATAATTGTTCCATAATCGAAGAATTTATTCATAGGACAAATCCAGGATTGTTGGACCATGTTTTTTTAATTTTTTTTTCAGCATAAGCATAGATTAGTTATAACATTGGTTATGGCTTGAGCGCACACGCCATCGATGTACGACCTTGGTCCTTTGGACTTATAATATCCTGTGGCCTTTACTAGACTTTTTATGCTTTGCCTTGATCCTTTGGACTTATGAAAACTTGTGGCCTTTACTCGGCTACTGAAGCTCTGACTTGCATAGAGCTTGACTGTTTTTTTGATTTAGTGTTTTAGTATTGGTTGGGGTATGTTACTTGAAGTTTGGGTTTATACTAAACAGTGGTTAAGGGATTTAAAAGCCTGGGGTATTTCTGGTCGAATATTTTATAGTTCTGTCTCGGCTTCCATCAGGAATTGGATAAGTTGATCTAGTAAATCATTGTTGTTTTTCTTAAAAATTTCAGGAAAGGAAAGATTACTTTTAAGGGGACATGTACGTGAAATTGCCCAAAATAAGACTTTATTTTTACCTCTTATATCTCAGCACCTATCTGCAATTGTGTTTTAAAACTATGCATAGAGTCAAAGAAAGAAACAAGGATAACATACAAGGTTTCAGTTTCAACTTAAGTGGATTTTTTATATATTTTTTTATTTTTCATAAACTAATAGGGGTATCGGTTAATTCGGTTTCTTTTTCGAAAATTGAAGCTTTATCGTGAAAAAATGCTTACAAATTTAATATTCAAAGTATTGTCCATCGCTAGCTATAATTTTCCCCATTTTTCTGGCAATTCACGAATGCCCTCTCTGAAAAATTCGGCCGGCTTCTCCGCTATTAAATTGTTTAAATGCGGATTTTCGGTACCAACTTCACGGAAACTGTTGCAGCTACTGCCTCAAATTTGTATTCTGAACCTGAAACACATATATAGCATTTTCAAACTCTGAAAAAAATATGTTTAAAAAATAAAGAAAATAGAAAATTATTCTTTTGAAGAAAAAAAAACCAAAAACGGATATTTTTGTAACATTAAAAGTGCTATTACAGAGGTGTTTTTAAGACTAGGGCAATAAAACCTGAGTTTAGAATAGATATTGGTACTCAAAATCATCCTGCGAAATTTAGTTGAGATAACTTGAACGGTTTGGATTTTAGAGATACCTGAATGTGGAAAAATTGAGGTTGCGGGAAAAGAAGCTCAAAGGTGGGAGTAGGTGTCTGACGGGTTCAAAATCCTCCAGGGCCATAATTCAGGTCATTTTCAGCATCTTCTTCATCCTCGTGTCTTTTCTTGTTCCTAGCAGCTGTTCGTGCTTCTTTTGTGGCTTTCAAAGCTGCTCTATCAGCTTCCAAAAGCTTTTCTACTATTTTCACCAACTTTGATCCCCAATTTTTCTAACACTAGTTTCCTCCCCCAGCAACCATCATTGAAACAAATTACTGCATACAAAACTCCAATTTGAAGTGTTTGTAGCTCACACTGACTTGGGAATTCTTTCCCACACTATGTTGTTAAAACTTTCATTGGGGTTTTGGGTACCACCATGCACTTTTTGAGGAAATCATATCTGGTCAAGTCCCTGTACACACTCTTGATAGCTAATCGCACTGGTTCTGAGAGACTGCTTTTATGACTGTAAGGTTCCATTCCTGCTTCCATCGCCCTGTACTCACACCAGGACTCTTTTCCTGGAGGACACAAATTGTGTCGTGGTTTGTCATTGGTTGATAGCTTGTGAAAGTAGGTGGCCCAAACTGCTTTTTCATATCTGCTAGACTGTGGGTGTTTCTCGTAATAGCCAATCGAAAATACAGCTGTAATTTGTCAATTTCTTGATCTGTCAACCTGTGCTTTCCTTTTATCCCTTTCCCATCTTCAAGTTTCTTATTTCCTATTGTTTGTTGACTTTCCTTAATCTAGTTCCAAGTCTTTTTTGTACATGTCCAATACACTCCAATTTTTGAAATTTCACTGCCTCACCATACGGGTTACTTTCAATCACTTTAAAAATCCTTTAGAGTCAACATCACCAAGATATTTCACATACCTAACAGCACACCGAGTAGCCTCAGACCTTTGAAATATTTTCAGTGCACCCTCAACTTCCATTCCCCCACTGTAACCGTCATAGTTCTTGTTGCACTCATGTAGTCCCATTTTCGTAGCACATTTGTGGCAATCTTTTGCCATGCAATGTACATCTAACACTTTTCCAGTACCCACCACTGAACAGCAAGAAACAACCCCATTCAAAGCTATATGCCCTCTTTTCTGCCAACTTCCATCAAAGCATGCTGCTATATCTGATGTTTTATTTATTTTCTTAGCTTCACTTGGAGCCTTGGTCATTGAGTCATCAGCAACTTTTTCTAGTGCTTCCAGCAAAATTTTATTTTGCACTTCAAAACGCACAGGACGGGTAGGGAGATCCATAGCCCCGCAGAAAGCTTTTCCAGCTTTAGCACTCTTCCCTATACTATGCAAACCGTATACGAAACGGGTGCTCACATTGAAAGTTCTACGGAAGCTCGTATCGGACATAATTGCACTTTGTTCTTCACCACATTTTATGACTAACTTACTAGCTAAACCTTTTCTTGAACTGCGATGTTCGAAAACTTTGACACAAGCTTCACCTTCACAGCGCTTGCACGTGACACTATTTTGGACGAGGCTAGAGATTAAAATCAATTGCACAATCACACTTCCTTCTTCAAAATTGCCACTTGTTTCGGGATTTTCCCAATTTAGGTACCGGAGTTTCTTTCTTGACGAACTCGAAGGATGAGTTTGAGGTTGGATTGTACCAGACGGGGTTAAGATTGAATCGCGACGACATTCACCTTGTTCACTCACTTCTTTCCTGCTTTTTTTCCTCGTCTTCTTTGCGAAGGGTTGAATTTCCTCAATCTAGGAACGCTATCTGAACAAAAATGCTAAGGAAAACTACTAAACTATCACTGATAGGCAGCTTTTCACAAACAAACTGAAGTTGTTTCCGTTACGTAACAAGGGCAATACAAAATGGCGGTCTCACGGCTTTCTGAAAACCCATGGAGCAAGAACGACAATGCAGGTAAATGCTGAGAATGTTGCCAACATACGTATAAGTATAAAAATATCATGCAAACAAAAAACGTAAGTGTCGGTGCCATAAATAGACAGCTTGCGGTCAGTAGGGTGCCGCGCGTGAGCATTGCTCAATTTAACATACCATGCGCCGCATTATACAAAACTATAAATTTTGGCATTAAAATTCGTCGGAAATATGTTAACCCTTACTGTTTTATAATCAGGAAAGTGCGGGCTTTCAAATGAGCCATAAAACAAAAAAGTCGATTTTTGGTTGATTTCACGTACATGTCCCCTTAAAAATTTTGTACTTACCTCTTAGCGGTTCAAATTTTTGACAGCTAAAAATTCTGTGTTCGAGTACATCTATGGAGTTACACCACTTGCAGTTTTCGGAGGACGCAATTTTGGCCTTCTTGAGTCTGATTAAATTATACGCTCCGTTGGTGAGTACTCTGTTTAGTTGTTTTTAGGGTTTTGTACTAAAATACAAAACCCTATTGCAATCACGACCTGTGTACATCTGTCCGTCCGTCCGTCTGTATGCCACAGCACTTTTTCTCCGAAACTATGAAGGCTACAGCCATGAAACTTTGTGGAAAGGTCAGAAGTGGTGACTTCTTGAAAGTTCAAGGATAAAAAATTTTTTCAAAAGGGTTTAAGGGGGGTCTCCCCATATAGGGAGTTGACCCCTCTAAAAAAAAATTTCACCATTGGTAGTCGAGTAGGGTGTCATTGGAAAGGTCTCAATGGGATCTTTTCAAAACAGGTCTTAAAATTGCCTTATGAGTACCGAGGGGGGCAGGGGAAGGGGAAATGTACGAACTTTTCGCGTCACCGCCCCCCCCCCCCCCTCGCGATTGGACACCTTACATCCGAAAAATCGGAAAAAAATTAAGAATGTAGGCCTTAATGAGTACAACAACAACAAATACATGAGAAGACGAAATTCACTCAACTTTGTTAGGAATAGTATGATTTATCGATTTTATGTTTTCTTGAATAAAATCTAAATCGTACCCTTAAGTTCAACAAAATTTAGCGAACAGATGACTATTTATAAGATTGATCTTTTCTGAAAGTTTCACAAAGATCGAATAGTATTTAACGAAGTTATAGCGATTTGAATTTTCCTGTATTACTATGCAACAATGTGCCCTGCATTACTATGGAAACAAATGGCTATGGAGCCATATGCGCTTTTTACCGACTTAGACACTACGGCTTTGCTAGGATTTGCATGAAAATTTCAGGAATGATAGGTATCATGAAGATGAGTACATACAATTGAAGCAAGTCGAAGAGGTAGGAGAGAGCTCCTAGCAAAAGGGCTTTGTAGCCATTCTAGGATTCGAAAAAATAGGCCATGAATCGATGCTTACAGTACAGAGGAGTGGCCCCTGAAAATAATTTCATGAAACGTAGCCGATATGAGTATCAAATGAAAGTTCTCTATGAGAGCTTTTCAAAATAGTTCTTAAACTGACAGTTTTTGCTTCAGTGGGGGCACAGGGGGGGAATACATGAAAAATGCTTCCTCGTGAATGGACACCCGTGATCTAAAAAAATCTGAAAAAATTATCAAGCGAGATATTTATGGGTATAACTTTAACAAATATCTCAGAAGTCAAAATTCTTTCAACTTAGTTCATAATAGTATGATCCTCGAACGTGACGTGTTTCTTAATTTTATTCGTTGCTAGTTACGGCATTTTGTAAGTTGAGTACAAAACCCTTCTGACATGAGCATAGGTCTGTCTACCCAACTTGTTTGACTTTGCCACTGCCAATAATTTTGTGAAACCATGGTTTGGGTCTGTATAGAATAGCTTTGTTTGGAGCCATGGACAGGATTTGAGTTTGCTAATTTCGTTGGCATAATACGCCTCCTATTCTCTATTGATTTCGATGTAATTAATTCTACTGTGTCATCCCATTCAGTGTAGTAATTTGCCTCTACGCCTGTCATAAAGGCTTTTTTGGCTGCTTATCAACTGTTATATGTTCTGGAAAGTTTTTGGATTTAGGAATCCAGTATAAAATAAAGGTGATGTTCTGAGCGTCCATGAGGACTTGTCTAAATTTGGTGATAATGAATTTGTGGTTTTTGTTCTTTATTATTTCGTTAATTGCATTTTTGGCGTCCGAGAAAATAACTACAGTGCTATGAGGACTGTTACTAGGTTCTGAGGCAGCTAAAAACATTGCATTAATAATTTTAGGGGTATTGTTGAAACTGAAAAGCTTTGTTGAATTATCATCGAGACAGTGGACAGCACAGTCGGTTCCTAGTAAGTTTTTTGATGCATCTGTGAAATATATTCTGGCATTGTTGTTACGGAAAAACTTTAAGGTTTTTTTCAATTGAGAAGAGGAAATTATTATAGTTAAGTTTGGGTAGGTTTTCCATGATGTTGCTCATGAAGTTATCAACTTAAAAGTTAATGTTCTGAGCCACAGGAAGTTTGTTTCCATAGCAGGTGTTGTTAAAGAAGCTTTTATATTTGGCGTAAATATGCGGGTAGACGGAGTACGAGATATTATCTATCACTGTGTTCTTAACGTCTTCCACATGTAGGTTTTTGGCTATTTCCTTGGTAATCATCTGCTGTACTCTGAGATGGGCTGGTAGTTCCTTTGCCATGGCTAGCGAAATGATGTTGGGTGCAGTATTTGGGATGCCTAAGCACCTTTTGAGGGCTTTGGTTTTTAGAGCGCCAGTTTCTTTGTAATAATATTTCGGAGGTTGATTTAAGTTAGGCAAACTTGCTTCGATTTTAGGTCTAATAATCGATCTGAACGTGTTGATAGCTTTAGACGGCGACAGCCCATGGCGCGGGGGGCTTAGTTTGAAAGCTATATTAATGGCTTTGTTTGCTTTTGTTTTCTGTTCCTTGTGCAAAATA
This sequence comes from Odontomyia ornata, assembly GCA_963969285.1. Classification (NCBI taxonomy): domain Eukaryota; kingdom Metazoa; phylum Arthropoda; class Insecta; order Diptera; family Stratiomyidae; genus Odontomyia; species Odontomyia ornata. Next base: position 14,456,877 of record OZ017742.1, on the reverse strand, counting down.
TTGATAAAGTTTTGGTGGTTCAGGTGTCTACCTAGGAATATGAAGTTTTCGACCCAGGGAATAATGTTGTTACCATATGTAAGGGCGTGGGGCCGGTTATTTTTAACAGGAAAGGCTTTTGCTTGAGATTTACAAATGTTAAGAGGGAGTTTTAGTTGGTTGCATTTTTTAATGAAAAGATCAAATTTCGCTTGTAGGGCATCTAAGGTTGCTTGTTTGCCTTTACCTTTGCAGGTAATTACAAAGTCATCTGCGTACTGTACCAGAATTGTGGAACTGTCGGAGATATTGTAGAGTTTGGACGTATGAAGATTAAAAAGTAAAGGGCTTAAGACATCTTTTTGGGGTAGGCCATTGTTAAGCGCGATGTTTCCTGTTTGAAAGAAAGTTGTATATCCAGCCTAGGTAATCGTGGCTAATATTTAGATTCTTAAGGGTATTTAGCAGAATGGGGACATCAACTCTCTCAAAGGCATTAGCCATGTCACAAGCGATAGCCATAATTCATATTGTAGTCTATTAAGTTAGGTCCGAAAGAAGTTCTTTTTTTGTGTTTGTTCGAGACTTGTAGGAACTCATCACTCATGTTGAAAGGGTCGACAGCCTTATGATTAGTTGGTTGTGTACAATTCCATTGATTAGCGAGAGGTTGGTGTTTATCTTTAATAATTTTTAGGAAATTTTTATTGTTTTGTGGATCCCATTGTGACCTGTTTATGCTATAATTATTTTTTTTTTGTTGGCATTTATTAGGTTCTAAAGATCCTTTGTATTACCTCCATTATTGATTTTGTCTATTTTTTCGTCTCATATGAAATGTTTGCTATTTTGTACCTCTATTCTCCATGTGTTTTGAAGATCTCTTAAAAAATTTTTCATTATTTGAGCTCCTTAGCTTGCAGATGTTTTTCCTGGCTTTTATATTTTTCCTCCACAGTTTTTTAAGTTTTTAATTCCACCAGGGTTTTGCGTTAAATTTAAACTTACTTGCATCCAAGAGGTTGTTTTTGATGAGGTTATTTATGCTTTTAACATTGTGTTGTAGTAGTAATCGAAAGTTGCTCTGGTGGACGATTACGTCGACTAAAAAATGAAAAAATGGGTTTAAAGAGCTGAAATATTATTTTCAATGTAAATATGAGCAATTTGCCAACGTGCGCTAATTGAGTTTATTCATTAGAAAATGGCAAAAAATCTAGTCAAAATTAAATGTTACCTGTCAAATCGACGCTCCATGTTGCAGTATTGTCAACTCAAAGTTCTACACATTGAAATAAGACAGGCTTTACAAGCTTAGGAAGAGGGCTTATATTAATTCAATGTTTTTTTTGACGATTTTCGACCTATAATCTCAAAAATGCTCATTAGAAGCTTTCGTAAGAGTTGTAGGGAACATTAAAGTAGAAACGAACAAATAAATGAAAAAATTATAAAAGATATTCAAAATCATACCATAAAAACGGGCAACATACCATGAAAATTTAATCTCCACAATGACATTAATTGATTAAAACCAAAGATACCACCACGAATTTTGTTTTATCGTTTTAAGGCATTGTTAAATCCGCCTGCTGCATTCATAAAAATTTTTCCGCTATTCAACCTATTCAACTAAGGAGCGCAGAAAATTTAAGTTCTATGCAAAATTGCGTTGACACAAATTCATAAAATTATTCACCATTTTATTCGTTTGAATGGTAATGAAATGCCAAAATTTTATTTTCATTTTTATTCCAAGCTTTGTGTTGTTCTGATGACCGACTTAAATGCCATCAAATGAAAACCATGAAATCGTCATAAAATTTAATTTTCCATGTTATCATGACAATGAACTTTTGGAGAATTTGTTAGTGATCTTTTTTTCAGGATTTGATGACGAGAACAATTAATCACTTAGCGTCACATGCTTTGCTATAGATACGTTAATTTATCCAATAATTATTTGATTTCACTGTTTAAGAAAACGTGCACATTGCAGATTCAAAAAAAGTAAAACTCATGCTTCCCTGCTTTCCTGATGTTTTTGCTTATTTAAATCACCTTACAAAATATTTGATTTTTATCTGAATTTCTCGTTTCCATTTCAACCCCATCTTGAATTTTAATCTCAATTATATTGCATTCATCTTACAAATCAACTATTCTTTTAATTAAACTTTTTAAAATGAAATTACTTTAAAGCCAATTAATTGCCAGTTTTCAAAAAAGTGCTGTACGTTTTTTCATGTCACTTTTTATTTGAAAGTGTTCTTAAAAACAAACAAAAAAAAATTTCATCCGTTTTCTTTTCCAGTGTGTAAAAAAATTTACATTTAATTTTAATTGAATTCAATTGCATCGACTTACCTACTTAACAAATCACTAATTTAGATATAATCTTTATTATTTTAGTTTTTATTCCCTAATGTACTTTTGCATTTGATCTCATTTGTTTCGCTCTATTGTTCATGTGTGTGAGTTTTTGTTTGTTTTTCAAATTTTTTTCAGCATTTCCCAATTGTTGAACACTTAATTATAAGTCTACTCTCAATTTCTTTCAAACCATTTGTCTTACATTTGCTCTCCAGCAAAACAAAAACCAAAAATAAATTTATGATCTTTTAGATACTTTGTTGCAATTTGTGGGAAAATTTCAGATAACTTTTATAATGAGCCGTTTTACAGTTTCAATGAAATTTTTATTTGGATTTGCTTTGTTTAAATTCACTGCCATTTTTTTCGCAAACATTCGGCTCGTTTTCATCATCGATTTTTATACGCTCTTAACTTTTGCAAATGCAACACAAAAGAAATTACATAGCGAATAATTTCATGCGAATGAAAACAAAAGATTTAAGCGAGTAACCCGATGGTTAAATTCGATTAATTTTTCGAGACAAGTTGAAATGATATTCAGTTGACGGCTTTGATCTTAGAAGGAAATTATTGAAGCTTTGAATTGATGCAGATAATTACTCAGCAGTTTTATGGCGGATGTGAATTTTGAACTTGAACGGCGAAGTCAGTCTTAATCGGCGATTTGAAAGTGTCCGCAGGGTATCAGGCGGAAAGTCAGAAAGTTTAAATATTTACAGTTTCTTTTAATGAAAGGAAGTGAGTTTAACATGATTGTGCACAGAGTATAGTCTTTTAGAACACAGTTATGTTCATTTCAGACCTTTCCTCTTCAGCATTACTTAGTCAGTCATTTACCACTTTAATGCTCTTCATAATTTCTTGCGCAAATTAACCTTCACACTTTAAATTATCAATGGTTACGAAAAGTTGATATATTTATATTTCTAGCGGATATTATCATGCCTTTAAATCTTGTGAATATTTTCGCAATTACATCATGCCTGACAATTTCATTTGCACTATTTTGTTGTCGTCAATTATTTTGTTTATTTTGTTGTCGTAATATATTTTTGCTATAGTCAAGCCATTAATAAGAATGAATACAAAAGATCGTTATCTGAACATGATCTATATTTGGACAAGTCGTTCAATTGTTTACGTCTTGAATATAAATGTTTCAATTGTTTGACCATGTTTAGAGTATGTTGTTAGTTAGCTACAATTTCAATTTGAATTCATGCTGCAGTTTCAATTGATTTATTTCGGCATGTTATAAAAGGGAAAATGTGCTGATTTTATCGGTATGTGTTGTTTTTTGAAGGTTTTTTCATTTCACTTTCACTACTTTATACAATTCATAGCGATATACTCGTATAAACTAAACTATTTTGGATGCGTGTCAAGATTTGGAGGGTATAATATAGAATGCTTGACGAATGAATGGCAGTCCATGATTTTGAAGGTATGCAAAAAGCGGTCTAGTATCGTTCTGCATCATAATTAAAACATAAAGATGAATTGTCGACAATCAAATTTGATTTAATTTTGAAGAAAATATCCTGTGAAGCCAAGTACAATGCAGCCATTTCTTCCATTTTATGGACTGCTGGAATCATCGGCCCCTATGCTGGAACACGTCGTCCAAAGCTTGACCCTCAGAATGGACCATTTACGGTGGAGTTGCGGTTAACATTTAAATAAGATAATCTTTAAAAATAAATGTCATAGATTGTTCTTTCGACTCACAGTTAAAATTTTACGACAGAATTCAACGTTATACCTTTTATTTTAGATTAAAAACCATACCCCATAATTAATCACCCTATATAAGTTTACTTCAATACACGATTAATTTTCTTCAATTATCGCAAGTAAAATATTTCACGGCTTTATTAATTTATGTTCTTTCAATACCCAAACTATAGCAAAACGGCCTTTTTCACTGAAAAGTCCTACAATTCGCTTCGAATTTTGTTTTCGTTTCATGCTTTCCCACACCAAATCGAAATTTCGGCTTCCACAAAATCCAACCTTGACTACCTTCATCCAAACTCTTCATTATATCTTCTATCAACTTCCATTCCAACGCAGCGAATTTGTTCTTGTACTTCTGCCGGACTGCTGATTGACCTGTCATGGGTACTGATTGAAAAATCAGGTAATAATCACACCGTTAAACGTGATACTGACCATATCAACTTCTCGAATACCGTTGCGGTCAAAATATAAAATTCCCTAACAAATCTCAATGCTAAGTTTCAAATAGGACTAGTGACCGATTATTAAAAAAAACTTCTGGTCGGCTTTTCTTTTCATTCATATCCTCCTAAGATTCCATGCCTATGCAATTTCCACATCTGTTACACTTTGTCCGAGGTTTAGATATATTGGTCATCTTGATCCCCACCGAACATGAATTCTGGCAATCTTTTACATGCTTACAGTACATGGATTATTACATAAAGATCACCTGCCGCAATCCACAATAAATAAACCTTTTTACTCGTACTTATCCAGGAAAAAGTTTGCACTGGCTGCTATCAAAACCGGACATAGAATTTTGGAAGCCAAAGGTCCAGCCCTTAATCTCACTAAGCCAGAAAGACATTGCTTTGCATTGGAATAGAGTATACATCTCCCTGGTTTGGTTGGCGTATAATGAGCAATTTCAACGAACGGTTACGTCCAATTGCCTGCTTATCCGCAATACACAAAAATCTTCATCTGAGATTGCATCCATTAATAAAATGTGCTTATATGTAATTATCTATTTTGATTTTTTAAATGTAACAAAAATTAATCACTTTTTCATTAAAAGCCGCCGGAATGAACAGACGCATTTCGACTCCTTTGAGTCATCCATCCTTGTCCTTTCGACGCTGAAGACAATTCAAAGGAGGCGAAACGTTTCTGCTTACTGAAAAAAGCAAGACCCGATGGCTTTTCAAGAAAGTAGAGAATTGGCCTGCGGATGTTAAACAAACAAAATAGCAAACTAAAAATAATTAACTCAAAATATGAAAATTACGTAAAAAAAGCAAAATATCAGATGTAAAAAGAAATGAATAGCAAATGCGCATGCAAATAAACTATAATTAAAATTGCAGATAAGTTATTGAAATAACAATTCAGCCATGAAAATAAATCATACCAACATTTTTTTTTGTTTTGTGTATTGAAAATAAAACGGAATGAAATTGTAGGATAAAAAAAAATACTGAAACAGAAAGAAAAATATCAGAAACTACATCGCTAGTTCACTGAAGAAACGCTCGGAATTGTAAATGAAATCCCCGAAATTGGTTTGCTGACGGAGTTTTCAAGTATGCTACCTTGACAGTACAAGTGTACACAAAGAATGATATAGAGTTCTATGGCCTTGACTATATAGTTTATTTTAGTAAAGGTTGAGCAAGCAAGGATGGACTGTGAATGCTATTTAATTACAACAGGTTATACCTAACATTCTCTTCGCTGATGAGCACAAACAGCATTGTACCCTGTATTCAGTCCAACCGGAGTTCTGCACTCTTTACTCCTTTATTTATGGAAATCTGTTAACCTCTAATTTGGCTCTTTTACTAAGGATGTACTAAGTCTACATCCATCACATCTCCGGCAACCGCCGACTGAGTCTTCAACTTGCAGTTCCTCATGTGAATGATATAATAGCTAAGGGCTCCAGAACAGGGTTCCGGGCTATAGGATAAGGTATCAGGGTCCTCCTTGGCTAAAGCATTAAATTTCTCCTTGATTTCGTACACTCTATCCCCAAAAACCCAGAAACCCCTGAGAAAATTGTGTCTTCGAAAAGAGTTTTGTTCATTCAAGCATTCATAAACAATTTTTGATGCTACTTTCCATATATGCAAAACCATGTGAAAGACAGCAACAGATGCGGTAACAGAAGCAGTCGAAGAGGTCTTAGGGCACCAGCCTAAGAAAAGTAGGAACAACTGGTACAACAAAGAATGCAAGGAAGCGGTTAAAAAAGGAACCAAGCGTATAAAGAATACATCCAGCGACCAACCCAGGCCAAATAAGAACAATATATAGTAAAATCCTCAAACGACAAGCTATCAAAATGTGATGACTGACCATCAACACTAAGATCCAATAGATAAACAAAAACTTGACCCTACATGAAGTCAGGGCGGACCGTGCCTCTATTAAACAACTAAGAGACGGCTTCAATCCATAAAGAAGTCTTTGCAAAAGTGCAGAAGGATCAATCATATGTAACCCAGTCGAAATCAAAAACAAATGGCTACAAGTTTTCCAGAAGCTATCCACAGTGTTGACTCCAGCATTTACTGAAGCTGTGAACATTCTAGAAGCAGAGCAAGAGTTCCCAGTCTCGACACCAACCAGAGACAAAGTACAGGTATGTGATCTCAGAAAAAATAAGACTCCAGGAATAAATGGCATAGCAGCAGAACTACTCCAGAGCTGGAGTCCTCATCTAAATAACCTTCTGCATCGGCTAATATGCAGATTATAGCCAAAAAAGCAACTACCAGAGGACTGGCAAAAAAGTATTATATATCCTGTACACAAAAATGGGGCTAAAGTAAGATTTGAAAACTATAAAGGCATCGCTCTACTCTGTTTCTTATAAAGTGCTCTCCAAAACCATAGAAACAAAATTAAAGCCGTACTTTGAAAGTAACATATTATAGGAGAGTATCAGGGAGGCTTTCGAACCGGAAGGCCTACTTTGGATCAAACATTCTCAGTTAAGCAGGTGCTCGAAAAATGCTGGGATTATAACATGGACTCTGTCGAGCAAATCGGAAAAGGCAGTGGATATATTTGAACGCAAAGTGCTCTAGAATATATACGCCCCGGCGAAACAAGGAGCAGAGTGGAGACTACGTTACAACGATGAGTTGTTTGAATTTTTTGACGATCCACCTGTACCCACTTGCGTAAACTTACGTAAATTGCAGTTGGCGGACGAGGTTCCAGAACCGCAGCGATTGGAGGAGATTAATCCTGGTGGCCGAGGCCTGGCTTGATGATGTTGATAACTCCAACCATGAACAACTGTACTCGAATACTCCATCGCTCTACTCTGAACCTAGATTTAGTAGACCAGACGTAGATCGCTCAGATTATTTATCATGAGGGTATGTCAGTACATTGTCGTGTCACCAGGTATCCGCAAATTAGATACATAATGCCCGTTTGTAACCTTTTCTTCCAAGCAAGTTTAGCAAATGGGATCATCTGCAATATGTGTTGTGTGCACATGAAGACGAAAGGAGTTGTAGTCTGTGATAAGTTCAACCTAAGCTCTATAACCTTTTATATATAAAAACAAGGATAAAACCCTCTACCTTCTGGCTTGGCTTTTCTCTAAGGTTCTGCAGTATTTACAGCTGTCTTGTATTTAATCAACGTTCTCTTAACTTAGTCTTAATTGAGCAGTTTATATTGTGATTAACTTGAGAGCTGGACATGCTAATCCACGTTTTTAATTCAGAGGACAAGGACTCTAAATCCTCTTGTGTTAACGCGTGGGATTTCTGTCTACAGTTGCTTATGTGGAAGAACTATTAAGTTCAATCCATCCATTTTTGGGATCGATTCATTATGACACACTTAAGCTATGAAACCTAATCAAAAGCTTAATTGTATGAAAGAGTTCCATTGCTTTAATTTTCTGGAAAAACCCACTAGAATAGTAAAGACAATGCTGGTGCTCATCAAAACAAAGATAAAACCTTGAGGCTGCCTTAAAAAGATTACTTCTCTAACTGCAAATTCCGTCTCCCTGTAGAGGTCCCTTCGCAGGGTGTCCCATTTTTTGCACGCAAAAAGTGTGTGGCAGGTATTGTCTTCCTCTCCTGGGCAAAACTGACTATCGGGGGACCGTGACTTACCAATCTTGTGCATGTAAGACTGAAAAAACCCAGGCTGGGTCAGATAGAAGTCAGTCTCACCATGCCTTCGATTTAGCCAAAGTCTTACATCCGGAGTGAGGCGCGCAGTCCTCCTTGCCTTCGTGCAGTTCACCCAAGACTGATGCCAATCGTGGAGTGAGCTCTGTCCCTCCTCGTGGGTAACCATCTCCTTCGCATCCTCGTTTCGCCACAGATAAATAGAGCAAGGAGGCCGACAGGTATTACGCCTGCAATGACTTTCACCGCCGAATCAGAGACTGTCAGATATGAAGCTGCCAATCCTCAGTGCTCCTCTTCTCTGAACCTGTGCCAAGTGTTTTCGTTAAACCTCCCTACTGAGAGGGTCGCCCTATACTTCTGCTCCGTACAGTAGCGCTAACCCTACTGTACTCATCAAGAGACGTCTTCTTGATGATCTGAGTCCCCCTACATTGGCCATAAGTCGACTCAGAGCCATTACTCCTGAAGCAGCCTTCTCAGCCCTTGCCCTGATTTGCTCAGAGAAATTAATCTTCGAGTCGATCAGTAGCCCCAGGTACTTCACCGCTGGTTTCGATTCGATTCGCATGTCTTCAATACTGATCATCCTTACTCTAGGGACTCTCTTTTTTGTCAAGATGACCACTTCGGTTTTCTCCAGTGCTAAACTGTACCCGCGAGCAGTCATCCAGTCTCTCACTCAGCGTATTAGCATACCTAGCCTAAGTTGCGCTTGTCCAACGGTGCGTCCAGCGACCAGAGCCGCAACATCAGCCGATCAAGCGGAACTCATCTGGCATCTCCAGTCTCAGTAGCCCATCATGAGACACGTTTCACAGGTCCCGACCAAAGATAGATCTCTGAGCAACCCCCGATGTAATTTTCATCCTTCGTTGGCCCTGTGTCGTGTCGTAGAGCAGGCTTCGGTCCTTCAGGTAGTTCCTCAAAAGCCGCATTAGATACTCTAGAACTTGCAAAGGGTTTTCCAGCGTATCCAAAATATCCAACCATCTAGTGGAGTTGAAGGCGTTCCTGACGTCGGATGTCACCAAAAGGACGATCCGTCCCTTAGTGCGACGATGTGCCTCTGCCTTTTGAACCGCACTCACCACCTCTACAATGGCATCAATAGTAGAACGCCCTGCTCTAAAGCCGTACTGCCGAGGAGATAGGTCCCCAGCAGCACGAATCGCATCAATGAGTCTTCCCTTGATGAGTTTCTTTAGCACTTTCCCAGCCGTGTCCAGCATGCATAACGGGTGGTATGCAAACGGCGATTCGGGATTTCCCTTCCCCTTGCTGATCAGTACGAGCCTCGCAACCTTCCATCGTACTGGAAAAACCCCGTCCCGTAGGCAAGCGTTGAATATGCTGAGCAGCAAGTCAGGGCAATGGTGATAGACGAGCCGCAAAACCTCAGTCGGAACACCATCTGGACCTGGAGCCTTCCTCTTTTTCAGTGAAAGGACTGCCTCTTCCAGTTCTGGCTGTGGGAAGAGTGGGCACTCGACAGCTGTTTCACCATGGGCAGCGTCAAAACGCACGGGATGGGCGGGGAAGAGTGCCCGCACTATCCCATCCATCTTTTCCGCATCATGTATGCAAGGCTTCCGTAGGGCGCCATCTTCCGCATAACTAGCTTGTCGTTATGCAGAAGTCAACCAACTTAAAGCCCTCATAATGAGCTCCTTAATTTTGGGATTATAAAAATGCTTTAGTAGCCATACCAGCCCAGAATTAGCTCAGAGATTTTTCTGACAGACCTTTCTAATTTGCGGGGTAGTTTACTGGTCACTGAGGATAACATCAATATAGTTGGTGGCGGTTAGTTAGGAGTATCGTCTCAATGTTCCCGAGGTGAGCCCAATAAGTTTGATTAACTCACACCCCCTACATATTGAGGTTCCCAATAGCAAAATGTAGTTCCGAAAATGACTAGAAGGTAGGTTTCGAGCACACACCAATTATGTTGCAAATGTCCTGAACGAGAAGTTCAGGAGTTATGCTACTTATGCCAATCGCTTACGTCTTTCTGCCTAAAGTATCAAAGGCTCATTTAACGTTAACAATTTGGCTTCTTTTGATGGGAAACAACACGACTCCTTTTAATCTGACCCTGATTCATCGATTTCTCGTGGTTTGGCTTTCCTTATAAAGGCCTGCAAACTTGACTCTTAAGATATACCATAGCTGGGTACTCGATTGACAAGAACCTTCAAGATCAAGTTAATCCTAAATCCAAAAATCTTGGTTAGTCATTCCAAAAATTCACGACCGTCTTCCTCTTAACCTTCCTCTACAAAAAAAAACTATCCTAGTATAACTCGAGACAACACTTCATATCTTCGTAGCACTACAGCCTTTCTCTGGCCTTCGCTTCCTGCAAATAGAGCCTACAACTCTCTCGGTCCATTGACCGCGTCCTCCAATTTTAAAATCCGAGCAGCGCTGAGCAGTTTCGTCAACCGCGTCAGACTAGCGTTTCCTCTGTTTCCCCGCTGGTCTTCGGTCTTCAGTTGACCGAACGAATACTTTTTTGGGTATCCGTTGTGGGTCCATAAGATTCATGTAGCCAGCCCATCGCAGCTTCAGTGGTCTTCCAATCGTTGAGACCTCCGGCTCGTCAAATATTTCATACAGCTCATGGTTCGATCGAATTCGCCATTGGCCCCGTCCAGCTTCGCCCCGATTATTCGCCTCAGGACCCATCGCTCAAAGGCGTTCAATATATTTGCGGATGCTTGGGTTAAAGTCCATGATTCAGCCCATCTCTTTGCTTTAGTCCGATCTTTGTGTCAAAGGCATCGGCGAGGTGGTTATTGATGGGGACTTGGAAGTTCGTCGATGTCATTGTCATTTTAGTAAGATGGACTAATTTGGCTGGTATGCCAAATCAAAGCATTGTTTGGTACAGTACGTTACGATCAATACTGTCGTATGGTTTCTTAAAGTCAACGAAAATTTAGTGCACGTCTATGTTGAACTCCCAGCATTTTTCAAGTACCTGCTTGACTGTGAACAATTGGTCTATTGTCGATCTACCTGATCTAAAATCACCTTGATCCTCCCCAATAATACTGTTGGCGTATGATCCGATTTTATTTTCTAAGATTTTTGAAAATAGTTTTTACGACGTACAAAGTAGTGATATGCCTCTATAATGTTAGCACTGTAACTTGTCATGGATAGGGAATATAATTGATTGACTCGAGTCTCTCGGCATATGTTCTTGCTGCCAAATGTGCTGGATGACTTTGTGAATAGCTTTATGAACACTGCTGCCACCATATTTGATGAGCTCTACCGGGATCTAATGTATACCCGCCGTTTCATTATTCTTTTGGGCTTCGATTATGGAACAAACTTCATCCTGATTTGCTGGGGCCAATCGAAGCTCTCCGCAAACATCTATCGACTCCGATGTTTTGGAGCTGTGTGGAGGATTATGGAGGTTCTTGAAATATGATCCCCATATTTCCTTAATCTTGATTTCATCAGCGATGATATTGCCGATGATATCGTTCAACGTGCGATTTTTTACCAAATCATCAATGGGGATGGGAAATGGTGCCTCTACGTCAATATCAAGCAAAGAAAACAGTGGAGAGCACCAGGAGACATGCCAAGCATCAAATTCAAAGAAGAGTTCTATTCCAAGAAAACGATGATTTGTGACTGGTGAAACTGGGAAGGCGTAATTTATTGGAAAATACTGAAGAAGAATAAGACTGTTGACAAGGGCCATTATCTTGTCTAGGTTTATCGCGTAAACGAAGCAAGTAATAAAAAGAGCCGATCAACGTAGTCAAGTCATCCTTCTTTATGATAATGCAAGCCCACACACAACAAACATAGTCGAGGAAGCTCTCGACCTCAAAAAGAAGGTTCTTCCGCTTGCGACATACTCTCTGGACCATGCACCAACGAATGACCTCCTCTTTTTATCCATATCAAACCAAATGCGTGGCGTTACCTCCGCCAATGAAAACGATTTCAAAAACTGCCTCGCTAACTTCTGCGAGACCCGCCTTTCGCGATTTTCAGCAAAAAGAAGAAAAGAGATTGTAGCAGGTCATGAAGAGCGATGGAGAATATATAATTGATTAAGTTTTTCCTATAATTATTCTTTTTTTTCTGTTAAAGTCTTTTTTTAAACGGCGGGAACAAGTAGATGAATCCACCATCAACTGATCCGTGTAGAAAGTGTCAGTAAAATCATTTCCATCATTATTACTATTATCATGAGTATTATTGTACGGAGAAAATTTACAACAACAACGACCACGTACCGATCGATATGAAACTTAATGCATAACGTCAATGCAAGGATAAATGGAGGTTCCTACGTTGCATAAAGCACTTGCTTCTATATTTCTGGTCAATTTTGCACATTTCTTTTGTTTTTGCTTGGGTAACAATTCATTGAACTTAAGAATTGCACAAATTCCAAGTCAAATTTTAATGCCGGAAATTATTGGGGTTATTAAAAAACAAGCCGATTGACGCTAATTTTCTTGAGAAATTCTTGCATTTAAGAACATTGTGGCCGCAACAGCGACTGTCCATAATCTTGCTAAAAAAAAATCTTGCACTCTATACATTTCACTTACTGTCCGTAAATTATGAATGTTCCCGCTTTAGAAGGGTGAACTTGCTATTTACGTATACTATTCGTAAAATCCTGCCAAAGCTTCATATACCATGAACCTTCATTAAAACTATTTCTCTTCCACCATTATATTCCATTATGCAACATTTTTGCATTTTCTGCACTCTCAATGCATTAAAACCATTCAAAATGGTAATTTCCTCAATATTTTTCATTCATCTGACATTAACGGAAAAAGAAATAAATTGAAGATTCACTTTTCACCTTGCCATGTCCATTAACATTGCACATTCCATAGACAAAAGAAAATGCAATATTCACTGTAGCGGCAAGCTTTTGAAAACGGGAAATTAAATAATGTGAAAAACGATTGAAATGCGAAGAAAAAGAAATGCTGCGAAATGGAAAGCGAAAAAAAAACTATTTCGATATTTTCGATTACAGCAAAATTCTAAAAATATTTTCACATTTTCCCTTAAAGTGTGTTTCTAGATTTATTGATGTATTTTGACTTAACGATGCGAATTAGTGGAAGCTGTGGAATCACCACAAAAAAAAATATGAAAAAGTGTGAAAATTCGATTCAAAGATGAAATAATCTTACAATGGCGTGCAAATATGGAGAAAAAAATTCGTTTGCTAGGTGTATGTGTGAGGCGATGTATTTTGCGAGTAATTCAAGGTTTAATTAGCATTCAAATTACTTAGTCTTCAGGAAATTTAGATGAACATGCAGAAGATGATTTGGTAGAAAAGTTTTTAGTGGCTACCAATGAAAAAGCGGAAATATTAGGAGAATAATGCATTTGCATTTGTCTTGTGATGAGTAACGCAATTTAATGGGATGCTGCATGTGTGACTATGATAATTAGCTTAAATTCAATGAAAGTTTGTTTTTCGGAGGTTTTAAATATTTAAATTTTTTATTTGAGTTGTGGTGTTTTCAGTTAGTTTGGAAAAGCTGGAAAACTTGTTTCAAGCTTTTAAAAAATATTACCTCTATTAGATTTTCTATTTTTTTATGCGATGGAAATGAAAATAAAGTTTCACCACTCGCATAACTCATTCCATCATCCACACATCAACCTGAAAATGTCGAGCCGAGAAGACTTGTTGACATTTAAAATTGTTTCTGTTACAAGTCTAACCACTTAATTAAATTTTCTTGAATGAAACCAATTAAATATAAAATCTAATCGACTTCCGTTAATTCAATTCACATCCAAACACAAAAGAATATAATGATGAAAATTCCATCAACTGGTTCTTTTGTAAGCACGTGAACCTCAATCTCCCAGAAATGTTAACATATCCGTCCAGAGATTACTCACTCTCGAAAAAACTGTTTAAATTTTGTTAATGTATCTTATTATCTACAAAATTTAAGCTTTTAATTTTCAAATATCTATTTACTTAGTTACTAAGATATACCAATAAAAAAATGCATTTAATTCAAGCTTTCAAAGTTTACTAAACATATTTTTTTTCTTTTCTTCCATTTTCCCTGCACAGATGAACGAGATGCCATACAAAAGAAAACTTTTACAAAATGGGTCAACAAACACCTTAAGAAGGTAAGTCGGTGAAAAGTCAGAAAAGATAAAAGATAACATTAATTCTAGTGGTTGTCATTGTTGTGGTCCTCGTCATCCATCGTCTTCGTCGTCTGTCGGTTTGTTATGTGAAAGAAATGCAATAAGAAAAAAATGTGACGAAGAAAACGAGAAAGATCGTTCACCTTAAGATGGATGTTGATGATGATGGCGATGACGATGATTATGATGATGAAGAAGAAGAACCAATGCGATGATGCATGCTGAGCTTATGATTTTTTTTGCTGAATAGTTTGTAATTTTCTTTGATGCTCTGTTTTTTATTTTGTTTCCTGTAGATGTTGTTGTTATTGCTATTAACGCGCTTTTGTTGATATGTTGAAGATATTGTAGAATCGGCTAAGTTAATTGAAAAAATCGTACCATTTCTAATGGTTCAAGATAAAGACCGCGCAAGTGCTTAGTGCAGGATTTAGTGAATGTAGAGTTTAACTCGAATCAAGAATGAGTTGAGTGGATGTAGTACATATGGAATATTGTATGATGATTTATTTATTATGATTTATTGTTGTAATCATTTAATCTGGCACCTGTTGTTTTGAAGATAGCGCAACATTTATCTTCAACACGGAGTTTTTGTATTTCTTCTTCTCCAACTAGTGTTTGTCTGTCTGTTTCATAAATATTTTTGATTGATAGTGGTTTTTCCGTGCTACAAGCTTAGCTAATCTAGTTTATTCACTTTAAATGATGATATGAGGAGTGTGAAAATATGAGATGTTGCTTAGTTTTAATCATAATTCATGTGTTGAGAAGATATTATGCAGCCCGCACATAAATTAAGCTAGTAAATTTCTCATCACTGTGTTCCAGTTTTATTGCTATCAATATAGTAAAATTGACAGAAATCCAAATAACACTATGTTCATAAAAGAAAACCTGAAACTAAAATTGTCAGTTTTGTTATATTGTTTCTTAAAGATCAAAATAGTTCATTTAATGAATCTTACCTAATTTGAACCTGGCTTTAACTAACTCTGACGGGGATCAAATATATATTTTTTTTGTGGTTGGGAGCTGAATGCCATTTACGCACTATTTTTGAGGCTCCCATGCTCGCGAGCGTCAGGACTACTCACTAAACACCTCCCCTGTCAACCTGAGCACCTAGCCTAGAACCGTTTGACACATTATTGCGGACCAGGTCTCGTTTTGTTATGCCTTCAAGCTGGGGGATCGTTCCGCCAGCGAGAGGGGACGGAGGAAGAGAAATTGTCAGACAAACGATCCCCCAGTGCCGATGTTCTCGACTGGTAGGAGTCCCTGTTGTCTTTAAGGACTGCCCGAGCATATAATGTCACATGGTTCCATTTGTCAACCAAGCCAAGCATCATCGCGACTATACTATCAAGGGTGAGCTCTTCCGTCTCCCTGTAGAGGTTCAATCGCAGCCTGGGTGGCGGGCATTGTCTTCCTCTTCCGGGCAAAATCGGGGGATCGTGACATACCAACCTTGTGCAGGTAAGACTGAAAACACTCATGCCCGCTCTAAAGCTGGGTCAGTTAGAAGTCAGTCTTACCATGCCTTCAATTTAACCATTTTACCCCTCATTCACTGGGGCTACTCCGACTGGAGCATCCAGTCCCGAGGTCACTCGTTGAAGGACGGGCGGTGGTACTCGCTCCCAAAATACCCTCCGTCTGGCCGCCGAGCGATACTGTGGCACGCCGGAGTATGTTTTCTCTGCGCACTTCAAAATTTATCACCTGAAAGGAAATGCTTCTGACACCTATACTCACGCTTCACTTTTGGGCACACCTGACACCTATACCCTTCCTTTTGTCACCTATATCCAATGGATTCCACCAACAAATGCCGCGTAACCCTCCCACCGCGCGGACACCACTCGAACCAGGCGAAAAAATTTTCCTGACTATCTACACACAAACACCTGTACCCAACCGAGCCACGCACACACTTCGGTATTCAAATATAACTCGACTACTTGGTTTAACTGACAGATTGTATTTGTTGCGCAGGAATGATCAAGAAAGCAAAGCAAACGAAACAGCGTTACGATAAAGAATAAAATAAAAAAACCTGTCTACTCGTTGACGGTCAAAAACAGACTAGTTTATTGTGTACTGAACTGAAGAACATGAGATGACTACGTTATAGAATTCAAACAAAGCAAATAGATCAGAGAGAGTAGAGAACGCATACATTAACACTCCCACTCGTTCCTTATCTCTCAAAAGAATACAAATTATTTTATATTTAAAGTATTACGTAGCTTCATAAAGGTTTCACGATTAAGTCCTTTGGTGAATAGATCTGCAAATTGGTCTGAACTACCAATCTGCTTAATCTTGATTTTGTTGTCAACAACCAATTGCCTCGAATAGTGAAATTTGACTTCTATATGTTTCGTGCGACGGTGAAATACTGGATTCTCTATTAATTTCTTCGCTGCTACGTTGTCAGTATACAAGATAGTTGGCTGTTGTTGCTTACAGCCTAGAGATTCTAGAAGTAATCTAGCCCAAATTAGCTCCTTTGCCGCATCGTGAATAGCTACGTACTCGGCTTCAGTTGTCGATGTCGCTACTATTGTTTGCTTCCGTGAAGACCATATCACGGGGCTGCCATTAACCGTTAAAACTACACCACTGACACTTTTCCTAGTGTCTAGGCATGCTGCATAATCAGCATCACCATATGCATCCAGTCTGCATACATCGTTGCCCCTAAATGACAGTTCGATGTCCAAAGTACCTCGTAAATACCGTAGGACACGTTTTGCTGCTTGCCAATGCTCCATTGATGGTCGTTCCAAGAATTTTGATAACGTGGAAACAGCGAATGTAATTTCGGGGCGTGTACCAACAGATAAGTACATCAATGCACCAATTAGTTGTCGATAGGGTACATTTGCGACTTCTCCGGTATTTGCCACAAGTTTCGCATTGCTTTCGAGTTGTGTTGAGATCGTCTTGCAGTCGGACATGTCAAATCGTTCCAAGATAAGTTTGGCATATGCTGACTGAGATATTCGAATAATAGAATCGGTCTCCTTTTGGATTATCTCAATACTCAGATAGCAGCTTGCAATATTGCTTTTAATTTCGAATGTATTGCTCATTTTTAGCAGCAGATCTTCAACGTCAGACTCGAGTCGACCACATACAAGTCCGTCGTCGACATACAGCACCACCAACAAATCGCCACCTTTGCCAATGTATACACATGGGTCAGCAGATGACTGCATCAACCCAGATTGCTTCATAAAATGATCGAATTTGATATGCCATTGTCGAGGAGCTTGCTTTAAGCCATACAAGGCCTTCCGTAAAAGATGAACTTTGCCTGTTCCATCGTCAAAACCATCAATCGGCTTCACATATATTTCTTCTGCTAGTTCGCCATACAAGAACGCTGTTTTGACATCGATTTGGAATACTCGATACTTTTTGGCTGCAGCAACTGCTAACAAAGTACGAACTGATTCAAACCGTGCCACCGGTGAAAACGTATCATCGTAGTCGATTCCCTTACGCTGACCGCAACCACGCACAACTAAGCGTGCTTTGAAGCGATCAACAGTTCCATCAGGGTGTGTTTTGATACGATACACCCACCGTGTTGAGATAGCTTTCTTACCACTAGGCAATTCGACCAATTGCCCAAGAACACCATGATCGCTTAATGATTTCATCTCGTCTTTCATACAAAGCTCCCACTTGTTAGCATCGGCACAAGACCGAGCCTCTGATACGCTGTTAGGAATGACAGTATCTGCAATGAAAGCACAACCGGCATTTAGCAGTTCTGCCATATTTACGGAACGAGCATGGGATCTTGTCCTTTTCGAAATCGGAGCTTCCTCAATAGATCGACTTCTCGTTCGAATCGGTGAAATATTCGGTAGATTATTGTCATCGTCAATCGCATCGTCAATATCATCAATGTTTTAGCCATCACTGACTCTGATTGGTTCGTTGATAATATCAATGGTTTCTGGCGTAGTGCGCTTCGCAACAGTTTCCGCATTTTCGCTCGTCACATATTGAGTTTTCCGTAAATGAGTATCTTCTTCTACAAATACGACGTCACGACAGGTAACTACTTTGTTAGTACCAGGACGCCACAATCGATAGCCTGCAGGCGCATACCCAACTAAACGCAAAATTTCCGCTTTTGGTTCTAGTTTCGACCGCTTCGATTCATCAATCAGAGCGTATGCCCTGCAACCAACTGTTCGTAATTTTGTAAGCTCTGGTTTTCGTCCGTACCATACTTCAAATGGTGTAAGACCGCGAAGACGATTGAGCGGTATCACGCAGCGTAAGTTAGCTGCAGTTGATAAAACTTCAGCCCAAGCTTCGTATGGCAAGCCATTACACAACATTGTGCGTGTCGATTCTAAACAAGTTCGATTTTGCCGTTCTGCACGACCATTCATCTGTGGACAATATGGCACTGAGTTTTCCATTTTGATCGAATGCCGTAAAAGTAAATCACGCATTGGTTTCCCCGTAAATTCACTCGCGTTGTCGCATCTGACCCGGCGAATATCATGTCCGACAGATTTAGAATTTATGATCAGTCGTTCAAGCGCGTCGACTACTCTGTCTTTTGTTTTTAAAGGTTCGGCAAAAACACTTCCACTATAATCATCAGTAAATAAGACCGCGAAACGATTTCCTCCCCAAGACGGCACTTTCATCGGACCGATAATATCGAAATGGATAAGTTCTGCGCACTTTGTTGCTCGCTTCTCATTTTTTACATATGGTAGGCGATGCATTTTACCTAATATGCATGACTCACAAAATGCGTTTTCGTTCGCGTCGCAGGTAGAATTATCATTTTTACTGTCTTCTTGCCCTTCAACTTTAATGTTTCCGAACAAATTTCATTTCAACATTTCACGAACCGCGCGATAATTCGGATGACCCAATCTTTCATGAAGTTGTCGAACACTTACAGACGCGACGGTTGAACTTCTTCATAGTCCATTTCAAATAGGTTGTTGTTTACTTTCCAGGCACAGCCGACTATTTTACCATGTAATTTCAATACGGCTTTAGATCCTTCGGCTTCGTGTCTAGCACCCTTCTTCGAAATGAACGAACCTAACGACAGAAGTTTTCGTTTTAAGTGCGGTACATGATATACCTCTCTGATCGTTACGAGACCAGCCGACTTAGATACGAATTGTAGCGATCCCTTGCCAACTGCATAAATTATATGATCGTTTGCTACTGCGATAGGTTTCTCGTCTCTGCATAGCGGCACATAGTTGAACATGTTCGAGCAATCGTTTGTCATGTTGTCTGACGCTCCGCTGTCTAATAGCCATTTAGAGTTGTTGTTGTGTGTGTTAGATGCATTGAATACAACATCTTCAGTGATTGCACATTTCGCATCCGCGCCGTTAGTATTCTTCTTGTTCTTTCGGCGATAACAATTTTTAGCCATGTGGCCAAGTTTGCCACATTCAAAGCATTTTATTGCTTTACGTTTAGGCTTACTTGCATATAATGCTTCGTTTGGCTCGACGTTGTTGGTACCTGCACCTGGTTGCAGTTGGTTTTCGACTATCTCTAATTGTTCACGCAACTTGTCAAAGGATAACGAAACTCCTGATGCGGCCGAAATCATGTACGTCTGCTTGAAAGTGGTGAATTTTGCAGGTAATTCGTTGATAACTTTGGCTACCATGTGTCCGTCGGTTATTTCATCGCCAGCTGTATGTAGCCTTTGTTTCAAAACGGACAATTCAGAGCAAAAGGCACCGACATTTTGGCCTTCTCCGAATTTCTCGCCCATAAATGCCTGAGCCAACAAATATTTATTTGTTTCGGTTTTCGCTTCGTACGGCGATTTGATTTTTACGAACATTTCTCTTGATGTCGTACACTCACGAATAACCGCGTGATCATTCGCGTTCAGGCCTGCTGATAATATGCGTCTCGCTTTTGCATCCCACATCTTCCATACTCGGAGATCAGCAGCTACTTGAGGCTTAATTACGACGCCATTAGCAACCTCGTCAACACCACACATTTCCAAAGACGCGTTGACTTCGAAAAGCCACTCTTCGTATGTCGCCTTGCTGAGTTTCGGAACAGAAATCTTTTCTTCTTGTCCAGCCATTATCAAATTTCAAAAAAAAAAGTCTTACATAAAAGAAACCACAATGAAATACAAATGTCACTATGTCCGTAAAATACGATCCCGATTTTACACTTATTAAACTTTCGATTTTTGCACTAGAACTGGGCCCATAACCTGTTACGCAGGAATGATCAAGAAAGCAAAGGAAACGAAACAGCGTTACGACAAAGAATAAAATAAAAAAACGTGTCTACTCGTTGACGGTCAAAAACAGACTAGTTTATTGTGTACTGAACTGAAGAACATGAGATGACTACGTTATAGAATTCAAACAAAGAAAATAGATCAGAGAGAGTAGAGAACGCATACATTAACAGTATTATTCCACTTTTCACTATTTTTCACTAAGAGAATACAAAAAACAAAATTATGGCAAAAATACTTAGCCTAACTCCCACAATCCTTGAAGTTGGGTGGGCCTCTTTTCCTACGCGTACCTCCCGCCAGAAGTGCCAGCGGTTTTCAGGTACTTCTGAACTTCGTGCCGCAATCGCTTGTTACAGTGCACTCCTTTGCTCAGCTTACCAATTCTCGATGGCAAATCGTCGTCGTACACTCGGGATAACAAAATTCTCCAAAAGATTATACTGGTCGCTGCTCGTGTTAACAAAATACTCCAAAAGATTCACATAGGTTATATTGCCAACAGAAAAAGGGACCGTTCTACTCGCCAACCGTCCTTAAATAAAATCTTACTAACGGAGCACCCGTTTCAGTTCGAGGTCATTTTTCCCTTGGAAAAGTTGTCCGCGGCGAAAAATATTCGTTCAAAATCACGGGCTCAAATCGTTCCAATGGCACTTCTACGTTATCACTTTGTAGAGTCTCCAAGATCCTTCATCTGATGGCCACCATCGTAACGCTGGAAAGTACGTTTTATTCATTTCTTGTATATTCATGTATGCACAAAGGCTCAATAAATTTGTATGTATGTATGTGGCTGCTTCAAATGATGCGTTTCTTTTTGCAGATAGATAGATCGATAGATATTTTATTGAGTACGATGCAAAATGCTCAAATTATCGGGAATAGTAGTGAATTCATTTACGAGCGAAATTTTTCAATTTTTCCTTTAGCCTCGTGCAACTCTTTAATATCAGCATAGTCAGTGGTAGCAAAGTGACTTTTAAATCCCTCAACTGTGTCTCCAGGCTTTCTTTCCAATGACGTTCTTCAGCATGCAATTTTTGTAACTCTCATACCATCACCATATGACTATTACTCTCCTTTTCTCCTTCATAGCGTTCAACTATAATATTTGCTTTCATTCCTTTAGTTCAATAATTTGATCTTCTAATTCTTGTCCGATTGAGTTCATAGGAGTTGCCATTTGGATTTGCGATCCACCACGAGATGTTCTCGGTTTTTATTTGGAACTATCACGGTTAGACGTTTCATTAGTATCATCATCACCAGAAAGTTTTGCGGAAGTAATTGCGGCCAGGCTTGATTCATTCCTCGTTTCTTCTGGCGGTTCTTTACTACTTACGTGGAACTCCTTGCATGAATTCTTAACCTAATTGCTTAATTTAATTATAAAATTATTTAGATTTAACTACTGAGTTTTATCATAGCTCGGTGGGTTACGTTGTCTTTTATTTAAATTCTTTTCTTCTTAAAAAAATCGCATTTTTTTTATTTACTCCTCGTGCTTGTGGCAAGAGGGATTCCATAAGGGCAAAGTAAACAGAAGATACCGTAACAACCACGTTCTCACACCCGGAATGAGGCGCGCAGTGCAATTCAACTAAGACTGCTGCTGAGCGTTATCCCTCCTCGCGGGTAACCGTCTTCTTCGCGTCCTCGCTTTGACGCCGCAAGTAAATAGCGTGAAATTCTCTAGCAAGAAGGGCAACAGGTATCACGCCTGCTATAACTCCCATCGCCGAATCAGAGACTGTCGGATATGAAGATGCAATTCTCAGTGCTCCTCTTCTCTGTACCTGTGCCAATGGTTTTCGTTATACGTCCTTACTGATAGCGTTGCCCCTTATTTCTGCTCCGCGCAATAGCACTGGCCATACAGCACTCATCAAGAGGCGTCTTGTACCCTACGTTGGCCATAAGTCGACGCAGAGCCGATACGCTTTCTCAGTCATTGCCCTGATTTGTTCTGAGAAACTCATCTTCAAGTTGATCAGTAGCCCCAAGTACTGAACCGCTGGCTTCGATTCGATTAGAATGTCTCCAAAACTGATCATCCTTACTTAAGATACCCAGTTCGGTTCTCTCCAGTGATAGACTGAACCCGCAAGCAGTCATCCAGTCTCTCAATCGGCGCATTAGCATACCTAGCCTACGTTGCGTTTGTTCAACGGTGCATCCAGTGACCATAGCCGCAACATTATCCGCATAGCCGATCAAGCGTGACTCATCTGGCACAATAGAAAAAACTGCGGGGCGGTCCGATAATTACTTAGTCTACAAAATAAAAATTAAAATTTTGTAAAAGCGCAAATTTATTTCTCAACATAATCACCTTCTTGGCTCGATACA
The DNA here is from genome assembly GCA_963969285.1 of Odontomyia ornata. Classification (NCBI taxonomy): domain Eukaryota; kingdom Metazoa; phylum Arthropoda; class Insecta; order Diptera; family Stratiomyidae; genus Odontomyia; species Odontomyia ornata. Next base: position 14,433,816 of record OZ017742.1, on the reverse strand, counting down.
CTTGACCCAGCGATGCTCCAACTTCTTTAACCCGTCTGAAAAATACGTTTTCTCGAGGTCTGCAAAGTAGGCCTCCGTAGCTGCGATGACCTTTTCCCAGCGAGTGACTTTTTCAGATTTGGAAGTACAAAGAAGTCATACGGGACCAAATCTGGAGAAAACGGTGGATGGGTTAGCAGGTCATAGCCCAAATCGACCAATTTGGCCGTGGCGACGGTGGATGTGTAAGCCTGGTCGTTTTAATTATGTTAGAGCGCTTTTTTCTTCGCCGAACGAGGCTGTTATTCTGCAGTTCAGCGTAGAATTGGCGCAATTATTCAGCATAGTAGAGCCCTGTGACTGTTTTGCCTTTCTCCAGCTAGTCGATGCATAAAGTCAGGAAGTTTGACGTGGGTACCTGCCAACAATGGGCCTAGCCTCACGATCTCCACAGACGGGTCAACTAACGCCCCTCATCCAAAGGACAAGGTTCCAGTAACCCCAGTTGAGAACGCGCCACACACTAGCTGGTGCGCTTATCTCCTTTCTAGAATAAAAAGTACAAACCACCACGTTTCAGCCAGGATAGGCTACTCACCTTATAGGGGGTGACAATAACCTGTCATTTTTCCGTAGCACTACAGCTCCTTTCGGGCCTTCGCTTAGAGATAGTTAGAGTATATTATTGTCATAATCGAATGTATCGGCACTCCACAAGGTGATATGATCATTATCACGCTTTGGCCGTATCCGTCCACCCAGTTGCGATACGTTCTGATTTTAAACCAGCACGTATTATAACTGAACAGGCTTATAGTCCGTCCGAAGAATCACTCGAACTAAATCTCGTTGACGCCAACGAAACTCAAACCAGAGACCTTCAGCTTACGGGCTTAGTGCTCAAACCACTACACCACGCAGACTATCAATAGCCTGTCATGATTGTCGGCTCGATTTCTTTTATGCGCGAGAGTGCTTCGGCGACAACGTTGTCCTTACCCGAGATGTGCTGAAGGTCTGTTTTAAACTGGCTGATGAACTCGAGATGTCGTATTAGACGTGGCGAACCTATTTCGGATTTTTGATGAAAAGTGAATGTTAACGGCAAGTATTCGGTGTATACCGTGAACACTCATGCTGCCAGCAAATGTCGGAAGTGCTTGATAGTGAGGTATATCGCCAGTAGTTTTCGATCGAAAGCATCTCAGACGGAGTGAGTTTCTTAGAGAAATAGGCTTGTGGCTCCTCGACGTTGTTCATTAGTTGCTGTGAGGGTGCTCCGACCGAAAAACCAGATGCGTCGCACAGGATTACGACCTGCCAACCGATTAGAGGCCACGCCAGCATTGTAGCTTCCGCGAGGTAATTGTTCGATTTGTCGAACGCTTCCTTTCCTGCAGGAGTCTATTCTAGCAGTGACCCTTGTTGTTTCCCTGTAACATGTCATGAAGTGGAGGCTGTCTGTCGGCTACACCAGGCTTGTCAATTCTGTAAAAATTGGGCATACCGATGAAACGGCGTAACTGCTTGGCTCTCTCTGGCTTCGAGTAATCGACAATGTCTTTAACCTTTTCCACTGGTGGTTCGATGCCTTCGCTGGTGACTGTGTAACCAGGAAATGTCACCTCCTCGACTCCGAACTCGCATTTTTGGCCGTTGATGACGACGCCGTATTCGTTGAGTCGTTCTCTGCCAGAGATGTTCTTGATGTCGCTCTTCGTTTTCGGAGGGTAGGAGGATATCGTCAATATAAGCGTAGGCGAAATTCAACCCTCTTAACACCTCGTTGATGAAACGTTGGAAGGTTTGCGCTGCGTTTCGGAATACGAAGCTCATGAACAAAAACTCGAAGAGGTCGAACAGCTTTGTTACTACCGTTCTCTCAACATCCTTCTTTGCAACCAGAATCTGGCTGTACGCGCACTAAATGGATTAAAAAATCCGCTTACTGCGCATTGATTGAGCGAAGTCGGAAATGTGGCGTACGGGATAGTAATTGGGGATGGTGATATGGTTCTATAGTCGCCATACGGGTGCCAATTTCCGTCCTTAGACAGGTAAGACATTATCCCGAAGAAAAGTGGACCAACAATGTCACAGGCAATAAGTTTGTAACAAAGAATCTGATGGCTGACGGTGTGAAACACCTGGTTATATACCAGACGCTCCGATAATTTCGAAAAATAGGAAATTCAAGATAAAGGTTGATAATTAAACACAGAAGAAGTATCACCACTCTTGAGAATAGGCATAATGTTGCCTCTTTTCCAATTAGCAGGGAAAGTACCTGTACTTAAACTGAGGTTGAACAGGAAAGCCAGAGGAATACATAATGATGACGCTAATATTTAGTTACACAGAAATATTTGGCAGGCCATCAGGATCGGAGGAGGGTTCGGATTAAGGGAATAAATGAGGGTTTCAGCTTCAATGGAATCTGTATTAAATGTGGAAATGTCAATGGAGTAAAGTTTCGGTATATTTACTGGACAGGAAATGCATGACGATGAAGCAGGTGTAAAAGTGGAAGAAAAGAACTCTGAGAACAGGTTAGAAATATCTAAGGGAGAAGAGTGTTACAACCATGAAAGTCACCGCAGTTGCAGACATTAACTTTTGCCTGAACATTCTTTAACTCGGGATGGCATTCTGAGGCCGGCTAACGCGCAGTCGTGTCGTGGGGTTTCCGGGAAATCCTCATCCTCGTTCTGGGCCATCTAACATAGACACCTGAAAAATAATACTCAAGGGAAGGACACGGGGGGCCATATTGAGAAATGAAAAATAGATTGTCAATGATACATGGCCGTTTTATTCAATTCAAAAAAAAAATTAATACAAATTTACAAATCCTAAAAAAAAAATAAATCAAACCCCTTCTAAAACCACTATAAAACAATAGAAGAAAATACAAACCAATTTGATAACACCAATGGAAAAAAAAGATAGAAAAAAACCAAATATTTACTCACAACTTTTTATGTTGAGCTTCGAGCCTCGGTGTAGGACCAAAAAGAAGTGCTGGGTCACTTAATTTTAAAGTTTAATTTAATGTTTAAAGTTACAATGAAATCGATAAAACACAGAACGGCCACTTCCAACGATAACGCTTCAAAGCACTAACGTCAGCGGAGGAAGTACGCTGACTAACAGTCACTTTGGCTTTAGTTAAGAGAAGCAAATTCTAAGTTCAGCACTCTGCTTTCTAAACAATTCAATAACAAAATAAAACCGTCCTTAGAAAAACTCATTTTAAATCACTTTCTTGTTTTCCCCCCCTTTTCCGCATTTACAGTTTATGAATCCCGACACTTGCTGGTATAAACATTGTACTTATGTACCGAACATTTGATTCCTTCATACACTATTAATTATTATTAATTATATTTTTTAACACAATGCGGGTGGTAAAATTATACAGGTTTATTTAAACAGTCCTTATATTTTTACTACATTCCTTTCAATTTTGTTTATTTTTCTTTTTCTTATCACAATGTGAAAAAAATTTGAGATTTATACGATTTTTTCGCCTTTAATTTTCGTCTAAAACCCAAACTCAACTTTTATTCATGGATGCCATAAGCAAAAATTAGTTTCTGTATGAATTCACAGAAGTTTTTCTTTTTCCGCCTCTAAAATCCAAACTCAGCTTGCATTCACGAATGGCACAAGCAAAAATTAAATTTTTTTATCAATGCACAGAACTTCTTCTTTTTCCGCCTTTAAAACTCGTCGTCCTCACCAAACTTCCGCCACCGACTTTCGCTACCTTCTGATTGCCTCAATCCCGTAACCCTTATTCCTAATCATCCGGTGCCGTACAGGAGTATCGTAATTGAAGTTCAATATACTTCAATCCCGTTCCCTCTGTTCATCTTTCGACTTTCGCCGAATGCAACCATTCTAATTGCATATATGGCGATTTGTATTTAACCATAATAACGCTTAGCTGTATGCAAATCGTCAAACACACAAAAACAATTATTTTCTTGCGCGTGCGACACGCTAGCATCTATACTAGCTTCCGATATTCTCCCACTCATCAAACAGCACGCAAATTTCACATTCATGCGTGTAGTCTTAAAAAGTAGAAGCGTCGTGGAGGGATTAAATTATATTATCGTTTGATGATTTTAAAAACGAATAAAATTTTGTTAGTAGGAAAGAAAGAATGAGATTTTGTTAGGAAAAGGTAAATAATGGAATTTTGTTGGTCGGAAGTAAAAAATGGAATTTTGCTAGTGGGAAATGAAGAATGAAATTTTGTTAGTGGAAAAGATAAGATTTTTTTTTTGTACTAAAAAATAAGACAGGGAATGTAATACTAATGATAACGGGGAATAAAAGAATAGGCAAATAATTAAATACTTTTATTGAAAAAACGAAAAAAATATGTGTGGCCAAAAGAAGGTGGAAGATGATAACTAAGCAGTTTAAATTTGTGAATGGGAGCCTGCCTTTACGGCCGGAATTCGCAATAAGACCTTACAGTATTATTCCAGTGTATAGAGGAAGAAATGGAATGCGAGGACTTAAAGGGCCTGATGTTGGACCAGAAAGGCTTATCATTATCCATCGTGAGTGAAGTCTATGTGCTGCTGAAGTAGTTCTTCATCGCTGATTTAATTACTATTTTGATGCAGCACACCAGACACTAAAACGAGCTCCAGATTTTTCAGTAACATGGAGCTTATTATGACGATTATATTAAAGTCAGGAATGCTTAAATTCTATGCAATGCGTGAAATTATTAAACGTGAATTACTTAAAATTTATTTAAATACCAAAAATTATTCATATTGTCGAGAGAGTTTTTATTTTGTTACAAGTGCTTACAACATCTCTCTAGCTGTGCCAGTCTATGATCTAATACAACTAATGTGTCAAATCGTAGAGAAAGTATGAGTCTTATGAACTCTCAGGCTCCTTATCCCCCTTCAAACAATGAGCGCTAGTCGAAGGAGTGGGTTAGTACCCTTTTCTTTTCCTCTTAACTACTGTTGTAATCGATCCAATTTTACAAATCGATGGCTTTATCCTCGTAATAGTTCTAACATTCACGTTTACATTTAATGAAAAATTCTTAAGACTTTAAAAGAGCGCATGAAGTATTTATATCAATCTTCGAATCCTCTAAACTTTTACTTGTCATACTAACTCTGACCAAAATTGCATTTCACATTACCAAATAAATATTAAACTCTGATGTGCACATGCGTTTGTAAAGCCCATTAGCTGTGTCACCTTTAACTGATCATGTTATAAAGTAATTTAAAATCGTCTGCTCGTGACTTTCAACGAGTATCAGCTATTCGTTTTGGGCCTTGGAGAATATTTTTTGGCGAGGAGGCATCTTTTAAACTTTTTTCAAGAATTTTCAGGTGATCTGGGGAATGCGTGAAAAAGACATAAATTTCATTCAAACATATAAAAAAATTTATGCTTCTTCACAGGACTTCATAGCATCGGTACTAACTAAGCTTAAAGAATGCCCGAAACACGGAGTCCTAAACGCAAGTTTATTTTCAGCCATGATTAAGGCTTGCAGTCCTACAATTTTCCACTCATTGCGGAGGCGTTATCGAATGACTGTCCTTGGCAGTTGTCTACGGTATCGTTGTCTGTCAAAAATTTTATGAAAGCGTCAAACATATTTACTCCTTTGTGTTCAGCGTTAGAAACAAATCGTTAAAAATTTTTCTACGGGCTCTCAATCTTTTTCAATGTATCTGGACAAGTTTTATACACGCGATAAGTCTGTTTCCAAGAGAAAACACACAATAAACAATTCACAATTTTATTTTCAAAGTGAGACGCCTACAACAATAATAATTCAAACGAGAAACTGGAGGTCCGCTCACGCACGTTGTCTCGGTGAAAACTTTGAATCTACCAGTCCCTTGTTGTGAGACGCGAACGTTCCAGTTCGGCGTCGTCTCTCATCACACATACTGATTCAATTTGGCATCGCGTCACCCAGTAAAGTCAGCTCCGTATTACAGATGGATGTCGTAAGGGGGCGTTGATACGATGTGTCGCCATGGGATGCGATTACACAATATCCATGGATCGTTCATCGTTGGAATCTCAAACATCCTTCATGGCTGAACGCCACGGTTAAGGATGATCTTCTCGTCTACCCCAAAAAGTCTGGAGATTCTGGTCGGGCTATCAGTGGGTGCCCAACCAGGAAATCACCCGGTTTCAGCGCCAAGTGGTTGTCTTCCAAATCACTATGTAATACGATGAGTGGCTGCGAATTCGGGCAGGCCTTAATACGTACAATTAGGGTATTGAGGGTGTAAAATTGCATAATCTGTTTACCCGTTATGCGCAAGAGATGCTTCTTCATAGACTGGACCGCTGCTTCCCACAGTCCACCATGATGTGCACAGACGGTGGGTTAAAATACCAAGGACGCCAGCATTGGAGATGTGCTGCCTCACACAATTGCTGTTCCATTGACGTAGATCTTCTCGCATAATTCGGTCAGCACCAAAGAACTGAGTCCCGTTGTTGCGTTATAAATTCGTCTTCCGCTAACTCGATGTATACTGTCCGGGTACACATGCATACGAAAATAGCAGCATACGTTTTGACAGCTGTCTTCGCTCGTTTGCCTCCTAAGTGAAAGGTGAATGGGTCGCAGTAATCGACCCCCGTGTTAGTAAACGGAGGTGCAACCGTGATAGTGTTATCGCGGCCATTTGCTGCTATAGTGCACTGCGACGGTGTAATCGACAGGTAACGCATCGATGGATGTGTGATTTGACAACTGTACGTGCATGTAAAATCCAGTACCGGCCTCGGATGAACTGCAGCATGACTTGGATCCTACTATGCAATGTTGGCCTTGTGTGCGTCGTCAACTATCAACTTGGTCAATGCTCATATTCCGGGTAGAATGATGGGATTCCGTTGCTCGTCTGGGATGGGTGCATGAGCTGGACGTCCTCAAAGTCGTAACACAACGTCGTTCCCCAAAGACGGGTTCAGCGAAACCAAAGTTCTTGTTGCTCCCATTATAGAATAAGAGCGGAAAGAATTAATATCTGTTGGGAAAGCATTACCTTGGGCTTCCCGTATCTGGAACAGTAGAGCTGCTTCAATCTCGTCTGTATTGATGAAGGTCTTCTTCCAATGTCGCCGACGGCTCGGTTGAAACCTCGTGACGAGAGCTGTGGTGGGCAAAAGTGGTTGAAGCGTACTGAATCTCGGCACAAGAGGGATGATACCAACACCAGGGACCGTCGTCGCCAGTTTGGATGCTGATCTCACTCCCACAAACACCTTCAATGGTCGAGGCTCGGTGCGAAGGCCGTCCTCTTCCGCTGTTGTCAATGCCGGTGACATCCAACCAGAGTCGCACAAGTTGCAAATATTTGGGGGTCCATTCTACTGAAGGAGATGAGACTGCAGTCCAGCCGGTATAAGTCCGCGACTGGCATCGTCGGCTGGGTTGCCCTTGGAAGGGATATAGCGCCAGCGAGTAATAACCGTATGCTGTTGGATGTACGCAACTTTGTTATGAACAAACTGTTTCATGGTTTCAGGTGGCTTCTTAAGCCAGCATAGACGATGCTAGAATCGCTGTGTCACGTGTAGTCAACGTCGGACAGTTGTAGCGCTTCACGGATGTTGATCAAAGCAGTAACTAGGAGATGCGCGGCTGACAACTCCAGTCTAGGGATAGAGACCGTCTCACCCTTTTCCTCCTAATCTTCCTTCTGGATGGGAGCGACCTTTGTACCTGCAATGACAAGGGCGGTCCGAGTGTGGCTCTAGTTGTCGACATTGTGCACGTAAATGACAGCAGCGTATGCCCTCTTGTGAGTATCGCCGAAGCCGTTTATACTAGCCGTTGTGGATTTCTACCTACCAAAACACCGTGGTATACGAATGTCATCAAGTTGCTGGATTTCATTGCGAAACGTCTGCCATTCATTCCGCAATTCTGTATCTCGCTTTCCAAAGGGATTGAATGAGAAGTTTTGCTCGCACGATTACCGGTGCTAAGAGACATGTTGGATCGTAGAGTTTCGCTACGTCGCTTAGTATGATTCGTTTAGTAGGTAATGTGTCCGTATCCTTGATATCGATCTTGTGAAACAACTCGACCTGTATTAGATTCCAATGTAAGCCGAGCAACGTTGTGGTGTTGGAATCACTAAGATTGATGTCATCTGAAGACGTCGTTGTCCCAGTAATTGCCTCAAGAGTCTCCAGGTCATTACAATTCCATTTGCGCCGTCTGACATTGCCATTGTTGAGTGTCCTGTATATTGAGTATCCTGTCAATATCGTGTTCTTGCATCATCTGGCGCAGCAATTTCAAAATATCGTCTACATAGAAGTTACTCAATATACTGTCCTGAGCAGCGGTTGCCCAGCATGCATTAGGGACAACCTCTGAATTGTCCATAGCACATTGTCGTAGTGCCCGTACAGCATTGTTTGGACTGCATTGGTATAAAGCATTTAATCAAATTATAAAGGACAATGTTAAATTTACACACAGCTGCCTCACACTCCACGTTGGCAACCCTGACCAATCAACTGAAAAGAGTTCAGAGGCAAAGGCTTCATAGTTCGCTCTAAGGAAATTAAATTTAGGATTAGGAGCTAAATTACGATTTCTCGTAGATGATGACTAACAACTGGGACGAAAGGATCCAACAAAAACAGGATAAAGCATAGTTACATCTATGTAATCTCACGTAAAAATCAAAAAACTTAAATTCTTTTAAAACTTACTGAGATAATAGCCACAATAATAAGCCTTACTAAAATTCAAAAAGTTGATTATGGGGCCAAAAAAAAATAGCAAAATTCCTGGTGCTCCTTGAATTATCTCATGAAACACGGCACATGCCAGTCGCCAAATTTTCCCATATGGTACCATCAAATGATTTGGAAATTTGCCATACATGTCCATTGAATCCAAGCAATACTTATCTAGCTTGCATCACACGTACATCTAAATTATCATAGCCCCACGACAAACCCCCTAGAGAGTATTATAAAATCCATTCAAACCACCTATGAATTATTAATGTGCAAATATAAACCTACTACATACTGTATGAATGAATAAAACATGCAGGCTTTCAAATTATCTGTGGAGACAATTTTATATATCTTGAGAATGGATAAATTGAAACGCTCCCAAATGTCCCAATTTCATAATATCCAGCGCAAATTGAATATCAGTAGCTTAGGAGCTAGATTGGCACCTTTCATTCAATGATGGATATGTAAACACCTTTTGCAGCATTCTTTCGAATTATTACGTATGCGAACACACATCGCGCCAATATGACTAATTTGACTGGAGTTGAAGAGGTTGAGCAGCTGCTGCTATGGCAAATGAAGAATAAATTCATGCAAATGAGCAATTTAACGAAGCGATACCCCAACGAATTATTGTTAAGCATAATACCGGCAATTAAATTTTTTAAGCGCTAAGCTTTCACTTGGTTCAGTTCAAATGAATTGTTTTTGATTCGGTGAATAATTTCGATTTTAATTGAAATCGAAAGTGATGTGAGAAAGAAAGTTTTTATATTTGGCCGAAATGGAAAAATTTTTGGTTATTTTTATAGATTTTGGATCAAACCTTTTGTTTTTATATTCAAATAATAACGGAAGAAATTCCATTCAAAGGATTAGACACTCAAAAAATTTACAAAAATTTCCACTCCGTACAGAATCTTTATGATCAATCGCTTGATTTATTTCTCAATGGTACCATTGCTAAATAAATCAAGCGACCTCGTATAAATTTTCCGTCTATGTTAGTTTTAAAACGGAAATAGGAAATTTTTAATCATTTTTAATTTCGTTAAATCTAACTCCTATGCTCCCTTGATTAACACCAATCAGTTAAAATTATTTCCCAACGTTGACTCGAAAGAACCATTGTCCAATCTTTGAAAAGAATTCCCAGGTGTGTTTGCAAGCAAACGTAATTATCCTGAAATCGCATCGGAAATGCGCTAATGTGTTTAAATGGCGAATTTAAATGGAAAATCTGACACATCTTCACATGTTTCTATTGCACGTAAATGGAAGATTGTCATTTCATCTATTTCTTCATCATGACTTGACTTGACTAGCGCAGAAATCCACGTCAATTTAGATTGCATCTACTAATGTGGCTCACGGTCGAATAGAATGATGTAAATTTTTAGGTACAACCGGCAGAGAGATAGAAAGAGATTGCAATGAATTCAAATTGTGACATCTAACCTATGAGTTGTGATTTTGAATAAGAAATGAATGACACATGCTAATTGCAATTTGCAATTTAAATATTAAAAAAAAAATATTAATTTAATTGCTGCTTGGCCTTTGGGCATTAAGTAGAGTCCGGTAAAATTTTATAAGAACGGAATATTTTGAATTGTTGATTTATTCTTTAAATTGAAAATTTTTGACAATCAAATCTGCTTAAGACTTCTTATATTTGCTATTTTTCATGAAATCTGTAGCTACAATACATTTGTCTAATTGGTTGGTTAATTATGTCATTTTTAGTGAATGAAAAAGTAATAGGCGTTAAATAAAAAAAAACTAATTAAATTGAGAAATAGAGAGGAGTCTGACAAGAGAATAATCTTATAAATCCACATTTAGGGGCGCACCTTAAAGGAGGCAAACCGTTAAAAAATTTGAATTAACCTTCAAGCCTCGTGTACAACGCATACTGTTTCCACAGGTTATTACGCATGCAGCTGCTGGCTAGGTAGCTCTTCTTTAAGGAAAAAATGACCGAAGTTTATTTTATTATACAGGGTTACCCATTTCATGGTAGGAAAGTATAATCCTGCCATTTGACATCTGTCAGAATTAAATGTCAATTATTAAATTTTATTATAAAAATGGTGATTCTGCTGTATCAACGTTTAGGGCTTAACGAGCCGATTACGGTCGACATAATCGACATACACAGCAAACAGTTTCAAACACAGTGAGAAGATTTGAGGCGACTGGATCGGTTATTGATATTGCAAGGCCTGTGCATCTTCGCAACATTCGTTCTGCTGAAAATATCGCTGTCGTTGCTCAAAATGTGGAGGAAGACCCGAATTTGTCGATTCCTCGACGTACTCAACATTTGGGCTTGTCTTACGGCTCATTGTGGTGGATTTTGCATTTGAATTTGCATCTCCCTCCGTACAAAATCCAACTCACTCAAGGACTTAAGCCTCAAGACCATACACAACGCAGAATGTATGCGAATTGGATGATTGTCCCACAAGCCATTGATAACGATTTTTCGAACATAATTTTCTGTAGTGATGAGGCTCATTTTTCGCTCAGTGGTTACGTAAATAAACAGAATTGCCGCCATATAGGGGTCTCAAAATCCTCAGGTGATCGCAGAAAGGCCTTTGCATCCGGAAAAAGTGACCGTTTGGTGTGCATTATGGTCTGGTGGTGTTATTGGCCCGTATTTTTTTGAAAACGATCAAGGAAGAGCCATTATAGTCAATTCTGACCGCTATGGACGGATGTTAACCGATTATTTTTGGAGAGAAATTGAAAATTATGATCTGGAGAACATGTGGTTCAAACAGGACGGAGCCACAAGCCACCCAATACAGGCCAATCGAGCACTTTTTCAAGAGAAATTTCCAGGACGCTTAATTTCGAGATTGAGTGATGTCAATTGGCCCGCAAGATCCTGCGACCTAACACCTTTGAATTTCTTTTTATGGGGCTATGCAAAAGATCGTGTTTACGCGAACAATCCTCAAAATCAATTGAAAACCAATATTCGTGAAGTTATGGCCGAGATATTGCCGGAAATGAGCCGAAAAGTCAATGAAAATTACCTCAAAAGGATTGAGGCCTGTAAGAGGTCCCGTGGAGGATATTTGAATGATGTGACAAGATTCAGTCTTTATATTGAATTAAAAATTTTATTTCCATCTGAATATTTTACGTGTTTTTTTCAGCTTTATTTTCCCAAGCGTAAAATGGATAATCCTATATTGCTGGCCTTGATTCATGCCAGAAAGTTATTTCTTTAAAAACTATACTTTTTAGCCGAATGTGATAGTTTACTCTAATTTAACCTTCGTAACTAATCTTAAACTATAGAGTGCACAAATATTTTACCGTCAGCTCAACTGGCACATCATTAAAAACAAAAAAAAATTCCCAAGCAACTGTGGTAGCACTTACTTAGTTAGTTGAAGATTTGACAACAAGAAGAAGATGATGAATCTCCCTTCTTGATCGAATTGTGAAATGACTCAGATGTATTCTTGAAAGACGTCATTTAATATTTAGTGTAAGAAAGTGTTTCTTATCAAGCTAGCTTTGCGTTTAACCAAAACCGAACCAAAACGTTTGTGATCCCGACAACCAAAACTTTGGCTTTCTCGAGAGCTAAGTTAACGCAACCTCAGTATTCGTCGCATCAGACTATCACGCCATTGCAGACTCCGTCGTCCGCAAAAATTATAGTAGTTTAAACTCAAAATGGCTGTCGCGCTTGGGAACGAGGACAACTTCGCGGACGACTCTGCCAACTTGCAAATGCTGTACCAGCAGGCTGGTGCTATCAACGATATTGCGCAAATTCGCACGCCACTGTTTTGGAAAGCTCGGCTATCGTTGTGATTTGCGTGCATCAAAGCCCAGTTTTGACAACCAAGTACGATAAAATTCTCAGTGAACTGGACTGTGCCATTTTGGACATCATTGTCGACAATGTTGAACAGCCTCCGAACGACAACAAGTACGAAGTTTTAAAAAATCGATTAATTAATGTGTCTGTTCCATCCAAATGATCTCAAATCCGTTTGCTACTCACAGGACTTGAACTTGGTGCCAATAAACTGTCACACCTATTATGTAAAATGACAATCATCGCCAAAAACAAAGTTAACAATGACTGCGCGCGTGTTATCATTTCTTGTGATATCGGAATCTAAGGATATCAACCACCCCGCCGAACTGGCAGATGATAATTTAGAAACTAGAGAGCCGCAACCTAGATGCGAAACGTTAGCACCTCAGGCTGATGAACCTTACCAAAATCCGGTCACTCTTGCCAATCTAGAGAAACAAATTGAGGCAATAAAAAACACATTACAACGCTTCAACGTCAAACTCCGGAATGTTTGATCGTGACCATATGTTATTATCATGAAAAGTTCGATGAATTGGCACGTTGATGTAGATCACCCTGCGATTTTGAATCCAAAACACACCATCAGTCGGAAAACGCTAAAGAGCGTTCTGCATGCAGGCGAGCATAAGCATCCCCAATAACAATCGTCTGTTTCTTTACGACCGTGAATCAAATTATCGATTTCTTATCCCCACGGGGGCAAATGTATACTCGTATGTTCTCCCCAGGCTCCCAATATTTAAACAACGGCGGTTAGCAAAATTTAAGCTGTATCCGGTAAACAGAATCAAAATTTGTACGTATACTGAAAAACGTTTATCCAATACATTTAATCTCGTCGATATTACACATGGGCGTTCCTTATCGCCGACGTTGCAAATCCTATAATTGGCGCATATTTCCTAAACCAACATGATTTTTTAGTTGACCTCAAGCACAAATCCCTGGTTGACATAGCAACGAAATGTGCATCTGCTGGAACAGTTTGTCAGTCGTCTCTAGATTCCACTTCCAACAATTTGTCGGTCGTCGCTTTGTGGCGAATTGAATTTGAATTTAGTGAATTGAATTAAAATGACCCATCAGTTGATAAATCAATCAAATAAATTGAATTAATTACAAATGGGCTAATTATTACAGTGCTAATTAACCTTAAATAACTATGTAAGTTGATTGAAGCGTTGATGTTGCCGGAGCAGGCCTTGATGGGCGCTCAAGGCAATCAGGAGCTCAACATCCACCCCCTGTTGAACGGTCCGTTCAACCTCCTCCTAAGTGTGCGGTAGGCTGTAGCGTCTAGGTAACGGCACTGGTGGTTGGACATACAGGTTGGATTGTTGTTTGCAGGAACGCCAGCGGAGGTAGATCGCCAGTACGACTAATCTAAGAATGCCCAGGTAGCTGAAGGAGTACTGGTGGATGTCGTGGTCGGTCACTTGATCGGTCCATGAAACATCTTGTGCTTGTAGTTGTCATCGCAGTTCCTCGATTTCAGATGCAGACTCAGCGAAATGAGCTGAGTCGTTGAAAGAGTCCGCGAGGTTCGTCCCGTTCTTTAGAACAGCCAATTCTCGCCAATACGGTCCGAAATCGTAATAAATGAGCAACTTCCGCTCACTGGAAGATGAGTAGACTCGACGTAATGGTTGACAATACAGACCCATATGGGGTCTGGTTTTTGAGCCTTGTGTTGGAGAGGCGTGCGCTATGGGAGCTAGCAGGCACATCAAGAGAAGCGCCACAATTGACTTGCCGGTTTGTATCGATCGCCATCTTGTCCTCGGGAAGTCGTCACCGCTGATCTGGGACCCTTCCTTCGGCGTTCGGGGGGGGACTTGCTTGTGATGGTTCTTCGTTAGACTGTGCGTCGTCGAGTACTGGTAACAGGGTCACTTTGTGTATTGGCCTTTTCAAAGTTCCGGTGGCGGTTTTGACATCAGCGACTCGTACGAAACCATGGGCACCTTCGTACGTTTTTATAATTCGCCCCAGTGGCCACTTCATCGATGGGGTGTTATCTTCGCTTATGATGACCACTGTTCCCAGGATCGCATTTGGGTGTGACTGTCACCACTTGACACGATGCTGCAACTGCGCCAAGTACTCATGCAACCATTGTCTCCAGAATTCGAGTTTGAGGTGATTGATTAGCTTCCAGCGGGTATGGAGACCCCCGGTGACTGGCTGTGCGCGACCACCACCATGGCTGTGAGGGGTTCTCCGATGAGAAAGTGTCTTGGAGTTAAGGCTGCCAAATCATGGGGATCGTTTGACATCGGAGTCAGTGGTCTAGAATTGAGGAAAGCCTCCACCTCAGACACCAAGGTATGCAGCTCCTCGTAGATGAGAGCCGTCTCCCACAAGCCGCCAAAATAAGGCGCACGCGGAGGGATGAAATGGAAGTCGATTCCTCGGCTGGAACACGCCGTTTTTACTTCTTGGCGCGCTTCGTTGGTATATAATGAGGACGACAATTTTGATAGCTGGTTGTGAGCTTCCACAAAGTTAGTGGCGTTGTCGCAAAATAGGTTTTGGCAGTGTCTTCGTCATTCCATGAGCCGTTTGAGAGCACAGAGGAATGCCTCTGTGCTTCGATCTCTGACTAACTCCAGCTGGACGACCTTTATAGCGAAACAGCAAAATATGGCTAGGTACCCTTTTAGCGGTCGGGTACCTCTACCTCGGTAATGGATCATCATAGGCCCATAGAAATCCACGTCGTAGTTAATGAACGGACGGGCTGGCTGAATACGTGCACTCAGCAGGTTTCCTATAACTTGTGAAAACAGTTTGGCCTTGACTCGGGTGCACCACACGCACCGTTGAACGATCGATCTTGCGAGTTGTTTTCGTCGAATTGGCCAGAACCACTGTCTAGTGGTAGCAAGCAGTGTTTGCGCACCTAGATGGCAGTGGGTACAACAGTAGTCCATCATCAGTAGTCTGGTGAACGGATGTTTGAACGGTAATAAAATAGAATATTTGGCTTTGAATGTGATCTTGGCAGCCTCCAGCCTCCCACCTCCCAACGACACGGATTATGCCCTCTAGATCCACGAATGGCGCCAGTCCCATCAACGGACTGTGCTTGGAGACTTGCCTCCCCAATATGCTGTGGATAATTCATCACTGGTGGGGGCTTGATTTGTCAGTTGAGATTGCTTGACTGCCGGATTGATGTTAAACCGCATCATGTAGGCCACTATGCGCTGCAGCCTCTTGAAGAAGTTGCCGTGTTGGATCTGCTGAATAAAGTGTATTTCAGGAGCCTCTGCCGCTATCATAGCGGTCCTGGTTCATTTCGTCACCTAGTCGCAAGGGCCCCTGCCCCGATGCTCGAAAGGCCAAACTGATTCTGCCCTGGATAAAAATGGTGGTCCCTGCAACCACATATTACAGCGGCTCAATTCAGCCGGCGCCATCACACGTGACATGATGTCAGCTGGGTTGTCTTCAGACGCTACGTGTCGCCATCGGCCCGGCCTTGAGAGGGTTTGTATAGCCGATACCCTATTTTCCACAAAGGTATTGTACGATGATGCAGTAGAGTTAATCCACGACAAGACAATCTCAGCATCGGTCCAGACTACCTGAAAAACCTCCTGCAGATTCAGCGCTGTCTTTACTCGTATTGTGAGCCCAGCGCCAATTTTCGCCGCACACAACTCCAGGCACGGAACAGTAAGTGTTTTGATCGGGGCCACTCTTGACTTGGCGCACAGCAACCTGACGACGACTTGACCGCTCGTCAGGCTTGATCGCATGTATATCGCTGCGCCATATGCCTTCTCGGAGGCATCACAAAAGGGGTGCAACTGTACTTGCACGGGCTTCTCGCCCGTACTGATGTGACGAGAAAATCGGGCCTGCTGCAATAATGGCAGACCACTGCGGAAATCGGACCGCTGGGTATGGACCCCCCACTGGTAATGCTGCATCCCAGTCCAGTTCCAATCGCCACAATTCCTGCAGGAATAGTTTGGCTGCTACTATCACAGGAGCCAGAACGCCCAATGGATCGAACATTCTGGCTATATCAGATGGCATCGTCCTCTTGAAGAACTTCACATCGGTTACATCCTGGTTGATTTGGATCTGAAACTCGTCAGTCTTCGAACGCCAGATGAGTCCTAATGTCTTAATATAGTCCTCGTGTAAACTATTGAAGTCCAGCTGGCCCGTTCGGTCCTCAGGTTTAATCGGCTTTAACAATAGAGGATGGTTGGTACACCATTTGCGCAAATGCATACCTGCGCTCGAGAGTATCGTGCATAGCCCCACCTGTTTGTGAAGTGCCTCCTCTAAGCTGTCTACCCCGGTCATGACGTCGTTGATATAGCAATCTTTCTCCAACGCGCTGCTGCCCAGGGGACCTTTCTGCTGGTTCTCTTGTGCTAGAACTTGCAGACATTTTGTAGCTAAATACGGGGCACACGTCGTACCGTGGGTTACTGTTTTCAACTGATAGTATCGCACTGGGTGCGTTGAACTATTTCTCCAAATTAAGCCATGGTACGGCGGTCTTCAGGATGGAGCATTATCTGCCGATACATCTTCTCGATGTCGGCGGTGAATACGAAACAAGGCATTCTGAAAAGCAGGAGTATCGAAAACAGGTCATCCTGGACAGTAGGCCCTGTATGAAGTACATCATTCAACGTAACGTTTGGGGTCGTCTAACTGAATGCATCGAAAACTACCCGTAGCTTGGTTGTACTGCTGTCAGGCTTCAGGACACAATGATGTGGAAAGATGTATCGTAATTCCTTCCGCTGCTGCGACGTCACATTGTCCATATGCCCAAGCCGAATATACTCCTCTATGAAGTCCTTGTATGGAAGTCTTAGATCAGGGTTCCTCTCCAGTCGATGCTCCAAAACCATGAATCTGCAAGCGACCACCGCTTGGGAATCACCTAACGTCTCAGGATCCTTGCTCAATGAGAGTTTAACCAAGAAACGGCCGTCAGGACGTCTTGTCGTTGTCTGATAGAAATGTGCATCACAAGCCTTTTCAGTTAACGTAATGCTGCGGATCCTGTACGTCCTCGACCTCCCAAAATCACTTGATGACCTGATTAAGCTGGTTAAAACACGAAAAACACTCGAGGTGTGATCACTCTTCCGGCTACAATCCACCCTAGGAGTGTGTTCTGGAGCACTGGGCGCTGTGGGCCCAACTTTGTTTTTCCAATGGCTAGGACCAAGTGTTCGGCACTCAGCAACATGTCGATGCGCTCCGTTCGGTGGAAGTCCTTTGAGAATATGCCATCCCGTTATGTTGAAGGTCTGCGATGGTTGCGGTGATATAATTTTGTCCATGACGTAGGCCTCCAACTGCGTGGCATATCCTGATAATCTTGATCTTAGGCCGAGGTTCGCCTTATGGTATACATTCTCAGTGCTACCGCCTACCCTTTCAATGAGGGCAAAATGTGGTGTCAATGATAAACCCAATTTTTTTAATGATTCTTTTCGTGACTAGGTTTATTTGTGAGCCCGGATCCAGCACAGCTCGATAGTCCGTCATCTTCCCATTGCTGGTGACCAGCCTGACGACAGCTGTGCCCAGAAGTACATGTCCTTGGGGTCGGGGCTCCATCAGAGTCGTTAAAGCGAACGATGGCGGTTCTGCATTTGTTTGCGGTTTCGGTCTTGATTCGGTGTTGTCGTGCTCGAGGATATCGTCTTGGTCTGTTTGGGCTTATTGTCTCCAGACAGATGCAGTAGGGTGTTGTGATTCTTGGAACACTGCTTGCAACTTCTGGCCGCGCAGCTGGAAGCCTGATGTCCTTCTCGAAGGCAATTCACGCACAGCTTATTAGCGCGCACGAAATTTAGTCTCTTTGCAGCAGTGATCCTGAGGAAATCCGGGCAGTAGTAAAGCGGGTGATCCTGCTCACACATTAAGCACCGAGAAGCTGTCATGGCGGTCACAGTCGACTTGGTGGCTTTCTTACGGTTCATCTCCGGTTCCTTTGTTTTATGGCCGAGTGTCTCGAGGGCCGGAAACGCGTTTCCATAAAGTCGAACAAACTCTAAAAGAGTCGCAGCTCGCGTGGGTTGGTAACGATTGTTCGTATGATGCGTGAGTCGCTGGATCCAATTTCCGGATTAGCACGTGTACCAGCAACAAATCCCCGTCCCTTGTGGACACTTACAGGCTCTCCTGGCCTCTGAAACATTCTTGTGCGGTGTTATGTAGAGCCTTTATTGCTCCCACTGATGGCCTTTTATTAGCTAGAGATGGCTGACTCATCAATTTGTTGATAAACGTCGTTACCAATATTCGCCGGTTGTCGTACCTTTCCGTCAAGGTTGTCCAAGCCGCCTCGTAGTTGTCATCCGAGAACGCAGAATTTCGAATCAAAAGTTCCGCTTCTCCGGTGAGACCGGCCTTGAGGTACCATAGCTTCTGGCACTTGGACATCGGTTAGCTATGCACCATTTGCAGGAACAAGTCGTGGAATTGTGACCAATATAAATAGTCCCCATAGAAGGTGGGGAGTCTTATTTTCGGCAGAGGCATGGTAAGAGGAGTCACAGGCAGAGTCGCTGAGAAAGGTGTGGCGCTGAGTTCACCCATTTTCGATTCCAGACATATGACCCAATCTTGGGTAAGCTCTTCCAAATGAATGTGCTGTTGCACGTTAAAACCATACGCTTCAGGATCGTCATGGAGCTCGACGATCTGCTGGTGATATTCATCCAGCTGTTGCCAACCTCGTCCAAGGGTCATGAGTTTACTCCTGCACCAGGTCCGAGTGACCTCTTTCTTGTACAAACGGTCGATGATCCTCCTTAACGAGTCTGCCATGACCTTGTAGCGACGCAGCATCCTGACCACTTCGGCATCTCTTGGTGCTGAGCCTTCTGCAGTGTAGTCCTTGTCCTCGCTATCCTGAATTTCGAGCTCTTTTGGTGACTGTGTCCACGTGTGTTTTGGCATCCATTTGATCGCGGAAGTCCTGCTGGTAACGGATGTAGTGGCCTTTGGTAGTGTTTTCTCCCATAAAATCAAAACGATACCTTAAAACTTCATAAAACTTTACTGCTATATAGATTAATGTAAAATCCTTAAACTTGCAAAACTTTATAGAAATTAAATCATAATCAAGTGAGTTAGAGCCATTGCAATTGTGTAGAATTACAACAACAAAAACACGTGTTGATGGTTGATAAATACGGGTATTTCAAATCGACCTAAGCACTTTAATTTTCTTCAGATTTTCATGAAAATTCAAGGAATAGTGTTTGAGTTGCATATGTTCAATTGGCTGAGCATTCAGAAAAATTATTTGAGCTGCACCGAAATGGCAGCTGCCATGTGCTTATGAAAGAAATTGCATCTTTTGGATGAATCTGAATGATTTCTTATGCAAGTACTCTTTTGGATGAATTATTTAAGTCAGCGATTCTTATGCAGGTACTCTTTTGGATGAATAATTTAAGTCAGCGATTCATGCCATCAAAAATTTGTTTCGAACCCTATGATGGTTGCAGAGTCCTTGTTGTAGGAGCACTCTCCTGCTTACTCGGCTTATTACAAAATAATATTTGGTAATCACTCAATACGTGGTTTATGCCTAAAAAGAAATTAAAATTCTTTCCATCACTATTCATGACATGGATTGGAATCTTAAAGCATTCTGTGGTCTAAGTACAATAATACTAACATACTTGTATATTTGACTCAAGACTATGATTTATGAGGCTGATGCTCTAAGCCAAACCTCCCTATGTTCATGCTTTGAATGCATTAATTTATCTCTCTTTGTGGTACAAACAACAGACAATTAAAGTGCTTAAAATATCCCAAAATTATCTTATATCTATAGGGTTATCCATTTTACGCTTGGGAAAGTAAAGCAAAAGGAAACACATAAAATATTCAGATGGAAACAACAATTTTTATTCAATATAAAGATTGAACCTTGCCATTATACGCAAAACACAACATCATTCAAATGTCTTCCACGTGACCTTTTACAGGCCTCACTCCTTCTGAGGTAATTTTCAATGACTTTTGGGCACATTTCCGGCAATATCTCCGCCATAACTTCACGAATATTGGTTTTCAATTGCTCAAGATTTCGAGGGTTTTCCACGGAAACACGATCTTTTGCATAGCCCCATAAAAATAAATCCAAAGGTGCTAGGTCGCAGGATCTTGCGGGCCAATTCTCATCACTCAATCTCGAAATCACCCCATCAAGAAGACGCCTCTTGATGAGTGCTGTAAGGTCAGTGCTGTTGTATGGAGCAGAGGTATGGGGTGACGCTCTCAGCAAGGAGGTATACCGAAAACGTTTGGCACAGGTACAGAGAAGAGGAGCACTGAGAATTGCATTTCGTATCTAACAGTCTCCGACTCGGCAGTGAGAGTGATTGCAGGCGTGATACCTGTCGCCCTCCTTGCTAGAGTGCGCCGCGTTATTTACCTGCGCCGAAACGAGGATGCGAGGGAGATAGTTGTCCGCGAGGAGAGACAGCGCTCGCTCAACAATTGGCAGCAGTCTTGGGTGAATTGCACAAATGGAAAGTGGACTGCGCGCCTCATCCCTGATGTGAGACCGTGGCTAAATCGAAGGCATGGTGAGACTGACTTCTATCTGACCCAGCTTTTGAGCGGGCACGGGTGTTGTCGGTCTTACCTGCACAAGATCGGTAATTCATGGGCTCCCGATTGTCGGTTTTGCCCAGGAGAGGAGGACAATGCCTGTCACACATTTTTTGCGTGTACAAAATGGGTCAGGCTGCGAAGGGAACTCTACAGGCAGACGGGACAGCTCACCCCAGATAATATAGTTTCGGTGATGCTCGAATCGGTTGACAAATGGAACCAGGTGGCACATTATGTTCGGGCAGACCTAAAATATGAAAGGGACTCACAACAGCCGGGGGCGCTGGGGCTAGGGGATCGCTCTTCTGGCATTTCCTCTTCCCCTCTCCCCTCCCGCTAGAAAAGGGACTCCTCAGCTTGAAGGCGCCCCACGGCGTACCAAACCGAGACCTGGCCCGAAGTAATTTGTCAAACGGCTCCAGGCTGGGTTCTCAGGTTGACAGGGGATGTGTTTAGTGGGTAGTCCAGTAGCGCATGTGAGTCCCACACTCTGTGCATAAATGGCATTCACCTCCCTACCACAAAAAAAACCTCGAAATTACGCATCCTGGAAATTTCTCTTGCAAAAGTGCTCTATTCGCCTGTGTTCTGTGGCTTGTGGCTCCGTCCTGTTGAAACCACATGTTCTCCAGATCATAATCTTCAATTTCTCTCCAAAAATAATCGGTTAACATCCGTCCATAGTGGTCAGAATTGACTATAATGGCTCTTCCTTGATCGTTTTCAAAAAAATACGGGCCAATAACACCACCAGACCATAATGCATGCCAAACGGTCACTTTTTCCGGATGCAAAGGCCTTTCTGCGATCACCTGAGGATTTTGAGAGCCCCATATGCGGCAATTCTGTTTATTTACGTAACCACTGAGCGAAGAATGATCCTCATCACTAAAGAAAATCTTGTTTGAAGAATCGTTATCAATGGCTTGTTGTTCAATCACCCAATTCGCATACATTCTGCGTTGTGTGTGGTCTTGAGGCTTAAGTTCTTGAGTGAGTTGGATTTTGTACGGATGGAGATGCAAATCCAAATGCAAAATCCGCCACAATGAACTGTAAGAGAAGCCCAAATGTTGAGCACGTCGAGGAATCGACAAATTCGTGTCTTCCTCCACATTTTGAGCAACGACAGCGATATTTTCAGCAGAACGAATGTTGCCATGATGCACAGGCCTTGCAATATCAATAACAGATCCAGTCTTTTCAAATTTTCTCTCTGTGTTTGAAACTGTTGCTGTGTAGGTCGATTATGTCGACCGTAATCGGCTCGTAAAGCCCTAAATGTTGATACAGCAGAATCACCATTTTTATAATAAAATTTAATAATTTTAACGCGTTCTTCGACTGTTAAACGATCCACATTTCTAAATGGCAAACCTTCAACTAAAAAAAAACACGCTTTGGATGACATTTAATTCTGACAGATGTCAAATGGCAGGGTTATACTTTCCCAACCACGAAATGGATGACCCTGTACAAGCATCAGCGCAGTGGCCAGCAGCTGAGGCCAGTTAAAGCTATGAAACTGAAAATTTTTATTGCTTTTTGGAGTTACTTTATTTTTATGTTGTTCTATTCGTGTTATTAATCGGATTTGTAATTCTTTCGAGAATTTATTGTACAATCTAAAAATGAGCCAGCCAGACAAAAAATCTCTTGCATAAAAATATCTTTAAAAAACGAAAGACTTAAGCGAGTAACTCGATTGAACTAAATTTTATGTTTTCGTCTTGCTGTAAATAAGAGGAGTGAAAAATATGAAAAATTCAATTGTTGATTTTTGTATTTGTTTGGTACCACCAAAGAAGGGAAAAGATGAAATATTCCCGCATTTTAATTCCTTTTCAACATGAATTTCATGTTAAAAGCTTTCCGCTTCATTTCATATCTCTTATCGCCAATCTGCTAATAACTCAACATTATCATAATTATATGCTTGGACGATCTTAAGCATTTATTTGTATGATTTTCATTAATAAATCATGAAAAAATTAAATCAGTGTTAAAACGAACAAACCAAGGAAACATCCAACAAGTACACGAAGGAAAAATAGAAAATTTATAGTCTGATTGATTGACTTGACTTGTAAATGATGAAAACGTTGGCGCTCCAAGTGGCGTCGCGTTTCGCAAACAAATTGCAATTTCCATGCTTGGAAAAATAAGTTATTGTAATAGAGCATTGTTGATAGGTTAATTGGTGAAGCTTGAACATATTTAAATGAAAATGTGTGCACATTTAAAAAGCCTGAAGGTATTTTAAGCAATTTTATGGGAAGATTTATAACTACAAGCTGATATTCTGTTGCATATGTAATATATCTTCAGAAAAGCAGCCGTGATGAATTTTCCTTGAAAGATCAATTGCATCTTGTACTTTAAATCATTGCAAAATACAACAATTCATCAATAGATCTCATTACACACTCCTCCTACGTAGTAACAATTTAAAGTGATTGCTAACAATTTAAATGCACAAAAATGCAGTCCAATTTCGCTACAAAGTATCAGCAGCACTTGGCACTATCAAGGATGTTGCAATGAATTGAAATGTTTGAAAGGTGGAAATTGAATTGAACAGAGTGAATTGCGACAAGAAAAAAAATTATTATAAATTCACTAATTGAAATAGGTAACAATATTGTACTTGAGTGTTTCTTTTTGATTTATGGAATTGTATTTAGCAGGATAATTGACGTATCCTTGAACGCTTTAGTTTTCTTACAATTTTTTTCTTTATTACAAGCAGCACTGGAAATATGCAGCCAAGGTATTGTGTTTAACTTTTTAATTGATCGAGTTGTATTTCTTATTTCTTGTTGTTTTAGTGCTCAATTTGAAATGAACGTGTCATTTTGTACTAAACCATTCATTAACGTTTATAAATAGAATATATTCATGATTATAATAATACATATTTAAAAGTAAAATATATTTAATGGCTAAAAGTTGAAATTAAATTATATATTCCTC
This sequence comes from Odontomyia ornata, assembly GCA_963969285.1. NCBI lineage: Eukaryota > Metazoa > Arthropoda > Insecta > Diptera > Stratiomyidae > Odontomyia > Odontomyia ornata. The sequence continues at coordinate 14,409,599 of OZ017742.1, read as the reverse complement.
CCAAAGTAAAGTAGAGTCCCAATTTTTTTAAAGGATCTCTAAATTGTGTGTACTAGTAGTAACTAAGATGAAGCAAAGTATTATCCTATCTTTTACATTTTTACAGACATATACTATGTTACATGTTTGTGTTTCCATCAATGGATCACCCTGTTGTCCACTGGCTGTAAGTTGAAGATGTTCAATGTTGTGTTGTTTTCGACTTTTTCAAAAAAAAAATAAAGAGTGTTGTAGTTTGTTGATTTTATCAGTTTGGTGTTCATAATTTTTTTTAAGGAATTCTCGATTCCCTAATTTATTGAATGCATTCGATGTTCTAGATTTATTTTCAAAAACTTTTCCAAAATTTTTAGCGTTTGAAATCTGTACAGCACGCATTTGTGAGTTTGCTTTGATATTGTATCTTGCACAACTTGTTTGAAATTTTAGATTGAACATTTGAAATATTTTTAATAATTTTGAGTGCCTTTGGGTCCAATTAATTTGATTAATTTTGATTAAAAAATTACCAAATGTGTTGAGAGTTATTTCCAAATCATGTTGTTATTTTTTCTACTCTATTTCAGCGAGAAGTTAGTTGTGAAATTATTTTAAAATATCTTTGATAGAAGTCTTCTTTTATTTTAAAGGAATTTCAAATCCATTGATTATCTCCTAGCTTTAGCTCACAAGGATAAAAGAGTCATCTTGAAAATATATTTTTGCTTTTAACTTTGAGAGAAGCTTTCCATGCACTGCTTCCCAATTTTGATTTTTAACTGCTTCAGATTTGATTTTAAATTTTATCGATATCCAATAAAGTCAGTGTAATTCGTTCACAGTGCTGGAGGCATAAAAATTCCTAGCATTATGCTAGGTATTCTTTGGTAAGTCTTCAAAGTCCGCTAATCGGATAAAATTTGTAGACTGCTGAAGCTTATCTAATAATTATCATACAACGAGCACTTGCGGTTTTTAATTATTGAAACAATCACTAGTAAATTTCTATTTTCATTTGATTTGATCCGTAGCTCTGAATTGTAGGGGTCGTAGTTCTAGATTCTAAATAATAGAAATATAACGTTGACTTATTGACTAAATGATTCTTAAACCTTTTCGGGAAACTTTAATTTAGCACTAAATTCTTTTAGTTTGAAGAGTGCACGATAATAGTATTATTTTACAAAAATTCGAATAATATATAACTAATGTTTTAACATGATTAAAACTTGCCGTGAAACACTATCCGTAAAAAAAAAAACGGGTGGCGCCAATCATACTATAGGAAATTTTGAACTCACCGCACGTAGTTTGGACTAAAATTAAAACTATCAATGGAAACCGCAGTAAATAAGTAGCTAGACAGATACATTAGTTAAAAATTTTTATAATTTTTTTTTCTATAATTTTATACTACAATCTTTGAACTGTTTGTTAAAGATTTGAATTTCCTCGGTAAAAACCGCATAAATATTCAACATGCATATGAAATACTCAAAGTCAGCATATTCTAATGATTTAAGTATCTAGTGGCGATTATCTTGTATAGTTTCATGGCCAAGTATGGTGGATGATTAATGTGAGGCATGACCCTAAATTTAACGAAAAGAAATTTACAAATGTACAAAAAACAATAGACTTCATTAACGCCAACGGCTACAAACTGGTAAACAAAGACCCAACCAATAGGTTCCAAGCGGACTTACGTACTGCCTTTATACAATCCCCACTAATTATTCCTCCTAATACTAAGCAACGCTACATAAACCCAAATCCATGCACACCACCCCTTAAAGCACAACCTAAGCTCCACAAACCCAATATTCCTATCCGTCCTGTCGTCAACTACCGCCCAGCTCCTGCATACCAATTAGCACGGTACTTGGCAACGATAATGGCTGATGTCGTGCACCTTGACGACAAATACGCATTAAAGAACAGCCGCGAGCTAGCAAATTCTACCACTTCTTTAAAATTGACTGAAAATTGTCGACTTTTATCATTAGACATCACCAACCTCTATACGTCTATCCCTGTCGATGAAACACTGGCCATACTAAAAGAAAAACTTTCATTTAACAACAGCCGAGGATTCACAGATCAAATACTCAATCTCATAAAGACCACAATCAAACAGAACTATTTTAAGTTCAATAGCAACACAAACATTGCTAAAGACTGTCTGGGTATGGGACATCCAATGTCCTCAATAATATCAGAAATATTCTTACAATCTTTGGAAGAAGTCTTTATACCCAAAGTTGTCAAAAGATTCAATGTAATATTTTACAGACGATATGTGGATGACTGTTTCATTGTTATTGACTCACAAGAAAATAAACAAGACGAACTACTTACCTATATGAATGAAATTCACCCGAGTATAAAGTTCACTATGGAAAAAGAAACAAACGGACAACTCAACTATATGGACCTAACTGTGACACGTGAACAAACACAATTGGACTAAAAAATATACAGAAAACCAACCACAACTGATCATACCATACATGAAACATCTAACCACCCCGCACAACATAAGCTAGCAGCGTACAGATCAATGGTGCAGAGGCTCCACTCCATCCCCATGACTCCTACTAACTACTCCAACGAACTAAACAACATTTACAGAATACCTAATAATAACGGATACAAACAATGCGATATTGACAAACTTGTCACACAGTACAAACAAAAACAGGAACGCCAACCGACTGAAACTCATAAGAACGACCAACAGTGGGTATCGTTAACATACGTAGGCAAAGAGACATACAAACTATCAAACTTCCTTAGGAAATACAAATTGCAAACTGCATTCAAAACGAACAACAACATTGGAAACAAACTGAAGCCAAAACTGAATGACACATCGATATACGAAGGCAGCGGCATATACAAACTGACATGCAAGGACTGCGACATGGTATATATAGGAAGGACAACACGAAAACTAACGACAAGATACAAAGAGCACCTACGATCTTTCTTATACAACAAGGCGACGCACCTACAAAACCACGCACATGAGCCTGATGCTATGACAAACTCTATGAAATTGCTACACAAACAAAACAAAGGACCGAGACTTGACATCCTAGAAAGGCTTGAAATTTATAAACATAGAAAGACAGACGGTGACATTATCAACGAACAACTTGTTACCAATTCCGACGCAATTTTCTCAGTCCTAGACCACACTCTTAGACGAAAACGGAAACGAGATGAAACAGAACAAACGGACCGCCAACAAGAAAAAAAAAAAAAGAAATTTACGTTATTCCAGAAATCAAAACATTGTAATTATGTTACAAGAGTTGCAATGATAGTTAGCTGTTGTTTGTGATTGCATTGCAAAATTTTCATTACTAATTTTAGCACCAGTGATGAAAAGAGCCCGTAATACTAGCTAATGAAACTATCACCGAAAAGATATGATAAAGAATGTGGAATTGACCAACAACCTTCGAGAGTCTATTGAGAGTTTAAAAGAGCTCAGAACGCAACGTGGGTAGTGTGGGACTCTCAAATATCGAAGGTGTGGTGTATTTAGTAAATGAGAGGGCATTCTGTCCGCGATTTCGAGCGAAAGCAGCCGACAATCGTACCTAGTTAAGCAAAGAGACATTTGCTTAAATTGCTTGAGAGCTGGTCATAACGCGACAAGTTGTCTGTCAGAAAAACGTTGCCAACAACGTCATCACACGATGACACATACACTGGAAACAATAACTTTTTCACATTCAGCATCTACTTCATCAGCTGATCTGCTGTAGAGTGCGGTACCGACGGGTGCAGTACTGCTGGCGACAGTGGTTATGGATGCGACAGCAGCTAGCGGTCGGTGTTGAAAGTACGTGCGCTGGTCGATCAAGGCTCGGAGTCAAACTTCATGTCACAATCGCTGACTAATTCTTTACGACCGTCTAAGAAAACAGTTAAGGTGGCCGTGTACGGTGTAGCGCAAGTGAAAGCAGGGACTGCGAGTTCTATCGTCACAACCGAAATCGCTTCGATGCACGAGCCGTCAGTGCGTTTTTCTATGCGGCTGTTAGTGCTGCCGTCGCTTAGTCAATTAATTTCGCTGAAGTTTGTCGAGAAATACGACTGGCCCCACATCAAGGGCCTGTAATTAGCGACTTGATACTTGGAGTGGAAGTTTACGCGGCAATAATTAAAAACAACATCCGAAGAGGCCCTCCCGGAACACTTATTGCACAGGCGACTAGCCTCGGCTACGTATTGTCAGGACGAGCTGAACAGAATCAGCAACTTTCAAGTGAAGCCCGAAACATCGCTAGCTTTCAGATATCTGTAAGAGACACAGATGATTTTCTTTGACGCTTCTGGGAAATAGAAGAGCCGCCTAAGTCTACGACACTCACACCTGACGAAGTCAACTGCGAAGAAATTTTTATGAGGACTCATTGACGGTCCAACGAGGGCTAATACATGGTCCAGCTTCCGCTAAAAAGCCCCACAGAGAGACTAGGATCATCCAAGGAGACCACTGCCTACTCGTTGCTTCGCCTAGAAAAACGTTTCCAGAAGGACGAGCAGTTGAAAAGTTCTTACGACGATGTTATTGAGGAATAAATCGAACTAAAACATATGGAGGCCGTTCCTGCGAATAAAGAAGCATCATTTCCAGCCTACTACCTTTCGCATCATGCGGGCTTAAGACCAATCAGTACAACTACCAAACTACGGGTTGTGTACAACGCGTCACAAAAAACGAACGATATTCTTCAATCCAGTCCCAAGTTTCTGAACGATATTTTCGCAATCCTCATACGTTGGAGACTAGTTCCGTTCGTTATTTGCGCTGATGTGGAAAAATGTTTCGGCAAATTTGGATTGATAAGAACGATGTTAATCTACAGCGTATCCTATATAGACGTCACTTTTCGGATCCAATACTCACCATGTTATTTGGATCAATATATATTCCCTACTTAGCGTTCAGAGTGGTGCTGCAACTAGCAACATATCATGAAACAACACACCCTGAAGCAGCTCGAATTATTAGGGAAAACTTGTGTACTGCGACGACGCGTTGTTCGGTTCCTTCGACGTCCAGACTGGCATTCAAATCCCAGATCAAGTTATTGCTTTGGAAGTGGTTGGCCAACATTGCACCTGAAGACGTTGAAAGGCGTGCGACTCCAAAGGTTGTTCACGGTAGCGACATCAAGGCTCTAGGCATGACCTGGGACCCGGAAGCAGACTGTTTCCAATTTCGTGTAAGTCTTGATCCTTATCAGACTCCTGTGACGAAGAGAACCGTCTTATCGTATGTCAGTCGAATATTTGACCCATTCGGATAGTTAGCGCCATTTACCATCAAGTCGAAAATCTTCATTCAACGCTTGTGGCTGGAGAAAATAGACTGGGATGATAATTTGCGTGAAAAGTTAGATAAACAATGGGTAAAGCTACGCGAAGAACTTGCAGCTTGCACACTGTAAAGGTCAACCGCTGGGTTGGCACCACCAAGTCGCAACGCTTCTTTGGACGCGTACGGAGATGCTGTATACCTGCGAATCTTAACCGACATCCAGAAGATCGCGGTGAATCTGTTGGCCGCTAAAACGAAAGTGAGCCCACTGAAAACAGTTTCACTACCCAGACTGAAACTATGCAAGGTGGCGCTCCAGCTGATCTCGTAATCGCAATTCGCGACAAACTAAACTTCAGCAACGTATAAGTACACCTTTGGTCCGACTCCACTGTCGCCTTGTACTGGCTAAAGGCACATTCGAGCAAGTGGAAAGTCTTCGTTGCCAACCAAGTCTCAATGATGCATGAAAAGCTACCTCACGGTATCTGGCATCACATTCCGTCCAATGAAAATCAAGCTGATCGCATAACTAGAAGAATTTCTGCAACTGATCTCAGTGCCTGCGAGTTTTGGTTGTTTGAACCTGTCTGCCTCAAGAAACATTCTAATTTCTGACCAAAGTCATCACATTTGATCGCCAACGAGGCGACCGAACATGAAGTACGAGTGTTCCAAATGACTACTAGCTACCCCACAGACCCGGACATCAAGCTACTGGAGAACTACTCGTTTTCGAAATTAACTCGAATCAGGGCTCACTGCATGCGATTCTACGACAACGCACGAGCCAAGAATAAGCAAATCAGTCCGCTCAGCACGACAGAGGTCGGCGCCGCTCGTACTACTTTAATGAAAATGATTCAGTCCTTATTTTTCGCAATCGAAATATTCCACGTTACCAAGCAAAGAGCTGTATCAAATACCAGCAAACTCTCAAAACTCAGGCCATTCATGAACCAGGATCAGGTTTTAAGAGTCGGAGGACGATTCACCTACTCAGAGCTGCCGTACGAGTGGAAACATCCGATTATTCTTCCAAATGGGAGCAACTTTACGTGATTGCTAGTTCGACAAGCATATAACGTCACATTATACGATGGCGTACAGCTAACTATGCAATATCTTCGCTCGAGATACTGGATTATTGGAGAACATAGTTTAGTTAAGCAAACTATATGGCATCGTGTAGTGTGCTGTCGTCTACGAGCCGATAGGAAGCATCAGCTCATAGCTGACCTTCCAATCGATCGAGTGATTCGTACCAAGCCATTTGTTCACTCAGGCACAGACTATACCAGCCAATTCTTCTTAAAGCGACGCAAGGGTCATAACCGGTCTTCAAAACTTACGTCTGCATCTTCGTCTATTTTGACGCCAAAGCAGTGCACGTGGAACTTGTTTTCGACCTCATCGTAGGTGCCTTCATAGCAGCCGTGCGCCGTTTCGTCAGCCGTTGAGGACGGTGCGCTAACCTTTATAGCGACAACGGACGTAACTTCGTGGCCGCCGAAAAGCAACTCACTAAACATATCAAAGAGCTAATCAAAGCGCTTGAGACGTCGGAGGCTCTGTTAAGGGAAGGTACTGAATTGAGCTTCATCCCAACCGGATCACCACATTTCGGTAGTATTTGGGAGGCTAGTGTGAAGTGCCTCAAACACCACTTTAAGCACATACTTGATGTAGAGGAGATGCTGACTCTGATCTGCCAGATAGAGGCATGCCTCAACTCATATCCGCTTTACTCCATCACGGATGACCCCGAAGATATGAATGCCTTGACATTAGAACATTTCTTAGTCAGGGTAAGCCTGTTGGCCGTTCTGACTCCATCTACCACGGAGTGCCCGATTAATAGACTCGGACGATGGTAGCTAGTTCAGAACATGCAAGAAAATATATGGCATCGTTGGCGACACGAGTACATGCATCGTTTACAACTGCGGCATAAGTGGCCAAATGTGAAGGAACAAGCCAAAATCAACGATCTAGTTGTATTTAAGGACGAAAATCGACTGCCCACTCAATGGGCTCTGGGCAGAATCACAAACATACATCCCGGAACTGATGGTCTGACACGTGCGGTTACGGTAAAATACGCTGGTGGTAGCACGAAATGCGCAGTCGCCAAGGTCTGCGTACTTCTAGTCGACACTTCAGCCAAACAGACGAAAGTTTCACTAAGTGATGCCGTACCTTCAATTAACTAGAAAAATCAGCAACAATCTGGTTTTGTGTGTTGCCATCGGGTGATACCCAGGTGGTTCTATGTATCCGTCGATGTGGGAAGCAGTTCGAACATATGGCTCGATTTCAGCTACATCCAAAGTCAATCAGGCGCTGGTCGTTGTCATTTGTTTCATCATGGAGGCGGACTGGACAGTATCCAGTCGTTCCCCGATGATCATTGCGAATTATTGTTGTGTCGTTTGCAGGCACTGAGTTGACAAGGCTTTCCAGGTATTGTAGAACGTTTCCTCCGTTTCTTCGTCCTTATATTCGGTCGGGCTGTGTAAATTTATCAGCCAAATTTTGAAAAATTACGCTTTTATACGGATTGCATGGGAGCTGTTTGTTGGGGACACAAAGGGAACCCTGTTCCTTTTTCAAATGGGCCTGGGACTGTCTCCGGTGGAATGATTGTTACTTGTCCGCTAACCCTACCGAGTTTCCTTTATCAGCTCGTAGGAAACACACTGGTCTCTGCTTCGTTTTTCCGTTTTAATACCTTGAGTGTTTCCTTGCAAATAGCTTGTTTCATGGACCGGATAGCGGCCTCTGCTTCTATGATTAGATACTTTATTGGTGGTTTGTTTAGTTTCATCGCAAAATTGAGTTCCAAGTTTAGATATTTTAGTTGATTTTCTGTGAAGCTTTCTGAAGATGTATTGATCACAAAGTTAGGAATCTGTTTTACATCTTTGCACGAAGAATAGGATTTTATTTGTCTAAACAATTTGCATTTCAGATCCCGCTGTTCAAAAATTGCTGCAAATCAGATTTAGTATATTTATTTAGTCACACGTCGTCCGTTTGCTTTGTGAATATGAAATATTATCAATGAAAGGCCCTAGCCTCAGCAATTGTACCGGGAAACATTCCTTAGCTTCTAAGAACAATCAGCATCATGATTCTTTATATATTTTGTTTTGCCCTAGCAACATAGCCCCCGTTGGGCTTTTGCCTAGAGATAGTTAGAGTGGCTCATTATGCAGATCGAATGTATCGGCACTTGAGAAGGTTATATTGTCAGTACGACGCTCTGGCCGAGTGTCCGTCTACTCAGCTACGATTTTGATTTTAAACCTGGACTATAATAATTGAACGGCCTTATAATCCTTCCGAAAAATCACTCGAAACAAATCTCGTTGTCGAGATTCGACCAGGGACCTTCGGCTTACGAAGTGAGCACTCTAATCACCACACCATGCGCATATATATTGGCTTTACAGAATGTCTGTATAGCACTTAAACCAATACGATAATTTTCAAGAGTTCCATTAAATCATATCAAACTATCCCATGTTATAGCAGCTCCCGATATTAGTTCAATTGTGTAAATATTAATTCGTTTACAAAAATGCGAGTGCCTATTCAAAATAAAAATTTCCCAGCTGAACTTGAAACCTTCAGACTCTGAATCATAATCGCTTCTAATTAAGCCATACAGCCATAACCTCTTAACAATAAAGGGTGGTCCAACCAAAACGCACGATGTTAATTGTAAATAAAACAAAACATTTTCAGAGCATTATGTTAATATAATAGAACGACCTATGACAATTATGTGTAAAACAAAATATCGCCCAAATGCTCGCCACGGCTACGGTGGCATACTTCTATCCGATGGTCCATTTTTTTAATGACTCTGGAACATTATTCAGGTTTAATGAGAAGAGGAAGAAGATTATGTAGATAACTTTAAGGTTCTCATAAATGTACACGAATTTCGACAGTTCGTGAGCCTGATGGCATTGTGTAGACAACTTTAAGGTTCTCATCAGTGTACACGAATTATGACGGCCACTTCCGGAGGTTCACTCCGAATTATGCCTCCATCGCTAAGCCATTGTCTCAATTGATGCAGAAGGACTAAGTATTCGAATCGACAGACGAACGACAATTCTTGTTTGAATTGATGAAGCAGAAGTTGACTGAGAAGCCTATCTAAGCGTTATACCTTGTAAAGATGGCGCATGAAGTCCACACTAATGCTAGTTGAGTGAGAATTACTTGAATTTCGATACAACGAGGTCGGATGAACGATTTGAGACCTGTGCAGTGCTTCAGTCAACGCACGACGCCATGCGAGACTAATTACCACAGCTATGAGCTGTGAAGGCTGTTACTGATTGTTCAGCTGTGGCAACAACAAGATTAAGCAAGCGATTCCACCCTCGAGTGGCACATTGGTGGCTGTTACTTGGTGACTATGAACTAGTCCATAGAACAGGTGGGAACATGTTGTACACCGATACTTTGAACCGACAACCGTTTCATCCAGCCGCAGACGCCGAATCGGTAGCTGATCGCGTTCTCTGGATCTAGATAGCCGATAATGATAGTCATTGGTTACTAACGATGCAGAGAAAACACTCTAAACTGCAGAATATTATTATGATATTAGAATCAAACCGCACTAGTGGAGTATGATGGCGATAGTCATTGGTTTCTGACGATGTAGAGAAAATACCCTAAACTGCAGAATATTTTTATTGGGATCGGCACAAGTCGAGAACGATTGAAAATTACGCAGTTATACCACGACTATGTCGGACATTTATCTGTTCATAGAACGTTAGAGTTATGTCGGAAGCAATTTTGATTATTCCGGGTAAGGAACTTTATAAAAAAATATTTGTCTCCATGCATAACTTCCTGTTATCGGAAGAAACCCGGTGGACAACCGGAAGGTGCGCTCCATCATATGTCTCGAGTGCCTATACCATTCCATACGAAATAAGCACATTTTGTGGTAGTCTATGCGTTCACTAATTACCTGATTTTGCAACCACTAAAGAATAGGTGAACTGCAACAGTCATCTCAATTCTCAATGAAATAACAAGCTTTTTGGGCTCCTGTAAATTTGATCACCGATACAGGGACAGTATTTACTTCTGCAACCTTCGAAACATTTTGCTCAAACAACGGAATTCGACATATTAAAACTGTGGTGCGTAGCCTACGGGAAAATTTTCAGACAGAGCGGTCAACCAAATGGTTTTAACAGCAGCTTACGGCAATGACCTTAACTGCCGGACGTAATTAGAATGAGTAACTGTGAACGGTCCACTGGATAATCAATACGCTTCGAAATGCTACTACTAAAATGTCTCCATATGAGTTATTCTTTGATTATTGATCCAGAGAAATCATCGCAAACGAATTATGTTAGTTATAGCACTAGAGAGCGACGACAAAGAAAAAATCGATGCAGTTAAAATGCAATCTCGACGATGAGTTGCGGCAAAACAAATCCAGGAAGAAGCAGCAAAATAGAAAGCTCAGTTCGACGCAAACCACAAGACTCCAATGGAGTACACGTGCGATGATCTGGTTGTAATACAAGCAGCCGTGACTACCGGCGGATCTAGGAAACTTAAACCACTGTATATGGGCCCATACATCATCGTGAAAGACTTGCCCATTATAAAAATGTGGTGGAAGATCCGTCGGATACAGTCAGTCGATATTTGAGGTATCTGGGAGTGTTTGCTGCCGACTAGTTGAAACAATGGTGTTATTTAGATCCAGGCTTAGGAGCTGAAGATGACGAGCCGAGGACGGCTTGAATCAGAATGGTTAAGCTGTCAACCAATCGTGTTATTCTAGACCCGACTGTGAATTGTATTATGTAGCCCACTGTTTTGATAATCAGTCAAAAAGATTGAAAAGTTACGTTCAGTTGTGACATTGATTTGAGTGGTGAGAAATAAAGAGGAAAAACGTATAAAACAAGTAATATGAAAATTTAGAACGAATATTTCTCACAGGAGCGACTATTATTTTTGGTTTCAAAATCTCAATCTCCCCTAAAACAAACACTCCTGACGCCATCACATTATCCTCCATCTATGACATCATTTTAATATCATGTTTACAAATCAACCGGTGCTAATAAAATCCAATAAAAAATTTTATATTGACATACATCAACAGCACGATACTAAAAAAATCATAAAATACATAAAAATAACAAACAAAAGAATAGAATATCCCTATTTAAATTTTTTAATGATTCTCAGACAGTCTGTGATTTGATGAAACTGCAATAAAATCTTGAAAAGTTACGCGAGTTTAATGAAGTCTCAAACTCGTTTCATGCCAATTAAAAGAGTCATCAATTAAGCGCACAGAGGCTTTAAATATGAAGAGGAATAAAAATGATTACAAGGATCAAACACATGTAAATGTACTCTGCTGCAAAACGTTTTGTATTTAAAGTTACGAAAGATACTGATTCGCAGAGAAAAATTCAATTAAACATTACGAGGTGACTAACCTGGTCTCCTCATTTCGACTACATTGATATCTGATATTATAATGAATACAACACACTATGCGTTGAGTAACTGATTCAATATTGAAAAATCATATTTAATCAGTTGTCGGAAAATAAATTGCAAGCGGCTTATCAAAAGGTAGAGTAACACTTTTGGTAGCTTGATTGCAGACAAGCTAAAAAATTAATGAATAAAATAAATTAAAGAAGATGACTCAAAGGAGGAGAAACGTGTCTGTTCACACGATAAAGCAAGGCCCGACGGCTTTAAAAAAAAGCGAATTGGCTTGCGGATACTAAATAAACAAAATAATTTACTAAAATAAATTAAGATGATATAGAGACCAGGGTGTGTTGATTTTTAATGTTTAATAATTTTTCCTTATTGAAATAAGTGCTTATACTCTAATATTTACAAAATTTCCCCAATACAAAACTCCGATGTGGTTAGACAAATGTAGGTGTCTTTTGAAGTAGATTTTAAAAGGTATTTTTATGTAGTCTAGAAATTATAACATTTAAGATCCGAGAAAGGACGTGGACGATCCCTTTCTCGAAGGCATGTACAATATTTAGAAACAGATTATAGTCTTGGTCATCTATCAATGTCCTTTTATTACTGTGTTTGCATTCACCTCTACTTGTTTTACATTCTTGTGTGTGGAATTATTGTAATTATTTTCAACTTGCACTTTTGTTTGATTTCATAATCCAAAAATATACATTAAAAAATAACTAATCCAAAAAATCATCAATTTCAGGCTTCCCGACGCGTGGACGACTTATTCGAAGATTTACGAGATGGCGACAATTTACTTTCTCTTTTGGAAGTTCTTTCTGGCGAACACCTTGTAAGTACTTGTTATTTTTAATTTAATGCTTTTCCCCACCCTTTTAAAATTAATTCACTTGCTTTTAAACCGACTTATTAGTATAACTAATACCTTTGACCATGTAGTTACACTTTCATTGCATCCTACGTGACAGTTGACATGACAATCTTGACATTTCAAAACCATAGTAATTATGTCGCCTTCTTATTATAATGACCGGACTCGTCAAATCGATGCTGTACTATATACAATTAAGATGACGATGATATATCAGCTGTGCACTTTTGCTTCTGTCAATAAGTGACATTTCTTCGATTTGCGAACGATTCGCATAGTATACCGCAATTTCAAAAATTGTTTTGTAATTGAATACCTTGTGATTTAAATTGTTAAATTTCAGTGAACGTAACTTAAAGAATTGAATTATGTTCATGAATCTATACATGCATTAAAACCTGTGAAATCATTCGCTATCATCATCATCCTGATTCCATGACAAGTAAACACTAAAGGGAGCGTCGTCTTCGCTTCGTCTTAGTCGGTTTATGGTTCGTGAGTGGTATTTTATTTCCCATACACCCGCCGGCAGTTAGACATGTTCTATCCCTCGATGCGAAACCGAAACCCCCACACGGGGTGCCAAAAGTTAGAAAATTGAAAAATTTAGTGGCGTAAAATGTAAGTTTGTGAAACCAATTGATATCACTAACGAAACACTTAGAGCATTGCTCCCCGATGTTGATCCATAAAACATGCTTCCTCCACTGCGAAAATATTTTTTTTCTTCACTTCTGATTTTTGCAGAAATCTTTTTTATTTATCGAAGAAGTAAAATGGCCTTTGCAGGATTCTCACAGGACAGCCTGATCGATATTTTTTGATTAATTTTTATTTTTCATATAAGGAACCTGTTGAGGCTGAAGCTCCTCGTCAAATTAGGACTATGCTTCTGACTCCGTTTGGTAGTAGGTTAATAGAAACTAGGAATTTAAGATTAGTGATGGGAAGAGACCATGTGAACCTCTTTAGGTATAATAATATAAGAACTATGTAATAATGAATAGACCGATAATTTACTTCTGAAATGTCAGTGCCTAAAGTGATTTAAAAGCTAGTTCAAAAGTAAAGCGTGAATTGAGAGCCCAAGAAACTTTTATAGATTTTAAACTGAATACAGGAGTACCTTTCCTTATTAATGATTGATGTGAAATGAGTTTTAGAAAGTCAGATCATACTAATTGCACAGAAAAATTGTGGCTATTTCATGTCTCTTGATGTACTAGGCTGTAGTTCTTTCACAGCCATGTCCTTACATTTGTTTTTAATTAGAGTAAGATGCTCTGACAGTCTAGCTATTAGTAGCTTGTCTATAACATTGTCTACATCCTGTGAAGATAGTAGACACTAAATGCTCTTTTGAAGATCACGTATGGATTTTTTCTAAGTCTGTAGATTTATTGAGGTTATTTGTGATAGGTTTTGTAGGAAGTAGAAAATTTTCCACTGTAGGGAAGGTATTATGTTTCTGTTGATGGATCATTTTTTTGGTTTTTTCTCTCGTCGCTACAACATGAATAATTATGTTTCATGAAAACTTTCCTGACATCTTCGATAAAGTTTCTTTTGTAGTTTATTTGTGTATTCTCAGTTGAGGGAACTACATTTGAGCAATGCCTTCCAGGTATACCCCTTCATATCTATTTTTGTTAATGATAGAGCATGCTTCACGATTTGTGATGTTTAGAATAGAGACCACTTCAACTTCATGTCGATATTTGATCCACCAAGGGTATTTTTGGTCAGTTGCCACATGGTCATTGCTATTACATAACAGGCATTTTATAACGTTCCACGCGCCTTAGCATTCGTTCTCGCTGCATTTTAGGCTTCTTTTTACTTTATCTTTGCGTATTGTTGTCGCGTGTCTTAATCTGCCGCAGTTCCTACATTGGTTGGGGCGGAATTTGTAGTATTCCACCTTAGTACTGAAGTATTTAATTTTTAGGTTGTCTGGTAGAATATTGCCCGACACCGCTATGTTGACGGATTTCGTTGGGATATAATTTCCTACATTCAAAGAGTTTCTTCTATTAATTCTGCTAGCACTGATGATCTTTGTTACCTGGTGTGAATTAGAGTGGATAATAAATGTCCGTAAAGGACTGCAGCGATGGTCTGCTGCATCGGCGAGCGAGGGTGTTGGTGCTCCGCCAAAATTGGCCTCGTCTGGCAGGCCAGTATTACGGTGTCGTGGGGCGAGTTCTTTTGCCCAGCACAAGGGCCCACTGCAAAATAATTTCGCATTCACCAATTACTAGTGGTATAATTATGATCGACAGGTGTCAAGGCCAAGGTAACCTACTAAAAGGAATAGATTGCCAAAGCAAACAACTAACTGGTTTTGGCAAAATCTAACGAGGCTTAAGAATATTTCGTCTTTACCGGCGATATTTATGGCCCCCAAATAAGAGCGGGACATCTAGGTGGAAGCGGTGCCCAATCGTCCCCCATCCGGATCCAGATCCATTGTAGACGTGGCCAGATGTTTTACATTTGAATGAAAAACTCATGCAAATATAATTTGCATGAACTTTTCCCTCAAACGAAAAACTAATACTATAACATAAATAAGAACGCAAGCATAAGACCACTCTACCCTGCGAGGAAAGCGTCCTGAAACGCCTCGACGCGACTATTACACACACACTTTGCACTCCTATTCTTGTCGGCGTCGGGAATGACTTGGAAGGGTAGCAGAGAAAAATCAGAAAGAAATATATTGTTACCACCTTTTCCATCTAAATGCAAACAAAATGTTTCTTTCAAACTCCACGAATTTCTTATTTCTTCTCAAAAATCTGGTACACAGCCACTCGACATCTCCTTCTGTGCATGATTCCAGATTCCATTTCAGCATTTCGTCACTTTCTCGCAGATACACAGTGCATGGGGAATAGTACTAGGACGAGAAAAATCGTAAATTGTTACCAGTAACTAATTTTTTATCGTTCCCTATTTTATGCACACCACCGTTCGTCTTTTGATTACTGAGGAGAATTTTCCGTGTGCAAATCATTTGTAGCGCTGGCACCAAAAATCCGCCACGTCCGAAACGTTTCGCGATAACAAGATTTTACTCGTGTCGCAACTGTAGTTTTTCTTGACGAACCTTCTCATGACGTCAACCGTTGTTTGTCTTGCGGAACAACGCAATTCATGTTGATAAATTGCGTTGCAAAGGGGTTGCCGTGATCGAATTTAAGTTTTAATTTTAAATATTTTTATTTGTAAATTTACAATCAAAATTGAATCATGTACAAGTATAATGGTGTTTTTTGAGCAGTTTGCCTAGGCGATTGCTCGATGACTACATACATTGAGTTCCAAACCCATCTTGTTACATGGTCTTGCAATGTCAATTAGTTCGTTTCAATCGAAATCTAATTCAATATCCCGAATGACTCCATATCTGCATATGAAGTTTCCAGTGATGTAGACATTTATTTCATGTTTTTTAAATGTTCTATCGCTTCGATTGCGTCTTATGGGTTGTTGAAAAAGACTTTGAAGTTATAGTCCATTTGCTTCATATGCGCAATCTGACGATTTTCTTCTTTGTTGATCATAAGCAATCCAAACGGATTCAATTTCACTAGTTTACCATTGAATTTCCTTTCGAAATAATTGGAAATCGTTTTTCGTCGAGGTCATAACGGTTGTTTTTGACCTGTGCTGTGATTTTTACATTGTCATTCTGTTTGTATATTTCCATGTTGTTAATTGATTTTTCGTTTGTGTCAATCGCAGTAGCTGTTTTCATGTTCAAGGTGGGGTTTTTTCCTTCGGGATGGCATCAAAATCTTTTTTTCACCATTACTGGAAACACGCTGATGACTTGCCATTGTTCTTCTTCTTTTCTTTTCACTTCCCAACTTTCCGTTACTTGGTTGGTTTGTCATTGATATTCTAATAATATAACCTCTCCAGGGTTAGGTGCAAAATCTTTCCCCTCTCCCTGCTCCATTAAGAAGCATGTAGTGGCATGAAATCACTTAACTTCTTTGTTTTTTTTTCGCTTCACACCAACCACCAAATAAGTTTAGGGTGAGCACCTGTTTAGGTAAATTGATTCGAAAAAGCAGAGAAGCTATCTCGTTGTAAACACCGACACTTCACACTAAAAAATGTTGCCTTTAGCACTACAAAAAGTCAAAAATGGCGGAAAAAGTGTTCCTAAAGATGAATCCCCCACGGTCACTGAAACGAGATGTAGCGTCTAGGGCGATTGGGAAAGGAATGAACACTATTTTTAATCTGCAAGATATAGTATAACTCGAAAGGTTCGCGATAGGAAGAAATGTCACTGCACGCAGCTGATCAAAAGAGAGAGAGTTAGTTGAGATATTGATCAGCTGTAAATGCTGCCATTATATTACGAAGGCGATGGTCATTACAAGAATCGATTCACAAAAAAATAATCACAATAACCCTGCAACGATTCTATACTAATTTTTAATTTGTTTTATATTTTAGCCAAGAGAAAAAGGAAAAATGCGTTTTCACATGCTACAAAATGTTCAAATGGCCTTAGATTTTTTACGTTTCAAAAAAATCAAATTAGTCAATATCCGAGCTGAAGATATTGTTGACGGCAATCCAAAACTAACATTGGGCTTAATCTGGACAATTATTTTACATTTCCAGGTATGTTCTTATAAAATAAGATTTATAGTTCAACTTACAATATTTGGTGTTGTTGTATTTAAATTATAAGATCTGATTTTTTCTTCGATTTATTTTGCATAGAAAAACAATATTTTTGGCCTAAATAGTTAGTTTAAGTTCATCTTGAATTCAAATAAAAAAATGTCGCGCCTACATTTCAGACATATATATATGCATTTTATTAACTCAAGCATAAATTTTATTTTAATTTAATGTTGCTTCCATAAATTAACATGTTTATTACGATGTCTCTCGATGCTATTTATTAAACAATATTTTATCTGTTTTGATCAGATTGATTTTTTTATATATAGTATATAAAACAAAGTTATGTGTATATTTTCTTAATGCACAACAAATCAACAAACATCATCATTAATCAGAATGAATTCAATCAATACACCTGTCCCCAGTGGAGGTGGCAGGTAAGTTGTAATAGTAACAGAGAGCAAGTCAGCCAGTGTTTTTTCTTTGATTATATTTTATAAAAACAGAAATGTTTTAAAGAAGAGAAAAAAAATCAATTTAAATTAAAAAGATGATTATAAATTTAAAGAATGTTGAATTTTATTTTGCTTGTGATTGACGTTACTTTGATTTACAATGTGCATTTGTTGATAATTTGCTGGAATTTTGTAATTAATTTTTAATTATTGGATGTAATTGCTTTCAATTGATAATTATGTGAAGTTCATAGACAGTTTAGCAGTATTAATTATCTGTATAAATGTGTATTTATGTAATAATTATATTTAGAATAAGCCATATGTTTACTTGTTAGTATATAAGCAGCATCAAAAGATGAACAATCATTCTTAAAAGCTTAGGGCTGTATTTATAAGCATTGACTTCAACGCTGAGTCTATACAGATTTAAGAATAGGTTGACGGTATCCTTAATTTTATATAAAAATGTTTTAACCTAGATTTAATACTCTTATTCGATATAAAATCTGCTAAGTCTACTTGACGTGCAATGCAGACATAATAACAACATTCTTAAAACTAACCAGAGTAATTTTATACCTTACTGTGACTTTTCCGCCATCCCTGCCTTTAGATCAAAGCGTATCTCCTTTCTTCGTATTTTTTTTTTCTTTTTGTAATACAATCATACCTTGCAGTTTTTGAAAAAATGGGAATCTTCAACTCTAGTTTCAAACATTGAATTTTTCAAATTTCAACGAACAAAAAACAACCCGAAAAAAATCATTTTACACCGGCTGATATCGAACTTGAGAACTTCAGCCTCAAAACTTTACACACTATCGAATTCATAAAGCCAGAGCAACTCGTATTTCTAAAAATAACAAAAAAAATATTATGATGTATGCTAAAAAAAATTGTCTTTGGTTAGCTTCAAAATTAAATCCCTAATAAATTAATCAATCTGTTGAGTTCTGCTGCCCGAGTTTGCTTTGGAGCTTAAACTCCTTTCTTAAATTAAACGTGTGGTTTAATCTGATAGAATCACTTTATCCCACAGTACGATCGAGACTGACTCTCCTTGTCAGATCGAGGGTGAGATAAATTCTCACTGAGGTACTCTCGTACTCAACCTCTCCCTTTTATACATTATAACAAACTTCGAATTTAAAACTAAGTCATATTACAAACTGTTTAACGGAATTCAAAATACATACATAAATGCTTATTGAAATAGAATGATTTGATGTTAGGGATCATATCGTTGGGTCTTGGATCAATCTGCATCAGTTTCGTTGGGTTCAGTCTTCGATTTGTTCGCGGAAGGTGATAGTTCTATATTAGGTTCACCTTGGTAAGATTCTTTTTTTTGCCTAATCGCTGTCATATAGACCATCTCCACGAAAGCGTCCATCTCCCCAAAAGGGT
Organism: Odontomyia ornata; assembly: GCA_963969285.1. Lineage (NCBI taxonomy): Eukaryota > Metazoa > Arthropoda > Insecta > Diptera > Stratiomyidae > Odontomyia > Odontomyia ornata. The sequence continues at coordinate 14,390,365 of OZ017742.1, read as the reverse complement.
GGTGTCACTGGATGCTGTGGTCTAGGCTGGTTTATATGTGCTATCGATAAGAATCTCCATCGTATAATTTGACTTCGCAGACAACATTTCCTGCTTTACGGATAATGCGTCCATACGCCCGATATTGCGAACGCCGATGGTGACCATAGACTAGACCGTTTCCCGTAAAAGATCGCTTCCGCGCTCTGTGTTTCCTCCTAAATTGCCGTTCCATTTCCACGTCACAGATTGCTGGTCTATTTGCTGACAAAACTAGATCGAAAGTTGTTCGTATCTTCCGTCTATAAAACATTTCTGACGGTGACTTCTGGTCCAGAAGGGATGAATTCGAAATGATTCGGTACGATTCTAAAATGATTTCGATTGACCGCTGGATATTTTCCTCCCCCTTCAATTTGATTAAAGATATTTTGAATGTATCCACTAACCCCTCTACTTGACCATTTGATTGTAGGTGGTATGGTGGAGAGAAAATATGTTCAATGTAGTTTTCGTTGCAGAATCGCTTGAATTCTTATGAAGTAAACTGAGTACCATTACCGTTTGCAATTACTTCTGAAAGCCCATACCGGCTAAAAGTTTTCTGCAAAGTCTCAATAGTTACTATCGATGTAGTTTTCTCCATTACAAAAATTACAGGATACTTTGAATAAGCGTCCACGATGACCAAAAAATTTTCCCTGCGTATGGACCAGCAAAATTTACATGTATGCGTTGCCATGGGTGATTTGGTTTCGGCCAGGAAAACATATCAGATATGATTTATTGTTTGACCGCTGACGCACAACCCAAACAGTTTCGCACCAAGCACTTGATCTCCTGATCCATATTCGGCCAGTATACATAACTACGTGCTAGAGCCTTAATTTGTCGTATGCCTGGATGAGCGCGCTGTCTTTTTATGTTAATATTTAAAGATGATTCGGCACGTACGTGGCGTAATCTGGAGGTCAAATTTTCACACAGCCTTCGCAGTAAATCAGGCTGTATTTCGGCTACAACGTGTCGAACGTTGGTTTTCAAGTTCGTCAAATGTGTCTTTCAGTAAATTAATTGTATCGCGTGGTGTGTGACATGTGGCATCATCCTGCTAAATCCGCATGTCGGCAACACTAATGCCTTCCTTTCGAAGTACCAAAAATTTAGTAATAATGCCTCTGTACCGCTCACCGTTGACTGTAACATTGTGATCATAATTATTTTTGAAGACATGGACCAATTATCCCACTTTCTGGATTTATTGGTGTTTCGACAACTGCTGGTGGATTATCAGTGCTCCAAATGTGGCGATTCTGTTTGTTGACGTAGCCATTTATCCAAAAGTGTGCCTTATCAATGAACAAAATATTGAAATAAATTGTGGATCAATGGCAATCTTCTCTTCGGCCCATTCACCAAATATAGGGCGCGAACGATGATTGTGTGTCGTCAATTACTGCACAAGTTGAATCTTGAAAGCGCATAAACCAAGATCTTTACGCAAATTTTCCATACAGTGGATGAGCACAAGTTTAATTGTTTAGTACGATGACGAATTCACACATTTCGATCAACATCAACACTACGCTGCAAACTAGTAATTACTTGTTCTGTGCGCACTGCACGACGTCTTTCAGGAAACGGATTATCGTTCGAAAAGAATTCATAGTTTCTCGAATTAAACGCTCAGATGGACGATTGTGAGAACCATAAAACGCATGTAATGCCCGATGTGTTTCTCGAATTGAAGTGTTTTTCAAAATAAATTTGTACAATTTGCAAACGTTGCTGCGATCGGAGACTATTAATGATGAATTTGCAAACAGAACTAACGTCAAACAACTGAGACCCTTGACAGCAGCTGTCACTTGAAACAGTGTTGCCATTTTGAAGTTCTCCGAATCTAAAAATAAAGCACCCTTCATTCTGAAATTTCAAATTTTCCACTAATGAAAGCGAAGTGAAAAAAGTTTCACAAGTAACATTTCTGTTATTTCGAGCAGTTTGCTTAGGCGACTGCTTGATTACTACAACTCGTGGTCGCATCTGAAAGAACCCTCAAAGCTAATGCGGCATTATCTAACAAATGGTTAATCTTTCACCAATATTATCGAAAGACATTTGTGAAATGCTCATCAATTTTGGAGAAAGAGTGCAAGTTCAATGCAGTTTTGGACTGTTTTCAATTCTATTATCTATAAATGTATTTATTAGGTATGTGGAATGAATTCTTGACTCTTGATATATCAAAATAAAATGAATTTGTTAGGACAATGATAGGCCCTCTCACTGATTAGGGATGAGTTCTCATCAAGTGATATACAGATGGTGTTGAGGGCCTCTCAACGACGTCAGATGGAATTGGTAGCGTGGGGATTAAATACATCGCAGCATTAGATGTTCGGAACCTACTAGAATTTCCACACCATTTTGTTCCTCCATCACGAATGATCTCGCCAACGGTTCCGGCCCCGAGCTTAGATACCCATATTGTTGGAGCATGGCCTAGCGCTAAATGGAAGCATCCATCTCCTGACACTGCACCAAGTAAGCTAATCAGCATGCGCATCCAAGCAGGCCAAGTCAGCTCAAACTTGGCTATTTTTTTATCAGTTCTCGAACGATTAAATTTCGCCGCAGTTTGATGCACGTTTTAAATCGCTTCTCATCATAAGACTTCAGGAACATCTTCAATATTTCGAGCCCTGGATAAATTCTAGCTGTTAATTTCTTCAATTGTCTCCCAGCAAAGTGCTTTTCGATGACGCTGAAGAGTTCAGGACCGAAAAATACCACTTTTGATTCTTCCCTCGCTAGCTCCTTTGCTATCCAAGACTCCTGCATGCCTTGGCAACCAGTACAGAGTACTCTTGTTGTTCTCACCCAGCTTATTGAGGTTTTTATAACTTGAGCCATCTCTTTGAACAATCTTCGATGTTATTGTTGAGAATTCTAAGGCTTTATTAATTGATTGGCTATCAGACATAATAGCTATCGCTTTGCCCTTGTATCACTTGTCTCTGCACCGTTACACACTTACTGCAATTGTATAGACCTCCGCCAAGAAGATTCTTGGCATCGTTCCCAGTGGTTCATTGGATTTAGTGCCGGGCTCAAACACCCCTATTCCTGTTTGCTCTGTTGTCTTAGATCCGTCTGTGTACCGTTTGATTGCAGGTGGCTCTATGAGTGGCACACCGGACTCGGAGCGAGCTCCAATCACTCTTGTAGCTCAGCTTATGGTGCAAGTTTGCTCTAGTTACCGGTTCTTTGTAAATAACAACAGCGTGGTTTTACCAGGGTTAAAGTTACACTAATTTGGCATCAATTGCTTAGACTACAAAGTGCTCATTGTATGATTTCACTCAGTGTTCTTTCGTAATACCAATATCGTCATTTCATTTCACTTTTAGATAATCTTTTCAAAATATTGTCAGCCACAAATTTCCACAATAAAGGTAACCTCGTGCCATACACGTATAAATGATTCTAGTTCCCCGCTTTATATGCGACGGTTCTGGTAGCGGGTGATTGTGATTATGATAGAGTCTACCTGATTTTTTCACTCATCTACTCTTCATTAACACATAGCTTGCATTGTCAAAAGCAGCTTCAATATCAAGGAATACTTCTGGTGCCATTTCTTTGTGTTTCAAGGATTCTTTGACCTTCTTTGTTAGTGCATAGAGTCCAGTTTCCGTAAATTTTTCAGTTCTGTTTCCATGTTGTTGTTTTTATATAATTGTCCATTGTTTTCTCTTATAAATCTATATTAAATGGGATATGAGTAGAATTTGTCCTTTTTGAGTAAAGACTTGATGCACTTCATTTTCATCTGGTGATTTATGCGGTCCAAAAAACGTTAATGCTCATTTCTCTCCTTCCGTATGGTGCAGAAGCGACAGTTTTATTCACAGGCGTTAATTATTACCTCATTTAGTTATTTTTCAGCATGCTCCTATTCCAGAGGATATCTTGGAGCTCTTTTTACTCAAACATTTTATAAGTTATCTTCCAAAAGGATTGATGTATGCACCATGCTCAGTATGGAGTTCCGAATGTTAAAATCTTGGGTTAGACCCCCTTGGATCATAGATTCTTCAATCAGAGTTAGCCCTAACTGTTCTTCTGTGAATATTCCGGCCTAAAACCGTAGAGATAGCTCTAGTATGATAAAGATTCACCTGGGCTGTATGGGTAACTTCCTCGCTCATTACTGGAAGCCTAGGTGCTCGAGTTTTAGTCCCGGTACTTCTCTCACCAATTTACCTGAGCCACTGTGCTCTTCATTATTGGAGCTAATCTCAAGAACATAGAGATCAAGCTCCTGCAGCCGATAGGTCCAAGTCACCTTTTCCGGACCCGGTAGCTCAGGCGGTATGAGTTGATTCACCTTCTTCAGGTCTGATTTCTCCAAGGGTAAGTTTTGATTTGCCTTCTTCAAATCAAGCTTTTTTGGCATAGTGGCCTGATTCGTCTTCCTTGTACTTGGCATCGCAGATGATATGGCCATAGCTGCCATCTCCCTATGACCTGAAATCTTATCCCCTCTGTGTTAGTCCTGGGGTTAGCTCCTGTTGTGTTATTGCTGCTGCTGGGAGTTTCTTCACTTTTTCCATTCCTTTCACTCGGATCTTCCCAAATTCAAGCCGCAAGCTTGAACCTTTACTGACGATGAAATACAACGACCCAGCATCAATGCCCACGGTTAGGATCTGGTTTGTCCCTGCTGGCCTCGCGTTAATCACTTTCCATCATTTTGTGCAGAGGCAAGTAATATGTTTAAATGGTACATATTTACCGTCTGTGGTTTACGGATGTCGTCTCTCTTTTTACGCACAGACTTACACCCTTAAAAAAATTCAGTTGTTGGACAACTTTTTCAAGTCAGGCGGCTGTCACTTGAAACAGTGTTGCCACTTTGAAGTTCTCCGACTCTAAATAAAAATAAGTACGATTCATTCAGACTTTTCAAATTTTTTGCTAATGAAAGCGAAGTGAAAAAAGTTTCACAAGTAACATTCCTTGCAGTATAGATGAAAGAGTCCATCAATTTTTTTTTTTACAATCCAGTCACTCAAATGCTCATGATTCCGTCGACCATCAGCTTTTCCAAGGTACGGAAACGCATTCATGATATAGTTTGTATCTTTGCCATCTAAAACTTTTCACCGTGTTTGTCGGCCTTGAAGCTCATAAATTGGATGAATCGACAACGACGCTTTGAAGGAAAAAGTTGTTCGTCAATCGTTATGTATAGCCCGGGTATTTAAGGTACTTATACATTAGAAATGAGTTTGTTCCGTATTTTCGAGATCATATTAAACTTATCTCCGTGCAATCTTTGACGTCTATTCGATTTGTAATCAAATCGCAAGTGCTTCATTATCTCGCGGAAACGATTAGGATTTGCCTTTCTAATCGGATTAGCCCAATTTACCGACCACAGTGATTGAACATCTAAGCTCTGTACTCCAATTCTTCTTCTTTTCTTCTTTTTAGCACTACAGCCCCTTCGCTTAGAGATAGTTAGATTATCTCATTTTCATGACCATATTGATTTTTTCGGAAGTTGGTTTGGTCAATACCATGCTCCTGTGTGTCTGCTCAGCTATGATATGATCTGATTAAATCAGTACATATCAACACTGAGTGAACATTCATCGTCTGTCCGAAAAATCCCCTGAACTAAATAACGTTAGCTAAACTTTTTTTTTTAATTTAACATTTTTCTTCTCTAATAATTTTTCAGAAAAATTATTATTCAAAATATGCAACTCATTTGTGTAGCTGCAAACAATTCCATAAAAAGTAATTTAAATAACGTTGTTCACCAACGAGATTTGAACCTGGGACCTTCGGCTTATGCGTCTAATGCGTCTCATGCTCTAACCACTAGACCACACAGACCTCTGTACTCCAATTGCACCACTTAAATAAAGCACGGCAATAAATGCCTCCAACTCCTCCAGTGTCATAGACCAATTATGATCATGTAATTTACGCCATGCCTCTTTCACAGTACATTTTAAGATGTGTTTTATCATCTTTTTGGAATACGTTAATTTCCAAGCAGGTTTCATATAAATTCCGCATCGCGTGTAGGGTTAGTCCTGCGTGGTCCCTAAAAATATTTTGACTTCCATATTTACCAGATGTACTTTCAATTTAATTACTGTCCAGATTGTGCCATCGGGAGAAGTGTGTGCTTCACTTACTCTGCTTGTAGGAAATTGACAAGATAGACACGGCGCTAGCCCTAACTTTTGATTTCTCTCGTTCTTGTGCTTAG